>CM027862.1:29192832-30392832 GCA_016097605.1 Eucalyptus guilfoylei
TGATTGTTTACCCTTGTAGCTCTTATAATAGTGAGATCTCTCTGTCTCTCTCATGAGCTAGACAATGGAAAAATCTTATTCCTTTTAGGCAAATTGGGCGGCACTATATGCATGTGCATGTTTCATAATGATGTTGTGCTAAAATTTATTATGGTTTTCCATTGGCTTTTTACCCCTTTTATATTTGTAGTTTTCATTGTTACTGCTAGTCAAATTATATATTCCTGGTAATCTCTGCAAAAATCTTAAGACTTGATGGGAGTTTGAAGAGATGGAAATTTTGATGTTTTCGCCTTCCAGTTTGCAACTTTATAAAACTATGGCTTGGTTTCTCATGTATTAAATGTTTAATGAATGAAGTACAGTCAAGCAGCTGGAAATCTTTCAGACTCTACAACTTACTAATTTAGGGTGCTCCCTACATACTTTTTAGAGCTTAGTGGTCCCTCGATTTGAGAAATTCCTGCATATCCTAAAGTCTGCAGAGGACCAGATTAATCCTTTTCTTTTTTTCTAGAGAAAGAATGCAACAAAAATTTAATGACATTCTGCTCCACATTTTTTAGGGCTGATGATTGTAATGAGAACTTCTGCAACATCGTCAACTTGAATTTTTCTCATTATTTCCTTTTTAAAATTCAATTTCCTTTTTCATAAATTTATACTAGCTTCTTGATTTGGGACTTGAATCTTTCATCTTGTAGTATGGCCATTGACAGCATTAGGGATAGAGCCTAAGTTCACAATTCCTCATTCTGTAAAAATGGATGAGGTTGTTCTTGCCAATGGCTTGCTTGGAAGTGTCCTTTCCGACTATTTCTGGTATGTACCTTTATTTCTTCGGTAAGACATTTCACACATGCTGTTCCTGACCCCATGTCTCTGACTATTTTTAGGGCATTATGTGTTGTATGGACAACACCATTAGTGGCTACACTAGGGATGTCTCTTACCATACCACTGGCAATGTTGGCTGACATGGTGATCCATGGTCGTCATTATTCTGCAATTTACATTCTCGGCTCAACTCAGGTGACTAACCAATCTTAGTAGTACGGCTATCAGGAAACCTAAACTGTGACATGCTTTCACTAGTAGCACAATAATAAACATGGCCTGAATTCAAAAATTTTGAAAATGAAGCTCTCTGAAAATTTACATACCTGTAAAAGATGCATGTATTTCATTACTATACATGTGGAGCTAGTTATTTATTTAGGCGTCTTTAAAAGATATTGAATACATTGCCAAAAAGCTGAAAAATTACTACTTTCATCATTGATAGTGCATGTATGCGCATTTTGATATACTGTTTGTGTGCATTTTGTGTAGGATTTGACATATGCTTCACTGGACTTTTGGTTGAAATTCTTCTATGAACTCTCTACGTAGCTGTATAACTACATTGTGTCAATCAATAGTAGGGTCTAGCCCCAAGGTGTATAATTAACAAAATACCTTTTGGAAGAAATAGTGTAATTATGAAAGACTTCTGCTGATGAAAATTTAGGACCTTTCTTCCTGGATGAGTTATTAGACATCTAAAGCATGACACTTATAATTTCTTGGTGACACGAGATTGCTGATAGGTTGTTTCCTGCTATCTTAACGAGGAAGAGATTGACGAGTCCCTACTGTTTTATTCTGGTATTCCTGTAATCATAGGAGAGTTCCCTGTCTATTAGCATTTGGTCAAATGGATATCAAGGCAACACAATGGCTTTATTTTAGAAAAGAATTCGATTTATAACATCATGACCAATCATGCATGTGTTAGGAGATTTTATATTTTGTGCCCCCTGGGTTCCACTGTGTGCTATTTCAAGTCGACAGTGATAGAAGCTACTTTTTTCGAAAATGGAAATTTAAACTAATAAAAGCGTGCTAACAGACTAAGCAGCAAATCTTGAGCACTTGTCAAGTGATGTGAATTTCTTATTCTGGTCGAAAGTGTGTCAATCTGATGCATAAAATAAGTGCACTAAGTTTATTTAGGTCTAGAACTCAGCTAGTTGTGAATCTGATCAAATACTGTATGAACAACTATACTCTTCCAAGGAAATTTGTCCTATGAGCTCGTGCATTTCTCTGATCTGCGCATAACATCAAATTGCTGTCAATTCCTTCAATAGATCAATCTGTCTATCTTGAATAGGCCAAGTATTTCCGTGTGGTGGGATCTCCACTGTAACTATTCTTTGATTGTTGACGCAATGGTTACTTTGATGCTCTCGACAACATTGCAGGTATTTGTAGGATTTGTGATAGCGAATCTTTCCGGCTGGTTCTCAAAGAAATTGGGTTTGTAGCACGGAGAAACATGGATAATATGGCTGTATTGTCCATTTAGCTCTGCCAGTGCACTAATCATGCACTTGGTATCGTTTTGAGGATACTTATAGACATGCAGGCTTATATGGAAGGTAAAGTAGATGTGATTATGTTTGTCATTGATAGTGATTTGTAAATGGGAAAAGTGTAAGTTTGTGTTCCCATATCTGGTTTGGGTATTGAGCCCTTTGATGTAATAAACCTCTCTCTCTACACGTCTACACACAAGAAATTCTTTGGTTTTTTTAGTTGATGCACGCAATCTCAATTTGCAAATTACTGTTTTCAATTTATCTTCTGGCAGGTCGAGATTGTGTTGTGCCATTGCTATGCATTCTATCCTGTTCTAACCCCTCTGCGGTGCAAGGAACTCCCAACACCTGAAAAGCTTCTTCTCTCGCATAAACAGTTACATCTGTTCTAGTTCGCATTAGCACATGCAAAAAAGCTGTTTTATTTGATGTTGAAAACGAAAAAGAAAATGATCCAGGTACTAAATTCAAACGTAATAGTGGTTTGTATTTACAAATAAATGTGATAACAGCAACCCAATCGACCTTGCATTCATCCTCCCGACGCGATAACAGCAAAGAAACAGCATCATTCTTGGTTCGAGCACCACAAAGTGAACGCAAGATTCGCAACGATGAAAAGGTTCGAGCCGAGGACGATGCGGTCGGAACTTTGCAGGAGAGTGCGGGCCTACTGAACGATCCGCTGCGGGAGAACTGGCGGCATGAGCGATTCAAGAGGAAAGCCGCAAGGATGGATCGAATACACGCGATATCGATTCAACATACGAGGAACGACGCTGTCCGAGCGAGACAAAGCTCCCAACGGCTCCAAAGGAGCTGTCAAAATATGACTCTACAAATAAATATATCCAATTCTTTTTTCCTTTTTTTTGAAGATTTGAAGCGTTCCATATTTAGTATAAATGTCCAACATGAATACCGCAACAATTTTTACGAAGTCAAATTGAAAAACAGTAGAAGTAATCGAAGAGACGAAATTATCCACGAGTCCAATCTTTAATGTGCAAATGTAGGCGAAATCCTTTTGTTTTGCATAGTTAAATTCAAGGGAGAGAGCTCGCAATTTTTGGAAATATTGTTCGGGAATAGGTTACATGCAATAAAATATTTTCATTTTCAATGCAATGATTACACATAATACGGGACAAGCAATGCATAAATTTTTCTTTATTTAGGCGAATAATAAATGTACCACATTCACATGCAACTCAACCCTTTTTCTCACCACTAAATTTTCTCGAATCGCCTTTCAATTACATACTAAACACAATAATGCAACTCCGTGATCGCTTGCTTCATTAGTAATCTACTAATCCAAATGTATTAGTAAACACCCTTGAGATAAGGAGATCCTTGTTCCCTAAGGAATAGAAGAAATTTGTAAATTGATGCGCTTTGGAAATTCGACAAATTTACAAGATACTCGCGATTTGACCGTATCTCGGACAAAATTACGTAAGATGAGGAGATAGTTTAAGGTTGTCCTAAAATTAAAAATAAATAAATAAGGAAAATCAAAAGCGGGAGGATCAGTTCACGTTCCCTCCCCTTTCTCCAGCTCCGCCGTCGCCGGCGCTCGACGGATTCTTGGCAGCGCCTCAAGAAATCTGCTCTCTCCGTTCGTCTCCTTCGCCGGGACTTCCTCGCCGGAGGTAGCTTCTCCGGCGCTCCATCTCGAAGAGCCGTCGCGGCGGCATCCGTCGTTGACGCCGCGAAGGAGGAGGGACTGGGAAACCCACCGCGCCGGCGGCACCGAGGTCGTCGCTGATTCTGGAGCTGCTGCTTCCCCGGGGCATCCTCTGGAGCTGGTCCTCCTCCTCCTCCTCCTCGTTGGAGGCTCCGGTGGCGTCGGTACGTAAAGTTTTCTCGTTCGTTTCTTGCTTAATTTTCTGATGATCTCTACCCTCGCTCATAGTTTTGTGGATGGAAAAAGCTTGTCTATGTCTTATGTTTGAACTGGACGAGTTCTAGATTCTGAATTGGTGATGATGCTCTGGCGGGGCGGGTTTTGTTTGTTCATCTTTCTTGAGCTGCAGTTGTTTACTGGCTGCTGAATTGATTTGGTTACGTGGGTCTGCGTTGCTTCTGGTGTTGCTGCTCGGTCCGCGTATATATTTCAATTGAAGCCCGCTCATTATTGGTATTGAGTATGTTTTTCGAGGATTGGACGGCAAATTAAGACTGTCGCTTTCTCCCTAAGTCACTGAGACCCACATTGAAAGTAAATGTCTATGATCATGGGTAGGACATCTAATGTTTCCGATGAGGCAATGGCTCTTCTAATTGCTGTGAACCAACCCTTGCATATGCTTTTACTAGTGAATGATGGGATTTGGGAATTTGTTCATTTCTTGCCATCGGACTCTTCTAATCCCCATCATGGTGAACAACAGATAATTTCACAGCATCAACATCCATTGATTAAGCTCACTAAACCACTGAATTGGTGGTGCTGTGCTTCTTTTTAACCTTATTTTACAATATCAACTTGACTAGAGAGAGGGGGAGAAACTTACCAGAGATTCTAAAATCTGCATGAGCTGTGCTTCATCATTGGAACAACCACTGAAGCTTCTAAAGTTGATATAATCAACATTTGTTGCCTCGGTTTTACGTATCAAATAGGTAAGATTCAAAACCTTTTGTCTCGGTTCTCTTAGGATCTGAAGTAGAGAGTAAATGTCCGGGTAATGTTTGCATGAATGCTGAATGGCGTTGATTTAGTTTGAATCTTTGTTGAGGTAATGATGCCATGGAATCAAAACATTGCTCTAGCTTTGCATACAGGATCCCACCCGAGATGCCCACTGTATGTTCGAAGAACACTCCTGAGAGGTTTAAGGTTCGAGCCTTAATAACATCTTTCATGTTTTGTCCTCTTTTTGGTAAGACCCGAGGCCGAGCGGCATTCGTGATGCTTTTGAGAAAATCATTGAAAAATCATTCCCTGCTTTCCATAGAAACCAGAGGAGCTGCAATTCTGTTGAAGGTAAGTAGGTTGCCTGACTGTGTAAGGAAATTTTGTAGCCACTCTTCTGGATGTGTTCTGTTCTGCATGTGCCAAATATGGTACGATGACTTGCGGGGTGGCTGATAGGAGATGAGGCTTGGGATGTGTTCTGTTTGTGTACCTCTTCACGGAGCAAATTGTATGCACTTTTGATTGAATACGTTTCCTGACTTGGAATCCATCCACGCAATTTTATCTTGTGTAAAATGAGTCCTCAAAGGCACATCTAGAATCTTAAATACTATTTGTTTGTCAAAAAGACTTCTAAGCAATTGGTCATCCCACTTGTCCTCCTCATGTGGAATCAGGTCAGTTTGATCTGAAGAATTTTGAACCGAGCTTCAGCTCAGTTTGATCATCTCAGTCGGGCTAAATTTCTCTCATGTTGGAGATACAGAGCTGGTTTGCTTCTTATAGCCACGGTTGTAATCATATGGGTTGCCTCTGCTGAAGTCACCCAGGTTGGTCTCTTATATTTCCCGTGAATTCCAAGCTCCTTTGTTGCTGGGAATTTCTTGGTTTCTCAAGATTTATGAGGCTTTTTTTCTGTAGTTTCTGAATGGGATGGGACGTTACCAATGGCCTTGCCTTTCAGGTGATTGTTAAGGGATGTTTTGCGAACTAACTGGTGTAGTCTTTATCTTGTTTCAAAAAGAATGCTGGGATTTAGATTTGCATGGGGTGAACTGGAGGCACTCAATTAATTATCTGTATTGTATTGCTGTATTTGGTGCTACCCATGAACCTTCTTTAAGGTTTGTTGCGAGAAATGAAGTCGAAGCTAGGAATTTTTTTATCGCATTCATTCCAATTGGCTTTGCATGAAATTGGCCTTGCAGTTTGGAATTCCATTATCGGTTTGACATGGATGATTAAATTATTTTCTGCGCTGATATGCCGTTCTGTGTTTTGATCAAGTAATTGAGACTCAATAAATCATAGTATCTAGGAAATGGTGCAACTTCATTAGACAATGGTCACTCTATGAAGTTGAGATGCCATTTTCCAATCATGCAAATTACAATGACGACTCTCTGTTTCTTTTACTTTTTTTGCTGAGTATTGTGCTTGAGTTATGTCTAAAATGATGCGAAGTTTCTCGCTACAGGGTATCCTTAACAATTACAAGGAGCCGTTTGTAGTGACATATCTGGGAGCTTCGTTTATGGTGATTTACCGTCATAGCGTTTCTCAAGGACTGGATATGTCAATTACTCAAACGGCACAGTTTGAGAGGTGGCCAACATGCAAAAAGCATGAATGAATCTTCTGCAGGATTTGGTGCGCGGAATGTGTTTGAAGTTGAATCGGCTTCGCCCATAAATGATGATAGAGAAAGGGAGCTGACAACGAGGGACATTGCTTTCTATGGATGTTGCATTGGTTTGTAACAGAGGTATACAACTTGATTAGCTGTTCCCTCCATTTTAATTCCGGTAAACTAGCTTTGTTTGCTACTAGTAAATTTTACTTGTCCACAGAAGAATGATATATAACTCTGTACAACTCTTCGTGTTTCATGGAGTTAGATGTTGATATGGACATTTATTACTATTATTGTTTCTTTGACCACACCTATTAAAATAATTTTCCTGGAGCATATGAACTTTGTCATACCCTTGGTTTCGATGTACAGTTTCTAGGTTAGATTTGGAGCGAATGAATCAATTCCATATGCATATACATATGGGGCAAGTGTTCACATTTTCACAAGTGCTTTTTAATTATTCCAAGTGTTCACATTTTCACAAGTGCTTTTTAATTATTCCAGTGGCTCTTAAGATCCTTAGTATGGGTTGTTACCTTTGTTTTCTTAGGGTTTTTTTCCTTGATCAGATTGTTGAATGTCTTTGTTTTGTTATAACCGTTTACAAATGGCAATAAATGTGCTTTCTTAAGAATTTCTTATACGGTCCGCATAGATTCCGTGTCCATGTACTGAAAGAATGAGTACTTTCTACCAGCCGTTGCATGTATGATGTTTGACCTTGTATCTTGTCCATGCCGTCATCCACCATTCTGACACATATCCATTGGGTACCTGATGTATGTTGCTTGCGGCATCATTTGAGTGACTCATGTATTGAATGATCGGACTTTTGGCAAGGTGCTCCGTTTAAAGTATGATATTGCCACAAAGCTATAATTGTCACGCCCCGAACCCCGAGCACGCAAACATACCTCTATTGTCGATTAAATGCGACGGCCTCGGGACGCGTCGCCAACCCATTCTTTTGATCTTTTGATTAAACGCATGCGGAAGCGACTAAATAAACACCCGATCAATCAACAAATCAAGGATAGTAAAACACAACAAATGACTTTTAAAAGTCACATATTTATTTATTCACTTGTTAACCCAAGGAGTTTAACATGTACAGGTCTACAACAAAAGACAACTCCTACACAACCTATGAGCAAAAAGGGTCGAAAGGTCGGGTTAACTCTAGCTTCACTAACAGAAGACTAGCCAAAAGTGTCGCATCTCGTGCCCACTACATCTGCACTTAGTTGATCTCCACGCTACGGCCCCGAAATTGATTATCAACAACAAAAAGTGAGATAAAATCTCAAATAGTCAACGACCTAAGCCCTAATTAGGACACAAATTCATACGAAGGTAGCCTAATCTTGCAACGACATACAATTTTACCTCGCCTTGGCACACCCCCGCATATTAGTACGTTACATATGCCATTATAATTACAATAAGCGTAATCAATAATCGAACACATAACTCTCATGCATCAAGCATCCACATAGGTCCCGATTATAAGGTAAAATCTGTTTTGGCACATCCCATACCATGCCTACCGCTTTAGGCCATAATCAAGCGCAACGAACCATCCTTCATTCCTTACAAATAGAACCGGCGCTCTTGTCCGACAACTCTTGCATCCAAACCTTTAGCTCTTTTAATTTTGATAGCGCCATACGTAAAGAGCCTTAGAAATTAGCTCCGTCCTGGGCCAACTCAATCACGAACTCTATCTCCTTTCAAAGGGCAGGCAACTCCTTAGGAAAAAATGTCAGAAATTCTCGCACTACGGCGATATCCTCTATCCTTGGCTCCTCAACTAACGTATCAACTACGCTTGCCAAGTAACCTTGGTAACCCACATCCAACAACCGGATTGCCTCAAGTGACGAAATTAAAGTAATCAAGAGTCCTCCTCGATTTCCAACAAACTCAAAACTTCCACCCGCTAACTAGATTAAACTAAATCGCTTTACGATAACAATCCATGGTAACTCATTACTTGGTGAGCCAATCCATACCAATAATCACATTGAAATCAAACATCGCTAACACAATCAAATCTATTATTTCCTCTCGATCATCAATCATTAACTTGTAATTAGGACACCCTATCGGAGACAACACTTTATCATTTAATAGGGTGGATATACTAATGACTCGTTTCCAATAGTTTTGGACTTAACCCCACTAACTTAACAAATTATTCAGCAATAAATGAATGCATGGCTTTAGTATCAAATAAAGCATAAACAAAGATGGTCGTTCAATGAGATCACTCGTAACCACATTTTTACGAGTTCTCCGCCTCCTTCGTGACAACGTATACCCTTCCTTGCACTAGAGGCCTGCTCAAAATGCCCCGATGTGCGTTCATGACGCACCCCCGTTGCAGTCATGTCCTATTTGCGGCAATGGTGTTCCGCATCCCATGGGTCTCAAGGCGGCAGTTCTTCACCTGATGGTCGTGCTGGCCACATCCATAGCAAGCTCTCGTTCTAGTAGGACACGGGGTTGATCCATGTTTCCTTCCACAGAATTGGCACACATCATTCGAGTTGGGTGCCGGCTTTCCAATTCCACCCTTTCGGTTGGGAGGGATGGGATACTTTCCTCCCGTCATTGGCATCTTCCCAAACCAATTGTTATCTCTGTTGGGCACAAACCGCAACCCAGATGCGGCTGCCCGTTCATTCAGGTCCCTCTCAATCAGCTGGGCCCTCTCATACAATTCGTTGTAGTCCTTGAGATTTAGCGCACCCGGTCCTAATCTCCGGCCTCACCATCTCCCCGAACCTTTCTTGCTCTATCCACCTGGTCCTTAATCAACCTCGGTGCATACTTTGACAATTCGCCAAACTTTGCCTCATATTGGTCCACGTATCCGATTTTGACGGAGACGCGGAACTCGGCCATCTTTTGTTCTCGAGCACACCGAGAAATATTTCCCGTAAAATACTTTGACGAAGGCATCCCACTTCGGGACCATACCCTCAGGAAACACTCTTCTTTCAGTGGCCTTCCACCACGTGCTTGCGTTACCTTGCAACTAATAGACAAACAGATTACTTTGTCCTCTTCGTGAGCACCTTAGTAGTGTGAAAGCTTTCTTTAAATTTTGGATCCGGAAGGTTGCGCCTCGATCACCTACTCCAAGAACTTTGGCGGTTTCAATCTTAGAAAATGCTTCGCCAGCTTGTACATAGGCCACTCAACATTCCCATTTCTAGGTGGGACTTCAAATAGGGTGCGGCGGCGCGGGCAAAGAATGGCGGCAACGCAGCCTTGATTCCGAGCTTGTTGCCTCTTCCCAAACCGATTGTTATCTCTCGTTGGGCACAAACCGCGACCCAAATGCGACTACCCGTTCATTCAAGTCCCTCTCAATCAGCTGGGCCCTCTCATACACCCGTCATAGTCCGGCACCGCAGGTCATTAATCTCCGGTTCGCACCATCTCTAAACCTTCTTGCTTTGTCCATCGGGTCCTCAATCAACTTCGGTGCATACTTTGACAATTTGCCAAACTTTGCCTCATATTGTTCCACAGACATCCGATTTTGACGAGATACGGGAACTCGGCCATCTTTTGTTCTCGAGCACAACCGAGAAATATTTCCCGTAAAATACTTCGACGAAGGCATTCCACTCGGGACCATACCCTCAGAAACACTCTTCTTTCGAAGTGGCCTTCCACCACGTGCTTGCGTTACCTTGCCCGATAGATAGCCGGGACTACCTTGTCCTCTTCGTAGCACCTTAGTAGTGCGAAAGCTTTCTCTAAATCTTGGATCCGTATGTTGCCTCAGATCACCTACTCCAAGAAACTTTGGCGGTTTCCGCCTTTAGAAAATGCTTCACCAAATCCTTTGTACATAGGCCACTCACCATTCCCATTCCTAGGTGGGACTTCAGCAAGTGTAGCGGCGGCGGCGTAAAGGGCTTGGCGACGGACGGCGACAACATCGGGCAATCGGTGGCGGCAAAAACAGCTTGATTCCGAGCTTGCCGCCTCTTCCCAACCGATTGTTATCTCGTTGGGCACAAACCGCGACCCGATGTGACTACCCGTTCATTCAAGTCCCTCTCAATCACCGGGCCCTCTCATACAATTCATCATAGTCCGGCACCAATAGGTCCTTAATCTCCTGCTGCACCATCTCCCGAACCTTCTTGCTCGTCCATCGGTCCTCAATCAACTTCGATGCATACTTTGACAATTCGCCAAACTTTGTCTCATATTGGTCCACGACATCCGATTTTGACGAAGATACTGAACTCGCCATCTTTTGTTCTCGAGCCACGCCCGAGAAATATTTCCCGTAAAATACTTCGACGAAGGCATTCCACTCCAGACCATACCCTCGTGTAACACTCTTCCTTTAGTGGCATTCCACCACGTGCTTGCGTTACCCCGTAGCCGATGTAGACGCCCAAGATTACTCTTGTCCTCTTCGTAGCACCTTAGTAGTGTGAAAGCCTTCTCTAATTCTTGGATCCGAGGATTGCCTCGTCGATCACCCGCGCTCCAATAAACTTTGGCGGTTTTCCTTAGAAAATGCTTCACCAACTTGTACATAGGCCACTCACCATTCCTATTTCTAGGTGGGAGTTCGCAGGTGCAACAAATGCGGCGGCAGCATGCGGCGGCGACGACAGCATCGGTGGCGGCGGCTTGATTCCCGAGCTTGCCGCCCGACCATGTTCCCCAAGGTCTCTAGGACTTGCAAGATCCCGTCAACCCTAGGATCAACCGGTGTCCTCTCTCCGGCACCCGCCCGCACCGATGCTCTCCCTCTAGCACCAACCCGTCTCGTTGCCCTTTCTCTAGCACTGCCTCGAGTCGGTACCCTTTCCCCGGCACCTATCAAAGTTGCTATGGCCTTCTCCGAGGGGCCTTCTGCTCAAGATCGCTCATCTCGCAGGGTCCTTACAGAAACCTGCTTTCCAATTCCCACAAGGAATTAGAAATCTGAGCAACCCGCACAAACAATCAATCAATCACAAGTATAAGAATAAGGAAAATGTTTTTCCTAACTAACTATCCCCAAACCCATTGCACATTATCACTGCACCTTGACTAGGCTTTGATACCATTTCGACATAGGGATGTCATGCCCCCGAACCCCGAGCGCACGAACATCCCTGTTGATTAAAATGCGACGTCCCAGGGATGACGTCGCCGACCCATTCTTTTTATCTTTTGATTAAACGCATGAGAAAGTGACTTAAATAAACATCCAATCAATCAATAAATCAGGGATAGTAAAACACAACAAATGACTTTTAAAAGCCGCACCTTTATTTATTCACTTGTTAACCCAAAGAGTTTAACATGTACAGTCTACAACAAAAGATAACTCCTACACGATCTATAAGCAAAAAGGGTCGAAAGGCCGTGGTTAACTCTAGCTTCATTAACGGCAAGACCAGCAAAAAAGTATTGCATCTCATGCCCACTACATCTGCATTTAGCAAATCTCTATGCTACAAACTCTGAAAATAGTTATCAACAACGGGGTGAGATAAAATCTCAGCGAGTCAACGACCTAAGTCCCACTTAGGACGCAAATTCGTATGAAGGTAGCCTAATCATGCAATGGCATACAATCTTATCTCGCCTTGGCACACCCCCGCATATTAGTATGTCACATATGTCATTATAATTATAATAAGCGTAATCAATAATCTAAACACATAACTCTCATGCATCAAGCATCCACACGTCTCGATTATAAGGTAAAATCCATTTTGGCACGTCTCATACCATGCCTAACAGCTTTACCTCATAATCAAGCACAATGCATCATCATCATTTACACGTGTTCCAATTATTACGACCTCATACGCCCAACACACACGAGTTGGCGGTCTTCCGGCATGACCGGGCATCGTCCCCGCCCCATCGAACAAGGCAACCTTTAAAACCCCGCCTAGACAACATTCCATAAAGGAGTATCGTCTGCCTCAACCGCAACTCCCGATCCGGGACTTCGCGAGCATCCGATAAACACGGATATCGTCCCTAAACTCCCATTGAGTGACAGGTTCAATTAAATAACCACACAAGCATGCCAACACTCAAGCCAATTTTTATCTTTCCGTCAATTAGTTCAGTGTAAAAGAGTTTGTGCTTAAATAACAAACCTCGAAAAATCTTTACATTTAAAATTTCAGTAAAATAATTACACGAGGTCACGTATTTGAAATCAACCCGTCAAACTTTGCACACTTTCATTTTAAAACATCATTGCCCATTTTATCACGTAAATCATTGCCCATTTTATCACGTAAAATATAGCGTCCAAACACGACATCTCAAAGTTTGCTATTTTCTTACCTATAAACCATCTTTGAAAATAGTATTTGAAATACATAATATGACAATTAAACATCATGGCATTACATGCTCAGATGATCAGAATCAAGTTTAAATTCATCCAGTAGAAAGAGCATAAAATTCTACTTAATAGTTAATATGTCATTAATTACACTAATCATGATTAATTAAGCTAATCGCGATTAATTAGACTAATTACAATTAATTAAATTAAACTCGATTATTTAGCCTAACTTTAATTAATTAAAAGTTCATCGATGTTAATTAAAATAATTACGATTAATTAAATACATAATGATTAATTAAATAAACTCAATTAATTAATCTAATCGTAATTACTTAAACTAATCATTGTTAATATTAAACTAACCACCCCTTAAACGCAATTAACGTTAATCCATGATTAGGAGGTTATCTCACCATTTCCGGCCACGGCGAGCCCGCGGCGACGGCGGTGCGATGGCGACGAAGACGCGAGTCTCACGGCACCAACGGCGCGGCGAAGACGGCGGCGGTCGCGGCTTGAAGCTCACGGCCAGAAAAAAGGGGGAGAAGGCTCGGTTCGGGGTGGCTCACGGCGGCTTGCGGCGGCTCGCGGATGGCGGCGACGGCGCGGCGAACGGTGTGAGGGACGCGGGCGGCAGCTTTGCAGCGACGAGCGAGCGGCGGCGCGATGGCCCTTGAAGTTCGGCGGTGGAGACGGCGGTTCGGTGGTGAGGACGGCGAACGGCGCGGCTCCAAGCGGCGGACGGAGGTGGCGGTGATGATGGTGGTTAGGGCGTGGGCGGCGGCGGTGTTGGTGGTGGTGAGCAGGGCAGCGGCAGCAAGAGGAGGAGGAGGAAGAAGAGGCTCGGTCGAGGGGGAGAGGAGGGGGAGAGGGAGGGAGAAAGAAAGAGAGAGAGAGAGAAGAAAAGAAAAAGTGGGGGCAGGAAGTAACGTGAGGGAGGAAAAAGGGGAGAAAAGAAAGAGAGAAAAAAAGGGGAAGGGGGAAGAACCGGCAGAGGGGGAGGGGAGGGAGAAAGGGGATGTCACAATAATCATTGAGTGGAAACTTTTCATTTCATTGTCCTCTAGTCAATGTTTTGTAGTTATCCTGTTAATCATAGAAGTAGGATCGAGCTTCATACAATAGAACAGAAACGGCGTAGTGCTGATTAACAGTACTGTATGGATTGCAGTATTTATCAAATGCAGCCCTCGCAAGAGCAAGTGTTGCTAGCATGACTGTACTGTCATCAACTTCGGTTCTTTTCACTCTGTTCATTGGCGTCCTTTGGGCCAAGATTCTTTAAATGTATCAAAAGTTGTTGCAGTCTTCATCACCATTGCTGGTGCTGCCATGACAACTCTTGGGGAAACTTAGGCAGCCAACGACTTCAAATTTATCACTTCTTTGTAAGTTTGTTAGTGATGCTGTTGTTTATACTTTTATATATGTGTGGATTAAAGTTTGGCATGCTTCAATAGGACAAAGAACCATTGACAGGAGCAAAATAGCATGCTTTACTGCATGTTTGCATATTGTAATGCCTGATTTAGTTTATGGTAATTATGTAATTGTCAGGAATGAAAAACACTCTCTTGTTGTGGATCTCTTTGGCTTGCTTTCAGCTATGTCATATGGACTATTCACGGGTAAGATAATCAAAATATTGTCATTCTTTTGTCTATTGACCTACTATTGAGCTAAAATAAATGTTACAGTACTTCTCAAGAAGTTTGCTGACGAAGAAGGGGATTAAGCTAATGTGCAAAAGTTATTTGGATACATTGGATTGTTTACCCTCGTAGCTCTATGGTGGCTTGGTAAGATCCTCTCTCTCTCTCATATGAGCTAGGACAATAGAAACCTGATTACTTTTAGGCAACTTGGGTGGCAACTATATGTATGTGCTTGTCTGTTGATGATAGTGTTACAAAAGGGTTTTCAGTTGGCTTTTCACCCCTTATATTTTTCTATAGTTTTCATTCATACCCCTAGTCAAATTATATTTTCCTTGGTAATCTCTGCAAAAATCTTAAGACTTGATAGGGTCTGGAGAGATGGAAAGTTTGCTGTTTTCCTTCCTCTTATCACCTTTATAAAACTTTGGCTTGCTTTCTCTCTTAGTAAATGTTTAATGAGTGAAATATGGTCAAGCAGCTGGAAATCTTGCAGACTCGGCAAATCACTAATTTTGGAGTGCTCTCTATTTACTGATCCTTTAGTGACACGTACTTTTTAGAGCATAGTGGTCCCTTGATTTGAGAAATTCCTGCCATCTTCTATTCTAAAGGTCTAAAGAGGACCCATTTAGTCCTTTTATTTTCAGAAAAAGAATACAAAAACTTTCAGGACATTCTGCTCCACATTTTTGAGGTGTGATAATTGTAATGAGAACTTTTGCGACATCATCAACTTGAATTTTTCTCATTATTTCCTTTTCGTGAACTTAAAGTATCTTCTTGAGTTTGTCTTTCATCTTGTAGTATGGCCATTGGAAGCATTAGGATTAGAGCCCGAGTTTCACAATTCCCCATTCTGTAAAATGGATGTAGCTGTTCTTGCCAATGGCTTGGTTGGAAGTGTCCTTTCTGACTATTTCTGGTATTTACCTTTATTTCTTCAGTAAGACATTTCACACGTGCTGTTCCTGACCACACGTGACTGACTATTTTGTAGGGCATTAAGTGTGGTATGGACAACACCATTAGTGGCTACACAAGTGTTGTCTCTCACCATACCATTTGTAATGTTGGCTGACATGGTGATCCATGGTCGTCATTATTCCGCATTGTACATCCTCGGCTCAACTCAGGTGACTAATCAACCTTATTGGTAGGACTATCAGGCAGCTAACTTGTGACGTGCATTCACTGGTAGCACAATCATTAAAAAAGATGGCGTGACTTCAAAATTTAAAAGGGCAAGCTGTCTGCAACATTTTTTTTTTTTTTGAGTCATACTGTGTGACATTTTACATTCCTGTAACAGATGCATTTATTTCGTTACTATATATGTGGAGTTATTGCTTTAACTTTGGCGTCTTTGAAAGATTTAGTCCAAGCTTGTCAAAAACATACTACATGGCCAAAAAGTCGAAATATTACTGCTTGTATCATTGATAGTGCATGTATGTGCATTTTGATATGCTGTTTCTGTACATTTTGTGTAGGGGATCGAACATATACTTCACCTGACTTTTGGTTGAAATTCTCATATGAATTCTCTACATTGCTTTATGATTACATTGTGTCAATCATTATCAGGGTGTAGCACCGAAGTATATAATTAACGAATTACCTTTTGGAAGAAGTAGTGTGATTATGAAAAACTTCTGCTGAGGGAAATTTAGGACCTTTCTTCCTGGATGAGTTATTAGACGTCCAAAGCATGACACTTATGATTGCATGGAGACGCTATATATAGCTGATAAGTTGTTTCCTGCTATCTTAACAAGGAGGCAACAACAGTCCCTCCTGTTTTGCTCTTGTATCCCTGTAATCATTGGAGAGTTCGCTGACTGTTAGCATTTGGTCAATTGGATATCAAGGCAACGCAATTGCTTTATTTTAGAAAAGAATTCAATTTGTTACATCATGACAAATCATGCATCTACAAGGAAATTTACATCTTGGGTGCCTCCTGGGCTACACCTTGTGCAATTACAAGTTGACAGTGATGGAAGCTACTTTTATTCAAGAAGATGGTAATTCAATCTGATAATAGTAAAAGCTAACTGAAGCGACAAAACTTGAGCACTTGTCAAGTGATGTGAATATCTTATTCTGGTCAAAAGTGTGTCAGTCTGATGCATAAACTAAGTGCACTCGGTTTCTTTAAGTATAGAACTCAGCTAGTTGTGAACCTGATCAGATACTGTATAAACAACTATACTCTTCCAGGGAAATTTGTAATATGAGCTCTTGCATTTCTCTCTGATCTGCACATAACATCAGATTGCTGTCGATTCCTTCGATAGATCCATCCGTCTATAAGAAATAGGCCAAGTATATCTGTGTGGTGGGATCTCCACTTTAACTATTTTCTGATTGTTGAACATAATGGTCATTTTGATGCTCTCGACAACATTGCAGGTATCCATAGGATTTTTTTATAGCGAATCTTACAGACTGGTTCTCAAAGAAGTTGGGCATGATAATACATGATTATATGCCTGTATGGTCCATTTAGCTCTATCAGTGCGCTAATCATGCACTTAGGAAACTTAGAGGCATGCAGACTTAAATGGGAGATAAGTAGATGTGTATGTTTGTCATTGATATGTAAATGGGATACGTGTAAGTTTGTGTTCCCATATCTAGTTGGGGTATTGAGCCCTGATGTAATTAACAACTCTCTCTCTCTCTCTCTCTCTCTCTCTCTCTCTCTACATACATGAGAAATTCTTTGGTTTCTTCAGTTGATGCAGGTAATCTCATTTGGTAAATTACTATTTTCATTTTGTCTTCTGGCAGGTCGAGATTGTGTTGCATTACTACTGCAACTTTTACTGTATAGCCTCTCCGATGCAAGGAACTCTCAACACCTGCTGTGAAACCTCTTCTCCGGCATAAACAATTACATCTGTTCAAATTCACACTGGCATGTACAAAAGCTGTTTATTTGATGAGGAAAACAAAAGAATATGGTCCAACTTCTAGTTAGACATGCCCCAGTACAATTGCTTCTCCGCACAACTTTAACTTGAATATTTCTAAATGCCAATCTCACTGCCCATCCGTCAATGACCAAATCCCTTTCAGATACTGACATCAAACATAAAACTGATTCATGTTAAGCAAATAGATGAGTAGTTTATGCTGTTAAATGAAAATCACCTCCCATTACATATGAAACTCCCAGGCAGACAGGCAAGAGGACGAACAGTAATGTCTATTCATTCCCTGTCAATCTTCATGAAATGTAAATCAGAGTAACTCCCTGGTACTTGCTTGTGCTGGAGAAAAAGCTTCTCTCATGAGATAAGCCACACGCCACCTTTGAATTTTTATGGTGCAAGCTTATATGCGTTAAACTCTTCAACAATAGATGCTTTATCTAATCGTACAAGGATCTCAATGTAAATTGTAATGCGTTAAAAACAAAGAAGAAATTCGTAGTTCCTCCTCTTGATACAACACTGTTCTCTGATGTCTCCAAACGCAAAACTAATCTGCATCTCTCCTGTAATTAACTTTTGCTTGAAACTCTTACCGAAAATGCAAAGCAGTATAATTTGTTTGTATGGTTGCAGAGTTAATCATATGACATCTGTTTTTTCTTTATGATGTATCACGCATATGAGCCTGCAAATGTATCAAGAAGTTGAGAATCATCACTGGGATGAAATATTCTCCCCTCGCTCAACCGTCAATAGTCGCGGAACACAGGCTGCGCAGTCCACTTTAGATGCAAATTAACCTTTCCCGACTTCGCGCCATCTAAAGGAAAAGTATCCCGCACTTGCCCTTCTAATATCACTTTGGTTAGTGTCATTATGCATTTTCCAATCTTCTCCTGAAAAGTTAAAAACAATATTGAATTAGGCAATGGATCTAGTACTCGCTGATCAACAAGAACAAGGGGGGACCAAGAGTGTGACACTGTACTATCCAGATTTGTCCGGAAGTCGCCATTCAATATATGATTTTTCACAAGCATCATGTTTTCTATCTGTTTTCTCGTCTTGACTGTCCAGTTATCCATTGAGATCTGCAGAGTGAGCTAAAAATCCTCAAATTATCGCAAAAGTTTTCGAGACATCTACCATTTGCAATCCACATGTGATCTTACATCATCCTTTCCAAAACAGTATTGCTTTTCATCATATTTGATTTACATAGTAAGGTGCTCTTATACTGTCTCCTCCTCTGTATTTAGAGTAGTTCGTCTGCCACATCACAAGAAAAAAGAAGAAGAAGAAGAAGAAGAAGAAAACACCAGAAGTTTCAGCAACCACAGAATTAATCTTTTTCAACCATGGGACATAGAAAAATGACAGAAAAAGATTGCTGAGATGTTATCCATGGCAGGGACCTCTAAGGATTTTAAAGTATCATCACAAAGAGTGAAAATCATGCATCTCTTATGTTACATGCTATAAATTACGTCATATTTTGAAGGTGAATAACAAAAGTAAAAAGAATTAGGAGGAGAGAAGTACCTTTCCAAAAGTGTCATGGTCCCAAACTTCTACAATAAGCATATCATGCAGCCCATCCTCCACAACGATGTCGAAAGTCTGATTCCAGACCGGATTCAGAACATCATTCAACACCTAATAGAACAGAATAACCAAAGACAGTTAGAAGTCAACAAGAAGGAAATGGAGATATGAGAATACAAATGGAAAATATATCAGATGGCTTCATTTAAAAATGTTTAGAATCCAATCCAGGACTTCCGAAGCAGCTTCAGGTGGGTGGAAGCACTTGACGCTGACGAAATGGCTCTCTTGAATATTTTCGTGCAAAAAGATTTAGACATATATAAGGCTGCTTGCTACAGGATCTCACCCTTGTCTTAAATTTGGCTCCCGATTTCTTCATCGTAAGAACCACATAAGGGTCGGCTTTTCCCATCAAATCGGTAGCTGGCAATTCCTCAGCTGAGATCACAGTCACAGATAGTACCCCTCGAACAATCACATCCTTTTTCTTCTGAGATGAAGCTGCATCTGCTTCATGGCCGCCTTCAAGCACCTTCTCAAGCGATGTCAATTTCACATCTGGTTTGAATGGATTCTTTATGACATTCTCCGTGCCATAGGGACAATACAAGAGCTCCAAATGCACCTAGTGACAATAAAGGTTCCAAAAGAGGGACCATATGTTTTTAAATAGCCAAAAAAAAATATCAAAATTCAAGCGAATGCAGCTAAAAGAAAACGTAAACTTGCACTCAAAATTGCTACGCTACAACAGATCCTCTCCTTCATAATGAATTACCAAGCGGATCCATGCTGTGTCATCGATAGTGACGTTTCCTTCATAATGCTTGAAGGAAACAAATAGTTTCTCTCATGAGCAAAGGAAATAAAAATCTTGGTGAAATCAACAAGAGCATGTGGGAAAATCTAGGTTGCTATCTGACCTGACCCCGGTTCTTTGTATCTCTTTGCACCTCCAGATCCTTCACCAGTTTTAACCACACATCCTTCACTTTGCCAGGCTCAAGCGTATTCAATGGAACTTGAGCACAACCCATGAGTTCAGCAGCTTGAACGCCTTCATCATCGAAAACTCTTATTGTTATGCGCTGGGTCGATACATCCTCAACTATGAAGTCAAAATGCTCATTCCATACTGGATTTAACTTGTTGTTCTGAAAACACCGAGACAAGGGAATTAACCGTTCCCGTAAAGAGAGAATTCTAGGTATATTGGAGTAGGTTTTCTTTCTTAATATCACGGAAGGAGCAAGTTATTTCACTTACAATGGTTTTGCTAGTTTTCATTGTGCTCCGCAGCGGACGCACAAACAGAACAGCAAATGGATCAGATTTCCCAACAAGATCTTTATTGACTAAGTCCTTTGCTTGCACAAGCTTCACTTCTAATGTCCCAACAGGCTTCAGTTCCAAGTCACTGCCACAGAGCATAGCCAAAGAACACCAAACAATCCCGCATTGGTATGAGAGCACTTCTATGTAGAAAAAGGATAAACAGATGCGGACGTCACTTTTCTTAAGAAACTTTGTCGATGGATACAGAAGGTGGGCTACTCATGCCATCATTTTAAGCACCCTACATTCTGTTAGTGAAGTTCTAACATTTGACAGCATTGGCCAGCGATACAAAGTGTCCGCCTAGCAAGTTGTACGAACAAAAAAAAAAGAATTATAGTGTTTCAAGCGTTGCATTTTTCAGATGTATCCATCTAGTAGAGTACATCATCAGGAGTGTGAAGACAACAATAGAGTGAATTTGCCATCATAGGTCGAAATTTAGAAGGATCAATTTGTACCTATAATCCCCAGGCAGTATGGGAACAATCTTCCTCACTGGCCATGTCAATGTGTCTTCAATAGCATCTTGTATTGTTTCCTGAAAATGCATACATGATTTTATTGATCGAGTGAGCACTCATTCTGTGACATCTGAATCATTGGCACAGAAGATAAATAGCAAGGATAGAGCAAATAGCCAACCTCAATAGCGTCAGCAACCCCAGGGATTGTTCTTATATCGCCACCAGCAATGCTTAGTTTAAAGTCAAGATTCTTCTGCAAGAAAGGGCACGAGAACGAGCACCAAGTGTGAGCGTCAAATGCAGTATGTTGTGCAAAAAGAGGGTCCAACAAAGCATAAACCCGTGTTGAAATTTTAGACCTTAAAGTACTCTATAAATCATGATATAGTATTCTAGATGATCAGGGTGAGAGAAAGGAAACTAAATCTCACCTTTTCTCGTAAAGAATAACAAACAGCTCCAAAGCAAGGAATTTCATCCACTAGCGGTTTGAAAATTAGCCTGAAAACCCCAGTAAATCCTATATCTTTCACCTATATAACAGGGTGAAACAGTAAGAATGCTGTAAGTTCACTCTTGTAGCATGACCAGAATGCCAGTTTTAGAAAACACCTATACCAAATCAACTGTGAATATTAGCTGTCAAAGCCAGACAAAAATGCGCTACAGCATCCATGGAACACTGAAAATTTGACATCGACTTGAACTGGGAGACAAACGCCCATGCAACGAAAAGCAGTGATTAGAATTACCTCCACGGGCAAGCCTACGCCAACTCGCGTTCTGATATCAAGTTCTATATGAGGATTACCATCCCACTGCATTTCCAACTCCATGGTAACTTGCCCACCTTTGCTTTCAGCATCGACGATCCAAATTCCTGGTACACCAGAAATGCGAGGCCAACCAATTTTCCAAATGGAGCTCAAATGCATATTCACCGATGGAAAAAACACCAGAAATAGCTAATGTTATCCTCATTTACTAATTTCAATGTATTAATTCTTTTTTTTCCCTCGAAGCAATGATGGCGTTACAATCAGATATCTCATTAACTTCATTAACAAGTGTAAAGTACCGAAACAGTTGTCAGTAATTCTAATTGACGAGTTGCTTATTAGACTATAATAAAGGCTCGTAAAGGGCTCAATTTTGCAATGTTAATCTGCATTTACTTTTAAAAATGATTTGTCTGACACGCTTAATCGACAGAGGAGGGTATCAAGCAATTCATTTCTGTGCATCATGATCTTGATTCTTTCTTAGCAAGCAATGGGACTTTTTACTTAGTACCACTGTCCTAACTTGAAAACAAGAACCTGTGAATTGAGGAGCCACTGTCCCAAGAGTCAACTCGGAGAATTTGAGAGATGCTAAGACAGCTGGCCTATACTGCTCAAGAGTTGGCTCTACAGTATTTCGTATCATCTCAGAAGCTGCCTGGGGCATTGGACGATTAGAAACATTATCAGGACAAGAGAGAAAAACAACAGCCGATCTCCTGTATATATCATAACGACTGAAAGATTGATAAAGGTGGTAGGGCAAGAGAGAAAAATACCTCATTGACATAAGGCCAAATCTTCTTAAGTTGGATGTTGAGCCAATTTAACTGCAATTAGTAAAAGAAACAAGTCTCAGAGCGGTCGCCTCATTAATATACAATCTGTTTGCGTGGCTCAAAAATTAGTTTTTTACGGTAAAGCGCCACATGAAACGATGCATGCACATACCCATGGATACAAACTTAATAACTGAACATTCACAAAATGATAATTCACCCATGATTATACGAAAAAAAAAAACATTAAGAATTGTGAGGTATATATGGAAAAAAAAAACTCATCTTTTGTCGCTGTGCAAAGACAACCCAAGAAGGGTAACACTCGCCTGG
This sequence comes from Eucalyptus guilfoylei, assembly GCA_016097605.1. Classification (NCBI taxonomy): domain Eukaryota; kingdom Viridiplantae; phylum Streptophyta; class Magnoliopsida; order Myrtales; family Myrtaceae; genus Eucalyptus; species Eucalyptus guilfoylei. The sequence goes on from CM027862.1 coordinate 29,215,654, forward strand.
CAGGATCTTTCTTGAATCATCCACCGTCATCCTGGCGAACGCCGCGATCGCTGCGGCCTTCATCACATCAGAGAAATATACAGAATAAGAGACAGAGAAACAAATTTAATCAGAAACAGCGGAGTCTTATATATCGTCCATATGCATGCATGCACGCACGCGCTGATAGACTAAGATCACCAGGGTGACAAACGTATTAGAATCACACCAAAATTCAGAGAGAAGAAATAGTACAAGAGGCATGTATATGCGCTTACCAAATCGGAACGGCGCTTGGATCGGATACTCTCGTAATAAGCGAAAGCGAAAACCAACCCGATACCGAGAGCTAGTCCGATGATCAGGCCGGAGACAAAACCCATTCTTCCCTCCTCCTCCTCCTCCTTTTCTTTCCCTCTTCTTGTGCAAGATGTTAGACGAGTCGGTCTGAATCCGAGAACTCTGCCAAGAACTCTAGCTCCCGGTGATCATGTGATGAGCAGAAGCAAGTGGCATTGTGGAAAGCGAGACTTCAGGTGGATGTGATTGATCTTGAACGGATCGTTTGAAGGAATGGCGATGAATTAAGAACGATAATACTGGATCTCTGTTGCGGGTTCGATTCTTTTCTTCGACTGTGCTATGTGCCGTGCCCTCCTCTCGGGATAAACCAGTTCGCACGCGAAATTCGCGGGCTTTTTCGTTTGCTACGGCACTCCTTTTTTGCTTTGCTTCTGTGGCGCTCCGTGGTGGCATAAAGCATTTTTAGTATTGGTTGCACCCTTTAAATTCATGGAAATTAATAGAAAGTCCTGGAACTCAGAATCCCGTGTGGACTTGAATTGCGTTTCCTCTTATTTTGTAAAGTAGAAGAAATCCTCCAAATAGACAAAATAAAAAGAATATGGGATATGTGAAAAATGAAACATTATAGCATATGTTTTGTATAAGATTAATATCACTAAAAATCACAAAATCTTTCATTAATTTATCTTTCATTAATTAAGTTGGATAACACGTTTTTACGAATCTACCAATTTAGAGTTTTACCATCCATTTCCGTTTGCCATAGGTATACCAATTTATATATCTTCTTGGTATTAATTTAATTTAACAAAAACTAATAAATAGTAAATTTGTCATAAATATATAAATTTAGAGTTTTTTTTGTAGTCAAAAAATTAATTTTAAATAAATTAATCCCATACATATCAAATTGGGATTTCTCGTAATATTGTGAACCAATTTCTCCTTTTCTTAAGAATGATGCTAGAGAAATGCGACAAACGCTTATTGAGTACATAAATATGACTCGCTTCGCTTGTTCACTCAATCATTCAAAGTTGACCGCCTCAGTATCATACAGCCAGCAAAGATTGCAATTACCAGCAGTGCCCTGTTCAAAACTCTTATCGATTACAAAACGAAGTCCTTCAGTTGCTGAAGCCGAAGCCAGGACATCGTAGTTTTAGGATCTCGGGCTCGAGGTAAAAAATATTGGATCTGTGGAATTTAGGACGTGCTTATGGATTGGTTTGAAACACAAGGAGTCCTTGTGATTATTCTGTCATATTTGACCAATGTCCCATAAAAAATAAGACATCTTTTCAGTTCTGAAGTTGACATTGCCCTGTAGCGTGCTAAGTGCATCTACGTTGTCCATTTGTTGATACGTTTCTTTGATGACCGTGGTGCTGCAAAATCATGTCCTTATCATTGAGATTCGTGAGCGTGGGAGTTTAGATTAAGACTGTCTCCGAGACACTTGACCTCTGTTGGAAAGAGATGGCTCTATTTCAGTTAACGCCATGAAAGAAGAGTTTCTCCATCTCATTCACATCTCTCACCATGGGAACTCACATCCCACGAAAAGGACAATCCTACATAATCCAAAACTTATTAACAAATTTGAGAAATGACCAATGAAAGATTAGAAATGACAACACATCTGGGAAGATAACATCAGAGTTACCGACCCGCCCAGAAAAAATTTCTTCTTCTTGATTCATCAAGCCACAATACGGTAGATGAGAGACCTAAACCTCTTCCACTCTCCATTAGAAACAAACGCACACACAACCACACAAGGAAGTATTTCAAATCCTGGAGAAGAGAACCAAGACACCTTACAACAATCCCCAATTTCACCCAAATACAAAGAACCAAAAAAACAGGGGAGGATAAATCAATCGCAGGGAGAAAAATACTCAAGAGCTCACCAATCATTGATCATCATTTTATGCAGGATGGTAGAGCAATGCCATGGCAGACAAACGCTAGTACAACATATACAATTACCAAAAGGAGAACAACGAGCGCGACCCTGCAAAGTGTCAGAAATAACATCGTATCAGTGAAACAAAGAACAACATCCAAAGCCCTGCCTCTATCTATAATTAGGAAGTAGCAAAACCATGGGCTCTATTTTGTGCCCAATATGCTTTGGGTACTATTGATGGAAAGAAAGAATTCAATCTTCAACCATTTAATGTGAATCCACTGCAGTTTTCAAGAAGCTTAATATACTATCATTTGACTCATCAGCATAAATGCTAAATGCTTTCACTTTGCAATGAAATCAGGTTTTAGTCATCTTCAGACCAGACTTTACATGAAACATAACTGATGATCGTTTGGATTCATCCAAGATTATTCTAAATTGATAAAGAACTCAGAACTTACGTGAGCTTCACATTTCTCCACCATACATTACTTCTGAAGCGACGAGTCTGCTTTCTGAACCGGAAGGTGTTTCCTTGCATGTTGGCAGTTTTATCAACCAGCAATTCCAAGCGATCACCTCTTTCCAGAACTTTGTCAATATTCTCAATCATGACATTTCGAACCTAAGGCACACCAACGTCAGCAAAAAGGAACTTCTACCCTAATAATTCAAAAACCAATAATTTGAGCCAATGCATACCCACCACATTTATTTTTTAAGCATGAAATGTCAGTGATTTACTACATACACATCATATATCCATCTCACTGATATTTAATAGACGAACCTAAATTATGAAATCTAAACATCAACTAGCCTTCTGATGCAATAACTGAAAATACTAGTCAGCGAAATGCTGATGACATACACCCACTGACACTATATTACGTTACAAGGATACAGAATTTACCTGACTCATTTCACCTTTCAGCCGATTAATTCTATCCGCATTTGGATCATTGGAATAATACTCCATTTGCTGGCTTAAAACCCTTGAAAATTCATCATTCATGGCATAAGCCTGAGCAGAGAGAACTGCACGGCCATACGTCCTAACAAATCTCTGATGGATATCTTCAAGAAAGGCAAACGGAATTCTCCCTGCACACAATTGATAACATAGACTTAGTAGAAATAAACCAGAAAGATGTCTAAGGATATCGCACAATGCTGGAACTAAATAGACAATAGTTGAGTATAAACGCTTCAAATTAGCAAGTATTACAGAAACTATTCATCTACAGCATTGAAGATCTCTCTTTATGAAAAGCTATCGAATCTACAATGAATATGACAAATCATACTAAAAATTTAATGGCAATTCATATATTACCCAACAGAAGTTTTGCTCATAAGTAATGATAAAACACATTAAGACTGATATACAAATTTGATATTTTTAGTGACAAATAGACTGTATATGGGCATTTAGTCAAGTAGACCATATTCAAGACCCAGAAAGACCCTACCACATCGATAAGTATGCAATAAACAATCTCACTTAGCATTTCTCTTTTGCTTATCCTAAAAGACATGCAGAAGAAATAGGCAAACAAGACGCTAGACCACACTGTCTGCAATCATAGGAGGGGATAAAAAAGACAATGCTTGAGGATCTTCTCAATCTAAACTAAGCCTATTAAAAGCTCTATAATTCTTCACAGCAGCCAAATCTCCTACTAAAGTAATCTGAAACCAAGCAATGACTAATCGATAGGAATAAAGAGGACCCAAACCATAACCACAGCACTTCAACTTGGGAATTCAATAGAAAATCAAGATACGGAGCAATCCCTTAATCACATGAAACTAGCAGCAGGAAACAAATAAGACAACCATTCAAACCATCTTGGTAGATTAATCGTAGCTAGATCCCATGTCCCCTCAGCCCAATTACAGAAAGGGGTCTGAATATATAACCCATGAAAGACTGAAAACGATGCTTTGGTAGCAAGAAAGCTGTCCCATTTCGAATTTGCGGGTTTGCTAGTTCTGCGAACACGGCAGTCATATCTTCAGAAGCACAAGAGGAAGTACAGCCGTAAAAAGATCCAGGTCCAGCAACACGAAAGACCGGAACCTGAGACCCGCGTTCAAGCATCAAATTAGCACCACCAAAACCCTCTAATTCAGAATGCTAATGACACCACCGCTATTAGCTCGGGAAGCGAGCTAGGCTAAATGGGTGCACGGTGAAACTGCGAATCACCCGTGTCCAGGTCGAATTCTACATAAAGTCCGTGAATTTCACCCACTCGGCAAAGAAAGATCACGTTTTTGCCGAAAAGGCGATCGATTCTAAACGACCCATATGGGGATCAAGGTGTGGACACAGTGTCATCACCCTGCAGCATACGAGTCTCACAGGAAACACGTGATGCGACAGCAATATCAAGCCGCGATTGCTCAGCACAAAAGCGAAGCCAATTCATCTAAAGGTTCGAAATTCAGGCAGGCAAAGGGCGCGCACCCCGAAATCGAATCGAGGGCAGAAAAGGGCAAAAGAGAGAGAGAGATGGGAAAAGGGTACTGACGGCCGGCGGTGTCGTCGGCCATACAGAGGACGGTGAGGCCGTCGGTGCGCTTGACGTGGAAGATGTAGCGGTCCTGGGAGTAGGAGGCGTGGCTGTCGTGGGCGCCGGGGGTCTTCTCGAGGATCTGCCGCGCGATCTGGCTGGCGTTCGTCGCCGTCGCGCTGAACTCCGCCAGCACCACCGACCCCCTCGCCACCAGCGCGTAAAGAATCGCCATCGCCGACCCACCCCACCTCTCTCTCTCTCTCTCTCAAACCACCACCAGGCAGGACCGGGCAATCGAGCAAGACGACGACTTTCTCTCTCTATGCGGATCAAATCAAGAAAAGCTCCATGGGAGGAGGATTCCAGATGGAGGAGGAAGCACGAAGGGGTTTCAGTTAAATTCGCTTCTCTCTTTCTTCCTGGGTGTCGTGTCCGAAGAATATTTCAATTCCTTTTTCGTTTTTTTTTCCTTTTTCTTTGTTTTTTTTTTTTTTTCCTACCCTGTTTGGGATAACCCAGATAGATCCTGCCCTTCTGTGCCAAACTGGAAAGGACGCCAGCTAAAAAAGAAGCATATCTGAAAGATTTTGCAAATTTAGTCACCGAATTCATAGGGTTCAAATGAAATCGTGATGAGACTTCTGAACTTTTCCAGAGTAAAAAAAAAAAGAAAAATCATTTTATTTCCCTACTCTCGTTTTAATGTCTTTCATTTCAAGTTTCTGGATTAATTTGAATTCAAATTTGTGCAGTTCTCAGGTCAAGTTATAAAATGTATAAACAGTTAAATTTTCGCCATCGCCTCCTACCCTTTTTTGTCATGTTCCTTCTCTATTATTTGATAAGAAAAGGGTGTTCATTTATTCAGATATATACATAGGATTTAAAGTGGATCAGGAATCTAACATAAAAATGGCTACTTCTCTACATGTTTCACAGCAAATTAATGATTTAGAGAAAAATCCCTTAATTTCGATCATTAATATCTCACGTGAGAAAAGGTTCATTAATGAAAATGTTTAAACATGAATTACCGCAATAATAATTAAAAGTTGTGATTGAGTTTCGGGGAATGAAACGGTTCAGGCGACGCACGTGGAGGGCTTGTGACATCTGCCGACCAAGCAAAGTTCTCAGTGGATAACACGTCACCGAGGCTTGACCACGGAATGGACACGAACCTTCGTTAGCAAAGAATTCGATTGAATTAATGATGGGTTGGCCCAAAAGAATAATTATTGCATTAAATCTTCTTTATTCCTTTCCCATGCCGTCGACTCTCCACTTCCGACGTGGCCTGCCTTTCGTTCATTACTTTTTTAAAGAAAAAGAGATTGAGCTTTTCACTTCTAACCAACCTCGAAAGCCAGATTCCTTCTTTTAGGCGACAGAAGGAGTCAACAGGATTCATTTTGCCCTCTCATATTCCAAACTCAAATATGGGATATTTACCACACAAAAAAAAGCCATAAACATATTATATAAATAATAATTCATTCTTAAACATCTCAATTTTGTCAATTGAATATTAAACTTTTTAACAATTTAGTTTTCTAATCAATTTTAGACAAAAATCACTTATATGAAGGTTAGACATCCTATATGGCATATCCGACAGATAGGTTAGACTAACATGGACCATGTTTATAATTTTTTTAATTTATAATTTTTATTTTTTTTCCATTTTTTTCTTTTTTTTTTTTTCTTTTCTTTCTTTTTTTGTTTCCTTCTTCTTCCATTGGTGCTGGTCTCTAGATCTCAGTGATAGTCAAGCATAAGCAAGACCTAGTGAGGCTTGTCCTTTAGGGATGTCAAAAACCGAACCGAAAAATTCGATTTTTTCGATTCAATTTTCATTCGGTTCGATTCTCATTAAAAACCAAAAAAAAAAAAATTATCGGTTCGGTTTTTATCTTAACCGAACCGAACCGAACTAACAAACCGATCGAGCTTATTTCTTGGAAACGAAAAATATATACAATAGAAAAAAAAAAAAAAAAAAAAACAAATGCAAAAACCAAAAATTGAAAGCTGAAAATCAAAAATCGAAAAACTAAACCGATCGAATCGTTGACACCCCTATTGCCATCAAATCTAGCGAGATTGATTATCGACCATTAAGGAGGCTCAATAGCAAGCATTGGTGAAAGAAGAAGGGGGGAAAAAAAAAAGGAAAAAGAAAATGAAGTATTCAAATTTCAAAAAAATTATCTATGTCAAAAATTTCCTTCCAAAATTTACTAGAATGACTAAATGGACAAATAATTTTAAAACTAAATTAGTTAAATTAAAATATTTAGAATTGAATTAACATGCATACAATATATTTAAAAAATTTATCATAATTCTTCCCTCAAATATTAAAATGGAATAACGGTGCTCTCATTTTCTCAAATAAATAAGGGCTTCAATCTTGTGTCAATCTACAAAAAAATATGAGAATATCCTCTATGTGGAGGAGGCCTGAACTGAAAATATCGATATCAAACAAGATCCCGAAGTGGTTATGGTAATTTCAAATAAAGGTCCTGATCTCACCAATCGACCAAATATTCTCGCTAAGTATTCTATCTAAATGCAATTTTAATTTTAAATTATGTTTTATTGGTTTCTTTTATTTTCTTTTATTTTTTCCTTTTTTCCTTTTATAGTTGGCAAGGGCCGGCAAGGGTCGACGACCTTTGCCGGCCGCTAGCAAGAGCCTACAACCCCTTGTTCACCTGGGGTTGATGAGGGCAAAGGTCACTCCCTAAGGCAAGGATCACCTCACCTATGGCTATTGATGAAGAATAAAGAAAAACTAGAAAGAAAAAGATAAATGACAAAAATACAATTGATCAATCACAAAATCAAGTTTTTATTTAAAATAATCATGGTCACTTCATGTATTTATTAAAATATTTCCCAAAAATATTTCTTTTTTTTTTTGTCTTCAGATCTGTCAAATATTTGACAAATAATCTCGCACCATGGCGGCGATCTCACCCCCATTGAAATCAAAGTAGTTATCAGGGACGGGGGTTCCTTTTAAGGAGAGCGCGGCAAAACCGCCCCCGTGAATCTACGGTCACACGTCGCCCGCCCGTTGGCGCGATCTCGCATCGGACGGGTGTCAAGCAACTCCGCTAACTTTTTCTTTCTCCTTTTTTCTTTTTAAATGAACTCTTATGCGTTGGAGTTAAGCCTAATGAGGAAAGATTAGGGTGGATCTTGGCCAGCCGTTCTGATTTGGGCCTAGCAACTCTAATTTACGGCCCAAAAAGAAGAAAGGTTCATCAATGTAGGGCACGTTGGGCTCTACCATATGAAGGACATCCATTGCTTTAGACCCATTCACTCAAATTTCAATTCAGTAAATGGCCTCGACCCAATATGAGAGATAATTGTCTAAAAATTCCTAAACCAATTATTCAACAGCCAATTCAATCATAAATATTTTCATAATGCTAATCTAGTACTCAATATTTTGACAATTTGTCAATTTAGTCATAAATATTTTTAAAATTTACCAATATAGTTCTAAACTTTTTTTTTAATGTTTAGCCGAAAGGGCTACATTAATAAATAATCAAAATGTTTGGTACTAAATTAACAAATTATCAAAATGTTTAGGACTAAATTAGCACAAACGAAATATTTAGGGATGAATTGATTTTCATACAATAAGTTTAGGACTTTTTGGACAATTCACCCGTTGATAAAAGATTTACCAAAATTTGGTGCTTTTTTTACCTTTTTAAATTACTCACCATGAATTACAAACAAGATCAGGACATATTGACTAAAATTGTCCGTCCTAACTTATGTACGTATTCAAGCGTTTCGTCATCTACTCGAAATTCCGAACAAGATAAAACTTCAAATTAACGTACATCAACATCACGAAAGAGGAAATTTCCATGGCCGCAAGTATGTCCACGTCCAAAGCCCTCCCAACTCTCCCCACCGAAACCTTTCTAAAAAAGACGAAAGCAAGAAAAAAATCCCAAAGCCCTCCCACGCACAACCTAGATAAGTCGCTATGATGTTGCGGTAACATAGATTCGTACATCGAATATTTCAAGTACAACCATTTCCTGTTACCCAAATTTCTCGTACAAATCCTACTGTATTTCTTGTCTCATCTTTTCGAAACATTAGTAAGATCCAGGTGCGGAGATGGCGCGTGTATTTCATGGCGTTTTTACACCTTAACAATCAAAAGTACCCTTTTACAGATCGCACGAAACAGGCATCATGGATTCATGGCGTTTGCGTGTGTTAATCTGCATCTCCATCTATCAACTTTAATTCTAAGATAATTAGCTACGAAACTATCGTAGTTTGACCCATCCGTAGATAGTTGTGTTGGTTAAGAATCCCTCCTTCGTCACAGAGATCGAGAGTTCAAAACCCGCCATTACTAGAGTTTTAAAAGAGCTCTAGCGGTGGTGAATTATTGACGCAGGAATCTTTACCAAAAAAAAAATCTATCGTATCCGGGTATAGAATCATCCGCTTTTAAACTCGGGAGTCGTTTGGGCACGAGGGGTCTGTGGTGGAATCCTCGGTTACCAAAAAAAAAAAATCTATCGCAATTTGACAATTATAAAGTGGACAGCGAAATCATATCAAGAATCACCATTTTAAACTTCTAGATGGGATCTGCGAGAAAATCATATCATCTCTTCAATGAAAACACACTTGTCCTCCACTTGATCTCTTCAAAGTATCAATCTACATCTTCTTCTACTAGCTTTAATTCTAAGATAATCAACTACGAAACTATCATAGTTTGACAATTATGAAGTGAACATTGAAACCGCGTCTACAATCACCATTTTAAGCTTCTAGATGGATTGGCGAGAAGCTCGGGCGATCTCTTCGATCGAAACCTACTTGCCCTCACTTGATATCTTCGGAATATCGACCTGCATCTCCATCTATCAGCTTCAATTCTAAGATAATCGACTACAAAACTATCGTAGTTTGACAACTATGAAGTGGACATCGAAACCGCGTCTAGAATCGCCATTCTAAGCTTGTAGATGGATTGGCAAGAAGCTCGCGCAATCTCTTCAAAACCCACTTGCCTTCAGCGCGTGAAAGCCACAAAACGGGAGAGAGAAGCGAACAAAGACAGCGAGAGAGAGAGAGAGAGAGAGAGCACTGTATCGTAAGTCATCTCTCGATCCCACAAGCAGCAGCGCTCGACGCGAAGAGAGCGACCGGAACATGCATGGAGAGATCTCGTATTTTCTCTTGGTTCCTGGAGAGACGGCTCCCCGCCAAGCGGAAATCCGGAGCATGTGACCGGCCGGCCCTCGTCGGCCCTCAATAATTGTGGGGGCGGGGAAAGAGAAAGAGAGTCGATTGAAATCAATCGATCCTATCATTTCCTGGACGAGGTAGAAGACAAGAGAGCGCACATCAGAGCACAGATGTCTCGAGCTGTAAAGCCATGGCTTTACTGCCCCCACATTGCTGCTTCAGAGGGCTGCAACTTGTCCTAGCCATGGCCATCTATTTACCACGAAAGACTCCCCTTGTTTCTTCTGTGTGTTTGCTTCTGTCTATCTAACCACTGCAGAATATTCCAACCTGATGCGTATTACAGCAAATGGAAAATCATAGGCGTTGTTCATCGTCTTGAGGCCAGAAGCAATTGAGCCTAGCTGCCAAGGTAGATCGTCGTTTTGCGACGTCTGAGAATCAATGTAATTATGACGATTAACTTTTTCGAGTGTGTGTCGACAAAATACTGTGATGTGAAGGGATGGCTTGAGGGTATACGTTGTTTCGTTCTGTTATTTCTGGTTCATAGTAGGTATTTGGAGCTGTTTTAAGATGCTATTGGACATATTAATCTAAAGGTAGTAGTGCATTGCCAAAAACCCTAGTTTAATTAGCTTGCAGAATAGCAGTGCATGAAGGGTAATGCCATAGTTGCCACTGCATTAGTGCCACTGCATGAAGCCACTGTTGAATTATTAAGCATCTCTCTCTCTCTCTCTCTCTCTCTCTCTCTTTCTCTCTCTCTCTCCCCAGACCCTTCCATGCTGTGTTATCAACAAATATCCCAGTAGCAACCAAAGAACCATAACAACCATGTCCGAATGCATACAAAAAAACGCAACTGTGGCGCAAAACTCATCACCAATTCCTCACTCCCTCCTTCCACAACACATCCACCTCACAAATCCCCTTTAAATCACTCAGCACCCTCCTTCCTTCAACCTCACACTTAACCCAAAACCCAAAAAAAAGAGAGGACACGCATTTGCTCCAGAAACAGCCCTAGAAAAAATTCTCCTTTCTTCGTCCCGATGGCTCGTTCCACCCCCATTTTCATTCTCTCCCTCCTCCTCCTCGCCACCGTCTCCAATGCTTGCCACACGTGCACGCTCCCGACCCCGTCCCCGCCCCCGGCCGCATGCCCGAGGGACACGCTGAAGCTCGGAGCGTGCGTGGACCTCCTCGGGGGAGTGGTGAGTGTCGTGGTCGGGACCCCGCCGTCCAGCCCGTGCTGCGCGTTGCTCGAGGGCTTGGCCGATTTGGACGTGGCCCTCTGCCTATGCACCGCCATCAAGGCCAACGTGCTTGGAATCAACTTGAACATCCCAGTCGCATTGAGTGCCATCGTCAGCGCGTGTGGCAAGTCAATCCCTCCTGGCTTCAAGTGTGAATAGGAAAGAGATCGTCAAAAGGGGTCTTCCCTCGAAGTTGAGCGGTTCGCTGGTCTTCGAAATTACAGCGTTATCATTAATTTGGAGTGTGTTTGTGTTACTTTCATGCGTGTGATGTCTTCCAACGTTGTTGTCTTGTATGTTCTTGTGAGCAATGATTTCGTCCCGAGCGTTCGATGTGCTTTGCACTGGTCATTTGTACTTTGAGAGAGGGGGTAAAGTGATAGTTTAATTATTGATGATTGACGATGTTGTGTCATTTATTCAATATAACTAGGCAAGCTTGTTTGCCATAGTCCTCTGTAATGATTACTGCTGGTATCTATCGATTTAATTATACTCACTGGTAGTTTTTTCTTTGCCTTTTTGTATAATTTCTTTTAATTTAGTTCAGATCCCCATGAAAATAATTCCGTTTTGTATGCTTCAAATAATTGAAGAAGCAAAGCCGCATTTCAGTTTTTTAAACTATTTTACTTTGATTACAAGACTCCAAGTTACATTTGCCAAAAAGAGAGAGAGAGAGAGAGAGAGAGAGAGACATAAAAACATAAAAAGGCAGGCTATAGTAGATAGTTGAAGTTGCCGACATGCATAGAGAATTTAAGGAAACGCAAATCTACGTATACTTACGAGGGATGTGGTTCGTTGGTACATCCTCGATTAACTTTCGCTCACCAAAGTACGTATGCTTTCCCTATTGAGTTAAAGGCAAATCTTCTGTATCAAGAATAGGAGATCAATGAAAAATAATTGGTTAATGATGGGGGAGATCGATTCCCGGTTCCATTTTTCGGAACCAAGGACTGGACCATTGATTCCGGTTCGGTCCGGTCCGGTCCAATGGAACCAGCCACGTTTCCCCTATAAAGGATGGCCATGCACTACGAGAGAAAATAACAAATTTTAAGATATTGACGGAAGTAACAATGAGTGAAGAATTATTATGCCATAGTTTGTGGTACCATTAGACGAGATAGTATTTAGTTCACCTTTTACATTTTTTTTTTAAGAAAAAATTAAAAAAAGGTATTTATAATTGGGTCGGTCCGGTTTTAGGAATTAAGAACTGGACTGACACTCCGAAGAACCAGGTCGAGCTAGCCGGTCCGAGCGGTTCCAAGAAGTTCGTAGCTTGGGCGGTTTGTTTTGCACACTCCTCATTAATGATCCGATCCCAAATGTCACATTAAGCAAATTAAACCCGAAAATCTATTTTACGAAGGTTATATTCGCTACAACGTGCTTATGGCATGAGCCTCGGTTTACATCCAGGCACTTTAAAATGCGATCGACTCGATTAATCAATGTCTCGGAGCTAGGTAGCAGTGTCACATGCATACCACACAATTCGAAACCCCACAAGATATTTCCTTGCTGCGGTTTGCTGTGTATAAGCCACGAGAATGGGCCATTGGCGGTTTGCAGAAAGTTCACATGTTGAGTCCTTTCCCCAGATATGCCTCATCTCTATGATCTGTGCGTACGCAGATATTTGTCCTTCATCAGAAGCATCACTTTTGGACCAATCAGGGCTCACCTAAAGATAGGGAGGGGCTCCACAAGATCTCACATTATCGTATCTGATTGGTCCGCCGCTCCGGTGACGCTTGCGCAGATGTTCTGTGCAGAGGAAGAAAGCTTACCACGAATTCGAGAATGCGACGATAACGTTTATCCTGAGCTTCTGAAGTCGAGAGTGTAGTAGACCAACTGCTATAAATATTGACATTGAAACTCGCATGAAGAAGCACAGGAGAATGGTAACCCAAATGCCATTTTCTAATGCCTCATTGACTCGAGCCCTGGACATGCCTGTCCCATCGTTCCATGAACCGATTCTAGGTTGGACTTCTTGCTACGTTCGTGACTCTACTTTGCCTTCACCTACTTCTTTGTAGAACCTTGAAAACCCACTCATTCTAAGTCGAGATCGCTCTGTCGTTGAGTCGAGATCGCTCTGTCGTTGCATGAGTAGTCGCAACACGAACATGATTAACATATGCACAAAAGCATACAGAAGATTGCGCACAGAAGAATGGCAACCCAAATGCCGCTTTCTAATGCATCAATCCTTTACATGTCAGTGCTATTGTGCGATGAACAGAAGGTGACTTCAGTTAGATTTCTTGCTACTTCAATGACTTCTTTCTTTTCAGAATCTTCACAACCCCTTCTAATTTGAGATCGTTCTGGCAATTAATACATGCTCGAATGCGCTAATATCTCATTCGAGCAGTAGTTTCGAATCATGAAAGCCGAATTAGTTTCTTGATTTCATTCGATGGGGCTAAAGACGAACAAAGCTGAACCAGACGACCAAACAAAAGACCCGCCCGTCATAAACGATCTGCAGAGAATAATGGGCCTGGCTTTAGACATTCAATGATAAACTGCACCATCTAAATTGACATACACTACAGAAATGGAAAATTATCAGATACAAATGGGCATTTAATCTACAAAAAGAAAAAAATCAATAAAAGAAACAAAAAAAAAAACAAAGATCCACTGATGGTATTCCTAATCATAATCTGTTCAAAACTACAAATGAAATGGTGCAGAAACCAAGATTTTCTGGAGCAGGACTGGAGTCATTGACCCCAGGGGGCAGAGATCCACTTTTCACTAACCATTGCTCAAGCATCACATTTTTCTCTATCAGCCCAAGCACAACCTTTGACTAGGAAGCTGCAAACCAAAATAAAGATTAAGGTCATAAGGAAAGTTACACCAGGAAAACTACAAAATCCACAGTGATGTTCTACGTAGGCCTACTCATGTGAGTCAACTGGACAACATTGGCCAATAATGATAGGAGATAGCTTCTGACGTTCCATTAGACAAAGCATCAAAAGCATGGCGGATCAGTCAAAATCTAAGTTACACATCAGCATACAACAGCTAAACCTCATATACTCATCTATTCACTAGGACCGTCAAGTCCAGCAGAGAGCTCAGACAAAAGAAGATAACAATTGAAAATATCCAGAACCATGCTTTCAAGTTTCATCAAGTTTTATAGGGAAATTTTCCTACCTCAACAGCATTCATCTAATAGGCGAGGCTCCACAAGAATGTAAAGTGGCTTCCCCTTAATCCTGCAGCAATCCTGTATGTTTGGACAATGTAAACCATTTAGGAAATGTGTGTTTAATTTTCATGCATCATCTCCAGAAATGATGAAAACAGAGAAAAGGCAATCTGCTTATGCAGCTGCATTGCATTAGGGAAGATTCAATGGCAAACAGGACGGGAAAGAACAGTACTCAACAGGCCTTACCTTGACCTCAGGCAACCCAATAACACAAGCACATTCAATCACTTCAGCCCCAACTCGTTCTGGCCAAAACAATTGAAATCAAGGTCAGCATAAAACCGTATGCAATACATGAAGCAAGATTAAAGGCCAGACTTACCCAAAAGTTTTATGGCAGCAGACAAGGTCCCACCTGTGGCAACCAAATCATCGATCACTATTGCACGCTCACCAGGCTCAACAGCACCCACATGCATTTCAAGACAGTCAGTTCCATACTCCAAGACATATGATTCTGATATTACTTCACCTGCATGAATAATCAACAAGCATCGTAGGCCTTGTCAACAATCGAGATCCTTTCTACCTCTATGAAACACACTAAACAAACAGAATGCAGATGAGGTGCAAAAATAGACATACGAGAGGAATATGAAATAAACAGAGATCATTTACACGATTTACATTAGCATGACCCTCTCCGTGATCTCTATTTATATTGGAAACACTACTCCCCAAACACTAGCTTTGTCCATGGTTTGACAACACTACTGGATCTCTAATGCAGTGGCATTTTTTAACCACTCCCTAAATAAATAGGAACTGGAGATACCAGCTCCACTAATACAGTGGGTACTCATGCATAACGCTGTCAACAAAGGAGTGATAGTAAGAAATACAGTGTGATATGTGGATTTCACTCTGTAGATCCTACTTTGGATTACCCCAAAAATTTTGAGGAACTGATTCTTCTTTACAAACTTACCAATTTCTGGGGCTTGTTTGGAAGGGCGGATTTCACTATGTGGTTTTGCATGTTAATATATGAATTTAATGAAAGATTTCAAGCGATCATATAGAAGTCAAATTGTGAGAGCTACAAGATTTGCTACAAGATAAATTTAAATCAAGTTGTACTAGTGCTGCTTGTTTTCGCTCTATTCCTAGTTGTGATTTTAAAATAATAAAGACTACAAAGAATATTTATCAACCTTCAGTGTTTTTATTCCAGTCTCAAAGCGATGAATGAACATTTCACTGTCTTCAGATTTACAATGCCCTCAATTTAAAAAAATATCAAAATAAGGAAGGCTTCCACACACATTCTTCAGCCTACTTTCAATTTCCCCCGAAAATGAAAACAGAAAACTGAAATCTTTCCACTTACCAGGGGACAATGTTGTTAAAAACGTACAAGACAATTTGATTTACACACAACAATTCAACTCATAGCTATGAGCCAGAGATGCATTTGAATCTCATTCATTATGATTCCCTGCAATGTGGTCAGACTCCTGGTTTGTGATCGTTGGGCCCCAAAAGTTTTGACATCATGCTTTATACACATCTGATAATGTGAATGTTTACACATTATTATTTTATCTATAGAGGCCTTATTTTCTTGAATTCCTTACATAGGTCATCTGGGTACATCTGACAAGATCAGGTGATATTCCTTCAAAATGAGCGTTTATATTTCTCATTACATTCTTTCTATATTATCGCAGGTAATAGATAGGCTTCACTGAGACATCCTTCTATTAAAGTTATTCTATAACATTTTACTGAATCTAACTATAGACAATACAACAAACGAGCTAAACAATTTTCCATTCAAATCTCGATTTAACAACATTGTCAAGGGCATCCTTATTTTTAACTTATACGAGTTCTCGAGCAAATATTTACAAGCATTTGCATTGTTATTAATTTGAGGTTTGTATTTTCAAAAGGCAACCTGAAAGAGCGTAGCTTTTCAAGATAATATTTCCTCTATCATCCATCTACGTAGTAAACTTCCTATTATGCAAGTTAAACAGGCTCATAAATTATAATAACCAATCAGCACTCGAACTAATTCATTTTTGGTACTGTAGAAAAGGAACCCGGTTTTGGCAGACTGAGAGACACCTCAGCTTTGGGCACACCACAGGAGATTTTCTAATGGCTACGAACCTTGCATGCCCGACCAGACGACTGCATGCTAGTTCTTGATAGAAGAGCTAGTTAAACACTTGGAACAGCATTGTGTACACGATTCTTGATCGCAAATGCTGCACAAATTTACTTCTTTCTAGCACTCCGACTACTATCGAAACATGAACAATATTTCGCCGCATGCAAAACATAATCGTGTGGCCATCGCAACATCAGCCACGGTCAAGAGAAAAAAAAAAAAAATGGGATTTTCAACCCAAATCATGGACAATTGCCACTCTGTATAAACCGCTGCTCAATTTTGCACCACAAGAAACCAACTACAGTTGTAGAAATGCAAGATAAAACATGTAAAGATTATAAATAAATAAATAAAAAGACCCGAAAGAAGAGAAACACGTACCCGGCAACTTCCTGGGCTTGCGCAAAGGGACAAACTTCGCGCCGATAGCTAATGCAATCGCCGGACCGAACATGAATCCTCTGGCTTCTACCCCTGAAGTAAGATTTTTTTATTTATTTCCACCAACTTCAGCTTTGGTAGTACTCAGAAATCAATGAGGAAACAATTCTGTCACGAAATCTACAAGATATTTTTTTTTTTTTTTTTTTGCTTTCCGACTAATGTACTTTCTCGTGAGAGATCTTCTCTTCCCATTTTCCTCGTTTCCCACTACCCGTGTCCGTAACATTTTAGTTTACCAACGCCCACGGATAACGACAATTCCCATCCGACTTTTACGAAACTAGCGTCAGATCAACTCCCCCCCCCAGCACGGTTTCCCATCAACGCAGACAAAAGAAGAAAAACATAAAAAAGGAAAATTCCCACCAGGAGCCGGGCCAAAACGGAGAACTCCCCTCTCTAAAATTGGAGATGACAAGGGAAAGCAGCACATGCCTGCGACGACAGAGACGTCCATGTCGCGGTACCGGTCGACGAAGATGTCCACGGTGTCCTTGAACGCCTTGTGATCCAGCAGCAGCGTCGTTATGTCCTGGAACATTATCCCTTCACACACCAAAGCAAGCAAACTTTTTCTCAAGAAAATGCGCCGAGCACAGGACGACCCGCCAACAACCCACACGCGCGCAAGGACGAAAGGGAAAAAAAAAGAAAGGAAGGACAACCGCCAAAGGGGAGGAAGCGGCACCTGGTTTGGGGAAGTCGGGGACGACCCGGATGGCCCGGGAGATGGCCTGCAGCCTGGGGTCGCCCTTCAGCCCGTTCTCAGCTGCAAACATTCTTGCCCACCTCTCCTTCTGTCCCTCTCCTTCTGTCCCTCTCTCTCTCTCTCTCTCTTTCTCTCTGTGGCTCTGTGGAGTGGAGTGAGGTTTTGAGGGAGTGTTATGCAGGCTGCTTCTTGTGCTTCTTGTGCTGCTGCTTCTTCTTCTTCTGGGGTGGAGAGGTGGAGAGGGAGAGGAGTAATTGCTGAGTTTTGCCGTAGTGGAGTAGATGGGGGATGGGGGGAGGGGGGGGGGGTCTTAAATGGGGGGAGGATGGAGGGGAGGGATTTTCCCTCCTAAACAGGGCTCAATCAAATCTTTTTCTGGTTTCGGTTTTCAATGTCAGACCCCAGATACATTACTAGAGGCTGCTCTGTTTCTCTGCTTTTGTTTTCGTTTTTGTTTTCGTTTTTGTTTTGTCATTCATGTTGTTGTCCGAAGCAACCAAAGCAGAAAAAAGGCAACCGCGTGCGGGCCACGTGACGCTCCCGGCACGTGCTCGTCACGCTCCTCCTTATTCGGTCATTCTCTAGAAGTTTTTAAAGTAGCATGGCTTCTGAGTAGAATCTGGAACTGGAAAACTGAATCAGTGATTCTTGATTCCCAAATATGCAAGGTGGACTTCGAGTTCCGAAAATTGAGAAATTTATTTCAAATTTAAAGGTTTAAGAACTTGGAACCTAATACAAGTTTTTTGTTTTTTTCGTAGTCTAAGTCTCGACACAATCCCACGATATATCATGACATTCAATGATGAGTGTATAACTTAAAACGACAAATTGCTTTAAGCTTATATTTTATAACTGAAACTTGTACTTTCTTAATGTTTCATATTGTTTATGTATCTAAACATAAGTTGAGATTAATGAATTATAACAAAAGGAGGCAATAGTCATTAAAAATAATAGTTTGTTGCAATTATTTAATTAATAATGCAAGTGGAACCTATATATGTTATAGGGTGGGTTTCAAGTTCAGAGACATGCAAAGTAAGTTCCACGTTCTAAAAAATAAAGAATATATTCTAGCGAATAGGTTTTCGATTCCATATATAAACTGTTAAATCTGCCTATTTTTCTAATGGAAGACATTTTATTTTTTAGTTAATATCGTGAAAAAATTTCAAATTGGTACACTTGCGATTTTTTTTTATCACAATACTTTTATGACTAATTATATAAAAAACCCAAACTAATACATTTTTGACACATTTATCTTTTATTAATTTATGTTAAATTGTATACACATGAGAATAACACTTCAAATCAGTATACCCCTTAATTGCCACGGGTCGCATAACTTGATAATTTGACAATAAAATTTAGTAAAATTAATGGATGATGGTGAATTTGCCATGAGTATACTCGATCATTTAGGGATTTCCGTGGTTTTTCTCTAATAGCATATAATATTGAGAGGAAACTTCTTCTAACCATGTATTAAATTAGCTAGTTGTGAATATAAACACCGACCACTTTAAATCGTAGTTAGGTTTGCAAATAGGCAATGCTCGTGAATTGTAACCCACCAATCAAAAAATATAAAGTAATTGGGAAGAAAATATGGTCTTTCTTTTAATGAACAAGAATGATAAAAGAGATGACTAGAATCACATCGCAAGATTTTTTGGATACGAGATGCCGATTCATGTTTTCTAGATTAAATAAAGTTGCAATAAACAACTTCCTGAATTAAGGGTGACTTTTTTTCTCAGATACGATCTTCTCCAAAGTCATGTGGATAAAGTGGCTTGGAGGATCATTGATAATATTAGGCATAATTAGCTTTGCTTAAATAATTATTCCATTAAATACAACAAGAGTCAATAAAGAAATGTCGAATATAACCAACTTATTTAACCATACAGGCACGAGCCTATTAAATCAGCTCATGCCATAATAATGCTCATGATAGCAATCGCTTGAGTGATTTCGAGACGTGTTGAACGTCCTGAAACGGTAGAGTTTTTGTAATGCGAACTATATGGCCATTAATTATAAAAATTTGGGAAGCGATTGATGTCTCGTTTAAGGATTGCGAATATCTAAAGACCACGTGATTGCATTCTTTTCCACCCCTAAAGAAACATTTCTACGACAAATGGACAAAAATTCTCAGAGAGGGTAATTAAAAAAATAATATATATATATATATATATATATATATTTGTATATGTATATGAAACCAGGGTGCGCGTTGCGCACACTGTTCGCAGTATCTACGCCGCCGTGCGGAGATTTGGTTGGAACGTGGGCTTTGCTGTCGACTAAAACATTAAAATCAAGAATGGCTTATCCGGGAAAAAGGAAGATTCGCGTTAAAAGTAGCCCTCCGGTTTTCAGCAGCCCCCATGCCCTTAACGCTTTCCCTACTCTCCATGAATAAGAATTACTTTTAGGTACCCCCTAGAAAATTAAGCATTGAAAATTGCCTAGGATGAAACCAGATTCCTAGATTAGCGGGTGATCCCGATCGGGATTGAACCTGCCGACGTCTGAAAATGGGAAATCGGGTTGCTGTCAAGGTTGAGCCACTTGATCCGTCATTAGTTGGATAATGAATACGGCCTATATTGTTTGGTTTGCATTAATAGTCCACCACGTCACTTAATTCATCGATTTAGTGGGATGTCATTCATGAGTGCTTAAGGGTCATTGGCCGACTAATTGTTGTTTTCTATTTACATGATAAGGGCAAGTCATGGAGCAAAAAAGAAAAAAAAAACACAAATTATAGAGATGCATTCCGAATAAAATATAACGAGATAGATATCTCATAAAAAAAAAGAAAACCCAAAATTAAAAAGATGCATTCCAAAAATGATATTTATGACTCATATGTCTTGTCATATCTAATACGAGTTCGTGCTATTTACAAATACAATCTCGACACATGCACTGATTGTTAAACCCTGCTCCTCGAGTGATCAGTTAAAAGGGCTTTATGACTTCTACTAAAATCGACATTTCTTGATTCAAGTAACTCATTTTTCAAAATAATAAAATGGCCATGCATTAAGTATACTAAATCGAAATCAACGAACGCCCCATGAGCATAACCCATTCTTGCATTCTCCCCGGTACAATTCATCTCAACATCATCGAAATGGACAACCATAATTTCGTAAAAAAAGAAAAAAAGAGAAATAAACCAACAACCATAATTTCGTAAAAAATGTTCTTTACAAAAAAAAAAAAAGAAGAAGAAGCCTACTCACAATCAATTTCCTTGTTCAAGGTGAACACCTAACGTAGCGGCATTAAAGTGGCAAATTTGAAATCCAAAAGGCCCTTAAAGGAGAACTTAAATACATGTCGTGCAATCGAGAGCACGCAGGCAGCACCAGCAGCCAAGCATTCGCCGACTCAATACCAAACCAACGCCCCCACCCCCAAAAAAAAACACGAAATGATAATAAATGAATGAATGAATAAAAAGGAGAACAGGGATCTTGGCTTTAACTCGGGCACTGTAGATTTGGCCCCCTGTCCCTGCTCCTAAATCTTCTTTTGACAGGAACGAGGTGAAGGTTCGAGGTTGGGGTCGGGGAAGGGGCAGTTTCGTCAAAGCCTTCCGCGGCCTGAAATCGACGGCTACAGATGTATGTAAGACGTAGATATAGAGATAGAGAGAGAAAGAGATAGAGAGAGAGAGGGAATCGAGCAGGCAGCAGGAGATTTGGTAAAGATTCGGGACGTGGTCCCCGATGTTGGTCCCCTCTCTCTCCCCTTTCGCCCTCCCCCGCCCAACCCCTCGACGTCCTTTTTTCTCGACTGCTGCTGCTGCCGCTGGAGAGCTGGCTCCTCCTACTCCCTCACACACGCGCGCGCGCCCGCTTTTAATGACGTGGCGTTATTGCCCTGATTGCCCTTTAATGACAGCGACCCCCCCCCCCCGTTTCCACGTGTCGCCCGCTCGCAGTGTCCACGCCGGACCACCCCTCCCTGCCCCAAAATTTCTCGAAATTGCGTGACGACCCCGCTTTGTGTTTATGTGTACATATACGCACGCATGTGTGTATGTTCTTTTAATGATATCCCAATAGGGTTTCCCCGTTTGGCAGCTATTTTTCTATTTTTTTTGTTTTAAAAAATAAAACTGTTCACCATCAACGAGCCAGATCTAATGTTGGCGATTGTCGGCCGAGGTCACACAATCTCAAGCCTTGTTGCTTAGGATTGTGCGTGGCTCTCGCTAGGGCCGGACAACCCTAGATAATGAGGCATAGGGTCACGAAACCTCAGTGGTTCGCACGCTACCCTGAGCACCCCTCATCGAGGCCTAGCGACCTTGGGTGATGAAGCCTAAGGTCGTTGACAAGCCTAGTCATCAATATCGTCGATCAGCCACGAACCCTAAAAATAGTTAGAGCAAAATGGGAATATGAGAAAGGTAGTGGAGGGTAAGATGGGAAGAAAAATGTATAGAAATGGTATTCTGCTCAAAATTGATCTCTATTTTTCTTGGTTTCAACTTTCTTAATGCTAGCATTTTGAAAGATTTGACAGACGCTTTAGTATTTTCCTAAAGAATTTTGGAGGTCGAGAAAGCCCATTGATGAAAAAGTTGGACCAAATGCAATCTTAACATATTAGGCTCATGCCATAATTGCAAAATATTTTAAATAATCGACGGATGTTAGTACATGTCTTCCTGAGATAAGTCGTGTTTACAAATAATTTGTTAAGATTGCTAACTTGACAATTATCCAAAGACTAATCTTGATGAGATTACGATGAGATCGGGGTCTCTTTACAATAATGCGAGAAGAGGTTTCTATTAAACAATTTTAGCGAGCGATTGTCCGATTCCCTCCATAATGTCCGATTCGTTGAATCAGCATTGCATTGGGAGTCGCAATATTCCTTACCTGACTCTTCAATTCGTGGCACCATTTTCATACCAAGCATTATCATAGATTTTTTCCAAGCACTTATTGAGCATGCTGCATATAGAGCAGTTCAATTTTTAAGACACCGACCATACGTAATATAAGACACAATTAATGCATCGAAATTTACAAAAAAAAAAAAAAATTTCAAATAATTGCTTAGATTCCATGTTAAATGATTTGAAAAATATTTTCCATAAAATTATTGCTCATACGGCTTATAAAAATCAATGAACAAAAAATATTTATCTATACATTTTTGATCTATTAATTATTTTAAAAGATGTAAAATAATTATTTTGCAAAAAATATTTTCCAGTCGGAATTAGCGTTTTGAGGAGATTGTTACTTTTTTTTCGCGAAAATTCGCCGCAATTATCTGTCAAAAGGTAACGTCGCCTTATAAGGAGGAAGTTAGAATAGGAAGCAGAGAGGACTGACAAAAAAAAAAAAGGGCAACATCGTCGGAAAGGTACGAGGTCCTATGTTTGGTTGTGCGATTAGTGCTGTCCCCCGGGGGTGGGTCTCCACGCGAGGAATTACACGTGTCCGGATCGGTGAAATGTCGCGCTTTTGTCTTCTTGCGCTTGCCGGGCGGGCCCCGCCCGCCCTCCTCCCAATAAATTAATACTTTTTATTGCGTGGGCCCCGCGGTTCGGATACGATTTTTGCGTCGTGGATTTTGCGAAAAGGAATTTCGAAAATCTCGGCACGGCCGCTCGAAAGCCCACGCGCGTGTCTCCCTCTTTTTCTTTCTTTTTTCTTCCCCTTTTCTGTGTTTGCTCTGGGCCCACTCGCGGCTTGATGGGGCCCACCGCGGGTGGAGATTGCCAATTTCTGCCTAATTGACATGGGCATTGGACTCGATAAAAAGGGAAAAAAATTTCAGGACTCCAATGGAAATTTTTCGCGCTTTTGATTGGGGAATTGCCAAGCAATTCGAAGGGTCGAGAGACGTTGATTGCGAGTTTTCGAATCGTAATGATATCGAGTAGCAATTGAGTAATCGAGATAGATAGATGGTAGTGGCGAGCAAAGAATATATGAGAAAAGAATGTAGAATCACGCGCAACAGCACCTAGCACGTGTTATAAGGTTTCGTCTATCCTTGCTTAGCTGGAGCCCATGTCTAAGAGGATAAGCTTGAGGCATGCATATTTTTTTTCCCACTAAATGCACGTGATTATTAATCTAATCTCGATTAAAATGCGTGCGATTATTGGTTTCGTGAGCTTGAAGAGCTCGCTTCTGGCTTCGAGAGTATCAACCCCTTTAGAATTGCGAAATTGGAGTTACGACATCACACAACCACGAGCAAGCCCGCCAATTTTTTATTTTTTTTTGGGTGGCCAAAATGGAGCCCGAGTCTATACTGTAGGTCAAGGTCAAGGTCTTCAAAGCTGAAAGATTAGGTGAATTCTCGATTGATGGAATTATGGATGTGGATAGATATGTCACGGTGCAATTTGTGCAGTTGCTCTAAGTGTTGTCATGGTGCATGTCCTTATTGAAAGGGTCCACAAAACATGGGCGGGTGAAAGCGGAAGAAATAGCACGAGCAACGTGCAAGGCTTGACTGTTCATAGGCACGCGTAGGAGGATTTTGTACTGTTGCCAAAGAAACAGGACAACATCATCCCCCACGGCCTTAGGACAGGATATCGCTCGATCTATAATCCCGTCTAGTCATCGAACTCAATTCATGCCTCGGTTGTAGTCGTTGAGTATGACCGGCGACCCAATTGTGTGGACATCCTTGTTTCGTTGATTTGGTCCATGGATTTTGATTTAAAGGGTGTTAACATTTTGTAATTACGTCGTTCAGTGAATCAATCATCAAGTATAATAAACATCGGAATGACGTTAATGAAAGAGATCGATAATTCTCTCATCAAATAGCGAAAGCTCGAGAAGTAAAGTTTCATATGAAAAAAAATTCGTTGTCTCATTAGCCTTTTTTCATGAATTGAGTCTAAAAAAAGGGATTTTAGCACGATAATCACATGATAAATGTCCAGTGAGAAATGAATGTGATGGTGGCAAGTCAATTAGCAAATATTCCTTCGTGATCAAGCGAGGGAATGATCGAATTTTCTTTTTCCTTTTCTTAAAACGAACAATCACATTAAATCAAAAGATTCCAGTCGATTTTCAAAAGGTCATACGACCTATGCACAAAAGGTGGAGGGGTCTCAAGCCGACCTAATTTTGCAATCGTTACAACCCCCTTTGCCTTAGAATCGCATTTTACAGGACGCCCGTGTTTGTCCTCTGCCTACAATTTCAATCGCAATCATTATTTTTGCCCACATTTGGAACCAGTGGGCGAGGATAAAAGCAAAATCTTTCTAGGAATCCGGGGCGAATTTTAAAAAAGAAAAAGAAATTTTGAGATCTATCTAGGGTTCTTGGGACCCGCCAAAGGAAAAGAGCATCCTATGGTGGTGGACCTATATGAACTTTTTCACGGGGGAGGTGTACAAGATTTCGAATGACTTTTGCCGATTAGTTCCCAAAGTATTTCCATCAAGTACCTAACAAAAGGTAAAAATAAATGTGTTAAAATTTTTAAAATTTATCGTGAAAATATAATCGAATTTTAACTTTTTTAAAAAATTTAATTAAATCTCGAAACTTATAAAAAAATATAATTAAGCCTTAAAACTTTCAAAAGTGTAACCTACTCATAAAATTTGTCAAATTATCAATCAAGTTTTTTTGTTGATTGCACTTTTTGAAATTAACAAGTTTTAGAAAAGTTTTAGCCTTTATTTATACTTTCGTCACAACTTTCAAGACTTAATTGAATTTTTGAAAGTTGAACTTCTAATTCATCTATCTCTAAACGAAATTTTTGTGATTCTAGATGTTCTGATTTTTCTCATGGTATGTGATGTTAAATGTGGAGAAAATATTTCTTAATAAGAAACGATCTAACGAAACAAGTCGCATCTCGAATCACAGCTAATCACGTCACATCTCCCTCGATCGCAGCTAATCTCGACCGAATCTCCTTTTTATCCGACGCTTTTTGGAGTTTATGTAATCACCAGACAAGCTGCTTGAGCTTGTGATTTTTTCGACGCACTTTTAAATTGTTGGCTTTATCCACTTCCCCACTACGTGCGATGTGGGAATCTCTATTTAAATGACACTTTTCTCTTTTCTTTTTTCTCTTTTCTCTTTTTCACTTTGGAGAAAATTAGGTATGTTTGATATTAAGTGGGTCATTTCGGATGTGACGGTTTTGTTATAATTTTTTAATACCCAAATGACCAGCACAAAAGGTTTTAGAGTCTTCTACTAGCCACCGTGACGCCTCTATCCTTCCGGGTTTTGACTAAGGTTGAGATTTTTGTCCGTTTCTTGCCGAGTATATCTTGAGTACAACGTATGACGACGATGCTGATAAGGAAAGTATTATTATTTTAGTAAAAACGTATCTCGTTTTCCGGCCTAGTCACCGTTTACACATTTCCAAGAAAAGTCACAGATTTAAAGATATCGAATCCCCTCTCCTTGTAAACATATTGTAGCATCTTCCTTAGGATTCGCACGGTTAGGTTTTGAGTGAATTTTAAGTTGGTGCGAGAATTTAGAATTCAGAGATGGGTATGTATGGGAAGAGATTAGCATTTTGGTACATAAATGTGAAAGCTCAAAATGGTCACTAGCGATGAAACTCGCGTGAGTATTCGGTATTTTCCAAAAGTAGAGGAACTTGAATAGTCATTGGTGGGAATGCGAGGTATATCTTGAATATCTTTTCTATAATAATAGTGATTCTTGGTGCACGAGAGAATGGTTTAATATGAAGCCCGTGATGAGCTAATGTAGCTTGATTGGCTCGAGATAAGTGCGGTAGGTTAAGTGTCGACTCTATTTTAGTCAAATCTTTCTCTGACAAACTACATACATTTTTTTGACAAATGAAAAATACATCGGTGTACATAGTATGATTGATTCGTGGTTATGATACTTTGGACAAAACTCCATCGAGATTGATGATACATTCTATCAACTTTACCTGTTCCACGTGATGTCCAATGCATTTTCAAAGTCGTGTTGTAAGACGAAAATGATTCGATTGAATTCATGCGCAAACGATTAGGTAGACTTCGTTTCGATCACGACAAAATTGACACGAACTTTCCATTATACTCTCGCCAATTGATCGGGCGCTTCGATCGCTTCGGATTGACTAGAATCTCTACTTCTACATCTGTAGATCTCCTTTTGAGATTGCAATCACTTTAAGGATTTGGATTAGATGATCTCACCTCGTTAGGACAAGACATTCATTGCCGCACGGCATGATTAACTCTAAAGAAACCAAGTCGGGTGCCAGAAAAAAACATCATCTCCTCTGTCCCCCAATTGTTTAGTGTCTTTACATCATGAAAAGATTTCAGTCCGAGGATTCAGATTGGGGGCGCTGATCTGTGTGGATTAGCCAAAATCAATTGTCTATTCCCACTAAGACCCCAATTATTTTTTTAAAAAAAAATTAAAAAGACGACGTAGCAAAGTTCCTAAATGGGGCCCATTCGATTGAATTGGGAGCTGACGACTTGCGAAAATGGATCTTTGGGAGATATACTCTCGGATTTTAAATGTTGTCGAATCGGATGGGGCCCCATGGAATGAGGGCCGATTCAAGGATCTAAATCCTGCTTTTTTTGACAAAGGGGGGGTTATTAATGATCTAAATTAGGGCAATTTGTTAGATATTGATTCCCAAAGTCCCCTGGTTTTTCTAGCAATTTAGGGTTTGTGACCATAGCTTCTAATTATGGCCAGTTGACTGAATTTAGTTGGATCTTGAGAGCTTTTTTGATCATGAAGATATTGCAAGTGGGGTGGCATTTAATACATGTCCTACCTAACTTACGAGATAAGCAAAAAGACGCTTAGTGCCCCTATCTCGAGACTTATCTTTTCAATGAGTTTTCGCGCGAATAAGATATGATAATGTGACATTTTTCTCTAAGGAACTCGCATCAGGACCGTCCATTTCCTTACATTCGATTTACCACGATGCATGATCTCCATTGTAGATCGACACTCTCTATAGTCTATTCGTTTTCAGAATTCAGAGTTTCTAACAACTAAAGTCAATATCAATCCTTGATTTAAGGCCTAAAACCAAAACATCAATCGTTGAATTAAAAATTTTGGGCCCAATTGAGAATACATCAATGTTCAAGATGGGCCCGGTCTACAAAGACCAGACTAAGGCCTAAAACAAACAAGGTGGCCAAATTGTATAACATGGTTTTCTTCAGAAGTAATATCTTCACAAAAATAATAAATTGAGTAGTAGTCTTAGGGCCTGATAGGTAAAATCTGAAAATTAAAGGCTGAATATTTTTTTAAAGGTATTGAATTTTTAGTGTTGATAATCTTGAATGCTCCAAATAGAAAAAAATATTTGTTTGACGATAATTGAAAATTGATAGTACAGTATCCTGATTCTCTAACAAAATATGGGAAAATGGTTATTATCGGCAGGTTTTTGTCAAGATATTTGGCAAGATTTTAATTACCATAGATTAATTTTCAGATAACCCTTCACTTACTTATCAGATTAAGTGGATCCTTAACTTAACTGACCTAATTTCGTTAATCTCATCAAGTGGTGATTTTTTCATTTTCAGTACTTGATTGAGTTATCAAGTAGCCTTTTAGTCTTTTATTTATTTATTTAAATTCTGTTATTTTTCTGGTGTTGCTGCTTGCTGTGCCATGATTAAACGAGTGAAGACCTAAGGTGTCTCCCATGCTCTTCTTCAACAAGATAAACAAGCAAGAATTTCACAAAAGATTGTGATCACGAAAATCAGCAGATGGTGGAGGTCACAAGCCGGAAGAGCCATCCATGGGTCGGGCCACGCCGGCGCGACGGCGACACACACAATCCCAAGAACAGCCACAGCATGTTGATTCCTCCAACCACGGGCTGGCAAGATTTGCGGCCGTGATGGACGGTGATTCACTGCTTGGCCAAACCCACAGGTTGGCTCGGCACAGCACGTGCCGCGCTCGACGGTCCTAAAGGAACCACACAAGACATCTTTGTTGCCCCCTCTTGTCGATGGGTCCAGCCAAGCAACCCACTAAGGCAAGATTAAGCACAGTAACAAGTTGGTTTCGGCATGGCATGGCCTCATTTGCAACCTCCCTAAACAGGATACCTCGTCGTGGGGCAGTCCGTGTGCCTACTTGATTAAAGGAGTTATTATACCCCACCGCACCCACATGCATATATCGAGATCGAGGCCTTTGTGGATAGATTGAAGGAGTTATTGACAGAAGAAGAATGCATATACACACGCTTAAAAGATAAACAGCTAGACATCAGGACTTGCCCCGTTTGCAAGCAAAGCGATTGCATGCAACGATGTTGTCGTCTCCTAGGACATCATCAATTCAGAAGGTGAACCCCGGCAAACTTGCCTATGCGGCGGCGGCAGTCGTGTTCGCGATGTGGGGGCACGACTACTGAGTTGAGCACTGGCACTGACGCCTTCTCGGAAAAGCATGTTGGCCACTAGAGGCGGGAGCCAGGCCGGATTAGTTGCTGCTCGGCCATCCGCTTGTCGTTGGCGCTCGCCGTGATTCTCTTTCCCGTGTGGCTTTTTGATGCATTTTCTAGGCGAGGTGCTTGACTAAAAGCAGCACTTACTTCTATAACTTCTCAATGATTGACTAGTGAAGTCTAGCTGGTGGATTCACAGTTTAGGATAGTAGGCATAGGTTTACACCGAACCGAACCACTATAAACTCCGAGTGCATTGTTCTTTATCTTTCTACCCATACACACTTATTATTCGATGGAAGAACACCGCACTGTTTGGTATAAAATCAAAATATTGTCTATATCAACACTTCGTTTTTCATCTGGTCTTGTCCATTTCAACTTGGCATCTTAAATTCCACAATATCTAAGTCAAGATTTGTTAAAACACCTATTTATGCCCCTCTAGGCGATTCCGTTAGCCAACATCAGTTAACAATTGTTCCATTTTCAGAAGCAGCACTCTCAGTTGGGGAGCAAATTCTATTTGACACACAGATTTGGAAATCCAAAAAGCTTTATCACTCATTGCTTCTCCACATGCTTCTTCAATTAAAATGTAGGGAGGACTGGAGGAAGAAGGTGAGAAAAAGTCTGATATTAAGAATGATCGACGATGGTGTCTTTTATCCAATTGAGAACCACAAGAACAATCTACTGTACAGAGTCAATCGCAATGTAAGGAGGAATAAACTCACCACGTTGTCGGGAAGTGAAGCAGCAATCGATTTTCCTTTATCAGATACAGCCAGAAGCTCATCGGGATGAGGCTTCACGTTGAGCACCCCCTTCCCTTCGGTGCGTCTTCGGGTTCCTCAGGTTCTCTCCTACTGTTTAAACGATGCGATAAAAAGAAGAAAAACTGATGGCGGACAGTGGAGGAAAAGACCATACTCCATCCAACGGAAGATGTAATGAAAAGCAAAGGGAACTCAAAATTGATCAAAACCAAAACTTGTGCAGAAGCAAACTTAATTAAAAGTATGTGTCACATAGAATTAGAACAATATATTCGACGATGCTAAAACAGGTAATTTACACTGGTTAGGTGATGTTGCAGAATTTGATCATCTAAGATGTGCGAGGACATTAGATGATGAAGACATGCAAAACATTTGGGGTAAGTATAGAACAAGTGTCAATATTTTTGTACGGCGTTCACTTAAGTGTCAATACTTTTTTATTTCCTGCTCACTTAAGTTTTAAATCAAAGTAAAATTGCTCATTTAAGTCCTATTTCCGGCCAAACTTTTTTTAAACTTTCTGTTTTTTCTTTAGGGCCAGCGAGGGCCACCCCTCGCAAGCCATGAAACCCTCGCCCTCGGTGGCGAAGGCCTTAGGCGAGGTCATCGGGGCCTCGCTGGTTGCTAACGAGGCTGTGAGGGCCTCCATCAGCTTTGGGCAACTGCGGGCAAGGGTCCTCGTGGCCTCGCCCGTTGCCAGGGAGGCCTTGACGCCGTTGCCCAAGGCCTTTGTGATGAGAACGAGTTGGTGAGGGCCCTTGTTGGCTGCTGGCGAGGCCGCGAGGGCCCTCACTGGCTTTGGGCGGCCGCGAGCAAGGGTCCTCGCGGTCTCACCTGCTACAGGCGAGGATTTTGCGGCCGGCCAAGGTAGCTGGTGACCCCGCTGGCCTTAAAGAAAAAAAAACAAAATAAAAAAATTCAAATAATAATTAAAATATTAAAATAATATTTTCCTGTGGTTACGTTGGACGATCAGCAGCTATGTTAGCTTTTTTGGCGGGGCAAATGAGAAGTGGCACCCAAGTGATTAATTTTTCAAATTTGTGGCACTCAAGTGAGTTAAAAAAAAGAAGTTTTGGACGGAAGTATTGGCATTTGTAGTGTACTTACTCCTAAAACATTGAGAATCGAGCACCAAATGCGTTCACTCAACAAATGAACTCCTGCAACAATATAGGATATTTTTCATTCCTGAATGAATATATTCGATGTTTCTGGAATGCGCGGCATAGAAGTGTAGGATATCATTAGTGGCTCCTTGTTCATTTGCATTTGAGGCGGTGGGGATTTTTCTTTCTTGAATGAACTTGGCCCTTGCTCAACAGTCGGCATCTGCATAGATGGATGAATACAATTTCCTTCTGCTCAGCAGTCAGTGGCCTTTCCTCCGCTCAAGGTCAGCAGTTAGCAGCCCTTTGCTCAGTTCAAGCTCAGCAGGCCTTTACACTAGCAGCATCAAGCATAAACCAAATCTATATGTCTGGCCAAATGCATGGCAGCATCAAACAAAAACTGAATGCATATATGTGGCTGATTGGCTAGTCTGTCCAAATAGGATCACAGCAGGCTGCTCGGCTTATAATCGGATCAACAGCAGCATCATCAAGCAAAATAGGAAAATGCCAAATAGGATAACAGCAGCCGTATCAAGCCAAACTCATCATAAAACGCTTGAATTCGTAGAACTTAGTAATTTGCATTAGTAAAGTGGAAGCTTACAAGACAAACTCAATTGCTCCCCAAAAGAGCGAACCACAGATGAGCTAAAACCCCACTGAACCCATTGATCTTGCCACTAGTCGCAGCCCAATTTACAAGAAGCAATCTAAAGCTCCAAAACGCACCTACAGCAACCAATCACAACCCCAAAACAGGACAACAACAAGCAATGACAGCCTCATTAGTCCCCACATTTTCCTACAGCTCTACGATCGGCATCCCATTCTCTTCAGTAGAAGCACCTTCATTAGGGCAGAAAATGTAGTACATTAACAGCCACGAAATGTTCAGTCCCTCTTTCTACTTTTTAGAATGAACAATAATATCCTGACTGAGACACGTCTTCTCACCAAACATCCCTAGCGTTTTACGAGCAATAAGTAAGAATAGCAAGAATGGTCTGTATGAAAGCGAGAAGTATGACTAAGAAAGCTGAGAAGAGCGATATGACTGACCACGGACTGGAAAAGTAAGTGCGCATCATCTTCGCCCAGTTGCTGTGGTAGTACAACTCCAGTTCCTTGAACTGCTCTGACAGAAAACAGTCATGAACGTTGTAAGAAATGTTCTTCCCCAGCTTATTGAACAAATCAGCCACGCGCTGGTCGTCATGAGAAAATAGTGCGATGATCCCATCTGAACGGAGGAGTGACACGTCCTTCGGCCGATTGATAAGGCAGTGCATGAAGGAGACGTAATCAGTCACGTACTTGGACCTGTTTTCCCGGCATTGTTCCAGGGACACGCAGTTTATCAGCATGGTGGTCATGAAGTCGTTGATTGTGATGTTTGGTATCTGGAGTACCGGTTTTATCAGCACGCTGTTCACGAAGTTTTGGATTCGGATATCTGGTATCCGGAGCACTCGTCGGCGGATACTTATGTCCAGCAAGCTGTCTGCCTTCTTGGACTTGAATTTGATTCCACAGGGCCTAAGCTCGGTGACACACGGTACGGACTGAGCCGATGACCAGGACTTCTTCCTAGATTTGGGGTGGACCTGCCTTCTCGGTGAGAGACTCGCGTAAAACAGGTCAAGTAGGTGCTCGTATTCACGATTCCACCAAGGTTTGATAAGCGCCATGCTTCTCGGATAGGCCAGAGTAAACAATTTCAACGCGAGTGTCGCCAAAGTTCCTAGTTCTTCTATTAAATTGAATGGGACTGCCCCGTTAAACAATGACTGGAGAAGGGAGTACGGAATCTGGTTTTCGAGCTTCAGTAAATCCCTAATGAGGATCGGGATTATCTGGGGCCGTGCAAAGATGGGGTCATGTTCGTCAGTCTCATGGCCGCTCCCGAAAATGTGGAGTAGGAATTCCACCACAAAGCAACTGTCGAGTAGCATCATCTGCACAAAGTCGCAACTCGTCATATCCACATGTTCCGAGTAGCAAGCGCGGGCAGAACTCTCCATACCTGCCACTAATTCCGTAAGCTCCTTCAAGTCCTTCTCTGTGCGGCAAAGGAACCTCGAGAGGAAGAGCGGCTTAAGCTTTTCGAACGCGAGCACCTGTGGCTGTCCCCGGTGGTACGGGCCTATAGATAAGATCTCAGGCTCTTCGGCCTTAGGATCGATCCCACGAAGCGGCTGGGGGATCCTAAAGATGGTGTGAGGCGAGGTCTCGGCTAGGAAGCGTCTTGGCGTTTCCTTCAGTAGGCGGTCAACCTGATCCAAGCAGCGAGTAATCGTATCATCGCACGATCCAACTGGGGGTGCCGATGGCCGTATCTCTGTCGTCTGAAACTGCTCTTCTACAATCATCCTGGCATCGGTTTCAGCTGCTGCATCCTTCAGTTCAACGATCTCGATGGCTGCATGATCACTCATGGCTTTCTCCTGTCTCACACTCAAACGAATGGAATATTCGAGGGAAAATAATTCAAGCGAAAAAGATCTCTGCGAGAATATATTTGCATTGCTCGACTTGAGATCCGTGGAGAGAAGACCCTTATATATACTTGAGCTTACATTATAAGAGACCCCTTGATCTGACGGTAAGATATCATTTGCTTCAAAGATGAATGGAAAAGTTAAGAATCAAAAGTGACATCCCATTTCCAAGAAAGTTCCAGCACAGTTATAATTCCGTGAAACTGCGATCATTTTTCCTACCACGTCCCATTAACAAGGGAAAATTTTAAATATTGGACTGAGGACTCTTATATATACTTGAGCTTACATTGTAAGAAACTCTTTGATCTGACAACATGACTGAAGACACTTACATATGGGACCGCAGACTCTTGCATTATCATTTGTTCCGAAGATGATTATGAAATTAAAAAATCAAAAGTGACATCCCATCTTCTTCCGAAGATGATTGGGAAATTAAAAAAATCAAAAGTATGATTGGGAAATTAAAAAATTAAAAGTGACCTCCCATCTCAAGGAAATTTTCAGCACGACGCGTTTGGTTAGTTTGCACGAAACTACTATTATTTTTCCTACCATATTCCATTAACAAGGGAAAATTCCAAATATCGGCTCGAAGACTCTTATAGATACTTTAGCTTACACTATAAGAGAACATTTGATTTGACAGTCAGATATCATTTGCTTTGAAGATGAATGGGTAATTTAAAAATCAAAAGTGACATCCCATTTCCAAGAAATTTCCAGCACAACGCTTTTTATAATTCCATGATATTGCGATTATTTTCCTACCACATCCCATTAACAAGGGAAAATTTTAAATATGGGACCGAGGACTCTTATATACTTGAGCTTATACTGTAAGAAACCCTTTGATCTGACAATATGACTGAAGACTCTTACATATGGGACCATTGACTCTTACATTATGATTTGTTCCGAAGATGACTGGGAAATTAAAAAATCAAAAGTGACATCCCATGTTCCTCCGAAGATGATTGGGAAATTAAAAAATCAAAAGTATGATTGGGACATTAAAAAATCAAAAGTGACATCCCATCTCCAAGAAATTTTCAGCACGACGTCTTTTGTTAGTTTTGTGTGAAACTACTATTATTTTTCCTACCACATTCCGTTAACAAGGGAAAATTCCAAATATTGGCTTGAAGACTCTTATAGATACTTGAGCTTACACTATAAGAGAACATTTGATTTGACAGTAAGATATCATTTGCTTTGAAGATGAATGGGTAATTTAAAAATCAAAAGTGACATCCCATTTCCAAGAAATTTCCAGCACGATGTGTTTTGTTAGTTTTTGCAATGCCGGAAAGGGCTGGGCGAGCGGCCCTCGCCTTAGGGAGGCTGCCCCCATGCCTTTTGGCGAGGCTGGTCTTAGCCAAATCTAGGTGAGGGTTGCCTTGCTAGCGGCTGACGAGGGATTGCCTTGCTTGGGCGAGGCGACCCTTGCCCTAGGGGCCTAGGTGAGGCTACCCTTGCCGAGCCCTTGTCGGCCCTAGGTGAGGCTGACCCTTGCCAATGTTTTCTAGATTTTTCGATATTTGATTCATAGAAAATGAACAAGTCAAGAAATCTCTTGGAAAAAACATCTTCAAAAGTGGGGAAAATGATTTTTCTCCTCTTTTTTCACCGAAACCAAGCAAGTTATTCTCCGTGAACTCCTTTTTAATAATTATAAATTTTAATTATTTTTAAAATTTTATTTTATTTCAATCTTTTCTTTTTCTTTTCTTCTTTTTTTTTTTTTTCTCTTTCCTTTCTTTTCCTTCCTAATTCTTCCTTCACCTCTGCTGGCGATGTGCCTCGGCGATGGTTGACAACCTGATGACTAGCCAAGATGTGGGCCGACAAGCTCATGGCTCGGCCTTGAGCTTGAGCTCAGCCTTGCCGCCATTGCCGCCGATGAAAGAAGACCGAGATGGTGGCGAGGAAGCAGAGGAGCGATGGGGGAGGAACATGGAAAAAATAAAAAAGGAAAAAAGAAAAGAAAAGAAAAGAAAAGAAATAAAAATAAAAATGTTACAATAATTTTCTTTGGGAAATCAAATAAAATTCTCCATATCAAACGGCAGAAAATATTTTCTAATTGATTTTTATTTCGCCTAGACATTGGAAAATGAAGTCATTTTTCCAGGAAAATGACTTCTTGAAAAACATTTTCTAGAAATGGTATATTTTCCGCGAAACTAAACGGACCTTAGGTGTCGTATATTTTTATACATTTGTATACAGTATCACATTTGTATACAGTATCACATCATGGTTTCTCATTGACTACAGTATCACTCGATATCATTAAGCAACCTTACCCACTTCGGGTCAAATAATGTCTAGCATATTTTTCAAGTCACGTTCTAAGGCAAAGCAAAAAAGAAGAAAAAAGAAAGATACGCTTGAATTTAGAATGAACTCGAATATCATACTGATTGTAATACTAGTGTGTAACCCTCAACTTCCTCCACATTGATCAAGAGGCACGTACGTATAATGTCCAATATTCATCGATAGCACGCTTCGATTGCTTTCCATCGACTAGGATCTGCTTCTGCATCCATAGATTTCCTTTTAGGTAACAATCGCTTTAGGGATTTAGACAATGCATCGATTACTAGAAGGCATGAGTAACCTGAAAAACGAGGTAGTGTGCAAAACTTCAACTCCTCGTCTCCCAATTGCTTGGTGCTTAATTCATGAATGCATTCTGTCCGAGGTATACAGGATCGTGGCTCATCCGTGTGGATTAGCCGACGTCCCTTTTTAATCCCATAAAAGATAAAATGTTCCCAAGTGGGCCCACTTGATTGAAGTGTGAACTTATGACCTGCAAATGCGGATGTTAGATGAATTATGGTAAGTGCATTTATCTTGCAAGGCGCACCACCTCTATCGTACACACACGATAATAGAGTAGATTAAATGGGACGGAAACTTCAATCAAGCGTTGTAAGAGCACCGGTCATTTTTTTTCTCACCCTTTTTTATTGTTTAGGATATATTTCCTAGAAGTCTAGAAGTTCTAAACTTGTCATGAAAGTATAGTTGAGTTTTAAAACTTATAAAAAATATAATCAAATCTTAAAATTTGTCAAATTGATGGAATCAAGTCCTAAAATTAACACCATCAATTTGACTTATAAAAAATACTGCTTAGCATTTTTAAATTAAATTTTATTTTTCACGTGGTATTTTAACATTATTTTTATTCAACTTTTTAAAATTAGATTTAAAAACTGAAAAAGAAAAAGCTAAAATTTATTTTTAAAAAAACTGTTAAAAGAAGAAGAAGAAGAAAATGGCAGGGTCACTGGTGGGCACTTTTGCCACCGCTGCCCATCACTTCTTCTTCTTCTTTTTTAACAGTTTTTTTAAAAAGAAAATAAATTTTAGCTTTTTCTTTTTCAGTTTTCAAATCCAATTAAAAAAAATTGAATAAAAAATAATAATAAAAAAGCCACGTGGAAAATAAAAATTAATTTAAATATGTCACGTTATCATTTTTCGTTAGTCAAATTGACAGTATTAACTTTAGGACTTAATTGTACCAATTTGACAAGTTTTATGACTTGATTGCAATTTTTACAAGTGACTCAATTATACTCTCATGATAAATTTTAGGACTTTTAGTGACATATCCCTTGTTATTTTTGTTCCTACCAACTCCATATTCGTCTTCTCTAGATGGTGTGCAAAACATCATCTCCCTTGTCTCCTAATTGTTTGGTGTTTAATTTATGAAAAGATTCGCTCCGAGGTACATGATTGGGGCTCATCTAGGAGTGAGAATTGATTTAAGGTCAACCTTGGACTAAACCTGGACCAACCTAACCTAGTCGATTTTGGGTTGGTTCCCTAGGGGACTAGGTTGGTCTTTAGTCCTAGGACCTTTAAGATCCTACACTATGGGTTGATCCTCGATCCTAAGAGTTTAGAGTTGATCTAGGTTGGATCAACCTATATATAATATATATTATATATACTTTTGTCTACTCTAAATTCTAGCACCATCTCTTTTGTTCTCTTTGCAGTTTAGTTTGTTGTGTAAACTATGAAGTACAAAGAAATACAACCTTGATATGATGGGAAAAAAGAAACCCTTTTCACTCACGTCGGCCTTGCTCGCCCACCTGCCTTGGCAAAACCCGCATGTCGGCTCGGCACAGCCCATGCTGCGCTTGACGGTCCTCAAGCAACCACACAAGGGGCCAGCGTATTGCACGAGCCATTGACTTCTATGTTGCCCCCTCATGTCAATGGGTCCAGCCAAGCAGCCAACTAAGGCAAGACAGAGCACCGTAACAAGTCGGTTTCGGCACGGCAAGGCTCATAGGTGACCTCCCTAAACAGGATACATTGTCGCGGGGTGGTCCGTGCGCCTGCATGCATATATCGAAAGCGAGGCCTTTGTGGATGCATTGAAGGAATTATTGACTGAAGAAGAATGTATATACACGTTTAAAAGATAAACAGCTAGACATCAGGACTTGCCCGCTCGCAAGCAAAGTGATTGTATGCAACGACATTTTCTCCTAGGACTTCATCATTTCAGAAGGTAAACCCGGCTAACCTGCGTGACCGGTGGCGGCAATCACATTCGCGATGCAGGGGCATGACTACTGAGCACTAGCACTGACGCCTTCTCTGAATAGCATGTTGGCCACCGGAGGGGGAAGCCGAGCTGGATTACTTGCTGCTCCGCCATCCACTTGTTGCTGACGCCCGCCGTGATTCTCTTTCCCATATGGCTTTTTGATAGTCGATCTTCCCATTTTCTAGCCGACAAAAAGCTCCGAGCTTCATGGCTGTGAATAGACCGATGGCAATGACAAGCGGTCTCACTGACCAATGAAAATCCTCAAGGTGCTGATATTTCTTTAGTCCCAGGACAGGTATCCAAAGTGACCAATTTCCACCTCCGCGGGATCGGCCATGAAGCTATTCGATTCGTCCCCAAATGTCAATAACCCTGGAAACTTCACGATGAGGCACCCGTTCGGTGAGATCCAAGATATCCTCCCGCGGCGCAAGCGCCTTCCCATTTATGCCGCCACTTGAAACGAGGGCTAAGAACATTGGCTTTTAATCATCCAAATTGGCCTACGCTGTAGGACTCCGCCATCTGTAAATCCAAAGAACTTCCTTTCCTGAGGATCTTCATCCCGATGAATCCGACAGCAACACTTCTGTCGCGGTCAGTGGGATGGAGAATGCCCACGTATGAGTGCTTCTCGTCCTCCTCCTTCAACCGTGCCCAATCTCCAGCGGCGAGGCCATGAGTGGCTCGCGCTAACTTCGAGACGTTAATTCTCAAAGGGGTCCTGTTTCAGCCTCCGCGGGACACTACTAAGGGAGCTACACGGTTGACTGACAAAACCATACCCACATGACACTAGTGACGGCACGCTGGTCGTCGCCTGCTGTCATCTGTACGTTAGCCTCTTGAATGGACTGACGGTGGGGTTGTGAAGCCTGTCGCCGGAGTTATTGAGGATGTGTGTAGGAGCTGTTCATTAAAAGATGATATAGGGACGGTTTGCTGCTGTCTCCAGAACCTGCTTGAGGGAAACGATCTAAGAACTGCTTGCCATTCATCACCATTGGAACAGTCAATGCGTTAGTCAAAATAAGGACAAGCTTGGTCTTCCTTTTTTTCCTCTGACCCAACAGACTTTATTAATCAGAATTTTTTTTGGTAACAAAGGAAGATTGCATGGTGAATTTATACATGATTAGTTTTTAATGAACATGAAATCATGGACAAAATTCCAGAATCCATTGAGAACTTTCTAGTTGATCAAATTAAGTAACTCCTTCCCTCCTAAAAATATTCAAGAGCATTTTTTTTCCCCAAATTCAATCTTAATCATATTAACTCCAGAATGCTTATACTTTTAGTATTGAATGAGTTGAAAAACATGATCATGGGTATCTTAATCGACGGTTAACATGTTCAAGTGCTTTTACTTGCTTGTTTAAACTAATTCAATTGTACTAGTCGATGGGCAAATGAGCTTGTCTTTTCCATTTTTTCTGCAGATCCAGTCCAAGCTGCCCATGTCAAGAAGATAGGAGTTCTTACAGTTACAGACATAAGAATGAAGAGCTTTGGTTAGAAGCTTTGTTCAGCCGCTTCTCGTCGTAACTTCTTCCAACTGAAATCTGGTTTACAAGTGAAACTGCAAGAGGACCAAATACTTTCAAACATCTGAATGATACATCATGGCAGAGAGATAAAACATAAGCAAACATCTGTTCAAGGCCTTAAGCATCAATGCCACATTTCGAAAGTCCTCGGTTGCTAATTATTTAGACATTGCGGGAACTTCATGATTAAACATGTTTCCAACATATAAATGATTCCATCTTTAAACTTAACCACGAAATCATCTTTCCCACCAGATAATCTCATCATGATGGACCTTTTAATTAGATTAGCATAGAGGTTTGAATCTTTATTAAAAAAAGAACTCACAATTCCAAACTTCAAGAAAGCTTTACATCCTTTTGAAATATATATATATATTTTTTTGGTAAAGCTTTTGAAATATTTTTTGTGAGCTTAATATTCTAATCTTTTGAGAAGTGTTGGTAATGAGAGAGCTTATGCTTAGATGTGAGATAGTAAGACCTATCTACTTGGATATAAGCGACACCTGAAGAAGAGGTGCTTGACTATAAGCAGCACTTACTACTGTAATTTCTCAACGATTGATTAGTAAAATCCAGCTAGTGAGCTTTCAATTTATGAGAGTGGACGTAAACTTACACCAAGACGAACCACTATAAACTCCGAATGCATTGTTCTCGATCTTTCTACTCATATTCACTTATTATTTGATAGAAGAACACTGTGCTGTTTGATATAATCAAAATATTGCCCGTAGCAACACTTTGTTTTTCGTCCGCTCTTGTCTATTTCAACTTGGCATTTTAAACTCTGCCCACATCCAAGTCAAATTTTATAAAAACACCTATTCACTCCCATTTAGGTGATTCTACTAGCCAACATAAGTTTACAGTTATTTCATTTCCAAAAGCAGCACCCCCAGATGGGGAGCAAATTTTGATACATGGTTCGGAAATGCAAAAGCTCTATCGATCTTTGCTTCTCCACATGCTTCTTCAGAGTTGACAATTAAAACATAAGGAGGACTGGAGGAAAAATGAGTCTAATATTAAGAATGATCGACGATGGTGTCTTTTATCCAATTGAGCACTACAAGAACAATCTACTCTACAGTGTCAAGCGCAACGTAAGGAGGAAGAAACCACATTGTTGGGAAGTGAAGTACCAAATTTTCCTTCATCACAAACAGCCAGAAGCTCATCGGGAGGGGGCTTCACGTTGAACACATCCTCCCCTTTGGCGCCTCTTCAGGTTCCTCAGGTTCTCTCACATACACTTGCACTTATCATTAAACCAAAAATTATTATTGATATCAAAACCAAGCTTCCACGCACAATCTCATATTTAGAACAATTAAATTCTATGTTTCTGGAATGCTCAGTATAAGAGTGTGGGATTCATTAGTGGCTCCATGTTCTCATTCACATTTGAGGAAGTGGGGATTTTTCTTTCTTTAAAGAACTTGGCCCTTGCTCAACGGTCAGCATCTGCTTAGATGGAGGAATACGAGTTCCTTCTGCTCAGCAGTCAGTGGCCTTTGCTCCGCTCAAGGTCAGCAGTCGGCAGCCCTTGGCACTTGTAGGGCGCTTGGCTTTGTGCTTGGCCTTTGGTTAGCTCAAGCTCAGCAGTCGGCAGCCTTTTGCTCAGTTCAAGCTCAGCAGGCCTTCACACTAGCAGCTTCAAGCATTAACCAAATTTATATGTTTGGCAAAGGGCATCGCAGCATCAAACAAAAACCGAATGCAAATATGTGGTTGATTGGCTAATCTGTCCAAATATGATCACAGCAGACTGCTTGGCTCATAATCGAATCAACAACACCATCATCAAGCAAAGTAGGAAAATGCCAAATACGATGACAGAAGCATCATCAAGCAAAACTCATCATTAAATGCTCGAATCCATCGAACTTTGTTATTTGCATTGCTAAAATGGAATCTTACAGGACAGAAAACTCAATTGCTCCCAAAGAGAGCCAACCACAGATGAGCTAAAACCCCACCGATCCCCTTGATCTAGTCACTGGTCAAAGCCCATCCTACAAGAAGCAATCCAAAACGCACACCAACAACAACCAATCACAACCCCAAAACAGAACAACAACAAGCAATCACAGCCCCATTAGTATCCACATCTTCCTACAGCTCTACGACCGGCATCCCATCCTCTTCAGTAGACGCACCTTCATTAGGGCAGAAAATGTGGTACTTTAACAGCCACGAAATGGTCAGTCCCTCTTTCTGCTTTGTAGAATGAACAATATCACGACCGAGACACATCTGCTAAACAACAAATCCTAGTGGTGGAAGCGATAGGCAAGTATAGCCATAACGGTCTGTGTGATGGTGAGAACCACGATTAAGAAAGCCGAGAAGAGCGATATGACTGACCACGGACTGGAAAAGTAAGTGCGCATCATCTTCGCCCAGTTGCTGCGGTAGTACGATTCAAGCTCCTCGAACTGCTTGGACAGAAAACAGTCATGAACATTGAAAGAAATGTTCTTCCCAAGCTTATTGAACAGATCGGCCACATACTGGTCATCACGAGAATATAGTGCGATGATCCCATCTGAACGGAGAAGCGACACGTCCTTTGGCTGATTGATGAGGCAGTGCATGAAGGAAACGTAATCAGTCATGTACTTGGACCTGTTTTCCCGGCATTGTTCCAGCGACACGCAGTTTATCAGCACGGTGGTCATGAAGTCGTTGATTGCGATGTTTGGCATCTGGATTACCGGATTCATCAGCGAGCTGGTCTTGAAGTCTTTGATTAGGATGAGTGGATTCCATAGCATCGGTTTATGGAAATTTATGTCCAGCAAGCTGTCTGCCTTCTTGGACTTGAATTTGACTCCGGAGGGTCTAAGCACGGTCACACGCGGTACGGACTGAGCTGATGACCAGGACTCCTTCGGGGAGTTTTTTTTCTTTTTTTTTTTTTGAACAGACTTCGGGGAGTTGGGGTCGACGGGCCTTGTCGGAGACAAACTCATGTAAAACAGGTCAAGTAGATGCGCGGGCTCAAGATACTCCCGAGATTTGAGATCCGCCATGGGTCTCGGATAGGCGTGATTGAACAATTTCAACGCGAGTACAGTCAAAGAGCCTGCTTCTCTGTTTGAGTTCAATGAGAGCACCTTCTCAAACAAAATATGG
Organism: Eucalyptus guilfoylei; assembly: GCA_016097605.1. NCBI lineage: Eukaryota > Viridiplantae > Streptophyta > Magnoliopsida > Myrtales > Myrtaceae > Eucalyptus > Eucalyptus guilfoylei. The sequence goes on from CM027862.1 coordinate 29,258,577, forward strand.
AGAACGATGTACGGAATCTGGTTTTCGAGCTTCAGTAAATCCCTGATGAGAATCGGGATCATCTGAGGCCGTGCAACGATGGGGTCGGGCTCTCCGCTCCTGAAGATGGGGCCGGGCTCGTCATCGCCACTCCCGAAGAGGGGGTGAAGTAGGAATTCCATTACAAAGCAACCGTCGAGTACCATCATCTGTAAGAAGTCGTGACTCGTGAGATCCACATGTTCCGAGTAGCAAAGCCGGGCAGAAGGCTCCCAACGTCCCACTAATTCCGTAAGCTCCCTCAAGGAAAAGAGGCGTGAGGAAAAGCGGCGAAGGAACCTCTTGAGGAAAAGCGGCTTAAGCCTTTCGAACTCGAGCACCTGTGGACGGCCCCGGTGGTACGGGCCTATAGATACGATCTCAGGCTCTTCGGCCTTAGGATTGATCCCACGAAGCAGCTCGGGGATCCTAAAGATGCAAGGCGAGGTCTCGGGCTCGGGCTCAGGCTCGGGCTCGGGCTTGGCGGGGAAGCCCCTTCGCACTTCCTGTAGTAGTAGGCGTTTGAGCTGATCGAAGCAGCGATCAACCGTATCATGTGGCGGTGGATCTTGGGGCTGCTCTTCTTCAGTCGTCCCGTTTGTATCAGTTGCAACTGCTGCATCTCTCAGTTCAACGATCTCGACAGTTGTATGATGACTCATGGCTCTCTCCTCTCTCCTCTGTCTCACGCTCAAGCGAATGGAATTTTAGAGGGAAAATAATTGAAGCGAAAAAAGTTCTCCGCGAGAATATATTTGTATTGCTCGAGTGCAAGATTCGTGGAGAGAGACCCTTATATATACTTGAGCTTAGACTATAAGAGACGCTTTGATCTAAGGATAAGGTATCATTTGCTCCGAAGGTGAATGAGAAATTTAAAAATTAAAAATAATATCCCATTTCGAAGAAATTTCCGGGACGACTTTTGTTACTTTTTATAAACTGCCACTAGGTTTCTTGGCTACTTAGAGAAGAAAGAGGTATAAATATACCTGTGGGTCTCTCTCACATTCAAACTCTTATTGACCGATCACTAATCAAGAAAGAGGTGACGTTCACCTCTTTCTTTTCTCTTACACAAAGACTTCTTTACCCCAAAACTAAATAGAAATTCATAGAATAAATGAGCCCCTTATTTTGTCCTTTAGTGACAGAGAAATCTTCCATTTTATTTTAACCGAATCGATTCCGTAAACAGCCACAAATTCAAGACAAAAATTTAAAATTATTGCGTTTATTTTCGTTTTTCTAAATTAAAAATGAAATAAAAATAAAATTAGTTGATTCCAAATTTCAAGATATGCTTGTTCCAATGGGCAATTTTTGAGATCCGAATAGAATTTGGAACTAATCATTCCTAATTATTCAAAAATTCAAACTTTGCTCTTGAAAAGTGGGTTATATTCTTCGTTAGGTTAAAAGGTGGATATTGGTTCCAAAACTCCGTTGTTCTCCAGAAAATTTGGACTTAGCGACCATGGCTTCCAATTATTTAAGGCTAAGTGACCTAATTAGCGGGATGTTGAGCTTTAATCATGAAGATATTGCAAGTGGGTGGCATTTAATGGTCTTTTTCGACTAATGGAATTCACATGTGGATGCAGGAGACATTCGAGTTAAGCCTAAGTGAAATATTTATCGTATATGAAAAAGGTTCATAATCCTCAATGCTTTTGTCTTTTCTTGTCCTATCCAGTCGTTTTCCTCCTAACAACCCAATTTTTACGGATTAAATTTTTCATACTTTTTATTTAGTCTTCTTCTAGGATCATCAATAATACTAGTACCTTTTTGTTAGACTTTGAATGGTCGATTATATTCTAACCACCGATAAGATGAATTATAATAAGTGCATTTATATTACAAGGCTCACCATGTCTATTATTCACACATAATAATAGATTAGACTATATGGAAACTTCAACTTCAAGGATTTACTATAAAAATTTTGTAAGAGTACTTATCATTTATTAAGATAACATGTCCTATGATGATCGAGAGCCGACATATGAAAGAAAAAGATTCATAATCCTATGCTTTTTTATTTTCTTGTCCTCCTTTTTTGTTGTTTTCATTTCTACCAACTCCATATTCGTCTTCCTTGGATGATGCACCATCCCCTCTGTTTCCCAATCATTTGGTGTTTAATTTGCAAAAAGATTAGCTCCGTGGTACAGGATTGGGGCTCAGCTAGGTGGGGTGGTGTAGGTGCACCTCTCGCCCTGGGGGCTGGCAATGAAGGCTCGTTTAGTAAACATTGAGCGAGCAATAAGCACCTTCTTTGTCAAAGTCAACTTTCTAGATCAGTAAACACCTTCATTCTCAAAGTCAACTTCTTTCTCAAAGTCAACTTTATGGAGCAGTAAGCACCTTCTTTCTCAAAGTCAACTTTCTATTGCACCATCTCCTCTGTTTCCCAATTTGTGAAAAGATTCGCTCCGTGGTACAGGATTGGGGCCCAGCTGGGTGGATAAGCTGACATCCTTTTTTACCAATAAAAGAAAAAAAGTTCCCAAGTAGGTCCATTTGATTAAAATGTCAACTAATAATTAGGGTTCTGGAGTCAGACCGATTCCATCGAAAAACTAGATCGGACTATGTTAAAAGCCGATTAGATTTCAGGTTTCCCATTCCAAGTGAAGAACTACCCGAAAATTGAACCAGTTTCATAAAACCTAAAAATCACAATTTACATTTGGTATCCGTTTCTCTATCTTTTTTTTTTTTTTCCTTTTATTCTCTCCATGACCCCTATTTTATTCGGACACTCCACGATTCTCTCTCTCTTTCTCTCTCACAACTCGCCCTTCTCCTTGCTTGCTTGCGGCATGCCATCGCTTGTTCAAGCCTCATAACCCTCCTCGTTCTTGACTCACCCTTTGGGTAGACCTTGAAATTATATCGAAACAAATTGGTTCTTGGGCAAACGGAATAAGCTATGAGTTCCAAAAATTGGGAAAGGATTTTAACAAAATAAGTTCTTAATCTCAAATCTATCTATCCTAAGCCGATCATCTCCAATAAGTTGAACAAATGGATCTTTAATATATCTTTTGGATTTCAATTGATAACGTACAAAGAAGATCCTATGTAGAATTTTTTTTGAAGTGACACACATCTCAACCATCCATTTTTTTATGTTCGATGTACCACGATCCGTGATCTTCGTTGTAGATTGACAACCTTCGATTTACTGTTGGAATTCATAGTTTCTGACGTATAGGCAATATCTTGATTTATGGGGAAAAAAATCAATCTTCGAGTTATTATTTAGGTCCAATCGAGAATACATCAGTGATTCTAGATGGGCCCGGTGGGCCTAGGTGGGCCCATCTAGCCTTTTCTTCAGAAGTAAAATCTTCACAGAAGACTTTAAACTCCGGACCTAGTCGATAGAAGAAATTTAATACTACCTTAGCTCAGGGCCCGTTTGGTGGAAACTTCAAATTAGGTGCTGAAAATTTACATACTGAATTTCAATTGTTGAAAATCTCATATGCTCAAAAAAGAAAATAAAAGTTATCTGATGATAGCTGAAAATTAATGGCCAATATGAACAATCTCTTAACCAAACATAAATAAAATAATCGGTAAATTTTATCAATATCTTTGGCAAGCTTCGATTACCATCGATTATTTGTTCATCGGATGGATTAGGGAACCATTCCTACTCGTCACATTAATAGGATTTTTAGCTTTATCGAATCATTTAAGTTAATTTAACTTGAGGTTATCAAACAATTCTAACCTCATTAAGTGCCAATTTTTAGATTTCAGCAATAAATTGAACTATCAAGCAAGCTCTTAAACCTATCTCAGTTCATTAATTCTCTAGCAGTGCTATGATATGATTAATCGAGTGAAGAAACCTTCAGACCAAAAGGTTGTGATGACGATTTATTAGCAGACGGAGGTGACGAGCTGGAAGAGCCATCCATGGAGGAGAATCACAAGGTTCCTTGCCTCTCCCATGTTCTTTTACCAGTTGTAAACAAGAAGAATCAACTTCACAAATGAGTCGTGATTACGAATCATCAGCAGATGAAGGCGACGAGCTGGAGGAGCCGTCCAGGGGTCAGTCCACGCCGGCACAAGTGCTTTGGCGACACACGACCCATATGCTGTGGGCAGCTATACAGCGTGTCGATTCATCCGTCCACGGGCTGGCATGACTTGCAGCCGTGATGGACAGTGATCGCTGCTTGGCAAAACCCACATATCGGCTTGGCACAGCACATGCTGCTCGACGGTCCTCGAGGAACCACACAAGGGGGCCAACATATTGTGCGAGCCATTAACTTCTATGTTGCCCCCTCATGTCAATAGGTCCAGCCAAGAAGCCAACTAAGGCAAGACTGAGCACCGTAACAAGTTGGTTTCGGCATGGCACGGCTCATTCGTGACCCCTGTAAACAGGATACCTCATCGCGGGGCAGTCCCTGCGCCTGCTTATTTAAAGGAGTTATTACACCCCATGCACACGCATACATTGAGATCAAGGCCTCCGTGGATGCATTGAAGGAATTGTTGACAGAAGAAGAATATATATACATGCTTAAAAGATAAAACAGTTAAGGCATCAGGACTGGCCCGTTTGCAAACAAAGTGATTATATGCAACGACATCGTCTCCTAGGACATCATCATTTCAGAAGGTAAACCCCCAGCTAACCTGCTTAAGTGGCGGCGACAATCACATTCACATTGCAGGGACACGACTACTGAGCACCAGCACTGACGCCTTCTCTGAATAGCATGTTGGCCACCGGAGGCGGAAGCCAAGCTGGATTACTTGCTGCTCCGGCATCCACTTGTTGTTGACGCTCGCCGTGATTCTCTTTCTCGTGTTGCTTTTTGGCGGTTGATCTTCCAATTTTCTTGCCGACAAAAGCTCCAAGCTTCATTGCTGTGAATAGACCGACGGCAATGACAAGCGGTCTCACTGACCAATGAAAATCCTCAAGGTGCTGATATTTCTTCACAATCCCGGGACAGGTATCAAAAGTGACCATTTCCACCTCCGCTGGATCAGCCATGAAGCTACTCGATTCATCCCCAAATGTCAATAACCCTGGAAACTTCACAATGAGGCACCCGTTTGGTGAGATCCAAGATATCCTCCCTGTGGCCCAAGTGCCTTCCCTTTTACGTGGCCACTTAAATCGTGGGGTAAGAACATTGGCTTTTAATTGTACAAATTGACCTACACAGTAAGATTCTGCCATCTGTAAATCCGAAGAACTTCCTTTCCAAAGGGTCTCCATCCCGATGAATCCGACGGTGATGCTTCCATCGCGGTCAATGGAATGGAGAATGCCCACAGACGAGTGCTTCTTGTCCTCCTCCTTTAACCGCACCCAATCTCCAGCAGCCAGGCCATGAGTTACTCGCTCTAATTTTGAGACGTGAATTCTCAAGGGGTCATGGATGCCATGAACCCTCACCAGCACAAAGCCATCTCGATCTGTGTTGTGGTCCAGACCCACAATCACTCCTTCAGGGACATCCATATTTTCTAGCTTGCATGACTTTGATGGCTTTCTTGAGCGCACGGCATCACCCACTTGGAGCTGATCCTTTGAAAGAAACCACTTTGTGTAACCAAGGCTACCTGTTTTACCTACCCTACTCCCAATCTCTCTCCATCCTGCTTCACTATCATCGGCATTTTGTGCACTGCAAAATCAATAGCCCCTTCTAAGTGCAAGTGAAAACTAGCACCTCAATTTGTATAAACTAACAATGCACTGAAACCTTGAAATACAAGAACAGAGAAAAAAAAAAAACCTAGTTAAGCAACAGCCCAAATCTTAAGTCTACTCACCATCTTTAATATCAGAAATAAAACAACCAAAGAATCTTGTCAACAAACACAGCTACCAATTTAAATCCTGAACTTGCAAAAGACCCAATTGCAAATAACAGCAGCACATGTGACAATGACCAACCACAAATATCCTCGAATGCAACTTCAAATTCATCCTTCAAAATCCTGACTCATTTGACCATGTGCTTATCCAGAGGTAAAAGTTTCATTATGACATAAAATGAAAAACGTTGGCACAGACAAACAGCAACGGTCGTATGGACCAGGGGAACCAAACAGTATACTTGGAAAGATTCACAAGACCTAAGGAGTACCTTTTAAATGCTTGCAAAATGTCTGTCATTAATGGACGGCTCCTGAAATCATACTCGAAGCATCCCAGTAGAATATTCTCGACTGGAGGAGGAAGCCCACTCGGGATCGTTGGTTTTTCTTGCCTTCTTACAACTGAATTATATATTTCATCGACAGGCATACCAAACCAAGGCTGAAGACCAGTTAGCATCTCCACAATGGAACAGCCAAAGCCCCAGGAATCCGTCTCAAAGGATATAGGACCCGTTTCATCTGGTTCCCACTGTTCAGGAGCCATGTAGTTTGGAGTTCCTAGCCTGCGAGTCAAATCTGAGCTAGGCAATGGGATTCCGAGGAGCAGAGATGGTATACCAATGTCCCCAAGAACTGCTCGATCCTTTTCATCAAGAAGGAAATTACAAGGTTTAAGGTTGAGGACAAGAATCCCTTTCGAATGCAGCTCCAATACACCCTTAGCTAAATCAACACCGTGCCTGTAAAAGGCAAATATTAGCACATATTAAATGTTTAAAGATGCAGTACTTAATAGTTTGGGTGCATCACCTCAAAACTTCTGGCAGTGAAAGCTTTCCAGCCTTAAGACGAGCCATCTTGTCACCAATGGATCCCTCATAGAATTTCATGATAATGCATATCTGCAGACATATAGAGAGATGTATTCTTAGCAAAGGGTAGCTACCTATATAAGACACTTTGTACTGTACAGAAACCAACATAACTCACTTTTCCATTTAAAACAGAAACTCCATGTAACCAACAAACACCTTCAGTCCCTCGACATTTCGTGAAAAGATCCTCAAACTTATCCAACATGGCTCTTGCATGATCCTCCTTGACCGTGTGTAACATCTTGACAGCCACTTCATGGTGCTCCTCATAATCACCATTTGACTGGTGATGAGTTGCCAACCAAACATCACCAAACAAGCCCCTTCCAATTCTATGCCTAAGTTTCATAGCAGCGGGGTCAATCCACGGGGTTGAATGGTTTGTCGTAGCCACCACAGTCCTGAGGTGGTCAGGATCACCTTCAAATAACTCATACTCAAAAGCAGCAGGTTCGGCGGTGGGCTGATTAGCAGCTACGACTTTTTCAGCCATCCCTCCTCCTGTAATGAGATAGAAAAATCAATGAATAGGCATCTTTGACAAAACAATTAACAAAAAAGTACTGAGCTTTTATTATAGGAGAAAAAGATTCAACTCCACAGGTTATTCATCCCAGAAACGACTAAGTACGAGGATGAAGCTCTACATAAAGATCACATTCCACAAGTGACCTCAACGATCATCACTCTAATGTTATGCAAAAACACAAAAAAGTTTACACACACAGTCCAGACTCGGAAAGAACTTGGGCAGATCCGAATCGCAGTTGACCGAGGTTACAGAGACTACAAATCATACCCACAAGTTCGAATAGTGACAAAATCGAGTATGAACCAGCACGGAAACTACCATCTAAACAATAACTAGGAAAAAACCACCCAGTTTACAGTTCAAGAAACTGGTCAAACCAAAAAAGCTCAACGCCCCACCAGAAGTCCTATTTCTGCCACTCTGTTCGTAACTTTTCCCCCTTTTCCTCGGAATTTTCAAAACGTTCAAACAGAACTCGAGCCAAAACCATCATCACTCCGCCGCTCCGAACGAAAACAACAGAAAAAGGGAAAAACTTACTAACTGGGTCACCACGGGAGTCAACAGAGAGACGGGAATAATGCGCTAATCCCCGAAAGTTTCGATTTTGAACGATCAGAAGCCCGAAAAAGAGGCGATTTTCGACAGACCACGAAGCCCCGGATCAAATTCGAAACAGCAAAAGTAAGAGGGCCCAGTTTGCCTCTACGTAGAAAAGCAGCAATAAGCGAGGCGAACGCTCAAACGGGGCAACGAAAGGACAGAAACCCACGAGTTATTATACGTAAATAAGACGGTACCTTGGAGAAGAAAGCACAGAGAGAGAGAGAGAGAGGAGTTCGACCTGGAGTTCGAGCAGATACTCTTGCTTGTACGATTTTTCGGGGCTTGAAAACTGACAAGACTGTACTGTAGTTACGAGAAGAGAGAGAGAGAGAGAGAGGGAGGTGATTTTTAATGGTGAGAAAAAGGGGTTGGGAAATGAAAATGGAGGAAATCACAATTAATAGCGTTGTGATATTTTCTTTTTGTTTTTCTGAGAAAAAAATTGGGTTTGAAGATGAGGGAAATAAGAATTCCTTGCATCTTTGATTTCCCAAAGATTTGATTTGAGGTTTCAAGATCGGGTTTACGAGTTTTATGGCATTCCTAATTAAGAACAAAAAGATCCGGTCCAAAAAAAAAAAGTTTAAGAACAATCGAACAATCTTCTTTTAGTGCAATCTTGAATTGGTGAATGTTTTGTCTTTCCAAACATATAATGATATGTGTATTTCTAAAAATGTTACTTATAAGAATTTACAAATATATCTAATTTCAAATAGATGGATCATGCAAGGATAATCCCAAAATAAATAAATAAATTCGGAGTCATTAAGGTTCTACTAGACAAATTTCCATATTTACTCGTTAGATACCCGATTTTTTTATATATTTATTCCTTTTCAAGATATGGGCGGGATTGGTGATTAATTTATGCCTCTAATTACAATCAATATTAATCCTGTAAATCTCGAAATCATTCGATCACATCCTCCGTGCTAATCCTATATAATCAATGGACTCAGATTTTCTTGTGACGAGACATTGCTTCTCTCGAAATCAAAAGATCAAGCTCGATAGCTGTCGAAACTTTATTTTTCTCGTTATCAATTTCACCCCCGAGACAAGTAAAAATAATACAGCGAATTTCCAATCACCTCGTATTACATTCGCTATCTTGGTGATGTTATCTAATAGTAGATGGCTATATGCAATCAAGGCTAAAAATTTACTCTATATCAAAGTTGACCTCACATCTAGCCTTGTCCCTCAATCAAACCTATCAATTCGGTCGCATGGCGTGCGTTGACTTTGGCTGGCGGAACATGTCACTCCCCCACTATTCACGGCTTGGTTTTCTCCTCTTCGTGCAAGGAACTTAACCCACGTTCCGTGATGAATCGTCAGTTTCTTCAAAGTTGGAAAGTTCTCGTTCGTTTGTTTCTGCCGTCTGTCGTTCTGGCGTTGCCGACGTTGGAAGAAGCCAAGGGAGGGAAGGAAGCGAAGTTGGGGACGATTACGTTTTCGGAATACTCAAATCGGGGGGAGGAGAGGTTTTGTCTCGCAAGAGTTTGACTCTCCGCCAGCTGAGGGATACTTCACACCGTCGCGAGTGGAAAGGACAGAACTTGATGCTTCATCTTGCCAGATTCGAACACCTAAAGAGACTTGTATTTTGGATTAATTGAACGTGTGTGATGTAAGAATGAACAAGACTGGGGATTCATTTTTATGTACGGTAATGATTTTACATTTTTGACGTAGCTTTCTTTAATGGGCTTGGTATAATTTAATATGATCATTTGAGACAGTCTTTCTAGTCTTAGAATATCATTTAGATGACATAGATACCGCTTCTCCTAAATGAATCGCTCATAATCATTCGTTGACCTATTGATTACGACTTTTCTCGGCTCTCATGAAAAGTAAATGCAATCATCGTTGTACTAGCACTATTAGGATTAATTCAATTCATCACGTCAAAATATGTGAATGGCCCATTTGTGGTTATGCATGATATTTAGAATTATGCCCATTATTATTGAAATTGCAATAATAATGGGCATTGCGGGCTCCAAAGTGGCCCCCCTATCCCGTAAGGGGTGTGGACGGGAGTGACCAATGGTGCCGGAATATTTTTCGAGACCCGGATCCTGGCCTCTACCTGAATTTTCCTGATGGCCAAAGCCTTTTAAGGTCTTGCTTAGGACTGTACTAACACTGTTAGGATTAATTGAATTCATCACGTCAGAATATGTGAATGGCCCATTTGTGGTTATGCATGATATTTAGAATTAGGCCCATTATTATTGAAATTGCAATTCCAATCCCTATTTCTTTTCTTAAGGTTGATGGAAAACTTCCCAATTGGAACGAACGTCCTCGTTGGAATGCACTGGTGTCGCTTCACAATTCCAACAACAGCAAAATAGGACAAATTATATTTCCATATGCAATTATACTTATTTTTCTTTCTCATCTTTTGGGCTATGTTATACGACTCTAATGTGTTCGAGCTCTCTCGCGCATCTTTTTCGACCCAGAACATGGTAATAAAAAGGAAAAACATTAAATACCCTCTTCATGTTAACTCTTACTTTTTCATTTTCTATTTTCAAAATCATTACTTCGAATCCTTTGACAAAATCTAATGACTAAGATGATCAGGTCGTCCTCCCTTAAAAAAAAAAAAAAAAAAAAAAAAAAAGCTCTCCAGATTTCCAAACCCATCACATGGCCCAGCCCCCAGCCTCCTCCGACATCACCAACCACCATCGCCGTGTGCTGCCGCGCCCGTCACCAAATCTGATCCGATTTCTTCAAAGCATTTCTATTTCCTTACAATTCGTTCTATTGATAAATTCCATACCCGTCTGGGCCAACGCTGTGTCCAGCTCATATAACGCCATTTTGAGATATTCTCTGTAAAATTTGAACCTTTTGCACCTGTTTTTAAATCGAAAATACTCATCCAAACATCCGAGCAAGTGCAGTAATGTATAAGGTTCTATTCATTTCATGAAAAACATTTTCTTCATTTTCCGACGTTCGGTATTTTTAGGAACATGAGTCAACAAAAGATGTTTTCTTATTTGATGAAAAACCCGTGCTTAAATTCAAGAAAATAATTTCCTTCTTTAAAAAACTGAAAAATATTTTCAAAATATTATTAATTCTTGGCGCTTGGACTCAAAATTCTATGTTTGGGTACGAAAACTCTAACATTTATTCTCGGGTCCTAATGTTCAGAATCAAGTTTCTGGTGGCCGGACTTGGGCCATTAAGGCCAATCATGCCCGATTTCTTGGCACCTAAGCCCAGGTCTACAAACGCCGCAGTTGGGTCCTCAATGCTCAAGCTTTGGTCCACAAAGGCCATGTGCGAGTCTTTGGTAAATATTAAAAAACTTGAATTTTTAATTATTCTTAAATTCAAAATTTGAATTATTTTTTCTTTTTTCTTTCCTTTTGCTCGACCAATGGTCAGCGACTAGCCACAGGTGACAGATAGCTCACCTGGGATTGGCAACCAAAAAAAAAATTAAAAATTAAAAATTTAATTTTCGGTAATTTGTCCTTGGAAAATCTAATTTCTTCATCAATTGGCAGAAAATATTTCCAAGTTCATTTCAAGTTTTAGGTGAACAATGAAAAAAATTGTCATTTTCTTGAAAAATAGCTTCTAAAAAATATTTTCTTAAAATATCATATTTTTCGTAAAACAAACGAAGCCTACATTGCAACTACTAGTCCAAACATGAGAGCAACTTATTGGGAATTCGTAGAAGTCTTTAGCTATAGCTAACTTGATTGATTACTCTATCAAATCTTAGCACATGTCACTGTAAGTCTATAACCATCCAAGCCCTTTTCGCCTTATCGTTTAAAATCTCTAATTTTGTCATTTCTCATAGAGGTGAGAGGTCTTTAGGTGGATAACTTCTAAATCTGGAATTCGAAACTTACTTTCTCGAGATTGGTTTTTAATTTTTGAAACCCGTAACATACCCTATATACCCTGAAATCAATCCTGTCAATCTAGTCCAGTTCCAAATTTACTCGGGAATTGACCAATTTCTTTTTTATTCTTCATTTTTTTAATTCTTTAAAAGGATGAAGTTTAGTAAAACATCTCCTTATTAACAATCGAAACAAATGGTAGTTATAGCAAAATGGCAAAGCAGCAAATTGGCAAGAAGTATGGTATAAATCAGATGCCTTTGAAAAGTACGAATGAGCAAGAGTGTTGCTTCAGACTTCCATTTTTTAGCTACACAATACAAATGTTCCCAAAAAATCTTTGTATTTGTTGGAATTGGAGAAATGTGAGCGTCTTCAATTCTTCTTGTATGACCGAGTGATCGATCTACATAAGGCTCCTGAGTTGAGAGTAGTTGATTCGCATCAAGAAAATGTGAAGAAGTGGGTGAAGCAAAGTAGAAAGTGAGAGAGAGAAATTAGACGCGGATGTGGTAATAATAAGGATATAAGATACAAGGTAAAATTAAAAAGGAGATGATTAGGATTTTTATCTGGTTCTCCATTTGGTTTGATTCCACACTCAGAACTGGAAATCGGACTGGTAATAGCCGTTCCAAAAAATTTGTATAAAAAATGGGACCAAAACTGGCCCAATAGAGTTGGTCCCTTTTAGTTCCAAGATCTACCATGACCTGATGCTCATCCCTAAATTTTCATTGAGGTAATTCAAGCTTGGCAGCCTTGGACTAAGGTTGTAGAAGCCATGGCGACCTTGATGAGAGGTTGCCGTGGCCGATCTGATGGATGAGACATGGATAGAGACCAAAACACTCACGGAAGGCTCAAGAACAAGGGAGTGAAAAACCCATGCATCGCTGTAACAAAGATGAAGTGTAGGCTAATCCAACCATGAGGATTTGGTGTTACTCCAATATATGTTACGAAATCACACGTCGATTTCAGAAAAATAACCCTCGCAAGCAATTCACCAAGCATAATATAATAATAAAATAATAGAATCAAATGAACATACCAGAAAATTTGTTATCGAAGTTCACCCAAACCCTGGGCTACGTCTCCGCGAAGTACTTTGCGAATCCACTAGACTTTGAAAAAAGTTGGAATACAACGATATCTTCTTTCAAGATCAGAGCACAAAGAGATTGAGAACCCCCATCAAGAAAAAACTCACTTTTTTCTTCTCTCTTTTTCTGGTCTCTCTATTTCCTTTTTTAGCGTTTTGACGGCTAGGGTCTTGCCATCGCTAATATAAAGATACCACTTTTAACCTAAAAGCAAATCTGATGTAAAAAACAAAAAAGCCCCTAAAAACAAATATTTGGCTTCATCTATAACAATATACTTCCGAAACATGAATGGTTTGACTCAATAACCTTCTGAAGTGGCGTTGGTTTCTTGAAATTCCCCTCAAACTCGACTTTATTCAAAATGCCCCTGAACTTAATCACTTTGATCTGATAATGCCCAAACTCATTTCCGTTGAAATAATGGCGGACCGATGAACACATGCTCATCAAGTGCACGTTTTGCACCTTCGCCAAGGGCATTTTGGTCCAAACATCACAATAACCCTAAAACCTCAATTGACCAGCCCCATGCTTCTTTTAAACAAGAAAGCACTCGACTGGATTAGCTTCAGCCCATAATGTTCTCGTTACGGCTCTCCTCCCCCATCTGCAATAATTCCCCATCTCCAATTCTTTAAGCCATACTCAGGAACTGTAGGCCTTTCTTCATGATGTGCACACTTCGGGCAAATTCAAGTGTTTCTAACGTTTTTTTATGTGCACGAGTGGCATAATTAAAATGTGCTTTTTTGGGGTTATATATCCCCGACAAAAAGGCTCAAAATGTATACATGTTCGTCGCTTGGCCATTATTTTCAACGGGACAATAACCAAGGGATTTATTAGGATAAAGTGATCGAGTTTGGGGTACATGAGAGCAACGTCTAGTGTGGGAGGAATTTTGAAAAACCGGAGGGTTATTGAATCAAAGTAATTAAGCTGGTGGGGGTACTTGAATGAAATTTTGAGACTGAACACCGCTTCAAAGATAGACTTGAAATTTTCCGTTTGAAAATCGGTATGAAAAGTGGTATTGGATAAGAACTAACGATGATATTCGATTTTTTCCCCTAAAGAAAATGCACATTCCATTCCTTCTATTTCTCTTTCCCTTTCTTCTTCTGCCTCGCATCGTTTTCTTGGTACTAAACATGCCGTATTCAAACATAAGTCGGAGGATCAAGGACTAGTTATAATCTCTTGGCAGTTGGCACCAAATCTTAGAACAACTCCTACTTCAAGAAACAATGAGCGCATGAAGATTGACTAGTAACATAATTTTAACCCGTACATTTCTAATGTTCTCTACATTACAGGCTCGTTTCCTAGTCATTTATGGCTTATCATGACTTCAAGTTAGCAAATTAAATCAAATACAGAGACTAAGCAACAGAAAAACGGAATGATTAAGGATGCAAAGGCATCATCAAGCAACGATGGAATGCCTAATCAGGTAAGGAATGGCTTGCCAAGCTCGGCCTGCCCTTTTTTGCCCTTCGAGCCCGATCGTCCCGACGATCCGGTCCGTTCCAATGCTCGAGCCACCGTGACCCGGATCGTGTGCCAGGCTGATTGATCAACGGACAAGCTCGTGCATACACTAACCAGTTCACATTATCACTTGCAAAGTATCTTTACACAGAGACATATGAGAGAAAATTTCAAGAATTCTAGACATTCTTGCACCCAAATCCAATCCCAATTCCCAAAAGCCTTTTCCTTTTCCCCTCTTTCAAAGATCATACAGCGGAAGAACCTCGGCATCGATCGATCTTAACTACAGAGTGAAAAAAATCATACGGTGGGGAGGACCTTGTTGACGATGTCCTGGCTGAGGACGGCGATCTGGGAGTCGAGGGCCTTGATGGTCTCCTCCTTCTGGCTCTCCAGGGTGGCCAACGCCTCCTGCAGCTCCGCCTCCACCTTGCGCCGCCCCTCCAGCAGCTTCTGCTCCACCTCCTCCTGCGTCTCCTTCTTCATCTTGCTCAGCGCCGCCGATATCTCCGCCCGCGCCGCCCGCATCACCGCCGCCGCCTGCTCCTCCAGCTGCTTCACCTCCTGCGACGTGTCCTTCACGCCGCTCAGCTTCTCCTTGATCTCCGCGTCCCGCTGGTCCATGAAGTTCCCCAGCGGCGAGAAGTAGACCTTGTCCAGCGCGAACATCAGCAGCAGGAACTCCCCCGCGATGATGGGCAGCGTCAGGTTGAAGTCGAACAGCGCCGCCTTCTCGATCTCCACCGCCAGCGCCGGCAGGGGCTGGGCCAGGAGGGCGGAGGAGGACGCGGCGGCGGCGGCGGCGAGGAGGGGGAGGGACTTCGGGGAGAGGGCGGCGAGGGGCTTCGGGAGCCTGAACTTGGGGAGGGGGAGCGAACTGGGTTGCTGCTGCTTGGGCTTTGGGGCGGAGAGGGGAGGTGGGATCTGGGTCTTGCAGGAGGAGGAGGAGGCCACGATCATCTTGGCCATGGCTGCGATTCCGGCGAGGACGGCGGCGGCGCGACGGCGAGACTTTCTCTCTCTAGCGACGGGCCTTTGCTGACTGCGATTTGGAGAGAGAGAAAGAGGGGGAGAGATGATAAGAGGGGAGAAGAAGAGAAGAAGAGGATGCAGATTTCTGGAGCGAGGGCTATCTCTTCCTTCGCCACACAAATTGCTGAGGTTCCAAAACCTCCTCTCCGCACGTGCCTCCCGCACGTGGGACCCGATGAGAATGTTCCAACAACTCTTCTTAGAATCATCACTCGTCAGTAACCTGTTCTTTTGTTCCATTGTAAATGCGAGATTTTCATAATCGCAACTCGATTTCGTGACATGAAGGGCTCAAGAAAACAATGCGAAAAGAGAGTATCGATAATCAACTCGGACAATTACATCGCCTCATGTCAGAATCGATCAGTACCGCCTGATACTGATTACATTGTGTACCTAGTCATTACAAGCTCAATGCCAGGGCGGCTTTGTTCAAATTCAAACAGACAGGTTCGACTTTCGACCGACCCACATACTCCGTGCTCAGACCGGCTCTGCCGCCAGGGGACAAATGGTTCGCTGCATTTAAGTTCTTCAATCTCTCCATGAATCCTTCTGACTATATGGTGTCCTAACGCACAACACCAGTAACGTCCTTACTCTGTTCCAAAAGGCGTCGACACACTTTGAGCGCGTGAACTTGCCGCCTTCGCTTTCTCTATCTTCTATCATGGCCAACCTAGAATAAGAGAACCACCCCTGCAGAAAATTTTCTGTCGTGGAGTTGACATCGTCACTGAGATCCTCTCCTCTTTTGTCACATGGGAGATTCCCATTCTCGATATCTCCTTCTTTGGTTTCTTCTCCCTTTTCTGAGCTATTTGATCTCGATAAGGATCTACAAACCACCCCATTCAGAAGAGATCAAACATCAACATAATAAATAGATGGAACCAACTGATGGATACACACGATCAGATCTTCAAGCTTAGATTATGGACCCATTACATGGAATGCAGCACATAGTTGAGCCCTTTCGGGCTCCCTAATGGCCATGTATATCAAAGCATGGAAAATTGCAGAAGTATGCTTGAGGGCTGGATTAAGAAGGTAATCGCTGACATGCATATGATGTGCCATGTCATGGACATTTGCTGTCCAACAGAGGTACCGCAATTTCAGTTACCACTGATTCATAGGGCTTAGAACTAGTGCACAAGCAGAATGCATCAGTGAGTTTCATGGAAGCATGATTAGACTTCAATTCCTGATAGTGGATATGCAAAACACCTGACAAGACATAAACAAAGTCTCACCTCCTGGATTGTCTGGAAGCAGAAAGCCAGACAGTAGATTTCTTCTTAGTTAAGCTTGGGACACTTGAGACATGCCGGATGAAACGAAGCTACATAGCAGAATGGAATAATTAGCATGGAGGAGTACGTTGCATAAAAAAATTGATGCTTGTTTTAGGACACCATTGAAAATGCGGTTACCATCTTCAGATATTTGTGCAAAATGGAATAGTGAAAAACGTTAACACTGTTAAAAAAAACAGGGCTATACTAAACTATTGATGCTGCCAAGAACATGTCTGCACACTAAAGTCCGACAGTCATGAAATTTCTGATAAGCACGTTTTATGCAACTTGATGCAGATATCTTCTGTAACTGAAGGAAGCCAGGCATACCTGATCACCATCCTTAATGCCGTAGTCAATTATATAATCAGTCTCTGTAACT
The DNA here is from genome assembly GCA_016097605.1 of Eucalyptus guilfoylei. Lineage (NCBI taxonomy): Eukaryota > Viridiplantae > Streptophyta > Magnoliopsida > Myrtales > Myrtaceae > Eucalyptus > Eucalyptus guilfoylei. Next base: position 29,275,696 of record CM027862.1, read on the forward strand.
AGCTTCTGACCATTGTAGCATAAGCAAAATTGCCCCCACACATGCCGCCTATATAAAACAGATGAAAATGAAAATAGTTAAATGTTAAATGTGGCTTTTCTGAATATTATCTAGAAATTAAACATAATCAAAGGGTAAAAAGTGAACTATATTCACTTTTGGCCTCTAAAGAAACACGATGAGAGAAAAGGCAGATGATTATTGCATCTTCAGAACAGGTTTTATCAGAAATGATATAAAAGAGCTGCTGCCAAAATCTGCAATAGTTTTAGGAACAGATGCAGCAGTAAGGAGAAAACGATACTATTAATGATTATCATAACAAATCAACCGCTACTTTTAGCTGTGAGATGCCAAACTCTTTTGGTTCTTGTAATGTAGAGAAGTATCGTACCATGATATCTTGCCCTCTCCCTTCTTCGGCATGAAACTGAAAACATGTTCTACTGCCTCCTTGAGCTCCAATATGGTTGCCATTTTCATGACTTCAATATCTGCAGACCAAAATTAAGTAGGCACTTTGAACTCCTTCTATATCAAATTGACCAAATTTTATCTACAACCAGCATAAACAGCTCTCTCTTTCTCCTTCCCTTATTTCCGACATCACAGAAATACGAACATGGCGGAGCAAGTATCAGCTGCAACTCATTTCATATAAGTTTGATTTCTTCACAAGCCCTCTACTGAAGTTATCCCTTGTTCACACAACTGGTTAATTTCATGGGAATTTCTCAGCAGCCAAACAAAGTGAAAAATCAATGGCGGGCAAGCAATGGATAAATACTGCATTGACGTCCTCAGTAACTCTGATACGAAGGTTAATTCGGTTGATCACAATGACATCGACAACTCAAATATCTTCAAATCACCCACATTTCAAGCAATCTTCAGGAATAAAAGAAAGGGCAACATAAGAAATGTCAGAGAAGTTGCCCGGCAAGAGAAAAGCCGGACCTGCATTTCTCTCAATTTTAAAACATTCATGTTCTCAAATGAGATATGCAACCGTTCATAGAACCATATGACGCAACACCAGCGCGATAGCGAGAAACCTAAGAGCAGAGCAAGTTAGCTCGACATTCACGTTCGAAACGCGCCTCCTACCGCCTAACTCAGCGATCACAGCTCGAAAGGCGCATCACATCCCCATCCCATCGCTGTCTAACAGCTCCGCCCCTTTTCGAGCCGATCCCTAACGGCGAAAACGGCGATGGGAAAAGAGAGATTACCGAAGGAAGAGCCGTCCAATTTGAGGACGGAGAGCTTGAGGGGCTCCTGCGGGAGCTGGCTGTAGGAGAAGCTTTTCCCGGAGATCCCGCCGGCGACCATCGCCAGCGGCGAGAAGGGCAGCGACACGGACGACCGGCGCCTGTACACCATCCTCTCCTCGCGGAGGGATCCGTCGCCGTCGCCGCCATTGTCGACGCCGCCGCCGCCGTCCCCGCCCCACTCGTCGTCGGAGACCCTGAAGATGATCTCGCTGCGAGGCATGACCGAAACCGCGAGAGACCCGAAACCCGAAAAAGGGAAGGAAGGAAGGAAGGAGCTCCCCGAGGCGACACCGGAATCCGCGGCGGGAATTCGACGATCGGGGTCGCTGGCGAGCGGCGGTGGCGATCAACCCATGGAGGGAGTTTTATGCGGATCGAAGGGATTCCTTGGGGAGGAGGACACGCATCGCGCGCGCGCGAGGGGGAGGGGGGAGGGCGCTAGGGTTTTTCGAGGGGAATTTGGGGAGCTTGTTGGCTATGGAGGGAAGCTTGTGTCGGAGGAGATTCGGGGAGAGAGAGAGAGAGAGATTTGCTTTCTTTCTTTCTTTCTCTTTTCTCTCTCCTCCTCCTGAACCTCTGTTTGAAGGATGGCGGTTTTGTCTGGTTTGTGTTTTCTGAAGGGGGTGACGGTTAAGTTCGGTAGTTGGGCCTTGGGCCTGATTATTAGTTCAGTGCGTTGTTCTTGGGCCTTGTTGGGCCTTGAGGGACAGGGGAGAGAGAGAGGGGGTGCGCTAGGGACGGACAGCTTGTGGTCAGAGCTTTTGCATGCATTGCAATGAAACGTGATAAAGATTATGGGCTGCGTTCAGAAGCTTGGATTTAAATGTGAATATATCAGGAATTTTTAAAAAAAAATGAAGTGAGGTGTCTCGCCAACTACCACCATGATAGCTAATCATCTCTACTTCTGACTAGAGAGCGATCATCATCACCTCCAATTATCATTAATTGTGTTCCGACGACTGAGGGTGAAAAAGAGAAGTTATGCGTTACATGACTATCGCATCGAAGAACTCTAATATCCTGATGAGTGTGTCGAATCCTTAGAGGTCATCATTCATAGCAGAAGCATGTGCGTCCTTGTCAATCGCTGCTCCAACGCCATACACTAGTCGATCTCCATGCAACTCCTCTTCGCTCCTCAGAGGTCATCATTCATAGCAGAAGTTGAGTGAGGATTATGGCTTGGAGGTGAAGATGGCGGTAGATCTGGCAAAGCTGGCAAACAAATGAGACGAAACGGAGGGAGTTGAAGAAAGCGGGCTTGACAACACTGGTAAGGGAGCTGAAGAAAGCAGGCTTGATGACACCGATGAGGGGGCTTAAAGGCTAAGATCTTGACATCCCACGGGAGATTGCGCTAAGTAAGTGAGATTTTTTAAAATTTTGAATTCTATCTTGGATTGCACAATACATAAGATGAGATTTTCTATGAAGATATTTGGAGGAATTATAATCTCACCTTATCTTGTCTTATAACAATTTGAATTCGAACAACCAAACACAATGATTATATTTGATAACTACTCTTTGCTTTGGGCTCAATGGTTTCAAGTAAAGCAAATTTTAAAATGAAAAAAGAAAATTTTTGAAAATCATAAAATAGTGGAACCAAACCTAGGGAAGGCAATCAAAGACGGTGAGCAACCAATTGTCGAAAAGGCCAGACGAGGAGATGCCAAGGGTTGTGTTTGGCAACCCTTGGGTGACCTTTGGCAACTTCAACCATCCAAATCTCTCTCCGACCTTCCAAATCTAATCTAATAGACTTGCAACTTTAGTTGACACTAGGCTCTCAGCAACAGTCAACTCAGGGCTCACATTGGCTAAATTTTGGAGTAATGGTGGATGCGTTTAGTTCATGAAGAAAAATGGCATATAGTAGAGTAAGGCTAAAATAGGAATATGAAAATATTAGTGAGGGCAAAGTTGAAAAAATTCATCAACTCCTGAACAACATTTCGAAGATGCTGAAATGCACATATTGGGTGGGAGTTGTACTAAGTTATGGACTTTGAAGATGAACTTAGGCTCAAAAGCCCTTGAGGTGATGTTGCTTAACACCTCAACTTTGAAATATGGACTTTTAGAAAAATTGAACCAAAAGTACCCAAAGTGCGTGTAAAGGCCCAAAGCTACTTTGGGTCTTTGTTTAATGATGGAAAAACCATGTGCAACACCAATTATAGACGTCCGATTCTCTTGGATCAATGCGTGGGGGAAAAGACTCCTCGGTGGTCAATCACATGAACGAAATTACGCATAGACCCTCATTTGCTCCACTTCGAATCCAATTATTTACTATTTTATTTGGAGTGGAGTGACCTTATTCGTAATTAATTAATGACCCTCGACTTAAGATTTTAAACCAAAAAATCTTTCACAATCTTTAAGAAACGAAGATTCGAGAGTTATTAGTGGTGACCGGTAGGTCAAATTGGACCTGACACCATGCTAAATTGCACCTCAAAAGCGTAATCAATGGCGGGCGTTGAATATTCCAAGGGGTGAGATATGCGGACTTCGCACGAAGTTCCCTAGATTACAGCACAAACTTTCTATAAAATTACGTCACCCACTGGAGGCACCTGCTGCTACCCCTCTCCGAGTCCGTCATCATCGAGCCCCCATAAAACTGTAAGATACCGAGAATTATTTGAGTACTTGACGTCGGTGTTTGATCTTGTGCCATACGAACTCAACGCGAAGAACCTGTCAAAGCTTAAATATGGCGATGTCTCTATTTCGAAACTGTGCAGTTCTCGTCCTGATACTGGCTAGCGGGTAGCGAAAAGTTTTTCTGCCTGTCAACGTCGCCGAGGAATATGGACAAACGGATGCGATATCGGGATGCTTATTTTAATTTGGTTTTTTGAGGAGTCAAAGGTTTTCAGTCAAGGCAACAGGAACATGGTAGCGCCGCATGAATCTTCTTTCACACGATATCCAGACAAAGAAAAAGTTTCAGAAAGACCATCTTGCGCTTGGTGCTTTTCGCAGGGAGGAATCTGCATGACTCACACATAATTGACCCCCACCTCCGGCCGGCCTTGTCCTTCTCTCTCTCTCTTACTCTATATCTGCGTTCGTGTGTCTGTGTGTATGAGTGTGTTTGCTGCTGCTGCTGCTGCTTGCTGCTTTCTGCTTGGCCATGGGGGTGTTGGCCCTGTCCATGGTTGTTCTCTGTGTGATCCAAGTTGTTGCTGCACAGAAAACAACAGATCCTAATGAGGGTTTGTCTATCTGTCTGTCTGTCTTTTTGTGTGTCGTATGCCAACTGTTTCCAAACTTAGAATGAAGCATGAGGATTGAGGATGGAGTTTCAGTCTCACAGTTGATTACCCCCTTTTTGGCTTTTTTGATGAATAGGGGCTGCACTGAAGAAGATCATTGAGCACTGGAATCTTGGGAGTTCCTTGAATTCGACAGTTGATCCTTGCACTCAAAACGCTTCATGGGCACCGGATACCGCTAATCCCCGAGTATCCTGCGATTGCTCTGGCAATGTCTGCCATATTACCCACTTGTGAGTTTTCGCCATTTCCCGGCATTTCCCAGCTGGTTAAGTGCCTCTGACTCTTATGAATGCTTGTGCTTGAATCAGGAAAATCTATGCTCTAGACATTTCGGGTCAAATACCGAGCGAGCTGTTCGAGCTGAAGGAACTTACTGACTTGTGAGGGATCAGAATTTCTTGAATTCTCTGTCTTTGTTGCTGTTGCTGCAATTTGATCATCTTATCTTTGCGGTCTTGATTCAGAAACTTGGCCCAGAATGTTCTAAGTGGACCCATACCACCTCAATTCGAACAGCTATCGAACATGCAGTACCTGTAACTTTTCCATACTCATTGCTGCTCATGAATTTGCTGTCGCTACCTTAAACGTCATAATTCTTACATATTAACGAAATTTGTCGATTCTTCTTGGGTTTGAGGAACTTGACAGTAGCCTAGGCATAAACAATTTGACCGGGCAAGTGCCTCCGGAACTTGGCAACATGACCAAGTTGCTTTCCCTGTGAGAACATTTCCACACAGCTGTTTATTATCTCCTTGTGAGGTTCCGAGAAACTCGTTTTTCAACTTTTGGAGTTTTCCAATGTCGCAGAAGCTTCAGCTCTAACAATCTTAGCGGACCATTGCCCGTGGAGCTCGGAAAACTGACCGCGTTGGAGCAGCTGTAAGCACCAATTCACTTCGACATCTGCCTCACTTTTGTGTGTCTCGTCTTCGGTTTCCTTCTCTGACTCTCTCTTCGAGCAACAGCTTCTAGAGGCGCAGCAATAAACAACCAAAACCACTTTGACGCATGTTGCTTGAATATGTGAATTGACTGAGTCTTTTTTGGCCAAACTTCAATTACGTTACGGAAGCAATACTGGACATCTTGCTGTTCTATTGGTCAATCATCATCTCTTTAGCCGGCCATTTGACTGACTCTTTCTCCTGTTATCAATCCAGGTACATCGATAGCAGTGGAGTGAGCGGACCGATTCCACAAAATCTTGCGAATTTGAAGTCCCTGCAGAAACTGTATTTCTTTAATGACGAGATATTTAATTGTGTTTCTAAATTAGCAGGTGACAATAAAAAAAAATAAAAAGTAGTGGCGATTATGTTTGTTAAATTAACTACTCCTGTGTTTCCTATAACAGTTGGGCATCTGATAATCTCTTCACTGGAAAGCTTCCTGAATTTCTCGGAACGTTGACGGAGCTTGTGGATCTGTACGCATCATTTTAGCTCTTGAATCCATCCCTTGTCGGAGCGGGTTTTCCTTTTATAATGCTTATATTTATCATTCGCAGGCGGTTTGAAGGCACGTCCCTCGAAGGTCCCATTCCGGACAGTTTTGGCGCTTTAACTAAATTGGAAAATCTGTAATAACCTAATTCCTTAGTGCGAGTACATTGTAACTGTCACTTATTTGTGATTCCATTGTATCGATTTTACTATTTACCTTAGAGATTGATGGCACTCTCCCTCCAGGATTGGAATGTACAATGCGCAGATATGCATAGGCTTGGCCTGTTAGTACCCATCTAATTAGAGTTGGCCAGATTCGAACTTCTGTATGATATGATCCAAATTACCACACGCACCAAGCTTGTCACTCCTAATAGTTTCATTCTACAAATGTTGAGCACATTTTATCCTAATATGAATAAAATTTGATCGCGCCAGTCTTTCTGCAGCATAATTGGAGATCTTGTCGGAGATGACTCGTCTCTTGATTTCTTGAGAAATCAAACAAGTTTATCTGTGCTGTAAGGCTTTCCATTCTTTTATGTGAAAAGTGCCTATTTTTTCTTCTGGGTGTGTGTTTGCAGTCATTCATGACCAACTTACCATGCAACAGATCTTTGAGAAGTTGTCAACTATCAGGACAAATTCCAGATATTATTGGTACTTTTTCTAAGTTGAAATACCTGTGAGTCATCTTGAGTTCTGAAGTTCTTGTATTCGAATCAGTTAAATTCCGATATGCATGTGCGTGTGCTGCATTCTTGTTCTCAATTATGCATCTGAATCAGGGATTTAAGCTTCAACAAGTTGGAAGGCACAATTCCAGATTCATTCCAAGGTTTCACTGCACTGCAATACTTGTATGTTATCTATCCGATTCCTCCACGCCTTGTGAAAGAAGATGGCCTTTCTTTCATGGTATATTAGCTCTTTCTTTTTCTGTAACTGTTCATGAACATCAGATTTATTGGAAACAACAACTTGACTGGGCCGCTTCCTGCGAATATCATCAGTCAAAGCCTCACCGCCTTGTAAGCGCTTCTCCAGGATTTGAGATTTCTGATGTTAAAAGCTAACTGAAACTTCTGTTAACTCATGTCTCTGGTTCTCCAAACAAAACAATGCTTAGCATGATATTTTCAAGCGCTGATTGCACTTACGCCAGCGTATGATTTTTCATTCGTGACTGCAGAGACGTGTCATTCAATCCGCTTTCTGGAAATTTACCGGTGAATGTGGACATGAGTGGATTTTCAACGTAGGTGAACAAGAACTCGAGTTGCGGCAAATTGCTGTAAATTTCCTAGTTTTCATTATCAAAATGAATGATCATATCTCTTTTGCCTCAGGAACTTTGTTGGGACGTCCATAAATGCAGATTATCTGGCGGACAGGTAGTATTGTTACCGCAACCTCAGATTGCTATGTTGATACCTTATCATATTCCATAGATACATGCCCCCATAAGCACATAAAGCGCGCAAAAGTGGATCGGGTGTGGCCTAAGGGTGCGTTTGGGAACCACTTCCCAAAGCTCTTTGGGAGTCCAAAGCCCCTTGGGCCAAAATAAGAGTGTTTGGCAAAAAACTTTGGAAGGGACTTAATGGCAAAGCAAGTATTTTTAAGGCTGAAAGCCCAAGGCGGTGAGGACCGCCGGGCTTTCAGCTTTCTCGGCATGCCCACGCGACACTGTTCGACTTTTTTTTTTTTCAAAATTGTCCTCACGAATTTTTTGTTTTTCCGGTGCGTGCCCTTGTATGAAACACTGTTCATCTTCTCCATCTTCTCCGGGCCGACGATTGCTACAGGGACGCCGCGACCTAGGCGATCGTCGTCGGAGAGTCGGGCGACCTCCACGAGTCGCGGCGTTGCCGGCGACCGTCGCCTGCCGCACCGCGACCTCCGCACGGAGCTCGCCGGGGCTGCGCGACCCATCTGGTCGCAGGTCTGGTGGTCGCGACCAGATCTGGTGCCGGAGGCTCGAGCGGCGAGCGGCGACCAGATCTGGGTCATGCGACCTCGCCCCCCCCGGATCTGGGTCGCGGCGGCGTCACGCGAACCCGCCGCGACCCAGATCCGGGGCGGCGAGGTCCTCCCGCGACCTTGACGCCCCGGATCTAGGTCGCCGGAGGTCGAGGCTGCGTCGCGCGACGCGCGCGACCTCGCCGCCCCAGATCCGGGGTCGCCGGAGGTCGCGACGGCGTCGTGCGACCTCCCCACCCCAGATCCGGGGTCGCCGGAGGTCGCCGGCGGTCGCCGGAGGTCGCCGAAGGCCACTGCCCTTGCCGGTCAATTTTTTTAAAATTTTTCTTTTGATAATTTTTTTTTACCACAAAACTCCTTTGTAAATGTAATTCTCCAAATACCATTTTGCTCAAAATACTTCACAAAGGGTTTTCAAAGTACAATTTACCAAACACAGTTTGCATTTTGGAAAACACCTTTAACTCCAGGGTCTTTGCATTTTCCTAAGGACTTTCCCCAAAAGTGGTTCCCAAACGCACCCTTAGTCTAAATTTAATCCTAAGCGATATAGTACAGTGAAGGAATGGTTCGATCCTCCGATGAAATGATTTCATTCCACTCGTTAATTCGCCCAAATCAAACATAGCCAGCAGTATCCTTTACTGCAAGATCAGGTGTAAGCTTTCTTATGGATATCTGACAAGTTATTTTCGCTGGTTAACGCAGGAAGGCACTGGAGATGCTTAGCTGCCTCGAGGATGGTACAGAGTGCGCAAACAAAGCCAAATCCAGTAAGTTCACCTAAAATTTTCATGTATGGTCTTTGCTTTAACCCCTGCATAGTAGTTGCTCTAGTCGTTGCATCCCAATTTCCAAACAGATTGGTTCGTACACTTCAATATAAATTTTGCTTCTGCAAGTGGTCAGAACATGAGCGTTTAACATGGTTCTGAAGTAAGGATAGAGTTCGACAATGTCATGCATTGTTTCACCAATAAAGCATTGATCTTTACCTACATATATGACAAACAATAGAGCTCGATGAAGCAAGAAAATGGCGAAAATAAAGGATGTTAAGAAACATGGTGCGGTTTTCGCAAGGATGGATCAAATCAATCCTGAGTTCAGCAGAATGTGAAACATTTTTGCAGCTTCCTTTTCTATCAACTGCGGAGGCACGGAGCAAACATCAGCAGCTGGCGTGAAATACGACGATGACTCCGAAACGCTCAAAGCCGCTTCGGTTTACATGAGCTCCGATCGCCAATGGGGTGTCAGCAACAGCGGGTACTTCATCTTCACTCCCAATGGACCTCAGTACATAGTGAAAACGGACTCTCAAATAACCGGGACTCTAGAATCAGAGATGTACAAGACGGCCAGAGTCTCACCAAGTTCGCTGCGGTACTATGGCCTCGGCCTGAAGAATGGAAAGTACAGCGTGGAGCTTCACTTTGCGGAGATCAAGATGGAGGATGATGACTCGCAGTCCTGGAAAGGCCTCGGGAGGCGCGTATTCGATGTCTACATTCAGGTACGCTGTGCTCACGACAGAACTTTTGTATCTCCTTGTGCTTTATCCGATTGCTCGATCTTATTTGCGCACCATCCCTGCGATGCGATCGATCAAGGGCGAGCGTGTCCTCCAAGATTTCGACATCCGAAAGCAAGCGGGAGGATCCAACAGGGCCTTGGTGAGGACGTTCGACGCAAATGTCACGAACACGGTCCTGGACATTCACTTCCGATGGGCAGGGAAGGGCACTTGCTGCATACCATCGCAGAGCACGTACGGGCCGCTCGTCTCGGCGATCAGCGCCTCTCAAGGTTCGTCTCAAAACACTCTCATCCTGCGCATTTTCATTACTCAATTCCGTGCTCGATCACCCTTTAGCCGTGGATAAACCAGTGATGACAAATGCCAATGCAGTCTCAGGCGTCGACGGCATCGACGGCACGTCATCCGACCACAACAAGAAGCGTGTCGGGAAGATAGTCGGGATAGCATTCGGGTGTGCGGCCGGTCTGGTCATAGTCTCGTCGGCATTCTATCTATGGTGGGCGAGGGAAGCGCCGACAGGGCAGATGCGAGTCCACACGGGATCGCCGAAAAGAGTCGAATGATCTCGGCGATTGGGGTTTCAGGTTCATTTGTCCGAGAGAACGAAGCCTTCCAAGTGTAAAATCCATGGCTGACTGTACGTGGCCTACCATCAGAAGATAACTAGCGAGCTCTGTTTTACTAGTCAGGTTGATTATCACTTTGCTTTTAGAAGGACTCTGTCCTTGTCTCTGTGATGATTGCTGGATTTTCTTTCGCTCGTCAAAACACTTCAGTCAACACAAAGTGGAACTGCATGGAAGTCCAAGATGGTGAATTGGTACCTAGAGGGCAACAATTTGAGCTCTAACTAGGGCTGTGAAAATGGGTTACATGTGCACTTTTTAACACGTTTTAAGTTAACGGATCATATTGTTCAAAAAAAAAAAAAGTTAACGGGTCATATATGGCACTTCAAAGTTAAAGTATAGGTCATAATGGGTTTGAAAAGTAAAGCCCATAAAAAGATGGGTGTTCGTGTTAGTGGTAAGCTAGAAATTCACTGTCAACCCAAATTAAAAAGTCTTAAGATGCGTTTGGGTGGGCATTTATAGAAAGCCCCTTCAAGCCCCAAAGTCCTTTCACCCCAAATTGGTGTGTTTGGCAACCATTCTTCAAGGGGCTTTCAAGTGAAAGTCAACCATTGGGAATGCTGAAAGCTCAAGGCAGGTAGAGACCATCCTTGAGCTTTTAGCATTTTCGGAATACTGAAGGGCTCATTTAATGAAAATAATAAATCGTTGGCTCCTTTCTTCGCTCTCTCCCTCCTTTTCGATCCCAACCTATGGGCGTCACCACCATTCCCACCGCCTGTTTTCGGCATTGCCTTCTCCCATCTCCGGATCGAAGTTTTGTCTATGGAATTTCACGGGTTCTCTGCTTTTTGGTGATGGGCAATTTGTGGGAGTGATGTTTGCAGTTCGATGCAAGGTTCGAGTTGGTGGTGGAGATTTGGGTTTTTCGGAGTGATGGTGAAATCTTTTGAGCTTCAAGAATATCTTGATCCTTTTTTTGTCCTTTTGGGTTCATTTGCAATAATGTATATGATTTTGGGTAGGGGTGATCATGATACGGGTTGGGCCGATCTGACGCCTAATTCTAAGACCAACCGCACAGTGTTGATCCCCAATTTTTGGGACCGAGGACCGACCCAATCGAGCCTGGGACCGAGGACTGGACCCACCCTATGGGTTCGGTCCGGTCTCGGGTCAACTCGGGACCAACCGATAATTTTTTTATTTCATTTTTTTTATTCCTTAAAAAGTAAAACTCATTAATTCAAATTACATATCAATCAACAATATGATGTTGAGCAACCAAACTATACATATAAGTACATATTCAACATAAATTTAAGATAAGGTGATCATAAAAATTTCACACTAGTTAAAAACAACAAACTATATAAATGATCGAGATTGCTAATAGAGATAAAGTGTTTCCATCGCTGAAGCATACTATAATTTTCTTGCTTTTGATTTGTCTTTGAATCATTTTTCCCTTCGGAAAATGGGATGAGATGGGAAGTTTAAGAGAAAAGAATTTAAGGCCAGTTAAGAGAGGCAAGCAGTGGGGTCGTTAAGCGGTGAGAGGCACGGGCGTTGAGTGAGGCAAGCGACAAGTGGCCAATGGCGACAAGCGGCCAACGGCAAGCAGCACGAGCGTCAAGCGAGGCAAGAGTCCAACGGCCAGCACAAGCGGCGAGCAAGTCGAGCGGCCAACGGCGAACGACAAGCAACGAGCCACGAGCGACGATCGGTGAGTGGGCGAGTGTGCACGGCAAATAGGCAAGGTTGCTCTTGCTCACGAGGGAAAGTTTTGTTTTAAATGAAAAATGAACAGGATAAAGACGGAAGAATAAGACAAGAGGCTGAGGACATTTTAAGCCATTTCACAGCGCTATTCACACTGTTTTACGGCATCATTCACGCCGTCATTCAAGATGTTCAAGTGAATCAAGTTGTTCAAGTGAAGAATGCTGGCTGGGTTTGCTATTTATAAGAAAAACATAAAAAAAATTATATATTAAATATCTAAAATATATTATATATAAATATATTTTATCAGGGTTGGTCCGGGTTGGACCGACCCTAAACTTCTAGGACCGAGAACCAACCCGCACAGTACTGATTCAGGAATTTTAGGACCAAGGACCGACCCGGTCCTCCTAGAAACCGGATCAGGACCAACAGGGTTGGGCCAGTCCAGGGTCGGTCCAAGGTCGACCCTAGACCATTGTTCACCCCTAATTTTTGGGGTTGCAAATTAGTAAATTGACCATTAAGGGGTTCAGTGTTGAGAATATTCCAAAATTGCAGTAGCTGTCTTTGTGCTTTTTTCTACTCTTGTTTAGTTTCTCCCATGACTACCCTTTCAATGCACTTAAATGAAATATTAAATGTGTTTGGTGGCTCGATAGCTTCTGTCTAGTTACAATGTTGCCCAATATTAAATGACTTTTTGTTTTGTCAAATATTAAATAAGTTTGATGGCTTGATAGCTTCTATTTAGTTATACTTTGTCCTCATTTAAATGAGAAATTATTTCTTGTGTTCTACAATTGAGCAATGGTTGTACTTTGACCACCATGGCTGGTCGATACTCGAAAGCGAATCGATGTATGAAAGCGAGGGCTGCTAATCACTAGGGCAAGATCCACCATCCTTTACCTCACCATCACCTTCATGCTCTTGTTCATAACCTGATCCCTGAGCTACCTCACTGATTTGACAAGCCGATGTGTGGAGCCGCCCATTTTTTAAAGGCAACAATTCAAAGAAGAAAATTGCTAAAAATGAATTCAGCTTAAGTTGGGTCGGGTTGAGTACTAGTTAAGTATGAATCACTTACTACGAATTGCAGAAAAATGGGTTAGAACGGTTCAAATGGGTCAATTTAGGGGCCAAACTATTTTCGACCCAACCTAAACCAAACATTTGACAGAGTTAGCTCTAACCTTCTAAGTTCGCTCAATTGGGGCAAGATGATCGACGATTCATTGTTGTTTTCCCAGATAAAAGATTAGCGATTGAATTGGAAATGTCATCGAAATAGATAAATTATAAAACATAACTAGAAGTAAACACTAAGAAAAACATTATGCTGACTCTAATTCTAGCTATTTATCATACCAAATGTAAGCTCCATGGTTTAATGTGGAGTCTCTCTGCATCATCCATAGTTGGGGAATGATACCAAACTTACCAGAAAGAATCCCTGCTAGCTCCAATTGCATTGGATTCCATGCAAACTACGGTTTTCATAGATGCCATTTTCTCCTTTATTGGAGACATCAAATTCCCCCTACACTCGATTGATAGCCATGCTAGATGCTTCTTTTGAGCAATAGCAATGTTCAAGATTGGACAGCCAATCTTGAACATTGCTTTGGCTTTGAGGGGGAATAATTTACTTAATTATGGATAAAGTAAATTATTCCCTTCAGATCTGATACGCTTTCTCCGAAGGTAATTTCTCGGAGGTCAGCACTTCCTCTAGCGCGCGATCAATCACGGTGACCTCTCGTTGCGAAATGATCAAATCTTCTTTTCGCGGTTTAGCTCAGGGAAGCCAACGGTCGAGCTGAGTACTTCGTTTATCGCGTGATTAGTGACATGACTGTAATGATTGAGGCTTGCTGGTGTGGTTGGTTTAGTGAGATTAAACCGTGGAGGTTGCTTCTTCATTCGTTGCTTGGCTAAATCACTGGAAAGCGTCCTTCTCAAGTGATTCTTTTCGGCAAGCTTATGAATTTAGTCTTATATTTTTTCTTCTTTGCGGTTTTGGTAGGTGAGGGCGAGGTGAAAGGATGTCTCAAAGCACGATACGCAAAGCCCTCGGGGCGGTCAAGGACCTGACGAGCGTCGGCCTTGCAAAGGTCGCGAGCAACTTGGTGCCGGAGCTCGAAGTGGCGGTTGTGAAAGCCACGAGCCACGACGATGATCCTGCCGACGAGAAGTACCTTCGCCGGATCTTGAACTTGACTTCGTACTCGCGTGGATATGTGCACGCGTGTGTTTCTGCGCTTTCGAAGCGACTTAACAAGACGCGCGATTATATCGTGGCTCTCAAGTCCCTGATGCTCATCCATCGTTTGTTGAATGATGGTGACCCAATTTTCCACGAGGAGCTAATGTATGCGACCAGGCGTGGTGCTAGGTTGTTGAATCTGTCTGATTTTAGAGACGAGGCTCACTCTAGGTCATGGGACCACTCTGCTTTTGTGAGGGCTTATGGTATGTATCTGGATCAGAGGCTTGAGCTGATTCTGTTTGATAGAAAGTGTGGCGGCGGCAGCGGTCCTAGTAGAAGTGTTCATGGTGGTAGTGTTCACAGTGAGGATAGGTATGGAGGCAGACATGATTTCAGGTCGCCGCCGCCTCGTGGGTCTGATTATGATTACGGTGATTATAGAGGAGATAATGGGAATTATGGGGGAAGGACGAGAAGGTCAAGGTCATATGGGGATATGAGTGATGCTGTGGTGGTGAGAGATGGGAAAGAAGAGAGAAGGGTAGTGACGCCACTGAGGGAAATGAAGCCAGAAAGGATTTTCGGAAGAATGGGTCACTTGCAGAGGCTATTGGATAGATTCTTGGCATGTAGGCCAACTGGTACGGCGGAGAATAGTAGGTTGATCTTGGTCGCGCTGTAGCCTGCTGTGAAGGAGAGTTTTCAACTATATGCAGATATCTGTGAGGTTTTGGCTGTTTTGCTTGATAAGTTTTTCGATATGGAGTACCAAGATTGCGTCAAGGCTTTCGATGCTTATGCTAGTGCGGCCAAGCAAATTGATGAGTTGATTGCGTTCTACAATTGGTGTAAGTATATAGGGATGGCAAGATCATCCGAGTATCCTGAAGTGCAAAGGATTAGCAGTAAGTTGTTGGAGACATTTGAGGAGTTTGTGAGGGATAGAGCAAAGAGACCCAAGAGCCCCGAGAGGAGAGAGGAATTGCCTCCTGTGGCTCAGGAGGAGGAGCCTGGGCAGATGCAAGTCCACACGGGATCCCCGAAAGAGTTGAATGATCTCGGTGATTGGGGTTTCGGGTTCATTTGCCGGAGAGAACGAAGCCTTCCAAGTGTAAAATCCATAGCTTATTATTAGGGGTGTGCAAAAGAACTAGGACCAGCCCGGAACCGGTGGTTCTTGAGAGAACCAGTCCGGTTCCCGGTTCCAATTTATGAGAACCGGGGGTACCGGTCCGCTTCCCGGTTCCATGGGCGGATCCGCCCACCCGGACAGGACCGATTATATTATAATAATATATTGATTTTTAATATTAAAATAAATTTCGAAATTACTAATTAGCAAATCTAAATTTTAGGGCTCCATCTGCTCTCATGGTTTCCATGTTTTAATAAGAATTTAATAAAGTGTGTAAGCTGCCTTTCAACAACTCAACAAATGGTTCATTCAAAGAATACTTTCGGGACTCACATATGACACTATGTTCAAGAATATGTGGAGTACCGGTAGAATTATTTCTACAAAAAAAATTCAGTAAAGCAAATGTTGTAAGATATTGAGTATTGTTAGAGGATAAAAGAAAAGATGATCTACATATGACAATCATCAAGAATATTTTAGATTTCAATTAAAATGATTCAAAAATAGGAAAAAAACATATTTCTCTTTTTTGGTAGTGTTTTCCAATAAAATAAAGAAAAATGGTACCCTTAATTAAGCCAGTTCGATTTTAAGAAAAATATTACTCGATATGAAAAGTACTCACGGCGGGATTTGAAAAACGATATTATTATTGGTGAGACCGGTTCCATGAATCCACCTGAGAACCGAACCAGTAGTTCGGTTCTCGGGTGGATCCATGCAACAACGGGTGGTTCCCGGTTCCAATTTTTTGGAACTGGTCCTTAGCGGGCGGTTCTTGGTTCTAGGCCGAGACCGCCCACCCGGACCATGCACACTCCTACCTACTATAAGAAGATAACTAGCGAGCTCTGTATTTGCAACGTAATGTACTAGTCAGGTTGATCAACACTTTGCTTTTAGAAGGACCCTGTCCTTGTCTCTGTGATGATTGCTGGATTTTCTTTCGCTCGTCAAAACACTTAAGTTGACACAAAGTGGAACTGCATGGAAGTCCAAGATGGCAGAAGTCCAAGATGGTGAATTGGTACCTAGAGGGCAACAATTTGAGCTCTAACTAGGGCTGTGAAAATGGGTTACATGTGCACTTTTTAATACGTTTTAAGTTAACCGGTCATATATGGCACTTCAAAGTTAAAGTATAGGTCATAATGGATTTGAAAAGTAAAGCCCATATAAAGATGGGTGTTAGTGGTTAGCTAGAAACCCACTGTCAACCCAAATTAAAAGGTCTTAGTCGTTCGCTCCTTTCTTCGCTCTCTCCCTCCTTTTCGATCCCAACCTATGGGCGTCACCACCATTCCCACCACCTGTTTTCGGCATCGCCGTCTCCCATCTCCGGATCGAAGTTTTGTCTGTGGAATTTCGCGGGTTCTCTTCTTTTTGTTGATGGGCAATTTGTGGGAGTAATGTTTGCAGTTCGATGCGAGGTTCGAGTTGGTGGTGGAGTTTTGGGTTTTTCGGAGTGATGGTGAAATCTTTTGAGCTTCAAGAATATCTTGATCCTTTTTTTGTCCTTTTGGGCTCGTTTGCAATAATGGATATGATTTTTGGGGTTGCAAATTAGTAAATTGACCATTAAGGGGTTCAGTGTTGAGAATATTCCAAAATTGCAGTAGCTGTCTTTGTGCTTTTTTCTACTCTTGTTTAGTTTCTCCCATGACTACCCTTCAATGCACTTAAATGAAATATTAAATGTGTTTGGTGGCTCGATAGCTTTTGTCTAGTTACAATGTTGCCCAATATTAAATGACTTTTTGTTTTGTCAAATATTAAATGAGTTTGATTGCTTGATAGCTTCTATTTAGTTATACTTATGTTGTCCTCATTTAAATGAGAAATTATTTTTTGTGTTCTACAATTGAGCAATGGTTGTAATCTAACCACCATGACCAATCGATATTTGAAAGCGAATCAATGTATGAAAGCGAGGGCTGCTAATCACTAGGGCAAGATTCACCGCCCTTTACCTCACCATCACCTTCATGCTCATGTTCATTACCTGATCCCTAAGCTATCTCACTGACTTGACAAGCTGATGCGTGGAGCCGCCCATTTTTCAAAGGCAACGATTCAAAGAAGAAAACTGCTAAAAATGAATTCAAAGTTAAGTTGGGTCGGGTTGAGTACTAGTTGAGTATGAATCACTTACTATGAATTGCAGAAAAATGGGTTAGAACGGTTCAAATGGGTCAATTTAGGGGCCAAACTATTTTCGACCCTACCTAAACCAAACATTTGACAGAGTTAGCTCTAACCTTCTAAGTTCGCACAATTGGGGCAAGATGATCGACGATTCATTGTTGTTTTCCCATATAAAAGATCAACGATTCAATTGGAAATGCCGTCGATATAGATAAATTATAAAACATAACTAGAAGTAAACACTAAGAAAAGCATTATGCTGACTCTAATTCTAGCTATTTATCATACCAAATGTAAGCTCAATGGTTTAATGGGAGTCTCTCTGCATCACCCATAGTTGGGGAATGATACCAAACTTACCAAAAAGAATCCCTGCTAGCTCCAATTGCATTGGATTCCATGCAAACTACGGTTTTCATAGATGCCATTTTCTCCTTTATTGGAGACATCAAATTCCCCCTACACTCGATTGATAGCCATGCTAGATGCCTCTTTTGAGCAATAGCAATGTTCAAGATTGGACAGCCAATCTTGAACATTGCTTTGGCTTTGAGGGGGAATAATTTACTTAATTATGGCTTTGGCTTTGGTCCTTCCACTAACATTATTTATAACTTCAGTCCCCCACATTTATAAATAGATAAAAAAAAAAAAATCCAGGCTTTCATTGGACTTTAGGGCAACGTGACTGTTGATTGGGGAGGGGGTGGGGGGTCAAGAATAATAATTAAAGAATCAGGACTAAAGTTGGCACCATTGACATATAATATGAGATTTGATAATTACTTTGGAATGATCTATCCTGGCTTTCTAGCTATTGTGAGGCTGGATGACACGTGGACTTTCCTACTCTAACTAGTTTATTTTTCTATGAGAGACGTAAATATTTTTAATAGTGTCTATTGAGATTAAGTTTTCCCCAAAAGCTATGTGACTGAGTTTCTAGAAGTAAAATAAAATTATGAAAAATTGACACTTAAAAGATTTTGCAATTTGACTTGATACACAATATTTGAGTTGCAATTTTATAAAAAGAAATTATTGCACAATTAAAGAAGTTGTGCACGTACATATGGAAAGAGAAATTTTCTTTTAATGATTTAGATTCTTTTGTATAGAGTTGTTTTCAAGATAGAAAAAATTCAAATTTAAACATCGGCATAAATGTGAAATAAATATAGAATCAATTATTGCATGCATTTGCCCATCCATTGAATGGTTATAAAATAACTAGTTGAGGATATTTCGAGAAAGAATAAGAAATCGCGATCCCTAAAAATACGAGGCCCTCTTTACTTTATAAAACACTACTGACTACGGACAATTATACTAAAATTTGGAATATGAGAGGTTCAAGGATTTTTTAATAATTTATCCCGCCTATTGTAATTGTGATTTTGTCCATTCAATTGTTATCCATAGGAATGGTTTATTTAGAGAATAGGCGTGGGATTTATTTTTTCTGGTGAAAGTTTTCATGTTGAAGTTGCGACTATCATGATTTTTCTTGGTGATGATTGTAGTACAATAGGTTGAACTCTACAATAGACACGCACATACTTACAAACTTAATTAACTCCTTATTAGTTAGGCCTATTAATTAGAATAATAAGTACTTGGAAAAGAAATCTACAAAAAAAAAAAAATTTGACTTTTAGAGTAAAAAGTAAACTCGGTATTGATTTTTTCTTAAATGGTTACGATCCCGGAATCTCAAATCTATGAGTATCTTGCATGATAAAGGACCCGAGTACATAAATTCAAAAAGAAGTAAAAAAAATTTCGATTGGACGATGAAAAGAAGTTAGGTGACCAAGATGCATAAACAACCAAAAGCTAGAAGACTCATATTGTACTTGATCCATCACACGACAATGACGGCCAGGACATCATGCTGACGAAGAGAGCTCGTGATATTTGCATATTATTTTACCACCGTTAATTGGAAAAAATAATTAAAAGCCAAAAGCGATAATGTAAGAAATCCCACCTGAACTTTGGGACGAAAATTCGATGGTATTTCTAAGAGCGAGGAATTTTTTTTTTTCTCTTTCAATTGATGATATAAAATATACGGATATCGACATGTTAAAATAAAGAATGTATTCAAGTTGAGTGTCGGATTATCGGATTATCGTTGAAAACCTTGTTGGAGTCTTGCTTTCCATTAGCTAGACACTGTGCGAGGTATGTGTCTTAAACCGGTACGATTAATCAGTACTTCTTGGTTCAAAACACTGTGCAACATAGACAAAAACTCAAAAGCCGACAATCATGAAGCCAAGTTCGATTAACAAACAAGCGACTTAGGTCCAACTGAGTGGTTGGGAGTGCCCCCACGTAGATAAACCCCAATCACCCAAATCTGATGTCACATATTACAATATATTATAATATATATATATTATATTTATATAGGTCAACTATAGCTTGAGGAGTCTTCAAAAAGTTGAGAGGTACATTCGCATTCATGGTCGTTTACCATTAGGAGAGTCCAAGTCAAAGTTAACGTCCTCCAAGTCATGTTCAATCTCTTGGGACATGATGTATCATCGCTCCCGAGTTATAAGTCGTAGACCTCGTATATATAAAGAATATGTACATCTCGTAATTAGATTAAATTTTTAATTTTATAGATGGAGAGAGAGAATGAGAGATCACGTATTCCTCGTTACCTGTGATATTTTACGAGAGAAAAGTCAAATGTTCATGTTCATTATTTATGATATGATGACTTTTTTGTTTCTCGTGAAAATGGATAGTTATTGTTCGTTGCTGCAATTCTCAAATAGCTTCAGCCTGTATGAGCGTTGGTTAGGGGGATGGTTTTGGAAGTTTCAAGATGTCTTTTGAAAAGTATAGAGGAAGTAGGACTCCCTTCATTTTGGTGGAAAAGTATTCAATTTTCTACGAGTGAAAACATTTTGAAAAATGCGAAAAGAAGTTTGAATCATATCAATAAAATAACAAATGTAGTGATCATTTCAAATGAAAAAAAGATATAGCAAATCACTATTGAATTTCGCACAAAAAGTTAAAAAAAGAGAGTTTATCAATGTGTCTCGACTTAGAACACCGTCTTATGACTACACTTGAGTTCGAAATGAACTCGGGTTGAATTCCGACGCGGTTTGAATTTGGCGATGGGGACCGCCTGTTTGACAAGCTGGTTCGGTTTCCTCGAACTGGCTAGTTAGTTTACTTTTACCAAACAAATACCTACCGTGCGAGAAAATCCTAACAAGTACACAAGCCAGGAAGTTGGGTTCATTCTGGAATTGGAAAGTCGAATCTTTTTCGGTTCCGGCAGGCTCGCAAAATTAATTAATAAAAAACAAAATTATTCAATTAAATTAAATTAATAAAAGTAAAAATAATAATAATAATAATAATAATAAAAAAAGAGAACCTTCTGCTCTCACTCCCACTCCCAGCTAATTGCCATCTACAACTACATAACACCGACGCTTGCCGGTCCGGAAGGGAGCAGGGATTCCCCGTGAGCGCGCCCACCAGAACCCAAAGCAGAGCCCCGGATCGCCGTCCGTTCCCGAGTCCGCGCATCGAGATCCGACGGACGGAAGCCGTCCGGTCGCCATCGGGCCTCGCTTTCGCCGTGAACCGCACGCCGTTGCACGTTCGAATATAATAAACCCGCCCGCACCAAACCCCAACCTCCCCCACCTCTCTCTTCCTTTCTCGCCCACAAAAGGGGGCGCGACTTGCCCCCGGGAGGAGGAAATTGAATCGCAGCTCCTCCGCCCAGATCTCCGCCGCCGCCGCCGCCGCCGCCGGCCCGGCCGCCTCCTCCGACCTCGTGCTTCCTCTCTCTCTCTCTCTCTCGCGCGCGCTCTCCTCTCCTCCGGTCTCCGGCTCGGGAAGGCGAAGGGAAAGCGGGAGACGGCGGGTTTCTCGGCCGCGCACCGACTCCGCTCCCTCCCCGGCTCACCGCGCGCCAGCTTGCTGTCTTGTCCCCCGGCGGCCTCCGGTGGAGAGGTTTCGCCTTCTGCAACCGAGTCAACGGTGTCGCCAGAGCTTCGGCTCCGCCGGAGCTCGTTCTCGCCGGATCTGATTGCGCTTCCGGAGAGTCCGCCTCATTCCCTTTCCGTTCTGAGACGGAGACGACGAAGACCGGTGACCGGGCGGTTATAACCTCGAGATCCGTCTGCCGTGCGGAGTCCGCCTCGCGCTCGCTCGGCGACCTGCATTTCGTTGGATAAAGTCTGCGGATCGCCGCCGCTTCCAGTTCGCCGGAGCTTATTTCCTTCGGATCTGATACGCTTTCTCCGAAGGTAATTTCTCGGAGGTCAGCACTTCCTCTATCGCGCAGTCAATCACGGTGAAGCATGGTGACCTCTCGTTGCGAAATGATCAAATCTTCTTTTCGCGGTTTAGCTCAGGGAAGCCAACGGTCGAATTAGTGACATGACTGTAATGATTGAGGCTTGCTGGTGTGGTTGGTTTAGTGAGATTAAACCGTGGAGGTTGCTTCTTCATTCGTTGCTTGGCTAAATCACTGGAAAGCGTCCTTCTCGAGTGATTCCTTTCGGCAAGCTTATGAATTTAGTCTTATATTTTTTCTTCTTTGCGGTTTTGGTAGGTGAGGGCGAGGTAAGAAGATGTCTCAAAGCACGATCCGCAAAGCCCTCGGGGCGGTCAAGGACCAGACGAGCATCGGCCTTGCGAAGGTCGCGAGCAACTTGGCGCCGGAGCTCGAAGTGGCGGTTGTGAAAGCCACGAGCCACGACGATGATCCTGCCGACGAGAAGTACCTTCGCCGGATCTTGAACTTGACTTCGTACTCGCGTGGATATGTGCATGCTTGTGTTTCTGCGCTTACGAAGCGACTTAGCAAGACGCGCGATTATATCGTGGCTCTCAAGTCCCTGATGCTCATCCATCGTTTGTTGAATGATGGAGACCCGATTTTCCATGAGGAGATAATGTATGCGACCAGGCGTGGTGCTAGGTTGTTGAATCTGGCTGATTTTAGAGACGAGGCTCACTCGAGTTCATGGGACCACTCTGCTTTTGTGAGGACTTATGGTATGTATCTGGATCAGAGGCTTGAGCTGATTCTGTTTGATAGAAAGTGTGGCGGCAGCAGCGGTCCTAGTAGAAGTGTTCATGGTGGTAGTGTTCACAGTGAGGATAGGTATGGAGGCAGAGATGATTTCAGGTCGCCACCGCCCCGTGGGTCTGATTATGATTACGGTGATTATAGAGGAGATAATGGGAATTATGGGGGAAAGACAAGAAGGTCAAGGTCATATGGGGATATGAGTGATGCTGTGGTGGTGAGAGATGGGAAAGAAGAGAGAAGGGTAGTGACGCCACTGAGGGAAATGAAGCCAGAAAGGATTTTCGGAAGAATGGGTCACTTGCAGAGGCTATTGGATAGATTCTTGGCATGTAGGCCAACTGGTCTGGCGAAGAATAGTAGGTTGATCTTGGTTGGACTGTACCCTGTTCTGAAGGAGAGTTTTCAGATATATGCAGATATCTGTGAGGTTTTGGCTGTTTTGCTTGATAAGTTTTTCGATATGGAGTACCAAGATTGCGTCAAGGCTTTCGATGCTTATGCTAGTGCGAGGAAGCAAATTGATGAGTTGAGTGGGTTCTACAATTGGTGTAAGGATATAGGGGTGGCAAGATCGTCCGAGTATCCTGAAGTGCAAGGGATTAGCAGTAAGTTGTTGGAGACATTGGAGGAGTTTGTGAGGGATAGAGCAAAGAGACCCAAGAGCCCCGAGAGGAGAGAGGAATTGCCTCCTGTGGCTCAGGAGGAGGAGCCTGTGCCTGACATGAATGAGATAAAGGCGTTACCTCCACCAGAGAATTATACTCCTGCACCGCCACCAGAGCCAGAACCGGAGCCACCGAAGCCGCAAGTGACGGGGGATTTGGTGGATCTGAGGGACGAGGGAGTCACTGCTGATGATCAAGGTAATAAATTTGCATTGGCTCTGTTTGCGGGGCCACCAGCTAATACTGGCAATGGTTCATGGGAAGCATTCCCATCTAATGGTGGGCCAGAAGTGACTTCTGCTTGGCAAAACCCAGCTGCTGAAACGGGCAAGGAAGATTGGGAATTGGCATTGGTCGAGACAGCCAGTAACTTATCAAAACAGAAAGCGGCTTTAGGTGGTGGACTTGATCCTTTGCTACTGAATGGCATGTATGACCAGGGAATGGTAAGGCAACATGTCAGCACTTCTCAGTTGAGTGGAGGTAGTGCGAGCAGTGTTGCTTTACCTGGTCTTGGCAAGAGCACAACCCCAGTACTGGCTCTCCCTGCACCTGATGGAACTGTCCAAACAGTTAACCAGGACCCTTTTGCTGCATCATTAAGCATCCCTCCTCCTTCGTATGTACAGATGTCAGATATGGAGCAGAAACAGCATTTGCTTGTGCAAGAGCAGCAAGTGTGGCAGCAGTATGCAGTGCATGGAATGCGAGGCCAAGCCACCTTGGCCAAGATCAGTGGGGCAAGTTATTATGCGCAACCTACTATGCCTTATGGCTTGCCACCGGTCAATGGAATGGGGCCGCCGACCGGGTATTATCATTCTCCTTATTGATGTGACTTGCTTATACCTACACAACTCTGTTTTTGCTTTGTTGTGGAGTTATGTATTTAGTTGTATGTTATGTTATGATCCTTTTTATACTTCTGGTGCACGGGTGGTGGAAGAGGGAGGAGTGAACCAAGAGACTATTCATTTTGAGGAAGATTTTCGGATGCTGAAATCCAGTGGGATCCTGCACCTGTTTGTGCTTCTTGTAATATTAGAATTTCCATGAATTCGGCCTCTTGTGCTGTCATTGCTAGCAGAAGTGGAACTAATTTGTCATCGTGTAGTGACTTCATGCATTGTCGTTTCATTTGTAAAAGTAGACTGACTATCAAAACCAGTTTAACGTTCCCTGTCCCAATTATGCATGGAATTGTTTCCAGATGATTCAGTTCTTCAATCGAGATTTTTGTTTTTGCCGCTCTGGTTTCTGTTTCTTGTGTCACTTGGAATCATCCGGAGCTTGTTTGCTTTGTTGATGAGTGTCAAGATTTCTGATGGTCATGAAAAGGCTCATGGTATAAGCTTGGGACAGATGTACAACTCTCCCTAAAGGTTAAACCTTGGGTCCAATTTTGACTGCTTTGGCTGGACAACTCCAGCTCCGAGCCCACAAATTGACTCGACGAAGACAGAACGATTAAACAACTGAAATGGATAAGAATAACAGGGTGCATTAGAAGTTATGGAGAACGACAAGATAGTCCATAGCCTCCCACAAAATGCCAAGAAAGGAGAAAATTACTCAGATAACGTGAAAAGGACTTCATGTGATTGATTTGAATTGACTTTTTGAGTTTTGGACTTTAGCCCTTGGTCCTCCCGACTTTGAATGATTTTTCGTTATT
This sequence comes from Eucalyptus guilfoylei, assembly GCA_016097605.1. Lineage (NCBI taxonomy): Eukaryota > Viridiplantae > Streptophyta > Magnoliopsida > Myrtales > Myrtaceae > Eucalyptus > Eucalyptus guilfoylei. Next base: position 29,300,461 of record CM027862.1, read on the forward strand.
GGGGCTAAATCAAGAACCTACTTACTGCAATATCCCTTTTGGACTTTACCCCCTTGTCCGAAGCTTTTGGAGTCTTCTTGGTTTTTTGCCTACCGAGGTTAGGCAATGTCTCCTGGTTGTGCGCACTAAGGAGCATAACCCGCGACTCCCGTGACCTCCGCACCTTGACGCGTGGTTTCCGGACTTATCTCGACTAGTCTAACCAGGCGGGGTCGACCTGGATTGTCTTTGCAAATTGGTAAAGATCGTCTAGAGTTTCGAATTTAGGTCACTCAAATCGCGACATTATCTCCACGATGGCTGAGTGGTATCCATGTATCTGGTGTTTATCGGGCAAATCGAATCATTTTGCCCCCAAAAGCTGATGGATTCCCAAATCTTTCACTATGGATCCGGGTACTCAGGCATTAATCAAATAGGACCAGACAAGAACGACTGTTCAGCACGACATGACCTTAGAAAAGGAGAAGATCCTCGCGTTGGGTAAAATTGCATTGGAACTGGACACGAATTGCCGTCTTCATAGATGCTAGATTCCTCTCCTCAGTGGAGACGCCACGTATCGGAATATTGTATTTATGGGCTCGTGTCGTTTCCTTGGCAACTTTACTGGTAGCTTCCTGCTGTGCTCTGGAGAGCCCTAAGAAAAGGAAAAGGTCCTCGCAAAGGTCCTCAAAGCACCTTTGAATATATAGGAGAGAAAAGCGAGGGTGGTTGGGGAGGGAGGGATGGTGACAAGAAAGTGAAGCAGAGCCACCCAGTCCAAAGCGACTCTTGATGTTTAGGCGTCCGATCGCTGTGTCGTGTGGTGTCGATCCCATGCTACGCTATCGACTGCTTTTAAGGTTAAACATGAGGGGGATTAGCGGCCTAAAACAAGCATCAATTGTACGAAAGTAAGTAGTGAATCTTATAGATCCTCGCTAGACTATTGTAAGGTGGGATTGAAATCGACACTTTAAATCAAGCTGAGTCGGATTAAACTAACGTGCACACATCCGAGGTCGTAGATAGAATTAAGAATATGCGGTGCGTAGTGGAACCTTATCCTCTCCGAACGGGATTTGGGCCCAGTGTGAAGATGGGCTGCCGTCGGCCCAAACTGGCGGCCCAAATTTGAAAGGAAAGATCTTTTTCTTTTCTCCTTCGATCGCGAGGAATTTCTCTTCAAGTAGATAAAATAATGTAGGCATATGAAAATGTACACCGAATTATTTTAGATACCAAATGAAACGCTTAGCAGCAGAACCCATGAAGGATTAAAAACAAACAAAACACTCCACCAAATCTTTGATTAAGCAGAAGAAAGATGTACATTTCGTGACTCATCATCATCACTATCATTTGGACTTAAGACGGAAACGACGCGGAGAAGGCTTTGTTCCATCTCTATATAGTATATACAATTATCTCGCCTCCCCCCTAAAGAACGGGAAATCTCACCAAACAAAATGCCATCCTAGTCTTTGAAGAGCACGTCCTCCGCGATGCCCATCAGCGCTCCCGCCGCGCCGGGATCGAACTTCCTGGCGAAGAGGAGCGGGTCGTGCCTCCGGTGCGCGAGCAGGTCCGTCCCGTTGGCCCCGCCGGCCCCGTCGTCGCCGTACCGGGGCCGCTCGTTCCTCAGCCGGCGGATCAGCTCGGCGCCCACCTCGCCCGCCCGGTACGTCCGGGGGTGCCCGTCGCTCCGGCCCCTCCAGTCCACGTGGGTCAGGGTGCACGGCACGCACCCGCGCGGGTCCCGCATGCTGAGCAGCGTCGGGAAGTAGTGCTCCTCCGGGTAGCACGGGGCGCGCTGCACGCAGGGGAGCCGGAACTTGGACCAGAGGCGCGTGTCCGCCGCCGCCGCGCGGGCGTGCCGCCGCGTCAGCACCCAGAACTGGGACCCGATCCGGAAGTCCTCGAGGGTCACCTCCGGGAGCATCGCGTCGGGCCCGCGCGCCGCCCACCGGTCGTACCGCCCCGGCTCGTTCTTCAGGATCTCGACGAAGCTCTTCCCCGATCCGGCCAGGGTCCGGTAGGTGAAGTTGAAGGAGCGGAGGGGGACGCAGGACGGGGAGAGGAGGGCGAACATGGCGTTGCCCCGGTCGTGGAGGAGCGCGCGGGAGAGCAGCCGGCGCGCCGCCGCGATGAGCGTCGGAGTGTGGCGGCGGGACGGCTTGGACGGGACGACGCGGCCGGCGAACACGCCGGCGAAGCGCGGGCCGGGCTTCCGGGTCGGGTCGGCGTGGACGTAGATGTTGTAGAGGTCGTGCGGGGCGGTGCGGAAGTAGGCCTCCCACAGCGGGGCGAAGGGGAGGCCCGTTGTGGTCAGGAACATGAAGGCCAGCTTCTTGGGCCGCGTGGGATTCGGGCTGACCCGGGACGCCACCCGGAAGAGCGCCTCGTCCTCCGCATCGTCGTAACCGACCGCCGCCGCCGGCGAGGCGGGGTTCTTGGCGTTTGCGATTATGGGCAGTTCGTCCGTCGGGATTCTTGATTCTAAGATCCTGGCTTCGACGTTGGCCTTGATGTCGAACCGGGCATTCGGCAAAGGGGTTGCGGGTATGGACACGGGGTCGCCGCCGCCGTCGTCGTCCGCAGCGGAGGAGGAGGTCGTGGTGGAGGCGGCGGGGCCGGTGCTGATGGTGAAGACAATGGCCAGGGGCACGCAGAGAAGCAGGGCACAGAAGAGAGGGAGCGGGTTCGGGGACAACATACCTCCCGTCCCTCTACGCTCAGCTCAGCTCGCCAGGCAGGGGAAGACAAGGAGAAGTGGTCAAAAAGACAAAAGGGCAAAAGGGCAAAAGGGAAAGCGAGTGACTGCGACCGAAAGAGAAAGAGAAAGAGAGAGGAGCGGGATCTGGAACTGGAGCGAGAAGATGGTGGTGGGGTTAAGGGCTGTACTTATGCTAAATCCACGGCTCGGATCGGGGCGCTCACGTTAAGCAGAGTCACTCGACGAACCCCACTCCCCGAAAAGCAACAGAGAAAAGCGAGCGAAAACCGACTCCTGCTCCGTTTTCGGCAAATGGCGCTTTCCATGTCGGGCCGGGAAGGTCATCTGCAGATTTCCAGTTCACAGCATCTTTCCATTTAATGACCCAGATCACTATAACTGATGAGCTTTTTCCTTCGAGCACCATCCAACCTTCCCAAAATCGCCCGGCATATTAAAAGCTCTTGCCTCAACCGTTCGACGACGACGACAACCCCGCTTCCCTCCCTTCCTCGTGACGATACGTGGCGGGGGTCTCAGGCGATGCACGTTTCCCCCGTCCGCACGCCGACGAGGAACGAACAGCTGCTCGTCTCGTCTCGTCTTTTTTCGGTGCCCTTTTTCTGCCTTGGGACGTGGGGATGGAGCCTTGTCCGCGCCGTGCTTCCACGGCGGTGCACACGCGTCGGCCATGCCGAGTTCGAGCAAAGGGTGGTGGCGCCGCCTGAAAATCGTGGGGCTGTCACGTTTAAGGTTCGGCCTCGTTGGGGGACCCGGACCTCCGTTCTAGCGTTCTTTCGTGAGGGTCAGGAGAGAAAAACCGAACACGTGACCCGCGACTATATAAAACCGATCACAGTTGTACGAAAGGAACAAAGAAGGGAAGAATGGCAAAAGAAGCGATCTCGACAGTTCATGAGGTTTGATTAATTATTATGAATGACTAGATTATGTCAAAATTAGACATTCATGTGTATCTTATCTCGTGTGATTCGATTCATGTGAGTTATACGGGGGCGTTGAAGCATCCAGGCTTACTGAGGCCTCGGGATTATACATGGATCTTGGATTGATCCCAACCGCCCATCTCTTCGCACTTTGGTGATCGCTAAATTGGATCGGTCGGTTTAATTTGTTTTTTTTTTTTTTTGGTCGGTGGTTCAATTTGTTCAGTCGGTTCCAAATTACCTGCACAGTTCAATTGGGACCCGCATGGAAATGGTTCAAGAATCGAGTACCATAAATAAATAAAAAGATAAAAAATGATCAAAACAAAAAATGAAATTATTGAATTGAGTCGAGTCGCAAAAATAAATTAAGCAACACGACATCCTCGTATCCGTACTTAATGTGTATCAAGGCTCCAAAAAGCAGTGGCGGTAGAAGGACCATTCTACATGTTTGGAAAAATAAAAAAAATAAGCCGAAGTATAGCAAGTAAAATCTCTAAATTTAAAGTAGGAATGCACTTTCACATCTGCCTTGATATAACAATTACAAGCATTCGAAACAACATAATCAATGCATGAGCATAGGCCTCACCTTCTTTGTAAGTGCCTCACACAAATGCATGATTTAATTCAATCAATGCACGCGTATGTCATATAATTTCTTGATGTATTAGTAATATTTGGTGCCTTATCAACATGCATATATCGTATGCATTCGTGAGCATCCATCATTTTTTTCACTTTTCCTTCTGAACACTCTCGAAGCATCTCAACTCTGAGGCATTTCGCAACATTCGTCCACAAGGCATCTCTCTATACTCATACATAATCTTAAACACCAGGCATCTCGAAACCCTCACCAAGGCATCTCGAAACGCTTCCAGGGGCATCTCGACACATGGGGCAATGTCAACACCCTCACATGGATGACGACACTTTTCTTTTTCATTCAATGTTATCATGCAACACTATTGCACATAAATAAGATTGACATCAACATTCAATGCACCACACTATTTTACTTGACCATATTCAATGTTATCATGCAACACTATTGCACATAAATGAGATTGACATCAACATTCAATGCACCACACTATTTTACTTAACCATCACTGATTAAACATATTCAATATCAACATTCCAAGCATACTCTTCTCAATTGTAACAGACATGTATTTGTTGTATAATGATGCTTAATAACATATGAAAGACTAAGATATCTAGAGAATGGAAAACATGTAAACTTTGTTTTTTTGAAAATCGGTAACCCCTATATTCAGTAACTTCTAGATTCATTGACTTGCTTAAATCGGTAACTCTCCATATTTGGTAACCTGCTGAAATCAATAACTTTCTCATTTCTTACCCTTTTTACACTCTTTTCACCAAAATACTATCAATCACCAAATAATTTACTCATACTTCTTATCATAACAATTAAAATTATCAACCCACATACCACTATTAAAATTCACACAAATGAGGAATCCAATATGCTATTATCAAACTCACACATGATCATAAAACTCATTTAAAGTAAACACCCATCAAACAACCTAGTTAGGTACTTATTAGAATAACTTACTTTAGTGCCTAGGGGTAATCAGTTCTTAGTCCGATTGGGTTCCAAAGTGGAATTGGGAATTGGACCGTGAGGACCAGTTCCTAATTTTGGGACTAGTGTAGTCCTCGGTTCCCAAATGGCCCTACCAAATGGTTTGGTTCGGTCTAATCCAACGGCATTGGCCACTCCATGAAGATTTTAGTCTAAATTTAATGTGTGTGTGTGTGTGTGTGTGTGTGTGTGTGTGTTTAAGAAATTAAGTAGTCTATTTTAGGATTTATTGCTATTTAAAAAAAAAAAATTTGGTCCAGTCCAGTTCTCCCCAGAATTGGGAACCCAACCGAAAATCACTGGTTCCATTTTGATGGAATCGGGAATCGGACCAAATTGGTTGATCCAGGTGGCTCCCAGTTTGGGCGGTTCGATATGCTCATCGCTATTAGTGCCTAGAGTTTTCATTTACCTTGATATTAGCTTGCATAAAATCAAGGCTTTAGTTTTTCTTCAAAATAAAACAAAACCAAAATCAATGATTTTTGCCTTAAAAATGACAAACCCATTGAGGCAATTAACGAGTTTACCTCATCCAAAACTGAAAATGAATTGGAGACTTTAATCAAATACAAACGTTGGACCTTTTGCTTTTACTCTTAGAATTAAAAGTGAAAGTTGAAAGAAAAGTGGAAAGTGATTGATGAAGCACTGGAGTTTGGCCTTGTCTTGGGAACTCTCTCTCTCTCTCTCTCTCTCTCCCTGATGTTATACATGGCCATAACAAGGAATGAAAGAGGAGAAGGGTTAACCATGGTTAGTGAATTTAATGTTTATAGGTTGAAATCATTGAATCAAAGAGTGGAGGGGGTAATTGTTCCAATAGAAGATCTTCATGTGGCCTCTAGGTGAATAGCTTAGGCAAGTGGCACATTCTCATAAGTAAAGAGAAGAGATATTTGGATTCAAATGAAAGATGGCTTCTTTTTTGCCAAGTAAAGAAGTAAGTCACCCCTTGAATTAATGAACTGGAAGTTAGTATTGATGAAATAGGCATGACATCAACATATGTTAAGTTCAATGTTTCACTTTTCCGATGGAGGAAAGCTAGTATTAAGTTCAAAGTCTCACTGGCCAAAGGAAGAGAGAGCCAAAGAAACAACTTTCCAAAGTAGCTTTTTCAATTAAATTACTAAGGAATCAAAGAAATCATTCATAAGTAAGAAAATTAGTGTTTGTTCTAAATATCGATAAATCCGAAAATATTTTGAACTTGTCAAAATGTTTAGTAAAACTTTTCAAATATAAGTAAATAATTAACATAATAAATTTCTAACCTATCGCTTAAATGTAATATTCACATTAATTGATTGCATAAATTTCTTATGTGTGACATTCATCACAATCAAATTCTTTGTACTAATAAATGTAGGAATTTTTTGGATGCACACTTAGGACACAGTATAAGCTACTCCACACCGAGACTAATCACCTTTGTTGTCGTGGAAGCTACTCAAGCCTTCACCGCCATTCATTGATCATCACTATTGTCATTAGAGGATGTGTTGTCCCTGCCCACTTTTGAATCATCACTGAAATCTAGCCCTAGGCCTCGATTTTAGGGTTGCTGGCATTATCACATCCTTTAGCTACTTATCACTCGTTATCATCTAAGCCCAAGCCGTCATCATTGATCATTGTCAAGCTCCTGTGATTGATGAAGAATTGGCCATGTTGGGGAAAGAGGAAGATGAACAAAGAGTGGAGCTCAGGAAGGGTGAGTATGGTTCTACAGTAAAATTGGGAATCTGAGAATTGGTCCGATTCTAGGTTCTAAAATATATAGGATAAGCTTCGGGTTCCAAAAATTAAGGAAGCTATTTCGATTGGTAGGTTTTAGGTGGAATTGAAAACTTAGAACTTGAAACAAGTCTTTGTATTTTTCTTGTTCTCTATCTTAGCAGGATTGTGCGACATTCCATGGCATTTAATAATAAGTGTATAATTTAAAACCACTAATTTGAGCTTCCATTGTCCGTAATATTTATGACTGAGATTTTTACTTTCCATATTTTTGCTTTACTTTTGCAGTCCTTTGCTCATGCTCTAGGTTATCGAAGATGTTTTCAACTATTTTATGGCGAGAACTTGCTTACCTAGATTAGAACAAAGTCTCCCCCCCCCCCGCGCCCCGCGCCCCCCGCCCCCCCCCTACCTTTTTATTTATTTATTTATAAATGTATGGGAAGTCTTTAAACTTGTCATGAAAGTATAATTAAGTCTCAAAACAATCAAAAAATGCAATTAAGTCTTAAAGACTTGTTACAAAGTATAATTGAGTCCTAAAATTTTTAGAAAGTACAATCAAGTCCTAATACTCATTGAATTGATCCAACTAGGTCATTTACTTGATTGTATTTTTTGAAGGTTTTAAAATTTGATTATACTTTTGTGACAAGTTTTAGAATTGGTTACACTTTTTGAAAGTTTTAAAACTCAATTGCACTTTCTTGACAAATTTAGAATTTTTAGTTCACTTATTTCTTTCTTTTCCAATTCGTTCAGTACTTTTTCATGTGCCATTACTATATCTGTCTGATTAACTTGCAACAAGTTGGAAAATGATTCGCAAAAAAAGGCCACTGGCGTCGAAATCTTGAATTTGGAAGTCCTAACAAGTTTTTTAGTTTATATAATGAGATTTTCTGGAGATATGTTGTGTGTATCTCAAGAAAAGGTTTTGGTCGAGTCTTTAACGGAGGCTCTGAAAGGAAGTCCTTCGAGGGGGCTTGGAAAAGAGGGGTGTGAGATTTACCGATGCAGCCAAGTTGATGTGGGGATACAAGTGCGGACGGGTTTGCTGGGGACGAAGTCGTTTGCAGAAGAGGATGAATTACACATAATGAGAGAGGGAGCGAATAATAGTGTGCATTGATTAGATTTAGTTGAACCTTTGAATCCCAACTAAGCCCCAAATAATGGATCCCAAACCGAAACCATGCAATTCACGCACCTAAGCCTAGCAATCGCCAAAAATCAGATCATGCACAAGTAATTTATTTATCAAAGAGCCACACTCACCGTGACGCTTCGAGGAAATTGCTGTGAGGATCGAGTCCTAAGACACAATCCAAGTTGCACCACGGTGAGATAAGCTGCCTTTATCGTTTTCATCGCAATTCGCCGATCATCACTACCGCTATTGGAGGCCACCTAGCTTTGAATTACCATTGAAATCAAGCCCTAGGGCTTTGTTTTGTGGTTGTCAACATTGTCATGTCCTCCAACTTGCCAGTAGCCACCATCTAAGTCCAAGCCATCGTCAACGAACGTCAAGATTTTACAATATTGGCCGCATTTGGGAAAGAGGAAGATGAATGGAGAGTGAAGCTTAGGCCAAAGAAAGAAGAAAAGAGTGAAAAAGAGAGGAGAAAAAAAGAAGAATAATAAAATCTCTTGGACAAAAATGCCCCTAGTCATGACAAGAAAATTGGCACATGATATGTACATGTTTGCCAGCCTATGAAAATTTGGTCGCTAGTGAACAAAATTTACTTTGGACTCTTTTTTTAGAAAATGACCCCATTTCAAGTTCTTATTTAAAATTTTTCACAATTAATTATACAAGTACATTAAATGAGAAAATTCAGTGCAGGATAGCTAGACGGATTTCAATTTCTTTTGCTAGCAAAAAGGGTGGCGAAATTCTCTCTAAACTTAATTTAACAATTTCCCAAGATTCGTACTTTCAAATTTATCTAAATGATCACTCATGATTGTAAGAATAATATGTTGCTGGTTAAACTTGTCATTTTCACTATAAAAACATTTTTGGACATCGCCGATAATTAGGTGCATTCGAGTGTTATGTTGTGTTATGTGAAAATAAAATTTCACTAATGTATTAGTTTTATGAAAAAGTTTAGAGCGTGTTAATAAGACCCTATTTGTTTTGTGAAAATGAATGATTTGTAAAATATTTTTGTAAAAATTATCCTTTGTATCACTAGAAAAATAAATTAATAAAAAGTATTTCTATCGTCCATAAAATTATTTAGACTTTTTTTGTTGCCAATTAAGATAATTTTTTTATTGACTAATTATTTCTAGCAATTCAAGCAATAATTGTCATAAACCTTCTGATTTGGTCAACTTAGTGATAAACCTATTGCACATATGCCGATTTAGTTTTAAATCTTATAATTGTATCAATTTAAATCTAAACATTTTGACAATTTGTCAATATAGTTGTTCCGGCCAATTTAGGTCTGAAATAATTGATGCAACGGTCTAGTCAGCGTTTGTTGTACTAAGTGGCACAACCAATGCTAACATGAACAATTTTTTGAACAATTTTTTAAATTTATCATGATCATTATTTTAAAGGTTAATACCCTGAAAAACCCCAAACTGGTACACTTATGATAAATTTATCACAAAAAACCCTGTGTAATTTATCTCAAACTGGTACACTTGTGACAAATTCACTCTCAGTTAGTTTTCATTAAATTTTACTGTCAAATTATTAAGTTGGATGACATGTGACAATGGACTAGTGTACTAGTTTGTGATTTTACTATATGTTTGTCACAATTGTATCATTTTTGTGATTTTTTGTGTTATTAATCTAATTTAATGAAGGGTATATTTGTCACAAATATACCGGTTTGTGGTTTGTAGCAGTTGAACAAATTAGTTTGGGATAAATTTGTCACAAGTGTACCGATTTGAGATTTTTTGTGGTCACTTGTGATAAATTTGCTATGAGTGTATCAGTTTGGGGTTTTTCGTGATCAAAAAATTAGTTTGAGGTAAATTTGCCACATGTGTGCTCGTTTGGGGTTTTTCAGGGTATTAACCTTTATTTTTATTTTTATTTGATTTTCTTTTCTTCTTTTGTTTTCCTTTTTTATCCAATGAGGTTGTTGATCGATCCTTATTGATTATATGCAATAGCCGACAACCCTCATCAAAATCTAGACGAGGCTGTGACTTCCTCATCGCCAATATGTGAGGGCCTCCAAGCCCTTGCCCAGACCATGCATGCCCTTGCCTGTGGCTAGTGAAGGTCGTTGACTAAGGTTAGAAAAAAAATTTAAAAAATTGTTTACGTCAATGTCGACCGTACCACATAAGATAATTGTCGCTTGCTAAACTATTATGCCAACGACTTCCAGCTAAAGACTAAATTGACAAATAATTAAAAGGTCTATGACTAAATTGGCACAATTTTTAAGATTTATGACTAAGGCCTTATTTTGTAACCATTCTTTTTTTCTATTCTTTTTTTTTTCAGGAACAAAAAAAGAAAAGAAATTCATTTGGTTACGTTAGTTAATTTTTCTATTTCCTAGAACAAATCAGTAGGTAGGGAATAGATTTGAAACAGAAACAAAAAGTAGAAAAAACATGCTTTTGCATTCTTGGGAACAATTTTTGAAACAATGTTTTTTTTTTCCCTCTTCTTCTTTTTCCTCCTCTATCGATCGCCAAGCCTTAGTGATTATGGGTGTCAATGGGTCGGGTCTGGTCGGGTCTTGATGTTACCCGACCCGACCCGAAACACAATAGAGCCGCATCGAAAATTCGGGTCGGGTTACTGGGTTTTCCCCTTCTTCTTTTTTTCACCTCCCTTTTCTTTGGGGTTCGGGTTTGGGGGCACCATTTTCAAGACAATATGCTTATGTGAAATGCATCTATTTTCTTTTTAAAATGCAGAAGGACCAGGGAAGAAACAAAAAGATGAAGTCATTACCTTTTTAATGGTCCTGAACTAAGGCGTATAAGCATCCTCACTGATTCTTACTAAGAAGGGGCAGTGAGAAGCTATCTTCGTCGCCACCAGGGATCTCTAGCCTCATAAACATGCTCCCCATCGTCCCATGAAATTTATCTCTAGCCTCATATAGCAATGCTTCGCATTGCTATACTCATGAAGGTAAGCTAGGCCACTCGCGGCACCTGCAGCTAGCTTTATCCTCGTGGTCCAATCCAATGGAGTCCTCCCTGGTCCTCAATTTTCTGTAACATTTGCAATTCATCAGTTATAAAAAAAAGGGGCACTTGCAAGTTGCAGCAACAGTCAGTGTTGAACACTATCTAACTGGTCAACCTAGAACTCAATACAATTTGCACTTGAAAGAAGTTTAAGGAGCCCGCTCTCTAGTTTGCGCTTCGAATCTTCCGCAGAATTTAGAAGTCGAAAAAGATGAAAATTTGGGCATTCGCACGCTAACCACAAAGATCGTTCCGACACAAAACCTTAGATAACATTCCTTCACAGAAGTTAAATATTCTTCTCTCGCCCCCATGCCTCCATATGCCTATATGAGTGCCAATCAAGCGAATGATCTGCAGAAAGTCAACAGGAGACTTTTAGAATTTCTGATGTGTGTAGCTGCAACATATTATGCAATCGAGCAAAATTTAATCATCATTAGCCCTTCATCCCTCTCAAGAACCAGAGACTAGTCAACTGCATGATAAAGGTGGAGAGTATCACCTTTACGACGATACTTTAAAAATTCAATGATATATTAAAGAAATATCGTTATTGATAAATTTCAGAAAATTTACATATTTACACACTTGGTGAAAAAGACGAACAACCCATTTCTGTGCACCCAAATCACAAACAAAGATCCACTAGTTGGAACACTGAGTAATGCAACTGCCCAGTTTAAGAAGGGTTAAATTGAAAGAGAAAATCAAAAACCCACTCTTTAGTCGATTCCTTTGAATGATAAACTCAGGATAAACCATAACCTCATAAACGTCAAATTGAAAAATGAAACTTCCCTAGTCAATTCAACAACTACATACTCGGCATCCATTTGACATTTTGTTTTTCACTATCCACCTAGCTGTGAAACAGGACTACAAGACATCTAAAAGAAGAACAGACACAATATCACAAAAATTCCTGAGGAGACAAGGTGGCCATACGCATCGACGCAACTCCAAGGGCTCACAAACATAAAAAGTTTGAATTAAGTGAAGCACGGGGTTACGATCCACCCAACAAGAAGAGAAGTTGATGAACTCACGAGAATTCCCCCTCCCGGAGACCAAGTCAACTCACAGTCAAACAAGCGTACAGCAGAGCAAATTCATCCTTATTGAACGAAATTCGCCAACAAGACAAGCAGCCAAAGAACTCACCGCGCCTCTCACTTCAGCCGTCACGTTCAACAATCACAACAGGGTCGAACAAAAGAGCAGGTAATTAACAACGAGCTAAGGAAGAAAAGAACAAAAAAAAAACAAAAGAGACAGAGCCCCCTCAAAAAACCCAGAAACGAAAAGAAAAGACCGCGCGAAACACAAGAATCCTCAAATCCGAGAGAGTGAAAACGGCCGGAGTCATGAAAGTCCAACCAAAGTCGTCGATGCTAGCAACGGACGCAGACCCAACCGAAGATGACACAAGAACAACCGCAGCTCCAGCTCCGGTCCTTCATCGACGAGATTAGATCGAGAGGAACCCTAGAATGCAAGGAGCAAGAAGAGGGCAGCGGCAGAATAGACGAGACGGCGTAGTCGCCGATAGCGGCTGTGGCGGCAACGGAGTCGATGACTAGAGAAGTGAAGAGTCTTGTTTCGTGTTTGTGTTTGGGTGAAGACTGAAGAGTGAAGAGTGTTTGGGTTTAGGACTTTGGGTGAGAGTCTTGTTTTGTTTGTGTTCAGGGCCGAACAATGTTTTGACCCTAACCCGACCTAAAACATGTTTGTTTTCTTGTTTCATAATAATTACTCGAACAATTTTAAGACCCGAAACATGTACTTAACTTGTTTCGTGTTTGGTTCGTGTTTGGGTCGTGTTCGGGTCGGTCGGGTCGGGTTTTTGGACACCTCTATTAGTGATGATCGGCCAGCGGCAGAATCGATGAGACGGCGTAGTCGTCAATGGCGGAGTTGATGACCAAAGAAGTGAAAAGTCTTGTTTCATGTTTGGGTTTGGGTGAAGACTGAAGAGTGAAGAGCGTTTGGGTTTGGGACTTTGAGTGAGAGTGTTGTTTTGTTTGTGTTCGGGGCCGAACAATGTTTTGACCCTAACCTGACCCAAAACATGTTTGTTTTCTTGTTTCATAATAATTACCCGAACAATTTTAAGACCCGAAACATGTACTCAACTTGTTTCGTGTTCGGGTCGTGTTCGGGTCAGTCAGGTTGGGTTTTTGGACACCCTTATTAGTGATGATCGGCCACTAGCTAGAGATGAGGTCCAGCAACCTCATTGGCCTTGGGGAAAGCTTCGCTGTGGTCAAGCAAAGCTAACCTCACAGTGGCTAGGTGAGGTCAGGCCTTGCCCCTTGCCCAGCTATGGCGAGGCCAACCATGCCCAACAATCTTGAGGTTGAGGTGGCCAGGCTCTCTTGAGTCTAGCTAGGTCATCAACTCTCATCTCTGGTTGATTGATTGCCATCACCGAGGCTTGGCAAACCGGCTAGAGGAGGAATAAGAAGGGAGGAAAAGAGAAGAAAAAAGTTCAAGAAAATTAGAAAAATCTCATAAATTTATTAAAAAGCTAAAAGAAAAATTGTATATCAAAAAAAATAAAATTTGATGGTCATATCAAATGTATTTATGTTGTTTTTCTATTTTAGTAAAAGAATTTTTGTACGGTTATCAAACATGTTTTTTTGATTAGAAACTTTTTCAAGGAATAGAGATGGAAAAAACTGTTTCTAAATAGAAATGTTCCCGAGAATATAATTATTACCAAACGCAATAAATTTTAGGACTTTTTAAATAATTTTCTCGGATATTTATTATCTAATGTTATTATTTCGGATTCAGCAAGAAAGTTCAGATTTCAAATTCTCATCCGATGATTTATTCTTTTAATCTCTTCTGATAAGTAAGAATTTATAACCACCAAGTACCCAAAGCAATTGAACCCTGCTTACAAAGTTCTCACGAGCACAATAAGAATGCCCCGAGTAAAAGCATAAGAACCTTTGAAAATTACATTTCGAAGAAGCCGGTCCAAGTTAAGCTTATACAAGATATAAGGGAAGAGGGACCCATGAAGCCAGGGAAAGACCAAGCTAGCTCAACGTCCCAGGAAGGCGGAGCGTCTGAATGGAAATCCATACGGTCCTCGCAAAAGAAAAGCTAGGAGATGGTCCTTCAATTCAGCAGCAATATCGCATGAACAGCAGATAGGGTTAACAAACAAGCTCCAAGACATCATTCTATCTTCGCAAGGACATCCGTCGTGTATGAAAAGCCATGAGATTGGAAGAATGCTTCGTTATGTTAAAAGGAGACCAAAACAGATGAGACCGAGCCATGTTCGGTCTTGCGATTCTTTAGCACACTCCGTGCACTACTTGTTTTCGGCAGCCGTCCAATCTGTCCTGTCTTCATTAGCATTAGGAAATAGAATTCGACAGATAGCAGCTTGCATGCGAACCAGAACATCAGATCGAGCATTAGGCCGCACCCAATTCAGGTTGGCAAACACGGCAGCAACCTTAGCTTTGAAAAGATAAAGCCAGATCCATGTACATCCCCCGAAACCACCTCTATCCAGAGGAGGGCCATCTAGATGCTAATTGTCAAGGCCAGAGGAAAGTATTATTGCCATTTCCAATGATCTTTTCAATCAAAGGTTTGGCAAGCTTTCTCAATTTGGAAATTTCTCTCCATGAATAAGGAGGAAGCTGCAATGGGAAGTGATTAAAAAGCTCCTTCCCTTTAGCCTGTCAATGTCAATCAAGGCACCCAAAGAGAACCAGCCTTTCATCATTGGCAACCAAACGTGACATAGAACACAACCCTTCCAGAGAAAAGAGTTGCACTTACTTCGAATCCCTTTTGGTAACTTTCTTCGAAAGGCTGAAGACACTGCACCAATAATTTGCAATGCTTTGTGGAACAGTGGAACCAGTTGCAGTCCACCTGCAAAAGAAAGATTCTTGAAATCCAGCTAGTTCCTCTGCAAAATCCTGTCCATCAATGGCTGACACACCCTCTCTCTCTCTCTCTCTCTCTCTCTCTCTCTCTCTCTCTCTCTCCCCCTGTCAATTTCCCTGGTATTAGAGGCATCCCAAGTATTTAACTAGGAGTTCTCCCTGATTAAAACCAGAATTCTCTATAATATCAGCAAGAGACTCATGATATGAGTCAACTGGATAAATTTCTGTCTTCATGGGATTAAGTCTTGAAACCTGACATTAGGGGTGTCAAAAATCGAACCGAAAACCAAACCAAACCGAAAAATTCAATTTTTTCGGTTTGATTTTCATTCGATTCGATTCTCATTAAAAATCGAAATTTTTGTTATCGATTCAGTTTTTATCGGTTAACCAAACTAAACCGAACCAACAAACCAATAAAAGCTTATTTCTTGGAAATGAAAATATATACAACAGAAAAAAAAAACGAAAACTAAATATTGAAAACCAAAAACCGAAAAACTGAACCGAACCGAACCGAAATTTCGGTTTGGTTCGAAAGTTTTCTTAACGGTTCGGTTCGATTCGGTTTTTCAAAAAAATCGAATCGAACTGTTAACACCCCTACCCTACCTGACATACCATAAAATTTATCAAGAAGCAATAAGACCTCTCTGACTCCCTCAGTCTTTCCATCCAGGAGGATGACAAAAATCATAAGCAAAAGAGAGTCGCATAAGGAAGCAAACGTGATCGCCACGGCGCAAGCACCCATAAAGAGAGAATCTCTCTGGACGAGAGAATGCCTCTTGCCATGGCTTGGAAAGGCGTGCTTTCCGGCAGGCCAGGAATTAGTCAGCCGATGAGCTGGAGATCGATTCAAGACTTACCACACTCCGAGAGCTTATCATGTTCTCCTCCTAAATTTCTCAAAAGTGCTTAATGTTCGTCCATTCTCGATTGATCTGAAATTAAGGAATCACTTCCGCTAACCTCAAACCTGGAACTAAAGTGACAAAAACATAGAATTTTACAGTCATTTCAGACATATTCTCAGTCACCCGTCCAGGGAACAAAAAGAAGCCAAGGTTAAATTTCACATTTCACGTGTTCTCTCTCTCTCTCTCTCTCTCTCTCTGTGACCCACAAGTTGAGGGAAACACGTGGGAACGGAGGAGAGGCTTTTGATTGCGTCCTGTCACAAAAGGCCTCCGTGAGCCTCACGAAGGAAAAGCGACTTGAGTAGAGGTTGGGGTTTGCTAGTAGTGCCCCTACCCCCTCCCACCGATAGCGACCCGGCATCGCCCTTAAAATATTCAATCCGAATATTATTAAAACAGCAGATAAAAAAGTTGCCACCTTCATGGAAAGATAATGTAAATCTTTATAAACCAGCCACGTGAATTACGTTAACGTCCCAATTTTAGATGTAAGCCGAATCAGAAATTGACATGTGGTGTTTGACATGACTTTTGGGTTAAAACCCGACTTTCGTATTGTGTTAGAAGCCCTACCCTAAAATTTAAACATAGACATTACATAGATTAGAGACGGGATATGCATTAATAATAACACTTCTACATATTTGTAGATTTCTTGTTTAATTTCTCATTTTAATGTGCCCTCGAAATGCATAATCAATACGTTTTTATTTCGATTTGTTAGAATAGTGAAACGACAGATTATTAACTTTTTATACTTAGCTGCTTTAAAAGTTTTCTAAAACACTAGTAAATAAAATCTTTAAAAAAAAAAATCTCTTTTCATGTTTTTCAGTAAAATAAATGAAAAGGGGGGGAGAGAGAGAGAGAGGGAGAGAGACTCGTGGGGCTAGGGGAAGCAGGCATGTGGATGAGTGGGGGACACGCCCAAGCCATCAATTCAACCTTCTCCCCCCAAATAATTGAGTGCCTGGTTTTGACAACAAATATTAAAAAATAGAGAAATCATAATATACCCAACTCCTCTTTTCATTGATCAAAAAATAGATAAATACTAATCAAGTTGCACAATATATTGAGCTAGAAAAAAATTGATCATCATTCTTCTATAAGTCAAGCATAAATTTTCAATTATGTATTCATGGTTTTCTGGAAATTGTCTTCTGTACCTTTTATTTTGTGAAATGAGTGTTTAGAGATAATGTGACAAGCAGATTTCAGCCAAATGTATCATTTTCTTCTTCTTCTTCTTCTTCTTTTTTTAAATTAAGGAAATGGGTCCTATTCAACTGCGCCCTGCTCTGTACAAAAAATTTGTTTCCTCTCTCTGTCTCTGTCCCTGTCTCTCTCTCTCTCTCCATCTCTTCCCCATGCCGCTTTGCTTAGTTTTGTACTGCAACTGATCAAAAAAGCGTGAGAGCGAGTGCTCAGAGTCGCAAGTGAGAAGAAGGAGAAGAAGAAGGAAGCTGAGGTCACCGCAAGTTACCGCAAAGCTTTGATTTTTACCTCTCTCTCTCTCTCCCTCACATTCCTCGCAAGAAGCAGGGCTCTCTGTTTCTTTTTTCCCATATTCCTGTGCGTTACTGTTCTTTTCTTGAAGAGGATGCCTAGACCTGGCCCAAGACCTTACGAATGTGTTAGGAAAGCTTGGCACAGTGAGAGACACCAACCCATTAGAGGTTCTCTTATCCAAGACATTTTCAGGTCCATCTTTGACTTTCAACTGTTTTTTCTTTTTTTTTTTCAAATTTGTTTGTTCGGCTTCTTCTGAAAATGCTTGTGTATTTGCATGTCTTGTTTGGTGGTAATCCGTGCTGGTTTGTTGGAAATTTAGAGTTGTGAACGAGATTCATAGCTCATCTACTAAGAAGAACAAGGAATGGCAAGAGAAGCTTCCTGTTGTTGTCCTGAAAGCTGAAGAAATCATGTACTCCAAGGCCAACTCTGAGGTAATAGTAGTTCTTTGGTTGTTTCAAACCTCGAAGTTTTCTGTCAAACCTCGTCTGAGACTACAGAGAATTCAACAATTGAACCTAGTATTGTACATAGTGGAGGGTGTGCATTGATTGATTTCTTTTTGGCTACCTCGAATGCATTCGAAATAGGCAGAGTACATGGATCTTGAAACGCTTCTGGACCGCACAAACGATGCTATCAACACAATAATCAGACTTGATGAGAGTACTGAAACTGGAGACCTACTGCAGCCATGCATTGAAGGTGACAAAACCTGAGTGCATCTTTTTTCTTCTTTCTTTTTTCTGATTTTCTTGTAAAGCTCTCATCTTTATCTTCCCTATGATTGGGTTCTTGCAATGTATGATCTGTATGGCTTAGTTGGTGTGGATTCTTGATTTGCAATGTCTATGCTCAGGCTCACTTTGTCGTGTGATGTGATTCACTATGTTTTGACTCCGTATATTGTTTGCGTCCAAGCTAATTTTTTCAACCCTTCACCTTTTTAAGTCAAATTGTATAATCCGTTCATTCTCTTTTAGTTATGCGTAATAACTCTTCTTGTAGCTGCCCTTACACTCGGCTGCACGCCAAGAAGAGCCTCGAGGAGCCAAAGGAACAATAGCCCTCAGCGATATCTGAGCCTGAATTATCAGGAACAGACAGGTGATCCTCATGGCATTATGGAGAAGGCTAGTACAGGAAATCAGACTATTACTTCAGACCCAGTTTTGTTGTATCCAAATCATTCGAGACTTGGGTCAATTAATTCAGCTAAACCGAACTATACATCTTTTATCCGTAATGTGGACCGGGCGTCACCCACTCAAGTTCACCCTGCATTAAAATCATACTCGGTTTATCCCTTGTATTATCAAGGCAGTCGCCCACAACCCAAAACAAATCTATCCCATTTTGGACCACTGTGCTCCCGCTCCAACACCATGAGAAATTTTCAAAGCTACCCAGTTGAAAACTTAGATGCATCAGCGATATTCAAGCCACCACCCGAGATCGTGTGCGATCTGTCTTTGCGATTGGGCCCTCATTTGGTCGAAGGTATTGGCGCCGAAAAAAGTCAGCCTCAAGAGATTGTAGACATGGGCTGTGATGGTGCTCGGGAAGCAAGCACATTATGTGACCAAAGACAGGGAAGAGATTGCAAATTCCCATTCTTACAGCGGGAAAATGCGGATCATTCATCTACCATGTTCTCAACCAAAAGGAGTTTCCAGCATGAGCAATTGAAAGGAGACCAGCCTGTGAGAAAGAAGAGTGCTCTTTGTGGTTATTATGTGGAGGATCACCAGTGTTGTTGGCAACCAAAGCATCCACTTAAGCATAATGATGAAACATTGAGAAGCTCAGGTTTGTAGATCCATCATGCTTGGTGTATGCAGCTGAAATCTTCTGCGAAGAGCTAGCTTAATGTGTAGTTGCAAATGAACCTGCTAGTTTCGGTAGGATCGGTAGTGCTAATGTGTATACCAAACTTGGTTTTTCGGTAGGCTCCTGACTGAGCATTTGGTTGTACAAAATTAGCATGCATTAGCCATGCAACCTTAATCAACAAATCTGATGATATGTCTTCTGATGAGTTGTTTGCCGTCAGATGATAAAGTGTGACTAGGTGTAGCAGTTGAATGTACTTTGAAACAACGGTTTATCTTTGAAGAGGTTAGGTTATGTGGGGAGAACATATGAAACATGTCTGCTTTTGTTGGCTATATGCTCTAATATCATGTGAGAGCTGTAGGTGGACAAACTTGACAGTGTACATAAATGAAAGCAAGAGAGGGCAGATGCAATGTATTCATGTATGCTGCTAGCTCATGAAGGGTTGGTACAGAAACTGGTCTTTACCATCTGATCCTTGCGGTTGCAGGATCTCCCGCCTGCTGATTCTGCTTGTTCTGGCTTTTGGCATGTTCCTGAAGGATTCATCTGCAAAACCAATAACTCAAAATTGGGAAGAGAGAAAATTTGGGGAAATCATGTGGAAAGGAGGGAAGGGGAGACGTGGCTACTCGGCGAGCCTGGCAGCCCGGCAGTTGATTTGCTAGGGAAACTGCTAATGGGATGTCGTTTCAGTGGGTAGTCAGCGGGCCCGGTTCTGGTGGGTCGTGTAGTGGGCAGAAAGATTGATTTCGCGTTGAACATTGGGGGGATGAAAAGTATGGACCCGGGGGTCTTCCTTCTGGGGTGAAGTTGTGGGGGACGATGTGCATGATGATGTACTCCTCCTTTTGCTTTTTTGCTTTCGGATGGTCGGATGTGATTTGTGACGGGAGAGGGAGAGGGCCTCTTGGTGTTCGTAAAGGGGCGTGAAAGTGATGGGTGAGTCTGTGGATCGGGCTTGTTTGCTTTTCTCGTAGGGAAAGGGGCGAGGGAGTTGATTTTATATCGAGGTCTTGTTTGGGACATCATACTATGGGACGGTGGTCGTGTCCATTTGACATTCGTCCTGAGCGCAAAGATGGTTCGTCTCCATGGAGAAAATGCGGAGTCGTTTCTTTCTTTCGTATGGTTCATGGTGAGAACGCCCACAAAGGAGGTAGGTACAGAACGCTCGAATCGACCTCTCGTTGAGTTATGCGAGAGTCAAAGTTGAGGTGAGGTGACCCATGTGTCGAGCTTTCTATTGCGTACTCTCGACACGATCAGCTCACTTTCCACGAGGGGGTAGATCAGGTAGCGATCCGAACACATATTTTTGGTAGGTACTTTTGGCTTATCTTACCGAGTCGTTAGATCACATGAGTACTCATGTTAGCAAAATTTATTATACACAAGTCATTAGCTCATTTGGGACCCGCATAATTTAATGGACGATTAATGTGGATTGGGTTGATTTCCACAAAAGTCGAAAGTACTTGATAATGAGATTTTGTGAGACCAATCTAGTATTAGGAGTAGACCTATTTAATTGAGAAGACAAATAGAGTTTGGAAAGATTTAAATTCGGGACCTTCAACTCTAATAGCATATGAGATTTTGTGGGATTCATGCCAATTATTCTAAAAATTTAGGCTGTAAAATAAATGTGATTTAATATTTAATTACTTTGACAGCAGTAAGCCCAATCGACAGCCATTCGCTGCTGCTGGTTATGCACTCACTTTTAGTGTTATTTTCATGTGCGCATGTAGGTTTAACGCCGTGAAGGCGGTGGCGCATAATGACAAAAACAGCAGATGAAAGTAGTAGAGGAGAGAACATAGTGGTGGGGATAAGTTGGGGGGATAAACATAAGAAATCAGAGGAGCAACGCCTCCTCGGTGGTCGTCGTCCGTCTTGAGGACATTGGCCTCGACCACCCAAAGACCTCGGATCCAAGGTCGTTAATGTCGTCGACGGTGAACTGGCACCGTCCTTAGATCTGACGTTAGATGGAGACGGAGGGCTATGGTAGTGGCAATTGTGGTGGGATACTCTTAATCCCTTTTAGTCCACGTCGTACAAGTCGTTAGATTATGCTATAGATCACGTGAAATTCGCATGATCTAAAATCTCATAAGAAGTGGGCCAACAAAGGCGGAGAACCTGACAATTTCCTGAACATGGAAAATCTATGACATAGTGGAAAACTCGCGAATTATGTTGGCCAAGCATATATATTTTTTTATTGTACATGTCTATCCGATTTATTTTTAAGAGCATAAATTAGCTGTAGCCCAACTCGCAACCATTGGTTGCCGCACGCTAAGCAGCCGTTGTTCATAGATTATTACATGTGAACACGTATATTTAACCACGCCTAACAATTTCTTATGTAATTAAGACAAAGACTAAATCCTGACTTATTTAACCACGCCCACCGTTCATAGATTATTACATTGTGGTTTAACCACTTTATTAAAAGGAAAGAACGCTATAGTTACTGATTTGATTTTAATCTAAAAAATTGATCATATGAATAAATGATAATCATTAAAATTATATTCGAATAAAATTTATTAACTTAATTGAATAACAAATATTTTTAAAGAATCAGCAATAATGAAAAGCAAAAGTAGAACTAGCTTTTTCCCCCAAAAATAAAGAAAGTGTACGTCCAAATTTCTTTGATTATTCGTTCCATTTGACCGAGACTTTTTTTTATCTTTGTATTTTTTATAAAAGAATTTATGCCTAAACTGTAAATGAGTTGTTAATGGCAGATTTACTAAATCAAACATAGTACGAATGTCAAATATAGTTAATTATATTCCAATTATGATAGTGTAAACTACCCCTATCTTTGGTCTAAAAACTCAGCAATAATGGCTACTCCTTGCCCTCCACAAGAACTATTCATTCCTATTATAAAACGTCAACATTGTCTACAACTACAAGTGTAAATTTTTTAATCAAGATAATTAGGCATTTGAAAATATGTGAATGTGAGGGACTAGACGTTTATTTATCCGATGAATTTCAAAAAAAAAAAAAAAAACGGCACTACTGTTTCTATTTCATATCATTTCTTGAACAAAATGTGCCATTGCCCTCTTAAACTTCTTGCATGGAATTGAGTAATGGGCTTCTTTAAATCCAATAAGAAGTGGGCCTTTTATCTTAAGACTAGGCTAAGCTAACTATAATTTATTTTAATCAATGCCCTTAATTTATAGGAAGTCTTTGGTTTAATTGCCAAAGTTTAAAACGAAAAAAAAAAAGGGGAGTGGTGGGGTTGAGTACTTTTCATTTAGACGAGAAAATGACGTTGTATCTTGTTCAGCATGCCATATCCCGCAAGAGAAGGAAGTCGTAGATGCCCTTGAGCTGGAAAAGATCTCTATATAGGGTTTTTCTCATTTTTAATTACCTAAAATAACATATAATTCCCCCCTTTGTCAAAGGTAAAGAAATTGTCTATAAGTTACCTGATTTATTTATGTTTTTAATGAAAGATTAGGGTGATGATGCTGCTCTAAATGTCCTCACTTGGAAAATAGCTGTTGGACATCACCTTTATTTATTATTATTATTTTTCAAAATTACGTGCAATTCTTGACCACATGACCCAATCACAATGACATAATCTGCAGCTCTATTTGATGATTATGTTTTTTATAAAAAAATTCGGACTGTATTACTAATATTGTACGCTTGGAACTAGTCTTGCATGTAAAATTGAATGATTAGGTTTGATGACCTAAAGTGCTTCCGGATCTTGTATTGACTCTGGAGGCGCCTACTTTAAATCACTATATTAAAAAAATCATTCACTCATAAAAATAAAAAAAATAAAAAAGGCCTTTTTTCAATCAACAATTCCGAGGTAGGATATCACATAAATAAAATTAGAAGTTGGACCAAAACAAGAGCTAATGAATGCGGACAGAGAGAGAGATACTAATGATATTTATAAAAAAGAATGAGTACCAAGTATCTTTCAACCTTGATTTTTTTCCAGCAGAAATCTCAATAAGGGCATTACCCTTTTATAAGATGAATAATGATGTTATAAACAATAGCAACTAGTAATTTAAAAGTCTCCACGTATTCTCCTTCAATCTATTATAGATTCTAGATCAAAGGGCGGTTTGTTTCGTTAAAAAATTATTATTGAAAAACATTTTTCAGATATGGATTGCGTAGAAAAATGAGTCAATATAAAATCTTTTCATAGTCAATGAAAAATCTATACTTAAATTCAAGAAAATGACTTCCTCTTTTACAAATTGAAAAATCATTTTCTAAACTATGACTTGACCTTGATGCCTAGGCCCAAGACCCTTGCAACCGAGCTCGGGACTTTAGGCCCCTAAGACTAAGCTCAGCCCCCTAGCGAACATGCCTGGGTCTCCGGCAGCTGTGCGAGGGTACTCGACTCTTGAACCCAGGTCATCGAGGACCACACTCTTGTTCTCCAAGGCTGATCTAGGAACCTTGGTATGGTCAAATGACTTCATAGTGTAATGTGAATAATATAGTTCCAATGTGGACGTCCACTTGTGTGTGCACACTGTCTAAATTTTTTCCATACCATACGTGCTGAGCGATGTACACATGTTCGCATGGACATCCACATGTTTTATTTGCATCATACTTTGGTATCGTCCACCAGAATTTTATTATATTTGGTGTTGGGTAAACTTGATTAGAAAATTCGTGAAAGTAAAAGAACTTGATTAAATAAACTAAAAGTAGAAGGACTTGACTATAGAATGCGCCAAAGTATAGTGAACAAAAAATAGATATATTTCGGGATGTAAGTATAGGTTGAGTTAAAATACTCCCAATTCTGGCTTCCAGTGGTCGGTCCAAACAATTCTCATCCTAACGCTAAAGCCACCTTCCGAGGAGTTTCACATAATCGAATTGAAACTGTCAATTTGAGCACGTGGTTTGATTGAAGGCTGTTCCTTGTTTGTTCCATCAGTGAAGTATGTTTGATAATCCTTCATGTGCATCATTCCTTCCGCATTAAACATCCGTTGATTAAATTAGTTTTTAAACAGGCTAGAACGGAATTTGAGGATCTTGTCCATCTTCAGACAACCTAAAGGAGTACCTTGGAGGAAGCAGTGGAATCAAATCAGCGGTTTAAAGTGTTTCCCACCGCAGTTGCAGGGATTCTGTTTTCTCTTGTTGTAAAGTGAGGCATAATTGCTGGCTAGGGTTTTCTTACAAATGCCATTTGAAAAACTTAATAAAAATGTATGTTCTATATCAAAGAACATCCTTGAGTTTATTTTGGTCTATGTTCCTTTACAAGGCTAAATTAACACGAATGTTTCGTCATTTGATTTGCACGCGAGAGGCGTCAACATCAAAGTCGAACTTGCATCTCGTTCTTATGGTGGTTACATATTGACCTTACATATTTATGTTCGAGGTTTTGAGTTGAAATTGTCACTTGACTAAAGACATGGGAAAGGAAGGGGATGACATATTTCAACTGTACACGATGAATTGAACATAACTTTCTCATTTTGATTAAACATGGGGAAAATTACTAAAAAAGTCTTAAACCTACTACAATTGTGTCAATTCAGTTATAAACTTATTTTTTTGGCCATTTGAATCATAAACCTTTTGTAATCATGCTAGTTCAATCCTTCCGGGCAATATTGGCCGGCCAACACCGACGTGGTTGCCGGCAACAATTTTTTTAATAATATTTATTTTATTGAATTTATTTATTTTCTTCTCTTTCCTCCCCCTCTCCTCCTTCCTCTAGCTCTGGCAACTGGGCAAGCTCGCCTCGCCGTTGCTGGGTGAAGGCGAGCTCGCCCAACCACTGGCGAGGCAAGCCCTCAAGCCCTTGGCATCGCTAGGTGAGCTACTTGCCTAGCCACTGGTGAGAGGCTAGACCCAGTGACAGTGAGGCCCCCCTCGTAAAATCCAGTGGGGGATCGCCTTGCTAGACCCAGCACTGGCAAAGGGCTCACCTCGCCATCACTACGGTGAGGCAAGCCTTGGCCAAATCCGATGGGGGCTCGCTTAGCCACCTTAGTCCAGCGACCAGCCAGCGTTTTGGCCAGTCGTCGGAACCGAAGGAGGAAGGAGGAAGGAGGAGAAAAAAAAAAAGAAAGAGAGAGAAAAAAAAATTCAAAAATATATATAATTTAAAATTTATCACCGGCGGCTAGCAGCCACGTTAACGTTGGCCGACCAATTTTGTCCAGAAGGACTACACTGGCACAATTACAAAAGATTTAGGACTCAATTGGCTAAAAAAATAAGTTTGGGATTGAATTGGCACAATTGCAATAGATTTAGGACTTTTTTAGTAATTTTCCCATTAAACATGTCAATAAGTAGCTTGGTCAACTATATATCGATACGGTTAGTTGTAAGACTTGGTAAAAGAGAGTTTTTTTTTGGCTAAATAGTCAACTAATAATATGCTTAGTTTAAGAATTGACCTAACTGCATTTTCATTTACCAACCACCATCTCAATATCTTTTGGTGAAAATTGGCCGAATTAACTGTATTGAAATTTCCCATAAAGATTTAAAGTTAAATTGGTAAAATTTAGAAATTTAGAATTAAAATGGCATCCATACAATAGATTTACGATTGATTGAATAATTTCCTCCACAAAAGTTTACCACTTAGAAAAAAAAAAAAAAAGCTAATCACTACTATGGTTAAAAGAATTTGCGATGGTCACACACGGAGAACTTTATTAATCCACATCTTTATTTATGAGTTTTTTTATAGACACATGTTCTCCTTCCACCAATAAACTTAAAGTTTTGGGATTAAATCAAAACTAGGTTCTGTTGAACTCATTTCGAGTGTACAACTGGAGTTATGAACGTGAAAGAAGGTTATATATGCTCTTTGCATATATGTGATTTCCCTTCATCTATAGTCTTAAGCTCGGTCCTTCTAACAAATTTTATGCCGAAATTTATCCCTTCAACCCTGATCATCTACACTTTTGTTCGTGTGAATGCTTTAGTGATTGATCACACAAGATAGAAATCACAAATCTCATGATAAAAGATCAAAAGCCAATTTGATGAACTTGTCAGCGCTTTTGTGAATTCTGCGAATGATATTTGCACTCGATAAGGTACGTTCTATATTTTTTCTTTCGGTGCGCGCAACTGGAAATTTTATGTGGTGAGGGAGAACCCGCCGTCGAAATTCTATTTTACGCTCGTCCGTGACCCGAATGTGAATGGTGACAGTTAGCCGCTCACCACTGACCCATTCCTCTTCACTGACATTCCTCCAACTTCGTCATACATACTTCAACTGCCTTGGAATCCGTCAACTTTGAACAAGCGTCATTTTCAACTTGGATTATCTGCAAAATAATTGCGCTCAAGCTGTTTCGGCCAGGAAAAGATAGATGGTACTAAAGAACAGCCTCAGTCCTTATAATGTCTCTCTTTTTCTGTTCTTCTTGACAATCTCTGCAGGACTGTTCTTTGTTGCACCCTTTCTTACACCAGAAAGATTTCTACAGCTTTAGGTCTCAAGTTTCCACAACAAGGGATGTATCTATATTACGGAGAAGAAAAGCTAAATTTGCTATAGCTCATCAGATTGATCGGTTGCTTGTTGGGATGGAGCCGACAGAATTTCTTGATATCCTAATTAGTTTAATTGATCAATCAAGCATGTTCACATGACATTTATCTGCTTTTCTATGTAATGACACTCAGTCCTCTATTGTGCAATACCCAGTTGAAAGGGTATACAGCACAGGTGCTGTTTGAAATTCAAACTACAAGAGGCATGGAAAAGCAGTGTCGTTGACCTGTTAAGTTATGTGATGTTATTGGTGGAGAACAAGCGTGAAGCTCTTGCCAAATTTTTTATTAACAATGTGTTGACGGGATGCGCAAAATGTGTGGCCATCGGTCCTAAAAGCCGACGACGCCTGTATATTTCTGGGCTGGCAAGTCAATGTTTAATGTCAAACTTAGATTGCTAAAAACAAAATAAATTGCAAGTTGACAAATTCCTTATTTTATTACCTGGAAAAAAAGAAAAATGGAATGTCATTTCTATGCAGTGGCCCTCTTCGTTCCAGTTGGTAGATGAAGTTTCGATAGAATCATAAATAAAAGAGAATAATTTTCTTGCTGCAGATCTCTCTAAACGCTCCCACGACTGAAGCAGAGTCCAGATTGGAAGAAAAGAACAAGACCCTTGTCTGCAATCTTGTTGTTTTCAGAGTTTAGGCAAATTGATGAGGTAAGAGCTCAGATTTGTTCTCTTTTGATGGCCAAGTGAACGGTACCCTATTGATTTCCAATTTATGTTTTTCCTTGAATTATTTTTTTTAGTGGGATCTCGTTTATTCTTAAAAACAGCGGTTCAGGATTTGTAGTTGAAGATAGCCCTTAACTGTCTCATCTTGTTGTTCTCTTCTCATTCCTTGTATCTTTAAATTTGGTAATATAATACTTTCAGATTTGGATGCAAAAACTTATCTTTTGCATGTTCAGGGCTCACAGTTGGTCTGCAGATTGCTTCTTCAGTGCAAACATCTTTGCATTGGCAGATGCGCTTTGTTCTGCTTTTGACTAGTTTTAAAATTTCAAGAGTCATTTTTAATTAGAAAGTGAATTGCAGTTTATGGAAGTTACGTGAGAAAGCAAATATCATGAGTTTCTATTGTCTTTTTGGATTGTTTAGATTCAATCACTAGGTGTTTTGAGGAAACCTCTGTATAGTTTATGTAAATTCATCTGCAACTCTACACTTCGCAGATCATTTTCAAGGTGTTCAGGACAAGCATTGTGGGATGAAATTCAAGTTTTTTAGTGGGACGATTAGCCTCCGCATTTGAATTTTGAGTCTCACCATTGATATGTTTCCTTCGATTGAAGTTCTTGTTTCTCATCCTTGAAGGTGGAATAATGGCTAGTTCAAGGTCAATGGCCGTTGCTGGAAATTTGTGGCTCTGTGTCATCTTGCTGTACAGCGTCTCATCGGAGGGTGCTCAACATATAGACAAGATATACCCGGTATTTCAAGCGTCTCAAATGGGTTCGATCGACACTGGCGGGGTCTTTCTTTTGTCCAATGGCTCGATTTTCGGCTTCAGCTTTGTCCAGGCCTCCAGTTCTACTCTGTACTCGTTAGCTGTGGTTCATTTCCGCAGCAACACCGTAGTCTGGTCCGCAAATAGGGACAACCCGGTTACGAATTCTGATATATTTGAATTTGATGAGAATGGCAACGCGTTTCTGCAGAAAGCAGGAAGCACGGTGTGGTCAACTAATACCAGCGGCAGAGGAGTTTCCGCGATAGAGTTGCGGGATTCAGGAAACCTGGTTTTGCTCGGGAAGGACAGTACAGTCGTCTGGCAGAGTTTTGACCATCCTACCGATACGCTCCTATCAAACCAAGATTTTAGACAAGGGATGAGGCTGGTGAGCGCTGGGTCCAAGAACTTGACCTACACTCTCGAGATTAAATCTGGCGACATGATCCTTTCTGCTGGTTATATAACGCCTCAACCGTATTGGTCGATGGGGAAGGACAGCAGACATTTGCAGAACAAAAATGGCGGTCAGGTAGTCTTGGCCACGATGGTAACGAATTCATGGAGACTCTACGATGAGAGTGGGACTTTGCTGTGGCAATTCCCCTTTTCGGATAATAGCGACCCTAATGTGACTTGGATCGCTGTCCTGGGACAAGACGGGATCATCTCGTTCTCCAGCTTGGGCAGTGGAGGATCGCCTGCTGATTCTCCCGTGAAAATACCCAGTGATGCATGCGGTACGCCCGAGCCTTGTGACCCGTATCTAGTCTGTTCTAATGGTAACATGTGCCAATGTCTCTCGGCCCTCACTTCTCATCCAAATTGTGGTTCGGGGCTGAGTTCTCCTTGCAATCACTCAAATGGTTCAATCGATCTCGTTAATGCAGGGCAGGGAATCGGCTACTTTGCAATTGGGTTTGTCTCACCCTCGCTGAATGCTGATCTCAATGGATGCAAGAATTCTTGCCTGAATAATTGTTCGTGTCTAGCATTATTTTATCAAAATAGTTCTGGAGATTGTTACTTGTTTGACAGTATTGGGGCCTTGCAGAGTTCTGATCAGAATTCTGGATTTGTCTCTTACATTAAGGTGCTCACCGGCGGCGGTGCGAATGGTGGGAATTCTCAAGGCAGTGGAAGCAACAAGAAACATTTGCTATATGTTGTCCTCATTTCTGTCTCCACATTCTTTGTTGTTCTCGGGCTGATTTATGCTGGATGCAGATATTGCAAGGCAAAGCCGACATTGCCTGAAGCTCCTCAAGAGACTTTGGAGGAGGAAAACTTTCTCGAGAGTTTATCAGGAATGCCAGTTCGTTTCAGCTATAAAGAACTTCAAGATGCGACGAATAACTTTTCCATGAAGATAGGGCAAGGCGGGTTTGGCCCGGTGTACCAAGGTGCCCTACCAGATGGGACGAGAATTGCTGTGAAGAAATTGGAAGGCGTTGGTCAGGGAAAGAAAGAGTTTCGAGCTGAGGTAAGCATCATCGGAAGCATCCATCATCACCACTTGGTCAGGCTGAAGGGCTTCTGCGTGGAAGGAACTCACCGGCTTTTAGCATATGAATACATGGCTAACAGGTCTCTCGATAAATGGATCTTTAAGAAAGACAACGAAGGCTTGTTAGATTGGGGAACGAGATATAACATTGCAATTGGAACGGCGAAAGGACTGGCCTACTTACACGAAGATTGTGACGCAAAGATCGTTCACTGTGATATAAAGCCGGAAAACGTGCTTTTGGATGATAACTTCCTTGCCAAAGTCTCGGATTTTGGATTGGCTAAGCTAATGACTAGAGAGCAGAGCCATGTCTTTACGACACTCAGAGGCACGAGAGGATATCTCGCACCAGAGTGGATAACCAACTATGCCATATCCGAGAAGAGCGATGTGTATAGTTATGGGATGGTTCTGCTCGAGATAATTGGTGGAAGAAAGAACTATGACTCCGAGGAAACGTCCGAGAAATCATATTTCCCCTCCTATGCTTTCAAGATGATGGAAGAAGGGAAGCTGAGAGAGATCCTCGATTCGGGTCTTGAGATAGACGAAAGCAATGAGACAGTTTCTACTGCTATTAAAGTTGCTTTGTGGTGCATACAAGAAGACATGAACTTGAGGCCGTCAATGACTAAAGTAGTACAAATGCTTGAAGGTGTCTGTTCGGTTCCTCAGCCGCCGACTTCCTCTCCACTGGGTTCTCGCTTCCTTCCAACCCTTTACAAACCAGCCAGTGAGGAAGGTACTACCTCGGGACCATCAGATGGCAATAGTGATGCGAATCTTTCAGCAGTTCGGCTTTCAGGTCCAAGATAACAGCAAGTGATAACTTTAAGAAATTTTTCTGCTGTATATTTTGAGCACATATTAGCCTTTTAGCCTGTAAAATATGAAATTTTTACCCAATTTTGTAGAGTTAGCTGTTTTAGAAGTGTGATCACATTTTTTCCTCCTTGCTGTCTGAAGCATCATCAGGTGCTTTTGTAAAAAATTTAAGCACGACTATTTGATGAATCAAGTATGACAGTTGATGCATAAATTAGAAATGCTCTTGCATTCTTTCCTTTTGGAAATTTTAGTTCTTGTTTGCTTCATGGTAATTGTCATAACAAGAAACGTGAAATTGCACAATTTGTTAATTCTTTGCATTATGACTACAAAGCTCAATTTCTTTCTGTCATCCAATGCTGAAATTCCTATAAGTTTATAAATTAGATTGTTAATGTTAAATTAATATCTCAAGTTTGAATTTGAATTTGTTAAACTGAATTTGTTAAGAAAAATTTTCCAAAACGGATTAGATTTTTCATTCTTGAAAAAGTTTCCTAAATTGCATAAAGGAAGAAGCACTAAAGGACAAAAGATGGGCACACTATTTTTTATTATATCTATTTAATTTTTAGGGGTAGTGATATCTTTTGTCAAAAAAAAAAGAAACCCATCTCTTGTCTCCTGTTGAAGAAGGCGAAGACTCCTCAAATAGGAGTCCTTCCCCCTCCCTCCCTCCCTCACACCCAGATTCCGAACGTGGGTCTTCTGGAAGGAAAGAAAAGAGGAGCCGCTGTATCAGACTTGAACGCGATCAAGAAGAAGCGGCCATATGCAAAAGAAAAGGATGAATACGCTGAGTTCTATTTTGGACGTATGTAGAGGGCTTGAACATTGGTGATTTTGTGTTATGAGTTCACATTGTTTATTTATAAATACTTTAGATTTGGACTTAAATCTAGGTGTGGGAAATACTTGAGCGTGTGAGCGACTGTAAATCATAATTCTCCGATTATAGTGGATTATTTGTTGCTGGCTCCTTGTGGATGTAAGTACCGATACTTGGACTAAACCACATAAATCTCTGGAGTCCTTATTATTCCTCATTTATTTCTCTAGTGATTTCGCGTTGATGTAAATTGCAAGATGTAAGTACCGATACTTGGACTGAACCACATAAATCTCTGGAGTCCTTATTATTCCTCATTTATTTCTCTAGTGATTTCGCGTTGATGTAAATTGTAAGATGTAAGTACCGATACTTGGACTGAACCACATAAATCTCTGGAGTCCTTATTATTCCTCATTTATTTTTCTAGTGATTTCGCGTTGATGTAAATTGCAAGATCCTGTCGTTTCCGTGTATTATATTTCAACAATTGGTATCAGAGCTTGGAATCATATTTCTTGATTGTAATTTGAGGCTTTTGATTGTCTCATTATTATTTGCAATTTTTTTTATTGCAATTATGTTTGAGGCGGAAGTTGAAATTAAGAAGTTTAATGGAATGAACAACTTTGGGTTATGGAGCATCAGGATGCATGCGCTACTGACAACCTAAGATTTGACCAAGATATTGAATGGTGAAGATGAGTTGCTGATTATAATGAAAGCCACTAATAGGGCAGAGTTAATGGAAAGAGTAAAAAGCACAATCCTGTTGAACTTGTCTGATGAGATGTTAATAGAGGTGGCCGAAGAAAAGGATATCGTAACATTATGGGAAAAATTTCAAGTACTCTATGTTAATAAGGGTTTGAATAATCATTTGTACATGTTGAAAATGATGTTTTAGTTTAGATTTACTGAAGGAACGTCTATCAAATCCCACCTAGATGAATTCAATAAATCTCACAATAGATTTGAAGAACGTCGGTGAAATGCTTGATGATGAAGAACGGGACATGATGTTTTTAGCTTCTTTACTAGAGTCATAAGAGCACTTTATTGATTCATTGTTGCAGGGGTGTACTACAATTATCTTGGAATAAGTAAAGTCTACTTTGTTCTATAAGGAGTGATAGAGGAAGTTGTGAGATGACGGTCTGGCACAAGAGATAGCGAAGCACTAGGAATTTGGGGTAGAAAACAATTTTGAGGACCTAGTGGCATCAAAGGTTAAAGCAGGTTAAAATCACGCCATAGAAAGCCCAAGAGACGTGTGAAGTGCTTTGAGTGTCACAAGGAATGGCACCTTAAGAGAGATTGTCTGAAGTGAAGGACCAAAGATGATAGTCGGAATGCCACAACCAATGTGGTAAACATTGCCGAACAGAGCACTAGTGATGCAAAAGCTGTTTTATGTGTAACTACTAGTTTGTCAAGAGATGAATGGGTGCTAGATTTAGGGTGTTCTTATCATATGACGTCTCATAAGAACTAGTTTACTACTTACTAGATTGCAGATGGTGATAGAGTTCTTTTGGGGAATAACACAATCTGCAAGGCTATGGGTATAAGGACAATTCAGATTCGGATGCATGATGGGATGGGGCACACATTGACGGATGTGAGACATGTACCGGAGCTTAAGAAGAATCTCATTTCTCTAGGAACACTCGATGACATCAAGTGTAGGTACACTGCCTTAGGTGGAATACTGAACATCTCTCGAGGTGCCATGACATAATGAAGGGGATGAAAGTGAATACTTTCTATCATCTATTGGGAGAGGCCGTGACCAAAACCGCTGCAGTTTTATCAAGTAAGTCAAATTCTAACTTAACTCAGTTATGGCATATGTGTTTAGGACATATAAGTGAGGCAAGTATGACAATGCTGAGTGAGAGGGGGTTGTTGAAGGGTTAAAAGATGGGGAAATTGGACTTATGTGAGCGTTGCATCTTTGAGAAGCAACATTGAAAGTTTACTACAGTCATTCATTCAACTTAGCGACTAGTTGAATACATTCATTCAAACATTTAGGGCTCGTCTCGTGTTCCTTCGAAAGGATCTACCTGATATATGCTAACATTTATCGATGATTGTTTGAGTAAGGTACGAGTATACTTTCTAAGAAATTTGAGGCATTGATTGAGAAGCGGTCAGATAAACAGATCAAATGCTTGAGAACCGATAATGGCATGGAGTTCCGTGGTAAAGATTTTATCAAGTTTTGCGAGAGAGAATGAATTGTGAGACACCGCACAGTAGGTGGGACACCACGGAAAAATGGCATAGCAAAACAAAAGAACAAAACTTTGCTTAAGTGAGCCTGATACATGCTTTCGCATGTAGGATTTGGCAAGAAATTTTGGATCGAAAGAGTGAACATGGCATGTTAACTAGTTAATCGATCCCCATTTTTTGCTATCGAGTGGAAGACTCCTACGGAAGTATGGTTGGGAAAACCTGTTAATTACTCCGGATTACGTATATTCAGATGCCTTGCATATGCTCATGTGAGTGATAAAAAAACCTGAACTGAGGGCAAAGAAGTGCATTTGTCTGGATTATGCACATAGGGTGAAAGGCTACGAACCGTGGTGCACTGATCTCGGATCACCTAGTTTTCTAATCATCATAGACGTAATCTTCAACAAGACTACAATGCTTTAACAAAAAAATTCTGAGACACAACAAGTAGAGAAGACATATCATGATATCATTAGTGAGGTGGAGCTTTAGGTGAAGACTCCAGAGACCTCAAAGGTAACAGAAATTGAGACTATCGACGAAGCTTCGGTGATAATCGACAACCAGCACAACTAACGTACATTATAGCTGCAGATGGATAGAAAGACAAATTAAATCACCGGTACGTTATAGTTATACAAATATTGCTTATGTATTGACTATAAATGATGAGGTGGAGACAGATGAGCCTTCGTGCTACCCTTAGGCGATGGCTAATTTGGAGTCGTTGCAGTGGCTAAAGGCTATGAGAAAATAGATGGAATCACATCATCAAAATTAGACATGAGAGTTGGTCAAAGTATCCAAGAGCCAAAAAATTGTCGGAAATAAATAGGTATTTAAACGAAAAGAAGGCATTTCCAATGTTGAGGCAACGAGGTATAATGCGAGATTTGTGACAAGGGGTATACATAACGAGAGAGCATTTACTATAATGAGATGTTCTCTCCTGTGATAAGACATACTTCTATTTATGTTTTACTTGCCTTAGTTGCTACGTAAAATCTCGAGTTAGAGCAGCTATATGTGAAAACTTCATTTTTTTCATGGTAAGTTGGAGGAGCGGATTTACATGATATAGCTAAAGGGATTTGCTATTTTGGGTAAGAAAGATCATATTTGCTTGTTAAAAAAAAAATCTTTGTACGGGTTGAAACAGTCTCTTAAGCAGTGGTATAAGCATTTTGATGCTTTCATGACTAGTCAAAACTACTCGAAAAATCAGATGGATAACTGTGTTTATTTTATGATATTGGAGAATGATTATTTGATTTATCTACTCTTATATATTGATGATATGTCGATAGCA
Organism: Eucalyptus guilfoylei; assembly: GCA_016097605.1. Taxonomy (NCBI): domain Eukaryota; kingdom Viridiplantae; phylum Streptophyta; class Magnoliopsida; order Myrtales; family Myrtaceae; genus Eucalyptus; species Eucalyptus guilfoylei. The sequence continues at coordinate 29,335,631 of CM027862.1, forward strand.
ACTAAGAATATGTCCGATATTGATGTGCTGAAGATGTAGTTAAATACTTAATTTGAGATGAAAGATTTAGGTGTTGTAAAGAAAATATTGGATACGGTGATTTTGCGTGATAAAGCTGCTGGAATTTTATGTCTATCTCAAAAGAAATATATTGAGAAAATTATGGCACATTTTAACATGTAGTTGGCGAAATTTGTAAGTACACATTTAGTGAAGCACTTTAAATTTTCAGATAAATTATCATCGCGGATTGCGAATGAGGATGAGCATATATCTCGTGTTCCTTATTATAGTATCATGAGTAGTATTATATGTGCTATGATATGCACTAGGCCTGATATTTCACAAGTTGTGAACGTAATCAGTCGTTGTATGAAACGTCCTGATAAAGCTCATTTGGAAGTTGTGAAGTGGACCCTCAGATATTTGAAAGGGAATACAAACACGGATATAATGTACTAAAGGGACAACAATGGCAGTGAGACCACTGGTTTTTTAGATTCGGATCATGCTAATGATCTGGATGATTGCAGGTCTTTAACAAGATATGTGTTTATGCTATCAGGCAGTGTAGTGAGTTAAAAAGTATCGTTACAGGATCGTATTGCATTATCTTCAACTGAAGCAGAGTACACGGCACTAAGCTTTATAGCGAATGAAGCAATATGACTAAGAAGTTTGCTCTTGGACTTTGGATTAGATTAGAAAAGTGTTCATATATATTGTGATAACAAATGTGTGATCTATTTGGCATATAATCTAGTTTATCACGAGCGAATGAAGAATATTAATATCGGGTTACCACTTCATTCGTGATGTCTTAGTCAAGGGTAATATTATTGTGAAAAAGATTGCTACGAAAGATAACTTGACGGATATGATAACTAAGTCTACTCCTTTAGTGAAGCTCAAGTAATTGGCGTCTGTGGACAGTGAGCCCCCGTCAGGGTATTGGGAGAGTAATATGGATGATGAGCATTAAGACTTCGCTTCAAACATTGTGCCAAGGTAGAGAATTTTAAATTAATATCTCGAGTTTGAATTCGAATCATAATTTGTTAAACTAAATTTATTTAGAAAGATTTTCTAAAATGGATTAGATTTTTTGGTCTTGAAAAAGTTTCCTAAGTTGCATAAAGGAAGGAGTACTAAAAGACAAAAGATGGACACACTATCTTTTATTATATCCATTTAACTTTTAGGAATAGAGAGATCTTTTGCCAGAAAAAAGAAACTTATCTCCCATCTCCTATTGAAGAAGGTGAAGACTTCTCAAATAGGAGTGCTTGCCCCCCACACACACATATATTATATATATGTGGCCAAACATGGGTCTTCTTGAAGGAAAGAAAAGAGATGCTGCCACACAAGCCTTGAATACAATCAAGAAGAAGCTACCATATGCAAGAGAAAAAGACAAACACGCTAAGTTCTATTTCGGGCGTTTAGAGGGCTTGAGCATTGGTGATATTGTGCTGTGAGTTTACATTATTTATTTGTAAACACTTTGAGTTTGGTCTTAAATTTGAGTATTGGAAACACTCGAACATGTGAACGATTATAAACTTTGATTCTCTGATTATAATGGATTATTTGATGCTGGTTCTTTTTGTAAATATAAGTATCGATACTTAAGTCGAACCACGTTAATCTCTAATGTCCCCATCATTCCTCATTTAATTATCTAGTGATTTCGTGTTGACGTAAATTGCAAAATTTGTCGTTTTCGTGTATTATATTTCAATAGCTAATGTGCACAATCTTCTAAACTTACATGGCCATTTAGCTTATACCGAATTTAAGTGCTGGCGAGTAGAATGCAAAATCAAAAATGGTATACCCCGGTAAAGTAAATATCTTGGAGGCTTAAAGGATAGTCAGCCTTCAATATATATGCATTATCAACTCTTTTTTAAACTAAATGGCTAGTGAACAAGAGCAAGATTTTATTATTTAGCCTCAACAATAGCTAATTATTACTCTCTTGGGAGGTGATACTTGAAGAGTTGCCTTAATCTCGTGAAAAACAACACTCAAGAATATTTTTCTTCAGCATTAGGGGTACTTTGAAGTATAACAGAGACTAACGCTAATGTTGAAGATGTATGCATGCAGAAGTTCGCAAGTTCCTTCTCTTATGGGTCGATCAAATTTCATTGATAATACAAAGCGGTCTCTATTAATTAGGTCCGCTTCTAATTATTTGGAAATGCATCTCTTGACCATCCATCAAACTGTCGCTGAAACATGTAAAAGACAATGTGAGTTATATCTAACCGAAACCAATGGAGTTATTTGTCCGGCACCTTTCAATTTTTGTGAAGTTTCTAGTCTACTTATTGATAAGGTGGATAATCACTTAACCTTGAAATATTACCTCAAATGACGATGTGGTTTTTGACTGTTTCAAGAAGTCCGGTTCATAAACTTTGCAAGTCATCTTGAGACTCCTTCATGTGCTACTGTTAAGCCGACATTGGGTCAAGCTTTGCTTCCTATCTATGTCTAACAAAGGTTACACAACTGAACAAGGTTATTGAATAAAAACTCCTTTTGAGTACAACTGAACGAGGTCTATTGATTCCTAAACATGCATATCAAGGAAATATTTAAGAAAAAAGCAAAAAGTTAAGGATATCGAGACTAATATTATTATCTTTGTTTTCTACTCAAATCTCACTTTCTTCATCATTGGTATTGTTGAAATATAATACGCGTAAACGATAGGAGCTTGCAAATTAAGTCAATGCGAAATCACCATAGAAATAAACGAGACATAATAAAAACACTAGAGATTCATGTGGTTCGGTCCGAGTATCGGTACCTACATTCACTGAAAGAGCCAGCAGCAAATATATCACTATAATTGGAGAATCAGAATTACGATCGCTCACACGCTTGAGTGTTTCTCACACCTAAATTTAAACATAAACCCAAACCCAAAGTATTTATAAATAAATATGTAAACTCATAGCACAAAAATCATTACGTGTTCAAGCCCCTCTACATACGCCCAAATACAAGAACTCCTCTAATAGTTATTCTTTTCGGCACGATGGCTTCACGTTTCTTGTGCGACTTCTTGGCTCCTGCGGCTCTTCTCTTTTATCCAACGGCGCTACCTGGCGTTTTGTTTGTGTGTGTGTGGGGGGGGGGTGCTACTCTGCTTTTCTATTTGTGCCCAGAGTTAACAATTTTGACCCTGGGCCCACTTCTTCAATAAAACCAACTCCTATTCGAGTCTAGCCAAGGAGAAAAGAAACTTTTCTCCTTTTCTTGAACAAAGTCATATTTGCCCCCCCAAAAGTTAAATAATAAATGAAAGTGTGCCCATCTTTTGTCTTTTGGTGCAAAACTTTTGTACATCCAAGGCAAGTCCATAAAATAAGAGCTTCTTCATCCAAATTCAAATTCTTAGGGGAAAATCTTTCTCAACAAATTCAGTTTAACAAATCAATATCTAAATTCAAACTCCATATATTAATTTAATAATTATCCACCATGGCCTGATGTTTGAAGCCAAGTTATAGTGCCATGATCCATACTGCTTTCCTAATGCCTTGATGGGCGCTCACTTTCCACATGCCAATTGAGCTCAAGCTTTCGCCACGGGAACAGGCTTAATCATCATGTCTGCCGAGTTATCTGCTGTAGCAATCTTTTTCACAATAACATTACCCTTAGTTAAGACATCGCAAATGATATGGTACCTGATATTAATGTGTTTCGTTTACTCATGATAAACTGGATTATATGCCAAATATATCGCACCTTGGTTATCACAGTATATATCAACACTTTTCTTATCTAACTCAAAGTTCGAGAGTAAACTTCGTAACCATATCTCTTCCTTCGCTACAAATGTTAGTGCCATATATTCTACCTCAATCGAAAACGAGACAACATGATCCTATAATGACACTTGCCAACTAACTACGCCATCTGCTAGCGTAAACATATATCCTACTAAAAACTTGCAATCATCCAAGTTACAAGCATGATTTGAATCCACAAAGTAAGTAGTCTCACTATTACTATCCCTTCGGTACACTATATCCATGTCTATTGTCCCATTCAAATATCTAAGGATCCACTTTACAACTTCCCAAAAAACTTTACTAAGACGCTTCATATAGTGACTAATTACGCTTACAACTTATAAAATATCAGACCTAATGCATACCATAGCATACATAATATTACCCACTGCACTAGAATAAGAAACATGGGATATATGCTCCTCATCCTCAGTCTACGATGATAATTTATTTGAAAATTTAAAGTATTTTGCTAAATGTGTACTTATAGACTTCGTCGACTACATGTTAAAATGTGCCACAATTTTCTAAATATATTTCTTTTGAGGTAGACGTAAAACTCCTGCAACCCTATCACATAAAATCTCCATAACCAATACTTTCTTTGCAACACCTAAGTCTTTCATTTCAAATTCAGCATTTAACTGTCTCTTCAGCACATCAATATCATACATATTCTTAGCTACTTTTAGCATATCATCAACATATAGTAATAGATATATCAAAGAACCATTCTCCAATCCCTTAAAGTAAACATGGATATTCATCTGACCTTTCAAATAATCCTAATTTGCCATGAAAGTATTAAAACGCTTATACCACTACTTATGGGAGTGTTTCAACCCATACAAAGATTTACGAGATAAGTGTAATAGAAGTCTTAAAACTTGTCATGAAAATGCAATTAAGTCCTAAAACTTACAAAAAGTGCAATCAAGTCCTAAAACTTGTCAAATTATTTCAATCGAATCATAAAGTTAACACCATTAACTTTTTAACGGAAAATGCTGACGTGGCATTTAAAATTAATTTTTATTTTCCATGTGGCTTTTTTAAATTTTTTTATTTAAATTAAATTTAAAAAATAGAAAAGAAAAGTTCAAATTTATTTAAAAAACAAAACAGTACAAAAAAAAAAAAAAAAAGGCCAGCGCTTCCTTCGCCACCGCCCATCGCTGGAGGGGCGGTGACCGTCGCCGGAGGCGCCGTGAGGAAGGAGCTGCCTTTTTTTTTTTAACAATTTTTAAAAATAAATTTTAGCTTTTCTTTTTTAGTTTTTAAATCTATTTTTTTTAAATTGAATAAAAAATAATTTAAAAACCATGTGAAAAATGAAATATTATTTAAAATGCCACGTTTACGCCACGTCAGCATTTTCCATTAAAAAAGTTAACGGTGTTAATTTTAAGACTCGATTGAAACAATTTGACAAGTTTTAGGACTTAATTGCACTTTTTGCAAGTTTTATGACTCAATTGCATTTTTGTGATAAGTTTTAGAACTTCTTTTGCACTTATCCCAAGATTTATTTAACAAGTAAACATGATCTTCCTTATCCAAATAGCAAAGGGATACAAGTAAACATGATCTTCCTTATCCAAATAGCAAATTCTTCCAGCTACCTCATGTAAGTCCGCTCCTCCAACTCACCATGAAGAAATGCAGAATCCTGCGAAACAATTAAGACAAGTAAATACAAATAGATTTATGTCTTATCACAAGAGATGTCTTCTTCACAAGAGATGTCTTATCACAAGAGAAGACACCTCATTGTAGTTAATGTCTTCCCGTTGTGTATACCCTTAGCCTTCACCACTAGTCTCGCATTTTACCTCGCTACCTCAACACAAGGAATGCCCTCTTTCCATTTAAAGACCCATTAACTTCCGACAATCTTTTGACTCTTAAGTACTTTAACTAGCTCTCATGTCTAATTTCAATAAAATGATTCAATCTCTTCACTCATGGCTCTTAGCCACTGCAACGACTCATTACTAGTTATCGCTTTAAAGTAAGACGAATGCTCATCTATCTCCACCTCGTCATCTACAATTAATGCATAAGCAATATCTATATAATCATAATATACAACTATGCTGGTTGTTCACTATCACCGACTTCAAGAATTGCAGCTTCATCTTTAGTCTCAACTTCTATTACCTTTGAGATCTCTAGAATTTTCACCTAAAGCTCCATCACACTAATGGCATCATGATCTATCTTCTATGTTGGTTATGTCTTAGAACTCCTTTGTTGAAGCAATTTAGTGTCATTGAAGATCTCATCTCTGCTTTTCACCCCATGTGCATAAATCAGAAATATGCATTTCTTCACCCTCGGCTCAAGCTTACCATCACTCGCATGAGAATACATAAGACATCCAAATATACGCAATTTGAAGTAATCAATAGATTTCCCCGATCATACTTCCTCAGGAGTCTTCCACTCGATAGTAGATAATGGAGATCGATTAACTAAGTAACATGACATGTTCACTGCTTTGACCTAAAATTCCTTGCCAAATCCTACATGCGAAAGCATGCATCGAGCTCGCTCAAGTAAAATTTTATTCTTTCATTCTACCACGTAATTTCGCTATGGTGACCCAGGTACTGTGTGATGTCTCACAATCCCTTATTTCTCACAGAATTCGATAAAATATTTACCATAAAACTCAATGCCATTATCGATTCTCAAGCACTTAATCTGTTTATCAAATTGCTTCTCAATCAATGCCTTAAATTTCTTGAACCGATGAAACACGTCATATTTATGCTTAAGAAAGTCTACCCATACTGTTTTTGAATAATCATCGATAATTGTTAGTATATATCGGACACTTCTTTTTTAATGAACCATAGACGGGCCCCAGATGTCTAAATGAATGTATTCAATTAGTCACTTGATTGAATGAATAGTTATAATAAACTTAATTCGGTATTGCTTCTCAAAGATGTAGTGTTCACATAAGTCTAGCTCCCCTATTTTCTAAACCTTCAACAATCCCTTCTCACTCAGTATCATCATAATTGCCTCACTCATGTGCCCTAAACGCATATGACATAATTAAGTCAAGTCAAAGTCTGACTCACTTGATGAAACTAAAGTAGTTTTAGTCACAATCTCTCCTAGTAGATGATAGAGAGTATTTACTTTATTCCCCTTATCATTGTCATGCACCTCAAGAGATCTCCAATACTCTACAATTAGCGATGTAACTCCACTCGATGCATCATGTGTCCCTAGAGAAATAAGATTCTTCTAGAGCTCTGGTACATGCCTCATGTTTGTCAATATGCGCACCACCCCATCGTATATCCGAATCCAAATTGTCCCTATCCCCATAGACTTGCAGACTACATTATTCCACAAAAGAACTCTATCACCATCTACAGTATAGTAAGCAATAAACTAGTTCTTATGAGGTGTCATATGATAAAAACACCTCGAATCTAGCACCATTCATCTTCTAACGAACTAGTAGTTATACATAAAATAGTTTCTGCATCATTAGTGCTCTCCTCAACAACGTTTGACACACTATTTGTGGCATTCTACCTATCACCTTTGTTTCTCCGCTTTAGACAATCTCTCTTAATGTATCTCTCCTCGTGACACTCAAAGTACTTCACGCATCCCTTGACCTTTCTATGGCATGATTTCAACCTGCTTTTACCTTTATTACCACTAGACCCTCGATGTTGTTCCCCACCTCAAATCGTTAGTGCATGCGTTGCCCCTTACGCTAAATCGTCATCTCGCAAACTTTCTCTACCACTCCTTAGAAAATAAATAGAACTTTACCTCTTTCGAGGTAATTGTAGTACGCCCCTACAACAGTAAATCACTAAAGTGCTCTCATGACTCTGGTAAAGAAACTAACAACATCATAGCCCGTTCTTTATCATCAAGTATCTTACCGACGTTCTTCAAATCCATTGTAAGTTTATTAATTTCATTCAAGTGAGATATGATAAAAGTGCCTTCTATATATCTAAATGGAAACATCATCTTCAACATGTAAAAGCAATTATTCAAATCCTTCTTTACATAGACGGTCTAAAGTTTTGCACATAATGCTGGGGCATCCTTCTCCTTAATCACTTCTATTAACACCTCATCCGACAAATTCAATAGGATTGTGTTCTTTACTCTTTCCATTAGCTTTGCCCTATCAAAGGCTTTTATTATAATCGGCAACTCATCTTCACCATCCAGTGCCTTGGCCAAACCTTGGGTTAACAATACCGCATGCATCTTGATGCTTCATAACCCAAAGTTGTTCCTCCCGTTAAACTTCTCAATTTCAGCTTTTACCTCAGACATAATTGCAATAACAGAATTTCCAAATAATAATCAGACAAGCAAAAGCCCCAAATCATAATCAAGAAATCCAATCCTAAGCTTTAATTTCAATTATTGAAATATAATATGCGGAAACGACAAGATCTTACAAATTAAGTCAACACAAAATCACTAGAGAAATAAAGAATGAATAATAAGGACACTAGAGATTTATGTGGTTCAATTCGAATATTAGTACCTACTTTCACAGGAAAAGCCAATAGTAAAGATATTCATTAAAATAGGAGAATCAGACTTACAATCACTCACATGTGTGGGTATTTCCTACACCTAGATTCAAACCCAAACCTAAAGTTTTTACAAATAAATATGTAAACTCACAGCACAAAATCACCGCGTGTTCAAGCCTCTCTACGTACACCCAAATACAAGAACTCCTCTAATAGTTGTTCTTTTCGGTATCAAGGCTTCACGTTTCTTGTGTGGCTTCTTGGCTCGTGCAACTCTTCTCTTTTCTCAAGCGACACATCTTCTCGCTAAAGAGAAACCCTGGCATTTTGTATATATGTGCAGCTCCTCAGCTTTATATGTGGGCCTAGAGTCAACAATTTTGACCCTGGGCCCCACTTCTTTAATAAAACACTCCTATTCAGGTATAGCCAAGAAGAAAAGAAACATTTTCTCCTTTTCTTGCACAAAATCATATTTGCCCCCCAAAAGTTAAATAATAATAAAAAGTGTGCCCATCTTTTGCCATTTAGTGCAAAACTTTTGTATGTCCAAATCAAGTCCATGAAACAAAGCTTCTTCATCTGAACTCAAATTCTTAAGAGAAAATCTTTCTCAACAAATTCGGTTTAACAAATTAATATTCGAATTTAAACTCGAGATATTAATTTAACAGGTATCCACATTCTCCCTCGTGCACAGAAATTCTCTTTCAAGTAAGATCAAAGATCAAGCCTACAAGTGATATATGTAGTGCTAATTGTGCACACATCGCATCACGTGTATGCCCGTGTACTGAACTATCGAAATTGCATTTTATGCTTGTCCATGATGGTTGCGAACAACAATAGTTAGCCATAGACCACTAGCCCATCAACTTCACTCGCTTTCCTCCAACTTCGTAATAGATACTTCAACTGCCTTTGAACCCATCAACTCTCAACAACATGAAGGCCCATCTAGCCGCAAATTAAGTTCAAGCCATATAATCAGGGGAAAAAAGGTAAAAGGGACAGCTTTAGATGGACCGATATTCTTGTAATGTATGTTTAACTAGCATTAATCGTGTATCGATGCTATGCACAATTATGGAGTTAGGATAGCTTCAAGTGCTACTATTTAGACATTATTGCAGGCCAAAAAGAGCAATGTTGTTTGTTGTTACTAGCGGGATCACCTAGAGAGGGGTGAATACATGATTTTGTGCGACAATAAAAACAATCAATATAAGAATTGTCAAACTCAAGTGAAATATGTGCTTGAATATGATTTTCACCAAAACACAAAAGTCTGAATTTGAATATTGAATAAGAGATATGATGATATTAGTTAGTGTGCAAAAGTCTATTAAATAAGGGATAAGTGCAATATAAGTCATAAAACTTGTTACGAAAATGCAATTGAGTTTTAAAACTTGCAAAAAGTGCAATCGAGTCCTAAAATTTGTCAAATTGGTTCAATTGAGTCCTAAAGTTAACATTGTCGGACTTATTAACGAAAAATGCTGACATGGCATTTTAAATGATTTTTTATTTTCCATGTGGCTAATTAAAATTATTTTTTATTCAAAATTAGATTTAAAAACTAAAAAAGAAGAAGATAAAATGGCAGCTCCTCTGTCGATGCCGCCACGGCCTCGCCTAGTCGGGTAGCCGTGACCTCCGCCCAAGGTCGACGACCATCAGCCCCTCTAGTGATAGGCAGCGGCGGAGGAGCTGCCATTTTCTTTTCTTTTCTTTTTGGATAGTTTTTTAAATAAATTTTAGCTTTTCTTTTTTAGTTTTTAAATCTAATTTTGAATAAAAAATAATTTTAAAAGCCACGTGGAAAATAAAAAAATCATTTAAAATGTCACGTCTGCACCACGTCATCATTTTTCGTCGAGTAAATCGACGGTGTTAAATTTAGGACTCAATTGAACCAATTTGACAAGTTTTAGGACTCGATTGCACTTTTTGTAAGTTTTAGGATTCAATTATATTTTCGTAATAAGTTTTAGAACTTCTATTACACTTATCCCATTAAATAAATAGCAAACAAGAGATTAGAGATAGAGGAAATTGTACACAAAATTTATAGTGGTTTGGTCCTGTCCTACGTTTGACACCTGCTTAAAACAGGATAGAATCATATATAAATTGGATATAGGTCGAATTAAATTATCCCATGAGTCGGGTAAGATAAATGTTAATAGGATTTTTAATATCCATAATAGGAAAGTTATTTTTCTCAAATAACAAAATTAAAATTATATTTTAATATAAATAAAATTTGGATTCTAATATAAGAAATTCAAAAAAAAGAAATAACAGTTTAATTTCTTAATTTAATCTTATTTTTATTTACACATTTGAATTTAATTCTATTTTATAATATAAATTCCATATATGAATAAAAGTATATTTTGGGTATTTTAGTGTTTTAGGTACATTAGTACAATTTATAATTTAATAAAATTTTGTTAGAGAATGATGAGAGGGGAAGAAAGAAATAAAAAATTAATTAATTAAAAATAAAATATAAAATAAAATAAAAATAAAAATAAAAATAAAGTAGACAATAGTGTCGCGAAAGATTTTTACCATCTCCATTTATAAAATTTTTAGTTCATTTATAATGATATACCATTTCGACTAAATAATGTACATACTATAAAGTGAGTATATCCGACTTTATTACTACAATCACCAAACAATCGATAGAATATAGTAATATCCCTAGATTTCATATCACATTCTATCTAATCATATCTTTATTAGAAATCCAAATGACCAAAATTAACCTAATATGTTACAAAAGTGCGTGATTAGTCTCACAATATCACACAATCACTTTTTCATTGCCTCTCAAAGGGTTAAAATTTGTAACTCGCAAAAGACAAGTAAGTCCGAAGCTCTCTTGAACTTTGGAATATTTTATTTTGACTTGTCCTTCTCTTAGTACTTTGGTCTCCTTTTTATACTCCTCCACTTCCAATTTTCTCGTTGGACAGCCTTCGAAGAATCTTTTTCCAATCAACCTATTGGACGAAATGTGTAAAGAAGACTGAATAGTCGTTAAGAGATAAGATATGTTGGAACATTTTATTTTGACTTGTCCTTCTCTTAGTACTTTGGTCTCCTTTTCATACTCGTCCACTTCCAATTTTCCTGTTGGACAGCCTTCAAAGAATCTTTTTCTAATCAACCTATTGGAGGAAATATGTAAAGAAGATTGAAAAGCCGTCGAGAGATAAAATCTGAATCCAAGTTGATTTAGTCAACCTTACAAAAAAATCACCAATTTTCATAAGTAGAGTTCTTCAATTTTAGGGAAGTAGCGTGTATTAAAAAAAGATTGTCGATCAATCAAAGATGTCTTGAGTAAAGTGATGCAAGACAATCTTTGAGATTGAAGATCAATCAATATTTTCCATGTTGGAAATCCAAGTTAGGTCACTAGCTTGCATTTGAACATTTATATCTGTGTGTAACTTCAGATTCTGATGTTGTTTAGTCGTAGTAAACTCTGAAGATATTTCACGATATTGATGAACTCCATATCCAATCGTTCCTAATATCCATATAATTGTTGGGAAACAATTCAGTAAGTGATTGTCTTTATCCGTAATATTGTGGACAACATTTAAAAAGAGTTTGAAACATTTCATGATCTAGACCTTTCTTAGACATGATGTTCAAACATAAATAAGTTGAATCTGAATAACCTTTTTCTTCAAAAGCAATTCCTAAAGAAGAATACTTATATGTTTTTATCATATTCATAATAAATTAAGGAAGGTTGTGTCAACTTCAAAATTTGTTAGGAGGTTTTCTCAACATTGTCGGCCTTGTAAGAGCTTAAGATATACCATGTTATGGCGTTGAAAAAGCACATCAAGCTCTTGGCAGATCTTTCTTTGTCAGCAATTATTGACCTGATGCACAAACGTCTGGCCTCGGTCCAAAAAACTGATAAAAATTGTGTATTTTTCTGGGTTGGCCAGTCAATGATTGTAATTGTCCGTTTTTCATTGGCAGGCAAGTCATTGTAATTGCCTGGCTTCATGGCAAGTCAATGGTGTGGCCACGCATGGTTGTAATGGTCCTCTCCCTTACAGTTGGTAATGAATGTTTAATGTCTCTCTAGTCACTACCTTAAGACAGAAACAGGATCAAATTGAAAGAAAAAACAAGGAACCTGATCCAGAGTCTTGTTTTCTTTCTGAGTTAAGGCAATTTGATAAGGTAAGAGCTCAATCTGTTCTCTTTTCATGGCCAGGTCAAGAGTTCCTTATCAACTTCCATTTTCTTACTATTTTCCTTCTGTGCTTTTTTAGTGGATCTCATTGAAACGCTAGTTGAGGATTTGCAGTTGAAGAGAGCCCTTAACCGTCTCTTCATATTGTCCTCTTCTCATTGGTTGTATCTTAAAATTTGGAAATATAACATTTCAGATTTGGATGCCAAAACTTATCTTTTGCATCAGTTCAGGGCTCAAAGTGGCTCTGCAATTTGTTTCTTCAGCACGAACATTTTTGCATTGCCGTGTATGCTTGGTTCTGCTTCTGATTAATTTTGAAATTTCAAGAGCCGTGTGAATGAATTGCAGTGTATGAAAGGTTCTTGAGAAAGCTAGAGTAATGAGCTCTTCATTTGTCATTTTGGGTCGCTTTGATTTGATCACTTGGTCTTATAAGCTTCCCTCTGTATAGATACTGCAAATTCATCTGTAATTCTGCACTTTGCAGAGCACTTTCAGATTTTCCAGGAGCAGCATGGTGCAACGGAATTCAAGTCGTTCAGCTGGTAATTCTTCTGACTATATAAAGAAAAGATGATGTATACGATACCAATGAGAAGATTAGCCTCCCATTTAAATCCTCGATTATCATTACGTTCCTTCAATTGAAGTTCTTGTCTCTTATCATTGAAGGTGGAACAATAGTCCGTTCAAAGTCAATGGCTGTTGCTGGAAATCTGTGGCTGTGTCTCATCTTGATATCCAGCATCTCACTGGAGGGTGCTCAATATAAAGACAAGATATATCCAGGATTCCAAACGTCTCAAATGGATTCAATCGACGATGGTGGATTGTTTCTTTTGTCCAATAGCTCGATTTTCAGCTTCGGCTTTGTCCCAGCCTCCGATCCTACTCTATTCTCATTAGCTGTGGTTCATTTCGTCAGCGGGACCATAGTATGGGCCGCAAATAACGACGCACTGGTCACGAATTTCGATACTTTTGACTTCGATGAGAATGGCAATGCGTTTCTACAGAAAGCAGGAAGCACTGTGTGGTCGACGAATACCAGTGGGATAGGAGTTTCCGCAATGGAGTTGCAGGATTCAGGAAATCTGGTTTTGCTTGGGAAGGACAGTACAGTGGCTTGGCAGAGTTTCGACTATCCTACCGATACGCTGTTATTGAACCAAGATTTCACGCAAGGGATGCGGCTCGTGAGCCGTGGGTTCAAGAACTTGACCTACACTCTCGAGATTAAATCTGGCGACATGATCCTTTCTGCAGGTTATAAAACGCCTCAACCTTATTGGTCGATGGGGAAGGACTTAAGAAAAGTGAAGAACAAAAATGGCGGTCCCGTAGCCTCTGCCACGATGGTCGCAAATTCATGGAGATTCTACGATGAGAACAGAACTTTGCTGTGGCAATTCCTCTTTTGGAATTATACCGAACCTAACGACACTTGGATCGCTGTCCTAGGGAAGGACGGGATCATCTCATTTTCCAGCTTGAGCAGTGAAGGAACGACTAATGCTTCTCCCGTGGAAATACCAATTGATGACACATGCAGCACGCCTGAATCTTGCGACCCGTTTGAAGTCTGTTTTAATGGAAGTGATTGTCGATGTCTCTTAGCCCTCGATTCTCATCCAAATTGTGGTTCAGGGTTGGGTTCTCCTTGCGATCACTCAGAGGCTTCAATTGATCTTGTTAATGCTGGGGAGGGAATCGGGTACTTTGCGCTCGAGTTTGTCTCACCCTCGCTGAATGCCGATCTCAATGGATGCAAAACCTCTTGCCTGGATAATTGTTCATGTCTCGCAATATTTTATGAGAATAGTTCTAGAGGTTGTTACTTGTTTGACAGTATTGGGGCCTTGCAGAGCTCTGATCAGAATTCTGGATTTGTCTCTTACATTAAGGTGTTAACCGGGGGTGGTAAGAATGGCCGGAAATCTCAAGACAGCAGACGAAACGAGAAACGTTTGTTATATGCTGGACTATTTCCTGTTTCCACTTTCTTCCTTGTTCTTGGTCTGATCTGTGCCGGATTCAGATATTCCAAGGCAAAGCGGACATTGCCCGAAGCTGCTCAAGAGACTGCAGAGGAGGAGGACAACTTTCTCAACAGTTTATCGGAAATACTGGTTCGTTTCAGGTATAAAGAGCTTCAAGATGCGACTAACAACTTTTCCATGAAGCTAGGGCAAGGCGGGTTTGGCTCAGTGTACCAAGGTGTCCTACCAGATGGGACGAGATTGGCTGTGAAGAAATTGGAAGGCATCGGCCAGGGAAAGAAAGAGTTTCGAACCGAAGTATGCAGCATCGGAAGCATCTATCATCACCACTTGGTCAGGCTGAAGGGCTTTTGCGAGGAAGGAACTCACCGGCTTCTAGCATACGAGTACATGGCGAACGGGTCTCTCGATAAATGGATCTTTAAGAAAGACAAGGAAGGCATGTTAGATTGGGAAACACGATATAAAATTGCAATTGGAATGGCGAAAGGACTGGCCTACTTACACGAAGAATGTGATGTGAAGATTGTTCACTGCGATATAAAGCCAGAAAACGTGCTTTTGGATGACAAATTTAAAGCCAAAGTCTCGGATTTCGGATTGGCTAAGCTAATGACAAGAGAGCAGAGCTGTGTTGTTACGATGCTCAGAGGCACGAGAGGTTACCTCGCGCCGGAGTGGATAACCAGCTGTGCCATATCTGAGAAGAGCGATGTCTACAGTTACGGGAAGGTTCTGTTTGAGATAATTGGCGGAAGAAGGAACTACAACCCCGAGGAAACATGGGAGAAATCCTATTTCCCCCTCTATGCTTTCAAGATGATGGAAGAAGGGAAGCTGAGAGAGATACTTGATCCGGGTCTTGAGATCAACGAAAGAGATGAGACAGTTTCTATCGCTATTAAAGTTGCATCATGGTGCATACAAGAAGATATGAACCTGAGACCGTCAATGTTAAAAGTCGTCCAGATGCTTGAAGGTGTCTTTCCGGTTCCTCAGCCGCTGACTTCTTCACCACAAGGTTGTGGGTTTTTTCCGAGGTTTTTCAAGCCAGAAGACCACAGCAACACAAATCTTTCAGCGGTTCAGCTTTCAGGTCCGAGGTAACAGCAAGTTGTACGTCCTCTGGAATTTTTCCGCAGGGACGGATGATCACAGTTTTTCCTCCTTGCTGTGTGTAGCAAGTGCTTCCAGAAATTCAAGCACAACTAGTTGATGATTCAACTCTGACAGTGACCAGAGAGAAGGGAAAAAAAAAACTATGACAGTTGATGCATTGAACCAAATTACATGGCTAGAGTGTGCATGGTCTGTTGAGCTTACATGGCCATCCAGGTTAAACCGCGTTTCCATGCTAGCAAGTGAACAGTGAAACCAGAAATGGTACATCTCCAGGTGAAGAAAACACTGGAGGTGTACATCTCCAGCAGTATCACTTCACATAGGGTCAACTAGAGCTAATTCTTACTCTCGAGAGGTAATATGGGAAGAGTTGCATCAGTAGCTCGAGACATCAAAAAATGTATCGACTCTGCAAGTTTTGGGGTCCTTTGAATTATAAAAGAGGCATAACCATCACATTGGAGATGCCGACAGGTATTTGCCTGCAGAAGTTTGAGTCCCCCTGCACCGAGGATTGATCAGATTGCAATGATGAGGAAGAGAGATCTCTATGAACTAGGCAAGCTCTTAATTTTCCAGGTATGCAGCTCCTGGGTTCCCGACCTGACCGTCAAGCGTGCGATAAAGACTTGAAAGATTATATGGGGATTCAAGATGGTTGTCTTCTTTCTGGTTAGCCTCGAAATTCCTTTTTCAGTTCTCATGCTAATCACCAGGGCGGTTTCGACTAGGTCACAGATTTGTTTAAATGATCTGATGACCCAGTCAAGTAGCCTAGTAAATAACCTTCACAAGTTCTCCCTGAGATCAGCGACATTTTCTAGCTGTCGAGCTGACACGAGATCAGGTTTTGGTGTCTGTCCGCGTCCAATGACGGTCACAAGTTTCAGCTGTTCACTAGACTTAGCTCTGATGAAGGATCGCCCGAAAGAATCAAGAGTTACTATACTGTTGTAATTCCCTTCCGAAAACTTGAACAGGGTTGATTAGTTGTTGGACATGCACACAAAGGAAATGTCTTTTAGGAAAAGAGAAAAGTATGTAAAGGTTGATATGCTAAATCGGTATAAGATATGTGGCCGACTCTTATCAAGTGTTGAATATGACCCGTTTATTTAAATGCCGAATCTATCATATAACTTGGCCTACAAATTATGAACAAGAATATTTAAAGAGATATCATTCAAACAGACGAATATTAAACAAAGAAAAGGAAGTTGTTTCAGTTCAGTCCCACTTTTCAGCTGATTATGCCACAAAGCTAGTGCGTGGAGGGTTTCTCATTAAGTATCATTAGTGGTGTCAAACTGGATTAGTCATAGTGCTTTGTTTTTTATATAAGACTTCTGTATTGTACCTACGTGATTTTTTTTTTAATTATTTCCCCATTTTTTCTGTGGGTAGAAGACATTTCATTACCTGGACGAGAACCAAATAACCCATTTATAAATCTCCTCAGATATTTTTGGGACAATAATGGGCCAAAACGGGCCCCCCATATTAGCATCTTCTCTATGTTTCGTGGAGATTCTCAGCTGTCACTGATTGCATAATCTTGAGAACAGTTTTCTGGATAACACTCAACAAGTTAGGGTGTCGCTTCACGAGAAAGTCTCTCAACTTGGCCCTAACTTGTGATTAATTGATGTTTCTGGTCCCATCCTTTTGTTGTTGATTAAGATGATGCAAAGCAAAAGGGGAATTAAAGTACTTTTCTTTCAGGAAATTGCACAACAAGATCTTACTAAGTTGCTGTAAGACCCACCTCAATGGGTTATAAGATCAACGGCAAGAAAGTACCTGTGGTGTTGCTTTTTGTTAGTACCAACAAAACTTGTACCTAGAAACAATCATTAAGGGACATGCCCAAGATGGTATTGGGAAGTACATGAAAAGCGAGTTGGGAATTGGGATCACCACCTGATGCGAGACTAAGAAAGATCACCATCGCTATAGCGCATTAATTCTAGCCGAAGTTACTTGAAGATCTCAGCAAACCGATCCTTCGTTGAGATATATTCATTGCGCGGATCAAGATTCAAGTGCAGAGGAAGAAACAACAAATGGTCTGACATAAAAGAAACCGAGTTGCGGAAGAATGGGACAGCCTCGTTGAAACTGAGACCCATTATATTAGGCAGAAAGAACGGTCAACTTTGGTAACTTGCTGGTCAAAGTTCAGGTCTGATTAGAGCTCATGCATTGTCACATTCAATGGCCTTGACACTAACTTTTATGACGGGTCCATTTCCACATCTAACATGTCCATTTCTTGGAAATTTACTAAAGATATGAAATTGTCCTTTTTAAAAAGTCTTCGCCGATGCCCAGAATTACCCTTTCAAAACATCGGTTAGTGCTAGGAAAAAAAGTTATTATTTGTTAAACCTCACGTACTTATATAATAAATATATATGGAAAATAAGTGTTATTACATTGAATTGTTTTCTCCAAACATGACATTTTACACTAGGAAATTGGGTTCGTACCATCAAGAAAAGTATATTTCATCACTTTGTACAACTCCGCTCTTTACATTTTAAACAAGAAAATACAACAACTACTCAATGTTTTCGGTTCAATATTGTTGATCAGAATTTTCATGGTTTGATATCGAAAAAATGAGAGAAAAAACACTAAAATATAAACTAAAAATTGCTGTGGGCCGCTCCATATCAAAAAAATAAATTACATAAATAATAAACTTTTCCAAATATTTTGTTTCTATCTTAATATCAAGATCAAAAAAAAGGGGTGAAGAGAATGAGTGTATCGATGCCTGAGACAGGGAGAAAGTGACTAAACAAGGGAGTCTTGCCTCGTTCGATGTATAATTTTTCCAACACATGACAATACGTACAAGAAAAACAATGCCAATTTCTTATCCTTCGGCGCCTTCGTTTCAAGGCTCCGCACATGTCGTGTGGACTTTTCCTGTTGTTCCTATCACCGTCCCGGTAAAATACTCCCAGAAAAACAGCATAGAATAATGAAAAAAATAAAAGAATCTTGTTAGTAAAATGATTCTGATTCTTGTGAAAGTCGTGCGTTCTTTTCTTTTCTTTTTTTTTACAATTTCTCTTTTCTTTTCCAGTTATGTCTTTAAATAATGGAGAAGGCGCTGGCTCGAAAGTAGCAAGTGATAAAAATACTAATTGCGAAATTTCGTGATAAATTGTTAAAAGAATGTGTTGTTTATTATTTAATATTCTAACACTCCCCTTATACTTAGTCTGGTCTACTAAGTGTCGAATTATGCCTAAAAAGATTTAAACTCAAGACTTCCTATTCGATAACTAGAGATCCTTTTGAAAGAAAGCACCAAAAAAAATTCTAAATTTATTATATTTATGTCAATATAGTCATAAACATTTTAATTGTGTCTATTTAGTCTTAAATCTTTATACAATTTGCCAATTGAGTCATTTGAGCTAATTTTGGCCGGAAATCTAATGCGGATGCCAGCCTTCCTATATAACACGAGTAACACTAACGTGAACGATTTTTAAAATTTTGAATTTTGAATTGTATTTTATTATTCTTTTTGCTTTCTTTTTTTTCCCCTTTCATTTTGCTAGCCACCGCGCAAGGGGTCAACAAGCCCTCATCGGCCGTTGACAAGGGCCGTGGCTCTTGCCCAGGCCCTTGCTAGATCTGGGTGAGGGTTGCCTTGCTTGCGGGGCCTTCACAAATTATTTCGACCAAAATTGGTCAAAATAACTAAATTGACAAATTATGAAAATGTTTAAGACTAAATTGCCCTAGTTGAAATGTTCAAGAATGAATTGGCACAAATGCAATAGGTTTATGATTTTTTTAATACTTTCTTCATTTTGTTTGTTACGCGGAAAATAAGTGACTCGGAAAATTTTTCCCAAAATTAATCGCTTGCATCACTTAAATTAATCAGTTAGTGAAAAATACTTTAATTATTAATAACAATTTGTGTTTAAATATTTCCGTGAATAACAAAAATGTTTTTTGTTCATTCATTTTTATAAGTGATATAATCGATAAAAAAACGTACCTCATAACTTGTTTCTCAATCGAAAAGATCTCAAACTCCGATCCATTAAAAAGACTAACCAAATAGACCAACCATAGGAAAAAATTGGGTGCTAAGCGAAAAGGGTAAAAAGATAATGGAATAGTATAGGAATGTAGGGTGACATTCATTAGGTGATGAAAGTGACCAAAGAGATCATCCTCCCTACTCAACAATGACGCTTCTCTTAGAAAATGAACTCTACTTCTCATGTGGTCTCTTTCAATCTCTTTCTCAAAGGGACAGTTTCTCAAAGGGATAGGGAAATGATGCTTCCATTGCTTTCGCTCACACAGATAAGAATTATCCGTTGGCTCGCCGTGCGACGAAAGTTGCTAAATTCTATCGTTACCATCGCTTTTCTTCTTTTAGACTCGTGAGTCCACGGGAATCCGGACTTCAAATTCATCACGATTTAATTCTTCACAGCGGGTTGTGCAGCCCGACCCGACTTGACCCACGTTTTGCACGTTAAGAAAAAGTGATTCGTTGATGAAGCTCTGAAACATCTCTCGGAACTTAAGAAAATTACCTTATTATAATTATGCCAATTTAATCTTAAATCTTTTAATTTTACTAATTAAATCCCAACCCTTTTGGCAGTTTGTCAATTTAGTCTTTCTTGTCAATTTTCATGGAAATTGCTGACGTCTGGCACCGGTTGTATTACATAGCATAATCGACGCTAACGTAGATAAATTTTACAATTGAAAATAAAATAAAAAATAAAATAGACCTCCTTCTTCTTCCATCGGTCATTAGGCCTCAATGACAATCGATGATTGACCATAGGCAAGGCCATCAAAGCTTGAGCTCACCAGGATCTGTCAAGGTGGAGCCTTGTCCAAGGCTGGCCAAGCTCAGCCTCGATAGATCCCAACGAGCTCAAGCCTTGCCTATAGTATAGTAGGTTGCTAGCCATCGTCAAAGCTTGGTGATAGGCGAAGGAAGAAGGAAAATGAAAAAGAAAGAAAATGAAAAATAAAATTAAAAAATCAATTTTAAAAAATTATAAAAACTATCTACGTCAATGCTTTCACTCATAGTGACATATCGGTGATTTCTAGTCGAATTTGTCTAGAATGACTAAGTTGGTAAATTATCAAAATGTTTAAGATTCAGTAAGCATAATTGAAAGGTTTAGAATTGAATTGATATAAATACAATGAGTTTAAAACTTTTTCGATAATTTCTCCCTTGGAAATTACTTGGCCAACGTCTCTTACTAGTGCTACCACGGCCAAGTGACGATGGCCACACCATCGCGTAATTGATCAATTTAATCCTCTCGCATAAGTAAATTGAATGAGTTTAGACCTTATTTGTTTCGTAGAAAATAAATAATTTAAAAAATATTTTCCTAAAATTGATCACTTGTATTATATAAAATAATTAATTAGTGAAATTTTTTTTTATTATCGACAGTAATTTATATTTAAATATTTTTATAAACATTGAAAATATATTTTATTCATTCATTTTTTAAGCAATTCAATTAATTATTTTTAAGAAAAAATTTCCAAATATTAATTTTCTATCAAACAAAACACCATGAAATAATAATTTATTTCATCTCTTCGGCAATTTAAAGGTTTTATTTTTTGCCTACCTGGACGTTGGATGCACCGGTCCCAGTGACTGAAATATCCAAACACGCCACGTGTTGGGGGCCCAACGTCAAAGCCCTCGGCCAATCAGGCTTCAGCGAGGAGCAGAACCGCACGTGCGACTGCTGTAGGACGTCCTCCTTGCGAGGTGGACACCAAAGGAACAACGAAATTCAATACCATGCGGCACAATCAATCAACAATGTTTCCTTGCAATCCCCCACTCACCGTTTTACACGATGTGCATCTAATTTAATTTTGCATTTTAATTTAAATTAATCTGACCCGAAATCGGATTTATTTTTCCAAGCGTGTGTGACCCGCCAAATGCATTATCCATCGTCGCTGAGTGCTTTAATTTCAAATATTTCGCCCGTTATCGTCGTACAAAAAACTCTAACAAAGTCAAGTCTAGTGGTTACTTTAATCATGGTCATATTTACTACATCGGGATATGCGTGTACTAACCAAGATCTTTTTCTTTGCTTAATGGACTAAATTGCCTTCGCGATAAGCTAAAGTCACCGTAGAATAAGTTTAAAGACAGGTTGAATGACAAGAGATAAGGATTGCCCAACTTATTTCCACCATGCTTACCATCTATTTATGCCCTTTGTTTAATGGGGTTCAATAGTCACGTTGTGGACCATTGGAGAATAAATGTGGATATATTCTAGGGTCTATTCACAATTATTGCGTCTAATTTTTGTTCTAAATGAAAGCGAATGATTTGAATTTTGTGGAATTTATGAGAAAATTTATACATCGTATTTATATGTCTTAAACGTAATGAGAAGTTAAAATGACATGATTGGTCTCTGGATTATGATATAATGTGCAATGTCATCTTTAAAATTTTAATTTATTCAATGTGATTCGAAAACTTTAGCCTAATGTGTAATGTCGTCCATGGGCTTTTAAATTGTCTGATATGATTCCCGAGCTTTTGATGCGTATTCAATTTAATCTCCAACCTATATGAACATATATAATGTCATCCCTAAATTTGAATTAATATAATGATAATATTGGATACTTTATTTTAGTTTAGGGATTAAATTGAATATTTACCGAAAGTTCATGACGACATTATACATCGAATTAAAGTTTATGGATCATATTGAATAAATTAAAAGTTTGATGATGACATTGCACATTTAACCAAAATTAAGAGATCATTTTTATTAGTTTCCCTAGCAAAAAATAAGAAAACATTAAAATGCCAATTTATGCATACGCATATTTCGATAAATAATTGTGCGTGGTTATTTGAGGAAATAATAATGCAATATAGCAAAAAAGTGAAATTAATTAGGGACCGCCCGAGGTTTTTGTGGTCCGATATATACCGTGTCGGCTGCATTTTAATGCCACACGTTGTCGTTTTTTAGGGCTCCCGACAGGCTGAGCCTCTGTTGGTCGGTTTGTCAGGCACAAGTCATGCCCACACGCTCTCAAGTAAGAAGGCACGAGCCATACATTTAAAAAAAAAAAAAAATTAGAGTTACGTAATTGCTCCTTCCCAAATCGATTGGTAAATGAACATGCGCAATAATATAATATTCAAAGGGATTTTCCATGATGAATAAGTAAATAAAAAACTGTTTGGATATACTTTTTTGGACAGGAACTTTCTAATTTTATGGAATTAGTAGTACTTTCTAATTTTATGGAATTAGTAGTCCGATATAGAAAGGTTTATGGAGGGGATGACAACTATATACAAATAAAAGGACACTGTAATATTCGCAATTAGTTAGGTTGTGTAATTATGTGAAAATCGAATTAATTTTTTACGAAGGTTTATGTAGCTGACTCTCAAGATCATTAGCACGATGGGAGTATATACAATCCATAAACAGGCGTTACAAAGCTATATTTGAAAACATTATCTTCAATGATCTTTTTCTTTCAGTATAATTCTAACAGTGATAACAACAACAATACTTTTTACCGGCTATTGGATGAGAGTATAGGATAAATATAAAATACCACATTTGGGGCCAGGACACGTTATATGCATTGGCAGTCCTAGGGGGACAAGTGGTGGTCCCCATGCCCTCTATATAACAAAATTTTTAATTCAAAATTGATAGATATCTAAATATTAAATCATATATTCGTCTAATAATTTAAAATTTTATTTTTAATATTTATGTGAAAAATGTTTGTCTCGTATTTTCTCCTCAGCCTCAATTTCTTGCTCTTGCGATTGATCATATTACTTTGCTTCCTGCGTGATATCATCTTAACTTTAGCTAGAATTGCCAAATATGTTCAAAGTTAAATTTCTAGAATATCCAATTATAGGTAATTTTTATTGGTGATGAGAAACTTCATGACATTGGCTTGAATAGCGCTCTAGAGCTTTGTCCTTATTAGCAGCAAGATGCTACAAGATGTAGCATGGTTTTCATAAGACAATTTTTGGAAGTTGAGAATTAGGGCCTGCATGTTTTTGTTCCTGGAATCTGTTTATGAACAGATTTTTTTGTTTTTGTTTTTTTCAACTTCAAAAAAGAACAAAAATAAGAAAAAAAAAAAAATTGTTTCTTGTTAAAACAATTTTGAAAAAACATTTCCTTCTTCTCTCTCTTCTCTTTTCTTCTTCTTTTTTTCTTTGGCGGTCGCCGACCTCGGCCATGGCCGGCGACCGGCCGTCGAGGGCCGCGCGACGCCGTCGAGGGTCGCGACCTCGCCGGAGCGTCGCCGGCCCCCGCGCGAGCTCGGCGTCGCCGGGCGGCGAGGCCGAGCCTCGCCTTGGCCGGGCGAGCTCGGCTCGCCCGGATCCGGCGAGGCCGAGCCTCGCCATGGCCGGGCGAGCTCGAGCTCGCCGGATCTCGAGCCCGAGCTCGCCCGGCCAAGGCGAGGCTCGGGCTCGCCGCGCCGGCGACGCCGAGCCTCGCCTTGGCTGGGCGAGCTCGGGCTCGCCCGAGATCCGGCGACGCCGCCGAAAAGAAAGAAGAAAAAAAAAAAATAAAGGAAAAAATGAAAAATAAAATAAAAATATTAAAAAATTAAAAGAAACAAAAAAAGAACATAAATTTACCAAACGTGTTTCTATTCATTTTTTATTCCCGAACAAGTTTACCAAACGCATCTTTTTGGTCAAAAATTGTTCCCCGGAACAGAAACACTTTTTTCTATTTCTGTTCTCTGGAACAGTTTTTGAACAGAAACGTTACCAAACGCGCCCTTAATTTTCATTGGATTCGATGTATGGTTGATAGTAACGATCAACATGCTTTTATTTGGCTCGCTGAAATCCTCGCTTTTTGCAAAATAAATATTAATAATTAGTGTTCTAGCTCGAGTTATATTGAGCTGTGCTAGAATTCAACTTTACACAAGAATCCAAATGGAGTTCAATCTTGCAGCACAAATGAGACAATTAGGAGTTTTGATTTTCACAATTTGGAATAGAACCAAAATGAAGAGGCTAGTAACCTTTGGTCATATTATTTCATTTTATTAATAATTGATGTAAGATTTTCACTTTATTTTATTTTCTCTAGTTTATTCCGTGTCTTCGTTAATTATTGAAAATAATGTTCTAAAACAAAATCATAATAAAATTTAATTATTTTAAGGATGATGCCATCTGCCATGCGATTCAAATATGCGTCATCTCGTTTTTTATTAACAACCTATCCCGAACCAAAGCCCTAATAAATTTCGAACAAACTCGAATCCAGATGAACCCCAATTATCAAGTTAAACATTTGGTTTGACTATAGAACTTAAACATTATATGGTATTCATAATCCATCATAAAAAGAATGGTACAATAGATGTCAAAGACTTAATAAAATTTATTTTGAATTTTTAAGACAACCCATCTCAAATCGAAATGTTGGCAATTCGCGAACTAACTCAAACTCAAATCAATTACGATTATCGAATTTAACTTGATCATAAAAGCTATATCATTATGTGGTATTCTCATTCTTTACTAGACAAAAAAATATATTAGGCATTAAGACCAATTTACAAAATCAACCTATGACAAACAAATTTTTAGTATCTGAATATGATTCACTTAAATTTCATGTCTGTGTCAATTACCTGAGTTTTCTTGATCGGCCGAAAATGAATCCTTGCTCAGCGAAGAAAACACTAGATTTGATGACTCTACGGGGTTGACAAGGGTCGTACAAACGTGTACTCGTGCGGGTTCGTGTATTGCGTACACCAACAGTTTCAAACAAAAAAAAATCCGATTTTTATTTTTGAATCCGACATAATTTGTTTTTGTCTTCGAGTATTCGGATCCTCCGATCCGTCATCCTCCATCCCACCCCTAGTCTCCTTGCTCTTCCTACAGATCCCCTCCTCCTCCTCCTCCTCGGGTATTTTTCCCTGTTCCTTTGCAAATCTCTCCCCTGCCTCATTACCCTATCGGTTTAAGCGCAGCTCTAATGGAATCTTGATTATCCCGCACGCTCATTAAGGTACATGAAGAAGAAGAAGAAGATGTCTTTCTTTCTTTCTTTCTTTCTGGGTTTTGCCAGAAAGTGTTCTTGCGTTTGTCTGTGATTTGACTGCATTTGAAGCGCCGGGTCCGAACGGTTCTCGGGGTCGTCGTCTGTTCCTGGCTTTTGCTTCGGTAGTGGGTGTCGCATTTTCCAGAAGGGCTGCGTGTTGTTAAGAGGGAAGATCAATGTGGAAATGAGTGGAAGTGATCCTTAGGAATGTCACCCCATTTCGTGTTTTTGAGGTTTGCCGGTTGAATCTTTAGTGGGTTTTGTTAAAGAGAGCTTTTTTGGCTGATTGGAGTGGAAAAGATCTGGTTTTTTGTGCTTTTTGGCTCGAGCCCTCTTTTGGGCTTGTGTTTTTGTACCTTTTTTCTGTGCTGATAACCCCCGAGTTTCCGAGGTTAGGTGGCGATTTGATTTTGTGGGTGTTGGCTACTGGTTATGTAATGCGCTTTTAGCTGCTCGGAGAACTCACCAAGTGCACATGGAATCTTATCTCGGTGTTTGCTTTTTGCTGTTCAAAGAAGAAAAGGCAACTGAGTGTCGAAAGAAAGTAAGAGTTGGAAAATTCGAATGATATAAATCATTCTAACTAGTAGAATTGTTATTGGGAGTATGTAGATTTTTTAGAACTCTAGGTTCGGCGGTTTGTCATGTTTTATGGGTACTTTATCAGAGACATTCTTTGACAGATGTGCAATTGTATTATCTCACTTCTTGCTTTCGCGGGTTTATGGTTCATTTTTAAGATTCTGTGTTATATGTAAGTTGGAAGTTTGAACATATAGTCGGTTTAGTGGCAACTCTTCTGTGCTTATATTCTGCTGAATTTCCACTCAATGTTTGAGTAGGGTGGTGTTTTGCTTATTTCTGAGAGTGTTTATGCCTTATTATCTATACGGGGATCAGTTTTTTTCATTTGTTTAAGATTCCACTTGACATATGAGCTCACATTTTCATATTCTGTTGTCCTTAGAGTATATACCAATGGATTATGAGGATGTCATGCCTACCAATGGGTTTGAGCCAGTTCATCAAAATGGCATGCATGGGCAATTTTTGAACAATGGAGAGGATGCTATTGCTGTGAGCAATGCTGACATCGTTGCAGAAACTGCAGATGTTGTTGCAGTAGAGGCGAACTTACATGAGTTTAAGTTGGATGGCAGTGGCAATGACAACAGTTTTTCTACTGGCTGTGCAAGAGAGATTGGTGGATCAGAAACCCATAAGGTTGGCTGGTTCCATAAACTTAAGATTCTTCAATATACACCTTAATATCTCATTCTAAAATGCATCTATGCATGAACTCGCAGGATGGTGAAACAGTTACTGGGGATGAGTTGAAAGTTTCTGGACCTCAGATGATTGAAGGCAAGAAAAGCAATGGGAAGCTCTCAAATATCAAAGTTGCTTCAACAATTGGGGCAAGGAAGAGTAAGGATGGAAAGAATGTGGAAGCTGTTGGTGTGAGTTCACAGACAAAACAACCTGCTGTAAGTAGATCATTTAATGAGAGAGAAACTCAATCAAAGGTAATTCTCATTGTTGACACGTTATGTCAATTTTGTTTTCCTTTTTCGTGCTTCTACATTCCAATGTCATGGTCCTCAGTCAATCATGTTGTTGTTTTCTTGCCTTATCTTTATCTTTTGCTGTTTTTCTGCTTCCAACAGCATGGTGGAAAATCTGATGCAGCAACGTCAGAAAGCTTTGCGTAGGTCTATCTAACCTGTACAGTTTTATCTCTAGTGTAGTGAAGTAGTCAACCATTCGTGAACTTTTGGTGTTCATATTGTTATTGTTATGAAAGTTCCTGGATGCTTACCAGTTTTTGCCAATGGTTTTGTTTCTTTTTAACATAGAACTGGATTTCCTTGTTTTCTGTCGAATAATGGGAGTTGTATTCTTGAGCTTCTTCTGAATGGTGGTTTGCTGTATATACAGAGAGAAGACAAAACTTATGCCCTTGAAAAAAGGATCTCTTGATAAACCAGAGTCCGATGCTCAATCTTCTCCGTATCCTTTCTATCACTGGATATATAAATTTTCCAAATCAGTAGTATGAGTTCATCTGAAATTTTTCCAAGCAGTGAGAACATACAGACGGGTTTCAAATCTGTTTAACCTTGACTGTATAATAGAAGTCCTACTGCAGAAGATTCAAAACCACGCAGAGTTGGTGCACTTCCAAATTACGGGTTCAGTTTTAGGTGTGATCAGCGGGCTGAGAAACGAAAAGAGGTTTGTTTCTGATTGCAAACCTTATGACTATTTTCTGTGGTTTTACTCGAGCTAGATTTGCACAGTTGATATAGTTTTTCACTCATGACCTTTGGCAGTACTATACTAAGCTCGAGGAGAAGATTCATGCTAAGGAAATTGAGAAGACTACATTGCAAGAAAAGTCCAAGGTTAATATTGTGATTGCAAATAGTTATTATGGAATGTGGATTTTTAAGTTACTTATAGAATCACGTGGATATTTAAGTTACTTATAAAATCCCTTTGTTTGAGGTTGTCTCTTGTTTCTTCCTTTAGGAAACTCTTGAAGCTGAAATTAAGATGCTCAGGAAGAGTTTGACATTTAAAGCTACACCAATGCCGAGCTTCTATCAAGAACCTCCTCCACCAAAGGCAGAACTGAAGAAGGTTTCCTCTACTCCCTTTTCTCATGAATGCCATTAGGTAGAAGCATTTCTTTTCTTGTCATTGCAAGTGCCAGAACATTGGTTACTGGCTCTCTTCGTTGTGAAATACATGCCTGTTGAGTGGTGGGCGTTTTTTCTGTGTCCTACGTCCTGCAGCGTTGATTTTTTTTTTTTTTTTCCCATTTGCGATTTATCTTCTCATCCCACCTCTTATTTCTCCCCTTCCATATCTTCCCTAGCAAAGCATTAGTATCATGATGCTACTTAATCATAATTTTCTCCAATTATCGCATTTTTATAATATGTGCTGCAATCATTTTGTCAGCTGCAATTTATTTTTCTATCAGTCCATTCAACTCTCAACATTGCAAATTGATTCAGATACCACCAACAAGGGCCAAGTCTCCCAAGCTTGGTCGAAGGAAGACCTCCAGCATGGATGAATCCAAAGAAAATGGCAGGGCAAGCCAGCGGTTGGGCCGCTTGAGCCTGGATGAGAAGGTGTCTCGCGACAATTCTGCCAAAGGACCTTCTCCTGCAAATTCTAAGAAGCCGCTTAGAAAGTCACTTCCTAAACTGCCTTCTGAAAAGACAACTTTGTCAGGTGGGACGGCTAGAACCGTGAAAACAAAAGATGCAGAAGGAGTGAACTTGTCAAGCACAAGAATGGAGGAAAAGCTTGACACTTTAACTGAGATGTGTGAAGCTGCTGCTGCCAATCAAGAGCAGGAGGCAATTCCTTATGCCGAATCAAATGCAATGCATGTTCACTCAGAAACTGTGCCGCTGGTCCATGAGGAGCAACCATAGGCTACCTTTGTGGAGGAATCATAGATTCTGAGACATGGGAATCACAATGTAGAATTGGAGCGGACAAAAGTAAGAGAGGTATGAGAATCAAATTGTACTATAAGAACAGGTGGAGAATTTTCTTTTTTCGAAGATCACGCCTTTGTGTTCACAGCAGACTTGGGTTGCTTCATCTGTGCTTCTGAAGATTGCTTCTCCCTGATATAATCTTCACTAGGCTCTTCTTTTTTCTGATGTCACTACATTACACCTCTTGTGCCAATTTATACTACTGTAGTATTTTCTGTTTGTTCCTCTTATTGCAGTCTGATAAATTTTTGGGACAATGGTCGCTACAATGTCAGCCGAAATTTTATTTAAAGCATTTTTCTTGTCCAGCTTGGTCTGTCAATTGAACTATGATGAATATGCAATGCAACAATGTCTTGGCTATGTGAGTTGGTCATTACGTGCTAATGCTTGCTTTTGTTGTAACTGAAGTCATGTTAAAAAGGATTGCTAATAGGTGAAAATTGAACAATAAACTTTACTAGTTTCTTACCAAGTATGGAATGGTGAACTCCACTCTATGCCATTCAATAAGAAGTTCTATATCGGTTTAACGTTTAACCTATGTTGCTATAGCCAGTGGCATATCTTGCTGATAGGTTCTTGCTATTTAAAGTTACAAGGATAGAATTCATTGTGATTTACTTACTCCTGCGATTCTTTTCCTTTTCTTTGTGGTAGTTGGAGAGAATGGATTTGCTTCAAATATGTCTGAACCTATGGCTACCGCACAGAAATTGCGTGACTTGCACTTTCTTGATTGGTAAAGCCCCAGTGATGCCTCCTAGTCTATGTTACTTTGTCAAAATTCAACTCATCTTAGGTAAATAGTCATGTCTCTCCTATCCCTTATAACCACATACAGAATTGCCTGTGCACCTATTCCCATTCCTGTCCAAGGATCATGGTATCTTGTAATTTGGAGATTTCACCTAAGATGCCATTTTCTTTGGGTTTCAGAAGCTGCTATTTTGAAAGTGAATGTATTGTTTCATTTTCTCTCATTTTAGCATATGGTTGATATTGCCTATCAATTTTTTTCTCAATTGTTAATAGGGCATTTAAAAAAAAAAAAAAAAAAATTGAATCATATCGTCTGGAGTTGGCTAAAACCATGCTTTAGGGTCAGTTGAAGCATGCATGCTTGGCTCTTTCTCTTTGTTCTCGTTTAAGTAAAGAATATTCCCTCATGACATTCAAGAAGAACAGGTCACAACAAGCCTCGTGAAAATTTAAAAACTTAATTGAGATAACAAGAGTGAACCATAGCACAAGACAGGAATAGGGGAACAAAAAAGAAAGGTCTCTCTCTGCCTCCTTTCTATTTTCTCTTTTTCTCTTTTTTTCTTGGTTTATCCTTTCCTTCTGGCTTGAACTATGAAAGGAGACATGTTGCTTTGAGATATTATCAAATGCTTCCATGAAAGAACATGCGAGGGTAGGCTTATCCTTAGGAGATTTCTTTTCCAGTGTTTCCAGCATTTCTTAACCAGATTAAACCAAGAAAAAGCACTTTCCTTGAGAACTTTCATCCAGAAAAGCATTCCCCCACATTTTTATTTATTTATTTATTTATTGTATTTTGCGAATCTTTCAATCTGGAAGAATTGTACATGCATGCTGGGAGAGGTGAAAGAGAGGGTTCCTGAAAGGTAATAATTAGGAGAGTTAAAATGGCTCTTTAGCAGCAGTTAAATTACAGTTAGTATGAGGTTGATCAGTTGCGCTAGTTTGACTAGTGTTTAACTCCTTGTTCTTGTTCATCCTCTGCCTCATGATCATGATCACCACCACCACCGTCATCATCTTCCTCTTCTTCTCCAGCATCCCACAGGAATCGAGCATATGAAGCAAGAACGTAACTGCAACCAGAAAACCGAAGAACACAAATTTCAGGGATCGTTGTCGTATTTATCAATACTAAGTATGAACATACAGATTTGCATTACATTTATGCTTGTAATTTACCAGTCGCCAGGAGCAGATTGAACAGCTTGATCGAAATAGCTTTGAGCACGAGGGCCATCTTTGTGTGTAGTCCATATCAAATCCCCATAGAGAGATAAAACATCACCGTCGCCATCTGTTGGCTCATCATCTCTCCTTTTGGCCAGTATTGCTCTTTCACAGTACTCCTCTGCTTTCTCTGCATCCCTCTGTACCTAAAAAAAAAAATTTACACCATAAATATTAGATTTTGAATCGATAAGTAAAGAACATGAGGCAATTAACTCAATATTAACATATTTTCCCCACGACTACGCAAATCCTATCTAATTTTCATATGAGTCAAAAGTTCGAGATATTTTAGAAAGTGCGTGAAACAAGATGAATTTAGAAATTATAATGACAACGCCATAAAAATTACAAACGACGAATCATAGAGATTACAAGAATTAGTACCTCTTTCAAGAACCTTGCATAGTTTCCTAGAAGAAGAGCATCGCCAGGATGAGCTTTGATCATCCTCTGATAGTACCCATCCAGGCTCTCCCTCCCTTGTCCCCAATCTCCACACCCATCTCTCCCTCCATCCCCACCTCCACCGCCATCCCCGCCACTTCCCGCGCCGCCAGAACAGCTCCACACGCTCTGCAACGGCGACGTCTTGTCACAAACCTGATCCGCATCGTGTCTCTCCTCTTCTTCTTCCCGTTCTTTATCTTTTGGCTCCTGTATCAGAATTAAAGTGGACCCTTCTGAGGAAAGTCTCCTCTTTGGCTTGAGCGACTCTCTCACACCATTCTCTGGTGACGTCACCGATATCTTCTTCTTCTTCTCCGTGTCTGATAAAGCGGAGGAAGAGGAGACATTCAGGGAAAAGGGTCGGCCTGTCGGGAGCCGAAAGGTCAGTTCCTGTTCAGACGGTGTCTGATGAATGCATGAGGATGCTTTGAGGATGGGAGTGGATGTGCTTCTCAGAAGCATCTTTTTAGCTCTCTCTCTCTCTCGTTTTTTCAGCTTTTCTTGTTCCTTTTCTTCCCTCTTGAAACCCTTCTCCCTGGGTTTCACAGAGAGAGAGAAAAAGATTCAGATCTCTCTGCCTGACATTGCTTTAACTGAGAGAGGAGTGCTTTTATAAGGTTGACGTGGGAAAGAAAACTCAAGAATTCTACGCGAGACATGCTAACGAAAATAAAAATTAATTACAGTTGAAATACAACATCCTTCCTTCTTTTAAGATCCACGGGAGATAATCTTCGTGCATGTCAATTCATGTGATCCATGTAAGAAAAACATGGTAAAACTTTGATTGGACGTGAGAAGAAATTACTTTCCATTCGTGAATCAATTGTAACCCTTCAAGTCATGTTAAAGTTGGATCAACCAATTATTGTAAATTTAGATTTTCGCAAAGTAGCTTGAGGTAGGAAAGTGAATTACCGAAGTAATATCATTTGAGTATTTGTTGTGCAAGAATAAAAAAAAAAAAAAAGCAATTTTTTTATGATTTTTTCTCAAAACGATGATTCCATCGATTTTAGTTTATTAAAATAGAATATTATATGAAGGGAAAATTATTGGCTGTTAGACAGTCAATCCAGTGGTAGGCGGACAAGGCCCAATATTTGCCCACTTGATTATATGTGCATGTGCTGAAATTAACCACTCCTTTATTCGTAAGTTGTATTTATATTTCAAGTTATTAGTCCAAAGTCGTACCGTATTTTCCACGTGATGGATTTGATCAAACTACTAAAGTTACGTGGGAGACCCCAATTATAAAATTTATGTATAAGAAAAGTGAAAGTAGTGCGATCAAATCACCACTTTTTGGTTGAAGATAGGTATCATTGTTCTAAGAGTGGTATGGATAATTTTATCCTTTGACAATAGGACACAATCCGACAAAAGGATCAGGATAAGTGGATTAGACATATTAAAAATTGTCGAGAGAATGTGATTGGGTCTTAAAACTTTCAAGTGGTATAATTAAGTTTTGAAACTTATCAAATTAGTGTAATCGGGTAATTTCATTGACTTTGTCCAATTTGAGTAATGAAGAATATTAATGTGGTATTTTTATTATTTTTCAAAGATAAAGGTGATTGACAGGGTCGCCACATCGGCCATTTTTTAAAAAAATCGGCATTTTATTGTACTTTTGGAGCCATATTGAGAAGCTTGAAAAAGAAGATGAAAGACAAGGCTTAAAAGGAAAAAAGAAAAAGCCAAAAATTTTGTAAAAAAAGGGAAATTGAAACTGAAGATATTAAAAAGAAGAAATCCAAATATTAAAAAAAAAGTAAAAACAAAAACGCAGAGCGAGAAAGCAAAGTCTTGAGTGTTGAAGATGACCATGTCGTGACACCGATTTCGGTAGCGTGGTTGCCAACCCTCTAAGAGCGGCGGGATGGGCCGATGACCATTGTCGGGCCACCGTGAGGGCTGCTAACCTCTCCTCCACTGCATGAGCGTCGATCGACCTCTTCATTGCATGCGAATTCCTTAATTGTAGCTATTTTATAGATTTTGCTAAACTCTTTGGATCGGTCAAGCTAGCAATCGACCCAAGCTTGTGATTGGAATCTTCGAGTAAAACCTTGCTTCATGCGAGGGTTTTTCCGAACATGTGTGCCCAAGGTTGCTTTGTGACTTAGGAGAAGGAAGTGCATCCAAAATACTTTTGTGGAACTTTCATTCTCTTTATTAGATGAAGGCATTGTATCGGAGGAGGAGGTCCCAAATTGAAATCTTTTTGGGCCCCTTTTGCCTCTCTAATTACTTTGGCTTAAGCCAAAATCTAGCCTACACCTAAGGAAAAGTCTTAAAATACTTAAATATTAAATCACACTTTCATTTAATCGTTTTAGTTTTGAAAATAGTTGTCGGTCGCCTTACAAAATCTCACATTCTTTAAAAAATTTACTTGTTCCCCCTTGCAGAAAAAAGACCATCCTAAATGTCCTTGATCGTTATAATTTATGATAGTACGACACAAATAATTTCATAAGGTTTGGAGTTCACTAAAATTTTGTTAAAATTTGAAAACAATAAGATGCCTCGATTCACTTCCCAAGGTTGGTATCAAACTTGTACTCCCGATTTCGTTAAAGAAACAAAAGTTGTACTCCCAAAAGCTGTCACTTCAAATGAATTCCAAGATGCCAGACTTCTCACGAACTGTCCCCTCGATGCCGCCCTTGTCAACGAGTCAATACATACGAAAAGTGGAATGCAATACAACATAACATATATGCCTCGTCACCAAAAAGCTCGACCCTTCTAAGGTCACTCACGCCAATCTCTCCTTGTCGCGAGCTGTCTGACATTGCACTGTCAAACCAGCTATTGGTCGCTCGAAGCCAAGCCTCGAGCCAATGAGCTCTCGACGCGGTGTCTTCCGAGCACATCCTATGATCTCGACGCGATGTGATGGTCCGAACGTGAAGTGTGCTGCTCCAAAGAGATCGGGGCGGAAGAGATGAAGATAACGCCCCCCTCTTTCGACGCCTACCAATCAGTGCCATCCCTCGCCAGCATGTCAACCTCTCTCTTTCTCTCTCTCTCTCTCTCTCCCATGCCTCCTTGGATTGGATTTTAGCACTTTAGCAGGACGTTGCATGCGACGAAAGGGCTGACACGCTTTTGTCCTCCACTTTCTCTATCTCTTTTCGTGTAAGTGTTGATCAGAAGATGTTCGCCCATCTCCCTTTGAAACCGGTTTAGAACATGGTTAGTTAATTCCCTGGTGTGCTTAGCTCAAAGCAATGTGGTCTGTACAGAGCTCTCGGCAGGCCGAAAGGGGAGTTTAGATGATGTTTTGGATCGGCACAATCGGAGTGCCTCGCTCTCATCTGATGCAGGACTCGGTCGCGATTGTCCTACTTTCTTTATAATGAGTAAGATTTTGAGATTAGAATCGCGTAAGATAAGGCACGGAGATGAGAACTTTCTTTTGTCCTTGCATTCGCATGTGCATTGGACCCTGTTTTTCATGATTGATAAACTCGACAGGGCGGTTTGCAATCGAATGGGGAGGTATGGATCGTGATAAAGAAAGACGAGGTGTGCAAATCGTGCAATATATCACATGTGAATCAATGCGAGTTATTGAATGCGTGGGAGGAGGCTTAGTGAAACAAAATAGATTTCAATGGAATGCTCTGTTAGTTTCATTTCACCCGGGCGTCTCGCTTTTCATGGTCCATTTTGGCTTCCAATTGGGCTTGTACAACTTCTTCATTTTTATATGTTAGATGAGGTGATGTAGCAAACGATAGTTGAACACGAATTTAATTTACTGTTAATATTTAAATTATGATTTTATCCATGATTTAGGATTCACAACTCATCTTACCAGTGTACATAAATTTTTATGGAATTTTATGGAAAAAAAGTTGAAGGAAAATAAATAATTTGAAAAATATGATTAGTCTAGTTGACAAAAAATGCATTCATCACCAAAAATAATTTATATCTAAAAATTTTCATAAATTATGAAAAAAATGTCATTCATTTATTTTTTTTAAGCAATATAAACAATCATTTTTAGATTTTTCACGAAATTAATGAGGTGTGAAATCTTTTTTCTAATATAGTTTATATGTATAAATACAATAAGTGAATGGAGGGTTTGGGAGGGGGGAAATTACCAAAAAAGTCTTAAACCTTTTGTAATTGTGCCAATTCAGTTCTAATTTTTTTTTTTTGGCCAATTGAGTCCTAAACATTTTACAATTGTGTCGGTTCAGTCCTTTCGACCAAAATTGATTGGCAAGTAGCAATAAATTTTTTAATAATATTTTACTTTTTCGAATTATTTTATTAATTTTTTTTAATCTTTTTTACCTTTTTCCTTTCTTTTTTTTTCCCCCTCCCTCCTTCTTCCTCCTTCCCCCTCCTCCCTCCTTCTTCCTTTGGCTCCAGCGACTGGCCAACCCTCGCCAGTCGTCGGATTGAGATGGTCGGGTGAGCTCGCCCCTCTAGTGGTTGGGGGAGCTCCCCCTCGCTCAATGATAGCAAGGTCCTCGCCCCACTAGTGGCTGGGCGAGCTCACCCTTGCCTGGCTGTCTTATTCCGATGATCGACGAGGGCTAGCCGGTCGCTAGAGCCGAAGGAAGAAGGAGGGAGGAAAAGAGAGAGAGAGAGAGAAAAAAATGTAAAAAGTATTAAAAAAATTATTAAAATATTATTAAAAAATCTGTTACCAGCGTTGGCCGATGGCCATGTCGGCGCTACCAATTTTGGCCGGAATGAATAAATTGACATAATTGTAAAAGGTTTAGAACTTAATTAGCTAAAAAAATAAGTTTATAATTGAATTAGCACAACTACAAAAGATTTAGGACTTTTTTGGTAATTCTCCAATTTGAGAGGACATGTGCCCCTCCCTCCCTCCTTTCCACTTCTTTTTCCGATCCTTATTCAATTTTGCTAAAAATCTTTTCATGTCTTTGTCCCCTTTCTTTTCCTTTCTTCTTATAATATGTATTTTGGTATATGGGGTTACATGTTTAATTTTTTTTTCGTCCCTCTTTTCCTCTTTGTCTCCCCATTTCTCTTACCATTTTTTTTTTAAAATTTCTATTACACTATATCATCTTTTTTATTTTCATTTTCAGTTTAAAGATGTCAAGTATGCCCCTTACATTCTCTTTTGCACTTTACGGGTTAATGTCATACTTCAGTGAAATTATAATGAATCAGTTAAGTCTACTCTTCTTTTTATCCAACAAAATCTTATATATTTCTCTTTAATATATTAAATACATTCTATACATTTATCATTTTATGTTATTTCTTTATTATATCCTCTTTAAAAAATTTCTCTTGATTCTTTTCGCTTGTCTTAATAGTTATGATCAAATCCTAGTTTTAGAAAATTTGCAACATTTTTGTCTATGAACTTATTACGTTAGGAGGGGAAAATGTCATTTCTTTTATTAGTATTATTGTATAACCCGAAAGTGAGACACTAGAGAGGGTACAAGCGAGCCTCAACTTGATCAATGAACAAAAATCTACAATAAATGGGTTTTTTTTTTCCTTCACAATTTTCGCTAGTAAAATTAGATGGAGTTAATCGAGGGATTTGATTGCACTATTTGAAAAGTTATAGAACTCGATTACATTAATTGAAAATTGTTGGACTCGATGGCCATAAGTTTCAGGTTTTTTGGTGCGGTTATCCCTTTAAAAAATTATCGAGTTTCTTATCATGCCCGAAGGTATATATACATGCACATATACGCTCCATATTCACATATTGCAAGACTGGATCTCTCAAAGAGAAATGTTGCCATTTCTGGACATTATTATTTGGAATCCGAGTTATCAGAAATGCGGATCGTCCTAATACAAACATGAAAATGGATACGTTGATATGCACCATCTAAGAATATGGTAAGTTAGGGAAGGCCTTTTCGAATGTTTAGTGGAATTAAATTCTTAGAATGATCAACGATTTTAAAAATTAAACATGAATAATTTGAGAAGTCAGAACTATATCTATATTGAAAATTAGTTAAACTAGTAATCTGGCGAGTCCATCCGTGTGCGATTGGCAACAAAAACGCGCATTGCATGTGAGGAAAGTAGTGAAGACAATTCAAATAGTGAAAAAAGAGATATATTTTAAATTTTTAATCTACTTTAAAAAATGTTCGACCAAAAAAAAAATTTACTTTAAAAATTGACTATATTTTGTGGAATCGGTAAATCAATTTAGTTCAAGGGTGAGATATTTGAGAATCGTCTTTTAATTTCCTGTTAACTTCTATCCATGATTTACTGTTTATAACCCAAAATCATCTTAGCAATCTACATGATCTTTAATTGAATTTTATTGAAAAAAGAGTGTGTATAGTATAGATATAGTACTAAATATTAAAGGAGGGTTTTCGGCGGACGCCTATCAAGGCTTTT
Organism: Eucalyptus guilfoylei; assembly: GCA_016097605.1. Classification (NCBI taxonomy): domain Eukaryota; kingdom Viridiplantae; phylum Streptophyta; class Magnoliopsida; order Myrtales; family Myrtaceae; genus Eucalyptus; species Eucalyptus guilfoylei. The sequence continues at coordinate 29,373,850 of CM027862.1, forward strand.
TTATAACCATTCAGTTTCCACAAACAATTTTTGCTTAAAAATGATTTTTTTTTTATTCTATTCCCTAGACGAGTTTCTAAGCATTTGAATGGGTTTGGTAACTGTTCAAAATTTTTATTCCTAAGATAGAAATGCATTTGGTAAAACCTCATATTTTTGTTTTCTTTTTTCCTTTTATTCTTTCCCTTCTTCCTTCGGCGACTAGCCAGAAGAGGGCTAGCGACCTCGTCGATTCAGCCTTGCCGATGGCTGGGTGAGGCCAAGCTCACCTAGTCGTCAAGGAGTTTCAGTCTCGACGAGGGCCGCCGACCTCTATCCGCCGGGAAGGCTTGACCTTGACGAGGGCCGACAAAAAAAATATAAAATTATATTTTTGTAATCGTTTACTTTTGTGTCGAACTATGTAAATTAAGAACCCAATTTCCTCATGAAAAAGTTTATTTTATAGTGTTAGCACATCAGTTGATATGAAAGCTTGACAAAATAACATTTGTAGTCGGATAGCGTGTCAAAATCTGAAAATTTCTCATTGTCCAAATTCCCCAAAAAACCCCCAATTTTAGGTTTAATCTCATTTATGCCCCAACTTTTTTTGTTTTCAAAAACTCTCAACTTTAGGTCCAACTCAAAGACCGCCCCCAAATTTTTTCCTAAAAAATATCTCCTACTTTAACTCTAATCCAGAATTTGCTCCAAACTTTTTTTGTCTCTTTGAATTTACAAATTTTCAATCTATAATCAAATCTATCCACGTGAGCCCCTATCCAAAAATCACCATTAGTTATTTGATGTGGCATTTTCATGTCGGTAACAAATCCATATCGATAAGGTGACATGAAAAATTATCTCTAAAATGAAACATGAAAATTAAGGAAACTAGAGATGACTAAGGAAGTTTTCCAATGTAAAGTTTATGGGGGCAGATGTGGGCTAGAGTTAAAATTGATAATTTTTTTTTAGAAAAAAAGTTTGGAAGATTGGACCTAATGTTGGAGGCTTTTTTTTTTTTTTTTTTTTTGGACAAATAAAAGTTTGGAGCATATTTGGATTGAACCTAAAGTTGGGGTTTTTCATGGCGCATTTGAGACTAAACCTAAAGTTGGTCGCTTTTTTAGAAAATTTGCCTTCATTTTATATGTTTTACCACCTACTTTATAATTAATTTACCTTGAAGAATTCTCTAAGAGTATTTTATGTAAGATTAATTTGGAAATATCTTGATATGAAAGATGATAACAAGTTAAAAGGGAATACCCAAAAAAGTTTTAAATATATTGTAATTGTACAGATTTAGTCCTAAAATTTTTATTTGGTCAATCAAGTTTTAAACTCTTCGTATTTATGTCAATTCAATCCATTTGCCCAGAATTGATCGGTCAGCGTTGACATTGACATTTTTTAATAAAATTATAACTTTTTTCAATTTTTTATTTTATTTTATTTTTCCTTCACTTTCCAATCGGTTGGCGACCGGCTAGAATCAAGACTAGCGAGGTCTTAGCGCGCTCAGAGAAGCTTGGCCATGGCTGGGTGAGGCACGACCTCGCTGACTTTGGTGAGGTCGAGCTCGCTGACCATGGGCGAGGCTCGCCCTTATCAAGGGCCACATGAGGTCGTGACCTTCGACCTCATAGCCTCTGATGAGGGCTTGACCCTCACTCGTGGTTGGGTAAGGCACAACCTCATCAAATTTGGCGAGGCTGCCCTCACAAACTCTGGTGAGGGCGAGGCTTGCCTGGTCATGGCCAGGCTCTTGTCGGCCTTGCCCCTAATTGGTTGCTAGTGGTGACCTACTAGAGGATGAAGAAAGTGAAGAATAAAAATAAAAATAAATAATAAAAAAATATTATTAAAATTTTTCCACATTAGCGTTAGTGGTACTATATAGGACGGACCATGGATAGTATTTGTAGGCAAATCTTGGCCTAGTGGACTGAATTAACACAAATACTAAAGGTTTGAGATTTAATTAGGCAAAAAAAAGAAAAAGAGGAGGTTATTATTGAATAGACACAATTGCAATAAGTTCAAAACTTTTTTGGTAATTTTTTGCAAGTTAAATTTGTCATTGAAAATTGTAGTTTGATTTCTTTACATCGGTTGACCATATAAAGAGACAACATAAGCGAAAATCTTTTACTAATTATTAAATAAGTATAATTCAGATTACACTTGATTTCACTGAAAAACAATTACAGAATTTTAGATGATTCAAAAAAAAAATTATCTGTGGACTGCGACTGTTTTGGCTATGTTACCCCATTCAACCTCCTTATGCTATAAGTCAGATCCAAAGCGCACTCTTCAAGATGGGGCCCGTGATTATCTTAAACTTTATTTTATTCTATATATTTACTTTTGTTTTTGGACGGACTATACGTGTACTTTAGACATTTAAATTGTTGCATAATATTTCATTTCGAACATCTATCAGAATTCCTAAAAAATAAACGTTTCGGCAAGAAAGGAAGGTAAGCATCTCTCCGCATTATATAGTACTACAGTAGGACACTATATATTTACATAACATGAACATTCAAATAAATATGACAAGATAATATCGTAAAGATCGATCTTACTCATAAGTTTTTGTAAATCTATCCTTAAAGCCACCAAAAAAACTTTATACTATACGTAGTGTGACATATTTACCTAAACATTTTTTGTAATTGTGCGAGACATTTACCATCCGGCACTTCATCAAGGTTTTGTTAAAGAGTACCAATAAAAATCCACGTAACTGAAAGTAAATGGTGTCGACATGGCATCCACGTGATAAAAACAACGATGGTTTGATCAAAAATTCATCTGATAAAACCTTTACGGTGGGTAAATTGTCGCATAGGTAAGATATTTAGGATAAATGTGTCGTGGTAAACATAATTTGGGGTTCTTGATATCACAAAGAAAAAAGTTTAATGCGAATGTGTCATTGTGGCATAGTTTGGGAGATTTTCGGTGGCTTTTTGCCTTTGATAAATAAAATTCAATTTCTGCATTTTCGGTCAAATTAAAAAAAAAAAGAAGGAAAAAAAGGAAGGGAAAAAGCTCGCCTCTTTTTTTATTTTATTTTATAAATCTCATTTCCGAAAAGAAAAAATCCAGTAAAAAAGCCAAAAAAATAAAAATAAAAAAGAAATAAGCGTTCGAATTCGAATCCTCCACCAGTCCAGCACCGCAACGCTTTAAAAATCTTGAAACCAAAAGAGCGAAGGAGCCCAAACACGCGGGAGGTCGTCTCCCCATCTCCATCTCCGTCTCCTCCTCTCCTCTTCCCCCCTCTTCCTCCCAGGTTCACTCCCGCCGTAGGGTTTCCGATTCCCTCCTCCGCCGCCGCCGCCTCCTCCGCCGTCGCCTCCTCCGCCTCCTCCTCCCGCCGCGCGGCGATCCGGATCGCCGGCGATCTGCAACGCCCCCCCCACCGCGGGCGCGGGGGCGGGCGGTTTCGGGAAGCGAACCCTCCGATTCGGCGGCGCGGCCGGTCGTCCTCGGCGTCGCCGCCGCCGCCGTCGTCGTCGTCCCCGCTCTCTCTCTTTCCCGGGGCGAATTGATCCGGCATGGCGCCCACGAGGAAGTCCAGGAGCGTGTACAAGCGGTACTCGAATTTGAATGAGGTCTCTCCGGAGAAAGACGTCGGGAGCTCGAAGAGCAGCCGGAATCGGGTGAGTTCGCGCGTCTGCTCGAGCGGCGTTCGTTTTCTTGACTGGGAAAGGCGGGGCGGGGGGCGGGGTTGGGGCAAGAGAGTGAGCTGAGAGGCTTGTTCGATTGTTCGATTTTTTGCCTGTGGAGGAGCCTCTGCGCCCGCGGCTAATCCTCTTTGAGTTTTGTATCGAGATTGCTCGCTTTTTGTTGTGGAGAGTGCGAGTTTATTGAAAAGTTGTGTCTTTGCTGTAGAAGAAGAAATTGTCTGATCTGCTGGGACCGCAGTGGAGCAAGGAAGAGCTCGAGCGCTTCTACGATGCTTATAGGAAACATGGGAAAGACTGGAAGAAGGTATGCTGTTGTCTGGTGTCTAGTTTGCATTGTTTATTTTGATGGCAGTTCCTTCAGCTGGTCTCCGATGGTTGTTGCATGTCTGTCGGTCCCGCTTCTAATTTTGATAGCGGTCAGTACAATGCTGGTTCCGCACAATGATAATAGCCGAGGAGTCGATACACGACATTGGCCTTGGCTGGTTTGGATTTGATTGAGGGGATACGATGAGCTGTTGATGGTGCATTAGTGTTGACCAGTATTCAAGTCCTCGAGCTAGGTAGTTAGGGCGGTCCTGTTTTTTGTATATCCCTCATATTTATGTGAATGTTCAGTTTGCCTTTCATTTCCTCCATTTGTTGGATCATCTGCTGGACTTGTAAACGGCTTTGCTCCCTCTACTCTTTCACACTCCTTTTACTGATGGGTGGGAAAAGAATTCTGAGGCTGTGCAGCGACAGCACTTCTTTTATTTCAATAAGATTCTAGATGAGGCTCTTCCTCTTTTGACCGTGTTTTATTGTCCTCTGTGTTTAGGTGGCTGCTGCTGTGCGTAACAGATCCGTTGATATGGCTGAGGCTCTCTACAACATGAACAGAGTAAGAACCTCTGTTTGTATCCATAATGGTCAGAGTCGGATTTCTCTATGCAAATATGACATCGATTAAAATATCTCCATTTTTTGGAGGAATTCAATAGCTGCCTGGAGTGTCTTACACATAAGGGTGATGTCTTTTTAAAATTTTCTTTGTTGTAGTGTTGTTTGTGTTGCTTCAAGTCAGTATAATATGCATCAAGCCTTAAGTAACATATTGTGCAAAAAATCACGAAGCATGCTGACAAATGTCAGTCTGCACCCAAATTGGTTGTTATTTTGGGGTTCTTCTTTATCCCACTACTTTCATGTTCCACTCAAACTTTGTAATCATGCTGTTTAAACGTTGGAATTTCTACTTAAAGCAGCGCAATTGCTAAAATGGTCAAGCATGGGCTTTGTGGGATGGAAGTCCAGACATGTTTTATTTTGCATTATTGCTGGCAAGATGTCCTTTGACTGTCTGCTTCCTCTTTTGGCTCTCTTTTCTTTCTTGAATAAATGGTTCTAACTTTTACTTTTCTCTTTGTTTTATGAATTATATCTTGCAGAGCTATAAGTTCCAATATTGACATATTAACTATAAACTAGCTGTTTCTAGTTGATGAGTAAAATCACTTGTTGATAGAGTGTTTCTTTGGTCATTTCTAAATTATTCTTGCTCTACTTTTAGGCATATTTATCCCTTCCTGAGGGTACAGCTTCTGTGGTTGGTCTTGTAGCAATGATGACTGATCACTACAATGTTCTGGTATGTCTTCAATTGATGTTTCTCTTAGATGAAACAGCATACTCTCTCTCTCTCTCTCTCTCTCTCTCACTTCTGGAGTTCAGTATTGCCACATCTGTTTTGTGACCTTCTTTCTGCTGATATCTCTAAGAATATTCTCTTTTTAGCTTCTTCAAATGCACACATATCTAGATATTGGTCTTTCCTGTAGTCTTTTTCCCAGAGAATTTTTTCCTGTTTTACATTTGCTTATATTATCACGTGGAAACCAAAAGATGGAAAAATTTATTGCAGGAATGAGGAGCATATAAGACACATGTCTATGTTCATTGTTTGGATCAGATGAATTTTCTCATGATAGCGGTCTCCTGTTACATGCTTTGGAATTAAAAGCCTTGTATCTGGGGCACTTTTCCTGGCATGTTTAACTAAATGTTCCTAGTTCATTATAAATTGACAGGAGGGAAGTGATGAAGAAGAGAGCAATGATGGAACAGAAATCAGAAACACACCGAAACGCAAGCGTGGTAAAGTTCAGCTTGGTGGTTCAAAAGAAGATCTGCACTCCAGAGCTGACTTATCTAGTGATGGTTGTCTGTCATTATTGAAAAGAAGACGTGTTGATAGTAAGTACCTCACCTTTATCCCAAAAGGGGCTTGCTGCTTGTTATTGTAAAATCCCTTCATGAAGTCTGGTTTTGAGGGTTTTTTTTTTTTTTAATTAATATATTAAGTGTAATTCAACATAGACCTTACTTTTAAGCTTGAATGCTTAGTTCTACTACGTCTTGTCATTAAACAAGTGGATTTTACTGAAGCTGTTTATATGATCCAGATAGCCTACCACGTGTTGTTGGCAAAAGGACTCCCCGTTTCCCTGTTTCTTTCTTGAACAAGAAAGATGGAAGAGAAAATCACGTTTCACTGAACAAGAGGGGCCGGAAGTCAGAGGCTGATGCTACAGATGATGATGTTGCACATGGAGCAGCATTAGTACTAACTGCGGCTTCTCACAGGGGAGGTTCACCACAAGTTTCTCGAAGTCCTTATGGTAGAAAAGGGCAGTTAAAAGGATCACCTGTCCAGAGCTGGGAAAGGATGGTATTCAGCTTTCATCTGCATGTTCTTCCACTAGCAGTTTTGTGCGTTTGATATGTTAACAATTGTCTTTTTTGTCATTTAGCATTCACAATCGGACGCAGCCAAGTATGGTGATGCTTCTCTGGATGAAGAATGGCTGGAAGGGAGCATTGGCAGTAGGGGAACGGAAAATGGAGACTATGAAAAATATACAAGGTCCTTAACAGACATAGAAGGAGTTGGCACAGTAGAAGTTTCTCGGAAAGGGAAGAAATTCTATGGAAAGAAAGAAAAAGTTGAGGGGATGGTAGAGAAAGAGTTTGAAGATGGTGGCGGAGCTTGCAGCGGAACAGAAGAGGGAGGCAATGATAATTCACTGAAGGGAAAAGTCAAGTTCGAAGTTTCAAATGAGAAAAGAGGGCATTCTCATCAAACTCAGAGAAAGAGAAGCAAGAAGCTTTTCTTTGGAGGTGCTTCATCTGTTTCTTTTATGAATGTAACATGTCATTGCTTCCTTCTTCTGTCTCCATTTTACTTTACCTTCACAAAGATAGCTGAAATTTTCATCTAGGCCACTTTTTTGGCTTGAGGTTTCTCCACCTGCATGCATAGTTGAAGTTTGCTAGTAGTATTAAATCTTTCTTTCTATATTTTTGTGATATTGAAAAAGGAAGTAAATGCTGAAAAAGTGGCCATATTTTGTTGAAATTTGGTTGGCATTCAGTTTTACTTTGTAGTCATATTACGTAACATACCTAACTTTAACCCAAAACTATATCTTTCGGAAATGCACCTAGAAATCTTGTCTGGATTGTTGTAGTCATGTTAATAGTCAACTTGCTAACAGCATCAATAATTGACTTTAAAATCTAGAGTTGACTTTTTTTAAGGTTTTCTTTACGGGGTTTCTCTTTTTTCCTTCTTTTTTTTTTTTTGGGGGGGGGGGGGGTGGGGGAGGCTTCGAGGAGACAATGTTATTGAAAACTTCTTTAAGCTGGTTTCGATTGACATCTGGTGAGTAGCTTCTAAAGATGGAAACATGCATGTGACAAGTAGATTAGATGATTGTTCTGTTTCATTTTGTCAATAATCTTGAGACAACAGCTATCAGGATTTGGGACGCTGTTCACTTTTCCTCTCCTCTGCGTCTTTTATGTGCATTCATGCACTTGGGTGATGTTTGAAAGCATAATAGCCTATTGGTGGACCATTGACTAGAAACATGTCAACACTAGAGCACTGTAAGAACCCTCCATGGTAGACCATTATCTTAGACTAAAGTCTGAGTAACAATTGCAGGATAAAGGAACAGAATGTGAACACTAGATATTTTTTATACATTTGGCATCCTTGACTTGCTTTTGGGTAGGGGTGGCTATTCAATTCTTGTCTTGGCGTAAAAACAACTATAATACAATATGAACCTAGTGGAGAAACCTATACATGGCATGACATGAATTGAAAGCCCTACAAGTCATTCGTGAATAGTTTAATACTGAATAGATCTTTGCAGCTTTTTGTTTCCAGATTTTTCGTTGCTGTCTGTCTGATATTATCCACTAAATGGTTTTGGTATTATATGCAGATGAAAGCTCTGATCTTGATGCTCTGCAGACATTGGCTGATTTGTCATTGATGATGCCAGTTTCCACCATGGAGTCTGGTTAGTTTTATAAATTGCTGTGCTTTATATCCTGTAGTTCACATACACATGACATGTACATGCGTAACACATTTCTGAGTTTATTGGTGTGTTGTCTTATGCTCTCAATTCCTATTAGTGCAGTACTGCTGTTGCTATGGTTCTGTTCAATTTGCTGCATTTTATTATTGTAGAATTTTGTGGCACAGAATCCTCTGTCCAGTTGAAGGAGGAAAAAACAACTCGGGATATAGATGATAAGTTGATTGTGCCTGAAGCCACATCTGCAGATCGTCAAAGAGATAAAGCCTTAGGGAAGGAGAAAACTTCTGCAGTCGACGGTAGAAAATTGAATCTTGTGAGGGCCTCAGATATCAATTCTGATACTATCTCCAAAGCAAAAGGGCAATTGCTGTCAAGCAACAAACCAAAAAGAAAATCTAAGCCAATAACATCTAAGGTGAGCAGCATGAAAAATTAATTTGCATGGTTTGATATATATCAACTGAACTTATCCCTTATAACTTTCAGTGCTGCTCTTTTATTTCTGAAATGGTTTTTATTGGCTGCAGGTTATAAATGCTGAAGCTCACGATAATTTTCATCTAGGTGAATCTCTGAAAAATGAGGTGAGCTCATGATCTTTGATGCTCAACACTCTTATAAGTTGCTGTGATTGTATTCTTTCCTGAAAAGGGTTCACCTCTGGTAACCCTCTGATAATTTGGGCTTTTCCACTTTTCTAGAATCTAAATAAATAAGGTAGGTGAATGGTCTACAAATGAAAAGGATCTTGTTTCTCTCTTTTTTATGATATTCTGGAAGGCAACAAGAAGTCTTTTAAAGTTCTTGGGCAAGGGATGTTTCTGTAGGTTCTAGTACTCTTGCTATTACTTCCAAAAAGTAATTTCATATCAACAGTTATACAGAGTTGTGAGATAGTAATTACTGGCATGAATAAGATATTAAACTTTTGTTCTACAGTATAGTGTAACACTACGTGCTGAAAACATAACTCTGCATCTTCCTACGATTTTAACACTCTTAGATGTCACTTATGAGAGAACTATTGCTGCATTGCTGCAGTATAGAGCTTTTAAGTTACAGTGTCAAAGTTAAAGCTAATCCTAAGGGGCTCTTGTTCTGTGCTGACCTTGAAGAGAAGGTATAGGCCAATGTGATGGTGTTTGGACATGTTTTTAAAAAAAAAAGCATAATGCTTTTTGAATGTAGCCATGTGTATTTAATGAATCCAAATATTTGAATTGTATGGTTGTTTTGCATGTACGCCACTTCTATGATTGCAGAATTGTTGGTTTGTCAACACTAGTGTGGTGATAGGTGTTCCTTACCCTCTTCTTTTTTCTGATCAATTCAGTTGATTCTCCTTTGCCTTTCCATGTTTTTTAGGCCTCAGCCGAGGAAGGAAAGACACTTGCAAGTCAACAATCTATGAGAGAGATTAAATCAGCATTTGCAAGAGAGGGTAGATCATCGTTTTCAAAAACGAAGAAATCAGCTAAATCTGCACAGAACTTGTCTGATATCGATCAGAAAGGAACGGAAACTGATTTGATGGGGTTGATCACTCAGGTTCCTGCTGATAATCAGTTCAATTTACCGACTAAATCAAAAAGTCGAAGAAAGAAAGATCTGCGGCAGGCACTGAAACCAAAAGAGATGAGTGGTTCTGATAACACACTGAGGAACCGAACTGATAAACGTGGAATATATGTCCAAGATAAAGCGCCTTATTTAAAGGTGTTTCCCTTGTTATTTACTTTGGATTGGAATTTGACTCTTGAAGAGTTGATTCTGACATGAAAAATTACTGGGTTTGCAGGACAAACTGTCGTCTTGCCTGTCATCCGATCTGGCACGGAGGTGGTGTATCTTTGAATGGTTTTATAGTGCAATCGATTATCCATGGTTTGCAAAGAGGGAGTTTGTCGATTACTTAAATCATGTCGGACTTGGGCACATTCCTAGGTTAACGCGCGTTGAATGGAGTGTTATAAGAAGGTAGATAAACTCACTATGATCACTGCTCCCCCCTTTCGTATGTAAAAACTGCTTAAAGGATTGATAGATACTAATATTACACAAATGGTCATGCAGCTCACTTGGCAAGCCTCGTAGATTTTCTGAAAATTTCCTGCGTGAAGAGAGGAAGAAACTCGAGCAATATCGTGAATCTGTGAGAAAGCACTATACTGAACTTCGCACTGGTATTAGGGAAGGACTTCCCACAGACTTAGCGCGACCGTTATCTGTTGGACAAAGAGTAATTGCCCTTCATCCAAAAACAAGAGAAGTTCATGATGGAAGTGTTCTCACAGTTGATCATGACAAGTGCAGGATTCAGTTTGATCGTCCTGATATCGGAGTTGAATTTGTGATGGTAACAACATTTTTAAGATTCCGTTTTAGTTAGTATCTATATAATCTATCTGGGGAATCTCCTGCACTCTTTTGTAAAATTGCCTATGATACCGATAGAATTATTGCAGTGAACCTTGGATGTTATAGAAACCGAGGAGAAACTGAGGAGTTGAGTTGGTCTTTCTTCTATGAAATAAATTAGCCAAACCTGCTGTTGCTCGAAGGTTTTGATTGAAGTCTCCTCGGGATGTGCAAGAAGTTTGAGTTGTTTGCAGAGCATTTATGCTTATTTATCTAAGAAAAACCTGAGATTTTTCTGACATAAGAAAATTTTTTGTCCTCTTCTTTACAAAATCAATAAATTTCCAAAATCATGAAACATTCAGGACATTTTCCATGATTTAATTTGTAGGATCATTCTCAATTGATCTAATAGTTAAATTGCTAGATGAGTATGTGTTTAATACATAAGTACTTTAACAATTTTTACCTTCAATAAGCCATCATCATGCATTATATGATGACGTCAATGGGGTTGTTGCAGGATGTTGATTGCATGCCTCTAAATCCGCTGGAGAATATGCCAGAGGCTCTTAGGAGACGGAGCCTCTTTGTTGACAAATTTCCTGTGATATCTAAAGAACCTCAAATCGAGGGCAATATATCATTTGGAGGGGCCCTTCTTTATGATTCTAGTGGGCATCTAGCAAGTGGTCGGAGTCCCATGAGTAATTTGATGAGGCAAGCAAAGGTGAGCATGCCAATTGATGGTTGTTTATTGATATTTGGAAGTTCACCTTTCCTGTTTGGTTCGCTAGATCATTTATTTTTACCTTCATATTTTTAAGTTGTTTCTTTTGAACTTTTCTTTCAAGACTGTTGGCTCCTGTTCAATGAGGATCCAATGCTGCTTCTGTATCTAGTCAGCTTTAAGCTGCTGGAAAGTGACAAGCTGGACCTTGGCTGATGTCATGTTCTTCTTAGTGGTCTAGCATTTGTTCATATCAGTTATGATCTGACCGCGTGCGCAGCAGCTTGAATAAATGACTCTTTTCAGATATTGATAACTCTTGTTGGGAATTCTGCACTCTTTTATGATCTATGCTGGTCACGATTTACTACGGAACATAAAATTCTCGCATCTTGGTTGTTTTGCCTCTGTGGCAATATGCTTGATAAAATGATTCAGATGGTTTGTTGGTGTCTAATGGTGCATAAATTTATTATCGGAAGTCTCTTGTTTTGGCACCATGCGTTATATTACACTGGTGCGATACTGGGAGGTTGCTGCGGCTTTCTGTATCAGCTTATATATCTGTGTGTAGGAGTGACTAAGCTGAACTTATTTTCCATGTCATCAGGACTCGAACCATGCAATTTTACAAGGCAAAGTATCTGCTCCAGGTGTTGTCAGTACCCAACAGACATTCTGTAGTCAGCCTTGCAGAACGGTGTATAGCCAGGCAAGAGAAGCTGATATTCGGGCTCTTTCTGACCTAACTCATGCTTTGGATAAGAAGGTGTGTCTTTGTCTACTAAGCATTTACCACTTTACCATGTTAAGCTTTAACTTCATGGAGATTTTGATAATTCAGGTGCCTGATTAGGCAGTTTACTCAGAATAGCACATTTATCATCAGTTTTAAATTTTTTGATGACTGTTTTATATGATCTTGATGTTTGCATGCTGCGCCCCAATTTAGCATTCTGCAACTGCATATCTAAACCAGCTTTTGTCACATCATGTTGGGGCTTACAGACAAGTATGCTACAGATAGAAATAATGCTAGTGCACAGAGATTGATCTCTCAGAGAGCTTACACATCTTTTCTTTCCTTCCTCGGTGAATCATAGGAGGCATTGTTAATGGAGCTTAGAAACATGAATAATGATGTATTGGATGACCAAATAAATGGAGATGGCTCTCTTAAGGATTCTGAGTCTTTCAAGAAGCATTACGCCATGGTACTTGTACAGCTAAAGGAAGCCGGTGGCCAGGCATGTGGCTTCCGTGAATTTTTGTATCACACCTGCAAGCTTCTCTCTGAATCTGTCATTTTTTTTTCTCAAGTGGCATGCTCTTTTTTATTCTGACATATTAATAACAGGTAATGTCTGATACACAGGCTTCTTCTGCTTTGGTTCATCTGAGGGAACGGAATACTTATCCAGGAAATCCGATGCCTGCTTGGTTCAAGCCTCCAGTGAATTCTGGTGCCGCAATTGGCCTTCCCAGAGAACTTGATAAATACTTATATCCACATGAGTCAGGATGTAATGTTCATGAAATCGTGAAGGTTTCAAGATTGAAAGCACAGACGATGGTGGATAAAGCTATTCAGGTCTGACAAGAATTTTCCGGCACCCATGTGCACATGCAACTCCCAACACACCCACCTACTCACTCACTCACACACGGCCACAAACAAGATGAAACGACACTAACCTAAAATTTAAAGTGTGGGTATGCTTCAACAGCATTAAAATAAAAAATTGGTAATCTTGAGATGCATTGTTAAACTTCACTGGGCTGTGGCTTCCTTATTTGTTATTTTTGGAGATGTTGGTGGGTAGGGTGTGCCTTCTTTGTGGTTGCCTGTTAAAATAAGAAAAACGGGTGAATCTCCTGGTAGTAGTGCAGATGTATATTGTGTGGGTGTGTAGTTCTCTGTATTGTGCATGTCGTTTGGATCAGCTGTTGACTGATGCCTTACGGTGCTATCTCATTTCAGGCGATTTCATCATTGAAAGAGGGGGAAGATGCTTTTACAAGGATTGGAGAGGCTCTTGATTCGATAAATGACCAACAGCTAGCTTCTGACATCAAGTTATCAGGTGTCGCATCCCCAGAGAAGGTCAATGGCGGCTTGGTTCCTAACAATCAGTTAAATGCCTGCTCATCCGAGACCAACCAGCTATCTGGTTCAAAACCTAGTACTGACACTGACAAGATAGAGACCCAGATACCGGCTGAGCTGATCACATCGTGCGTCGCTACTTTGCTCATGATACAGGTAAGGTCTAAGAAATCAAATATCTCATGCTTCTATGATCCATTGAAGCAAGAGCAGCTGAAGACAATTTAGATGATTTCCAAAAGAACCAGTTGCAACTGTTTGCCTGGGTTTACTGTCCTTTCTGAAAAAATAAATGTGCATAGTGTCAACTCAATTGTTACTAGCTATTCACCAAAAAGTAAAAGGAAGCAGCATTGGTGGGAAAACAGAATGCTATGGAACAACCAATATCTCCCAATTTAAATGAATGTCTATGTTTTAACTCATGATGCTTTCCTTATGATTCTTGTGAAGCAAATTATTCTCTTAATTGTTCCTTTCCGTGGTATCTTACGTTGCTGACAAGTTTGATGTTCCAACGAGCAGACGTGTACGGACCGACACTATCCTCCAGCTGATGTGGCCCAGATACTTGATTCTGCTGTGACGAGTTTGCACCCTTGTTGCCCCCAGAACCTCCCACTTTACCGGGAGATTCAGATGTCCATGGGCAGACTGAAGACGCAGATGTTGGCGCTAGTGCCGACGCAAATCTGATTCTCTCGTCTTTGGGTTTTCAGAAGACGGGTAATGTATATAATTACCGCCAGAACAATCCGGTTCATCTTCACCCCATTCTGTATCTGATTGGTCCGCGCTATTGACGATCAACATGTACTATCTTTCACCGCAGCGCATACTGTCTTGATCAGTATCCTTTTTTATTCAGTCCCTCAGTTTTCTTCTTGTTCCCCCTTGTAGCTCGCTCTCAGCCCCCGTCGGCGCTGTAGGTTGTCATGATAACCCACCTAGTTAGAAAAGAAAATAACCTATTGTCTCGATTTTCTTCTCTATATATGCTGATGAGATCAGAACTTCTAGAGCAACTCAAAGTATATCTGATGAAGGCTGTATATGAGTGACAAGAAACGCCTTTTATACAGGGTTTCCTGTTCTCCTGTTTTGCTTCTGTGAGCGTCTTGATGCGAACAGAGATACTAATCGGGATGCGTAAAAATTAACTGAAAATGTAATTCTTGACGTGGAAACGTGTAAACTGAGTACGGGTTTTGAATAAGCTAGTGAGAGTATAACTAAATTTCGAGTATTATGTTGTAAGACAGATGTAGCACATTATTTTTCTTTAAATACTATGGCGTTTAAACATAAACAGGAAGTTTTATGTGCTGTATCATTATATAATTGTGTAACTATGATAAAAATAGTATGCACTATGAAATGAAAATAGAATCTACTTTTTTTCGGTAGGTGGAAATATAACAAATTATGAATCTAAAAAATGGGGTAAGTGTAATAGAAGTCTTAAAATTTATTATGAAAATGCAATTGAGTCCTAAAACTTGCAAAAAAATGCAATCAAGTCTTAAAACTTGTCAAATTGTTTCAATCGAGTCCTAAAATTAATAGCCTTTTTAACGGAAAATGTTGACAATGCTGACGTGGCGCTGATGTGGAATTTTAAATAATTTTTCATTTTCCACGTGGCTTTTTTTAATTATTTTTTATTCCATTTTTTTAAAAATTAGATTTAAAAACTAAAAAAGAAAAGCTAAAATTATTTTTAAAAATTGTTAAAAAAAAAGGCAGCTCCTCTTTTGTTGCCACCACCATCGCCCATCGCTGGAGGGGGCGGTGGCTACCATTTTTTTTTTTTGAACTGTTTTGTTTTTTAAATAAATTTTAACTTTTCTTTTCTAATTTTTAAGTCTAATTTAAATAAAAAATTAAAAAAGCCACATGGAAAATAAAAATTAATTTTAAATGCCACGTCAGCATTTTCCGTTAAAAAAGTTGACGGTGTTAACTTTATGATTTGATTAAAACAATTTGACAAGTTTTATAACTTAATTACACTTTTTGTAAATTTTAAGACTCAATTGAATTTTCGTTACAAGTTTTAGGACTTTTATTGCACTTATCCCCTAAAAATTTGATGGATATGTATCAAATTGTTGGTAGATTTAGTTGTAAATTGATACCTTCATTTGCGATTTGATGTTTTATAGATTTGCTTGATGGATGTGTATCGGTTGGATTTCAAGTCAAATTGAATTATAAGATATTAATATTAATGGTGTTATTAAATACTAATTTTTTTAGAGGATGACCTACTTTTAAACCAAAGTACCTTTTAAATTATCCATTAATGACTTCTGTGTACATGGTAGTATTTTATAGCGAATTTATACGAAGAATGGAAGAGACAAAGAAAAGAAAAGACAAACATAGGTTTTACTACTTCGATCGACAAAGGAAAGGGTACTTGGAAACCTATTTCTATGGTAGAAATCCTCATTTGACTT
Organism: Eucalyptus guilfoylei; assembly: GCA_016097605.1. NCBI lineage: Eukaryota > Viridiplantae > Streptophyta > Magnoliopsida > Myrtales > Myrtaceae > Eucalyptus > Eucalyptus guilfoylei. The sequence continues at coordinate 29,389,572 of CM027862.1, forward strand.
TACTTCTTGAAGAAGATTCATCCTCCTTACACGAAGAAGAGTACAAACATAGTGGCAAACATAGAGTTTTATGGTAATTACAATTGTTAGCTGTTACATAGTGGACATTGATCCTCCATCTTATCAAGTCATCATGACTTGGCAAACTTATCTTTGTCAACACTCCCTCCAAAAGTTGGGGCAAAGATGTCTTGTGAGGTCAACTTGGCCAACATTTATTGAAAGACTCTTTTAGAAGGGGGTTTGGTAAGCACATCAACAAATTGTTCGTCACTTCGAAGATAAGGAGTCTTGATAGTTTTGTTATGAACTCTCTTTTGAACACATTAATGGATGATTTCTATACGTTTTGTTCTTTCATGTAAGAATGAGGTTGATAGAATGTGAGTTGTTACTTGGTTATCATAAAATAGATTCATAGGAGCACGCAATCCTTCCATGACCGAAATCAATAGCAAGCGAAGCCAAACTAATTCACATGTGGTAGAAGCCACAACTTTGCATTCTGCTTCAGTGCTGTACGAGTAACCACACTCTGCTTTTTACTTTTGCATGTAACGAGATCACCTCCTACATTAGTACAAAATCAGTGGTGGACCTCCTATCAATGGGATTGCCAGCCTAATCAACATCAGCATATTCTAAGACCTTTGTGTAATTATGTTTCTTCATTAGAATTCCTCGTCCTAGACATGACTTCAAATATCTTAATATATGGTCAACAAGCTCCATGTGACCTTCGGTGGCAACATGCATAAATCGACTCACAAAACTAGTGGCATATGAAATGTTCGATCGAGTGATAGTTAGATAAATTAGCCAACCAACTAATATTTGAAACTGGCCAACATCGTGAAGAGTAGTATTTTTTATCACTTTGTTCCTAAAGTCTGTAGGAGATTTTACAAGTTCGATCCCCAATTTTCCTATTTCCTTTATTTTTTTTCTGTGAGAGAAACAAGGAGTGTCGGACATCTAGAGCTCTGAAATTTGGGAGGAGGAATACTTAAGTGCCAAAAGTTAGGAAAATGACACTTAAGCATCAAAATCAGAGCAAAATGGATCAATTAAGTGCCAATAACAATAAAAATCAACTAAAATGTTGATGTGGCCATTTCTCCAGTGGGGCAAGTGCAAAACGACGTTATTTTGCATACTAACGTGGTTAGACAATTGCAAAAATGACACCGTTTTACTATTGATGAGGATAAATAATTAATTGTAAAAATTAATTAAATTAAATTTAAAATGAAATTAAAAAAGGGAGGAAGAAGATGAATAGTTTGAGGTGACTGAGGGCTTAGCCCTTGCTGCCATCGCCTCCCTGCCATTGCCGGGAAGGGCCGATGATGGTGGGTTAGGGCTTGGCGACCTTGGCCGACCCTCCCCCCATTGTCGCTAGCCCTTCCCGCCGACGGCGGGGAGGTGGTGGTGGCGAGGGCTGAGCCTTCAGTCGCCTCCGACTGTTCATCTTTTCTCTCTCTCTCTTTCTTTAATTTTTAAATTTCGTTTTAAATTTAATTTAATTAATTTTTATATTCAAATTCAAATTCGCTCCGAGCAACGTCTTTTTGCGTTTCTTTACTGAGTTAGCTCTACGACGAGCTACGTAGGCGAGAAAAATTAATAAAAAAATTGTCATGTAGGATTTCCGACGGGTTTCATCGGAGGTAACATTCAATTATTCAATTTTTCAAAAAAAGTGGCACTTAAGTATCAATTTCCTAATTTTTGGCACTTATGTGTTTCTTTGTGCTAAGTTTTGGCACTTGTTCTGTTTTTTGCTGAGAAACAAGCCTTTACTAGAACCCGCAATTTAATAACCCAAATCCTCGATGTCCAACTTCTCATGCAAATATTTTTTGAGAGTTTTAATCTCTTGTAAATTATCACCAGTGAGGACAATGTCATTAATATAGATCAATACTAATACTATTCATTTAGGCGACGTTTGGTCATCCGGATTTCTAATCGGGATAGGACTGGATAAAATAGGATATGAAATCTTGAGATTTTTTTATATCCCGTCCATTGTTTGGTGAATCGCAGTATTAAAGTCGGATATGTTCACATCATATTATGTGCATTTTTTTTTTTTGATATAAATGGCATATTATTATAAATGAACCTAAATATTCATAAATGGAGATGATGAAAATCTCTCGTAACACTATTCCTTATTTATTTATTATATTTTTCCTCTTTTTTATATTATTTTCATTATTATTTCTTTTTTCCCCTTTCATCATTCTTTGATAAAATTTTATCAAATAGTAAACTGTACTAACATACCTAAAATATAAAAATACGTAAAATATATAATAAATATAAATATTTAATTTATAGATTGAATGCTTATTATAAGATAGAATTAAAGTTGAATATATAAATTAAAATAAGATTAATTAAAAATAAATTTTTATTTTTTATTTTTAATTTCTTAAATTAGAATTCAAATATTATTTATATTGAAATATAATTTCAATTTTTTTAATTTAATAAGTTTGTTATTCAAGAAAAATAACTTTCCTATTATAGATATTAGAAATCATATCCACATTTATCTTACCTCTCTCATGGGATAATTTTATCCTATTTATATCCCTCTTATATCCAACTTTATCATTTCCTAAGCGAGCACCAAAAGTAGAATATGATTTATCATATTCTATCCCAAATTTTATCTCGACTGCCAAACGCAACCTTATAATTTTTCTTAACAAATAGATAATGGTTGGACTTACCCATTTAAATCCAAACGTCACAAGGGTTGTATTCAACTTTCTGTACCATGTTTGAGGTGACTCCTTGAGACTATAGATTGCCTTATTGAGTTTGTAAACAATTCCTTGATTTTCTAAAGGGTAACCTGGAGGGAGATGGACACTTCTTCTTCAAGCTTTCCATTACGGAACTTAACGTCCATTTGAAAAAAAAACCAACCACAACTGATTGCAACCGACATAAGAACTCTGACAATATTTATCTGCACTACAAAAGCAAATACTTCTTTGTAGTCGATTCCGTATGTTTGGGTGTATCTCTTGGCCACCAAGCTAGTTTTATGCCTTTCAATGGAATTGTCACTTTTGTACTTGTTTTTGTAAATCCATCGAAAGTCTACAAGACATTTTCTAATAGGTGATGGAATAATATCTCAAAGTCTTATTTTTGTCAAGGGCTTGGAGTTGCTCATCCGGGGCCTTCTTCCACACAATTGATCATTGCATTTTAATAAAGTTTGCAAGCTCAATGTTTGTTTTTATAGCTAATAGGAAGGTCCAAAATAACAACTAAGATAGGCCGTAGACGACTGATGCATGACAAAACCCTGAAAACGAGTTAGAGGGTTGAGATGCTTGGGTTGATCGACGAACGGGAGCTATTTCTTGGATAGGGTTGGGAATAAAGAAGTCGTACCTTGATTGGAAGTCTCTCCCATTTCTCTAGTTCTTATTAATCACCGAATCATCAGAAACAATCGGTAATGGACCAAATTCTATATTGAATCTACTGTAATCATAATTGTTAGTATTATTGCCACTATTCTCCATTTGAATTTGATCCCTTGAAGGAAAATACACGTAAGTTTCATCAAACATAACATCTGGAAAAATAAGCAATTTTTGGGTAGAGGGATCCAAACATTTATAACTTTTTTAACATTAGAATATCTAAAAATACGCAATTGTGTGGACGATGAACTAATTTACTCCCTAATGAAGTGTGAACGTAGTACACATTATCAAATACACAGAGATGAGAGGGATTAAGCGATTGGCTGAGGAGTACTTTCATACGTGATTTGTATTGCCACACCTTACTAGGAAGACGATTGATCAAATAGCAACTTGTCAGATTAGGAAACAAAAGGACATGACGTTTTTCCTCTTTGTAACCCCATTTTGCTTGGGAAGTTTAATACTTGAAGTTTGGCATTCAATATCAAGACTATTGAGAAAAGACTCAAAGGGATGATTGGTGTACTTGGTCCCATTGTAACGTAATATTTTAATCCAAGTACCATAGTTTTAGAGATAAGTAAACACAACAAGTAGTTTGAGATTTATCATCTATGAACGTAATAAAATATTTAAAATCATCTCCAAATTCAATTGGGGCATTACCCATAATATCATAACGAATCAACTCAAATACCTCAAATGCATTTTTATTTTATTTTATAGGAAAAGACAATTTATGCTGTTTGGAAAAATGATAAATTTCACAAAAGCTTGAATCTAGAGAAAAAGTAGGATTAATGGAGTGTAACATCCAATCTGACAATGGCCCCATATGCTAGTGCCAAAGTGGAGACTTTAAGCTTTTATCCTCGCTAGCAACCAAAATCGTACTTGAAAAATCAATAGTATATAGCCCTTTTTGAAACGGACCTTCATCAATCTTCCTCTATGGGTTTCTGTCCTGCAAAATAACCTTATTATGAGAAAAGGAAATGTTGCAATGTAGATCCCTAATAATTTTATTGACCGATAACAAGTTAGTAGATAATGAGGGTACAAGTAATAGATCAAAAGAGTTGGAAAATAAATCTAGTTTCCCAACCCCTTAAACAGAGACCTTTTCACCATTAACAATTGTAATAGGAGAGTAGGAACCAGTAAGAACCTCATGCAGAAGATCTATCCAACAAACCTTACCGCACATATGGTCAGTTTCTCTTGAATCAATTATAAAATAGTTCATAGATAATGCAGAGAAGGCAAAGACATTACTAGAAGTTTGAGCCATGTTTCTTGAGTCAGAACTCGTCCAAGACACGTAGTTGGAGGACAATATTGGAGTTGCAAGGCGATTTGTCTGGAGAGGTTTAAAGATCTGTATCAGTGACTTGACTAGCAGCTTTAGAAATCGTAGTCTTATCTGTAGCCTTGTCTTTGCAAGTTACAAGTTATCCAACGAGAACTACCGCACATGTGGCCAATTGCTCTTGGATCAATCATAAAATAGTTTATAGAGTATGTAGAGAGGGTAAAGACATTACCATAAGTTTGAGCCATGTTTTCCGAGTCAGAACTCATCCGAGACACACCATTGGGGGATATTAGTTGTTGCAAGGCGATCTGTCTAGAAATGTATGAAGATCTGTAGTAGTGACTTGACTGGCAACTTTAGGAACCATAGTCTTATCTGTAGCCTTTTCCTTACTGGTTGTAAGTGAGGGTGCAAATCCCAACAACGATTTTGTATGCCTTTCTTTGCTGCAACAGGAACAATGAAGCTTAGTATTATGGCCATGGCCTATCCCTTTGCTGCCATTAGAACGAATGCCAATACTAGTTTAGTGCATTAGCCGAACTCCCTACCAATTCTCCCGTTGGTTTGAGTTTAGTATTCATCACCCTTCGACGAGTGTCTTCTCGTTGAATAGTCGCACAAAAATCAGTAAATGATGATAGAGTAGCACTCATAAGAATTTGTCTCTTAAGATCTTTATACTCACGTCAAATACTAGCAAGCAATTGAGATATACGACTCTTCTTACTAAGTGTACAAATGGACAAATTGAACTGGAAAACGATACTATTGGAGTTCATCTCATTTCCCTTTGAGATTGAGATAAGCCAGAGGCTTGCTATCTCCTATTGCAACTCAAAAATTCGAGAAGCATTGGCTTGATGCCTATACATACAACGAAAAGAGTCCCACGGGATGTTTGTAGTCTCAAAATATGCAAAAATCTCATAGGTGTGAGGATCCACGGAGTTAAAATCTATGACATGACAAACTTTCTACTCAGCATATTTAGGATCAGTGATAAGAGGGGGTTTGATCAAGCAATTAACATGCCCCAATTTTGATGTGCCTCCAAGAGCAATTATAATTGCCTAAGACCATGGAAGGTAATTGCAACCATTAAAAAGGATAGATGTGAATCGAATGCTCATTTCATTCGAGTTAGAGCGACCCAAATTGGTGGTAACATTGGTGCTGGCCATTGTGAAAAATAAACAAAAACAAGAGAATTCAACTAATTATAAAGATTATGACAAAAAAAAAACTAATTATAAAGATAAGGTGCAACAACCAAAGAAGCAGCAAGGAGCACGGGAGCTTGATGTCGATCTTGTTTGGTCCGGAACCATATAGCAAGTCAATACGAATATTAAAGAAACAAGGAAAATAGAAGATGATCAAAGGTTTTACACGGGTCAATCGATTAAGGAAAGGTTCTTTAGAAACTTATTTCCACCGTAAAAATCTCCATTCGACTTAGTTTCTCGAGAGAGATTCATTTTTGTTAAATAAAAAAAAGTAGAGTACAGTGGTAAACATAACCTATAATTTTTATGGTAAGTACAATTGAGATAAGGGTTTCGAAACGTAACAATATCCTTTTGAACCTACTTTGGAGCTTCGCCAATAATTAAAGCAGCTTTGTCAATAATTAAAGCAATTGATGTAGCCCTAAAGGGGCCCACTTCCATTGATAATTGCCGAAGCTGGGAAAATGGACATGGGGGAGGAACAAATTTTCCATCCTATAGGAGCTTAATTTGTCTCCTTGATCCTCAGTCTTATCATGACTTGAAAAGCTTATCTCACCAAAATATTTCTTATGGACTATAAGTTCGGGTGCATGAACCCATCACCATCTGATCAAATATCATAAAACATTTCTGCGCAGGAGTCACACCGTTGATTCGTTAGTCACACCGTTGATTCGTTGGTCCAAGACGGCGACGCCATATCTATTTATTTAGCAAAAGGACAACGACATGTCGACCCTCATCATGATACACGTCCACATTATTCATATCATCCTAGCGAAATACAGTAAGAAGATTTCTTGGTTCCTAAACTTGAATGGATTTTCCATTTCTGATCAAGCCCATACCCAGCACCATCAACAATCATCCCTCTTCCCAAATAAGTCCACAAAAAAATTCATCCAAGACTCAGGCCTGACAGGAACAGCCATAAGTACCACTTAGAGAAACAGTTTCTTCCTTATTTCGCCTTCTGCTAAACCACTCGCAAATTTCATATTGCAAATTCAGGAGGTTTAACACCAAATTAACGAAATTGGTGAACAGGAGTGAGCACATTATATAGTTATGTTATACATTCAACATTGCGCTTCCAGCTATATAAACATTGACAGGTGAAGGCAATTCACGCATAAGTCGCATAAACAAGAACGGTCCTCCAGCAGCACGAACTCAGTGTTTACCAGAAAGTTCTTGGCTGATCATTTGATGAGTACAGTGAAGAAGAGAATTACACAGTTGAAGTCGTATACAAAGGCATCACTTATTCATGTCATTCAACGGTACGATAAGCATTACAACACAAAGGTCGGGTGGTACAATTTAGACACGGTAACGCGGCTCACAAAAGAGTTGACCCTGGAAAACTAGGCTTCGGCAAAAGATGAAAAAACACCCTTCAAAAAGAAGTGTCGTGGCAGACTAAACAGTCAGACGCCACAGCCAAAGCCCTAAGGACACAGGGACTCACTCTTCAAACTGCCAAACTGACCATGATTCCAGTACTAACCCGACCTTTGAGGAAAACAGACCTGTCCGTCAAGTAGCGACTCCCCCGAAAAGGGTTGTCAAAAACATGCCGGACTTCAAACACCAACAATCAACAGGTAACACAATGCAAAGTAGACTAATGGCGAGAAAGCTCAGGACAACTGTGACATGAAGCTGAGCTCAAACACCAGTTGCCAATCCCGACATCATTGAAAAAAAAAAAAAAAACATGTAGACCTAAGAGAACCTGATTACTGTATCTCAGAAAAATCTGGCCGAACTTTGACACCCCCATTAGGAGCCAAAAAGCTGGGAACAGGTTTGAGAAACCTGCAAAAAAAGGAGAGCATGCTCGGCCAAATCTTCTGGAAAAGGGACCAAGTTCCCGACAACTCGAAAGACCCATATCCTATGGACCCAAAAACTACACTGATGCTGCTACTCACAGAAGCCAACTCTGACTGTTATACAGAACTCCTTAACCCATCCCACTCTGAGCATTTGTTGCACTAGCTCAGTGTGTGATTAGTCACCTTTGCTGCTTAATGGAGGATGTCACACCTCCAAAGCTGCTCCACAAGCAGGTCCACTGATTTTTTGCTGATTCCACTGCAATGCTGGAGATTCAAACCTACAAGTGACTGGCTCAATTTCCTCAAAGCAGGCAAGCATTTGTCTGATATCTCAGTACAGCCAGATATAGAAAGTATCTGCAAATTAAGCTGGTCTGCACGAGCCAATGCAGCTACACCAAAATCTGTAACTGCACACAGAGAGATATCAAGGTCATTCAATAATGGACAGTTTTCCGCAATTGCCACCAAGCTTGTGTTTCCAACTTTCCGACAACCCTCAAGATTGAGCACCTCAAGCGTCCAACCATGCATCTCGGCAACGGCTGAAATGGCTTTGTCTGTCAGATTAGTGCATCCACTCACGTTAATTTTCACGAGACCACCATCACAGTTCTCAAGCAGTGGTATGAAACTGGCATCTGTTACCGCTTGAAGGCCACTCAGATCCACATGCTGCAGATTGGGGCACAACTTCGCCAGCATGACTAAGCTAACGTCACCAAACCCAGGGCAGTGACGGACAGACAATGACCGCAGAGATTTGCAAGAAGATAGTATTGGTGATCCCATATTTAAGTCCTTCATGCCCAAGCAGTGCACCAAGGTGAGAGACTTCAACTTATCACCACAGTTGGCGAGTACAGTGAAAAGCCCATACTGTGTGATCCGGTGGCACTCCTCCAATTGCAGCCTTTCAAGTGATAGGGCTGCCTTTGCAAAAGAGTCTAGTCCCCAGTCAGATAAGAATGCACAGTTATGGACACAAAGCTGCTTAAGATTTGGGCAGCCTTTGCCCAACACTTCAAGTCCCAAGTCTGTCATGCCTTGGCAAGATGTAACGGCAAAGGACCTCAATTTCTGCAAACCATGACCATTGCCCATGACCCAGAAGCCCCTTTCACTCACGTTCTGAAGGTTGGCAAGGATCAAGTCAGTAACTGCTTTGCCATAGTGTCCAATAACAGCGAGAGACGAATCGGTCACATGGAGTGCCTGGAGCGTCACTTTTGTCAAGACACAAGAAGAGTTAGACACGAAGAGACTTGCAATGCCTTGATCTCCAACATGGGGACAGTTGTTGATAGAAATGGACTTCAGATTGGGGCAGTTCTGACCAATAGCTTGAAGACCTTCATTCCGAATGGTTGAACAAGAATCTATGCTTATATCAGTCAAGTTAGGACAGTTTTTTGCAAGCGAAATCAAAGCCTTGTCAGAAACGGCATTGCAATGGCGGAGTTCAAGCTTCTCAAGCTGCCGACAACCATTAGCAATCTCAATCAAACCTTCATCTCCCACGGAAGAAACATTCCAGATAGAGAGAACCTTGAGTGAAGGGCAGCCACGTGCGACAGTCCTCAAACCAAGATCTGTTACTCCACGAATAGAGTTGTTTCCACGAATTGATAGCTTGCCTAGTCCCCCATGACGTGAAGTTCCCACAGCAATAGCAGCAAGACGGACATCAGTGGCCTTTTTCCCTTCCAGGACCCTTGTGAGGTATCCATCATCCTTGATGGCAGGAGGTTCATCCCCTGATATTTCTTCATTTTCACCAGGGTTATCCTCCCGCTTCAAAGGCGGGGTGGTTTTGTTGCAACATAATTCGTCACCACGGATGTTGCTCAAAAGCATAAGCCAGCGCTTTGAGACACATGCACAGGCACTCCTCTCCTGGCCTGTAGGCAACCTTCTGAAGATCTCAAAGAGACACTCATCTGGAAGAACATCGATCGAGGCCTTCTTTTTCTGCTTGAGCTGGTCTCCACTGAAAACGAACGGGGCACTGATGCGAGACCTCTTACAAGTAGGGAAATAAACATCCACATGGCGACCAAGGGACAAAAAGAGACTCGTTTCCTTGGGATTCGGGTAAAGTGACCCCCCAGGGCAAAAATCACCATCTCCTGCAAACATAGCACAAGGCTAATCAGCCAAAATACTCGATACTTGCAGAAATCCGAGACAAGATTGTTGATTACAACAACCAAACTACCAACACGGTCGCAAGAAAACTGAGCAGTTGACGGGCTGCAACCCTTTGGTCGGAATTTTGCAATTGATTTTCATAAACTACTAACGACATAGAACGGATCTGCTCAAACATAAGTCGCGAAACCCCAAAAAAATAAAGTAAGAAAAAGAAATCGAACGTATGATGTGGATTTCGCGAGAAAAAAGACCAGAAAGCGCCAAAGCCCGCAAAAGAAATACAATCAAATTTCATAAGCAGAAACTGCTTTATCAGATCTATCGAGAGATAGCTAATCACCCCAGAAACATGTCAACCCATAAAGCTGAATCTACCTTAAATACGTCAACCCCAAACAATTAATTCCAAATCCAGCGACATCAACAACAAAAGCAGCCACAAGACCCATATGACCAACGATAGACATATCTGATCTAACCCACATCCAGCTGGATTAACAATCATAATAATAATAAATAAAAAAATCCAAGAGAAAGAACATCATGGCCAAAAAAAGCCCATTACTGTACTTCCGAAAAATCAATCCCCGCTTAGTCTCCGAAAAAACATCTTGCAAGAACTTTACAAGACCAAAAAAAAAAAAAAAAAAACAAGAAGAAATATTTCTCAGCACTCCTTACAAAAAAAATAAAAAATAATATTTCTCAGCACCTATCTGCCTTCATATCAGCCAAACATCCCAAAAAAACGCAAACTTTCCATCAATCCGACAAGAAACCCAGCTCGGGAAAGCACCCCCAAAGAAAAAGAGAAGAACCCAGTTTCGATCCGAAAGAAAAGTCTAGAAAAACCGAGGAAATTCGCGAACTTTACCGGTGAACTCGAAGACCTTCGACATCGGCCACGCAAGGGGAACCCCGGGAGGCCGGATCGGCGCGGGATCGCGCCCGGGAACCCTCCGGAGAGAGCAAAAAGGGGCGAGGCGAGGCGCGACCGGGGCCGGAGGAGCGGGCGGCGAGACGACGACGGCGGCAGCGGCGGGGGCGCGGAAGCATGAGACGCCGACGGCGGCCGCCGATGGGTGGTGGCGATGGCGGATGGCGGATGATGGCGCTGGGAAAACCCTATCAGATAGGGCAAAAAAAGAGAAGGTGTGGAGATGGAGGAGGACGAGGACAAAGAAGAAGAAGAAGAGGAAGAAGAGAGAGAAAAAAGGAGGAGAGAGAAAGAAGAGAGAGAAAATGGGGGGATGTGACCAGTCAAGATGGCGAAATATGCTTCTTTATCTCTCTGGGAGATCGTGCCGTGGGGAGCACCGGAGGTGCGGTGCGAGCGGCCGCACCGGATCGCCGCCCCGCCCAGGTGCAATGCATGGGGGCGAAGGCGTTGTGGGGGAAGGGGGTGTTTTCGTAATTGCGTCTTCTGATTTTATGGCGATTTTATTTTTTTATTTATTTTATTTTTAAAATTTTGGTGGAAGAGCGCCGATGTGGACATCATCAGAAGCCAGGTAGCATTAGCTAGGGGTGAGCGCGGTTCCCGGGTAGAACCGGGAACCGGAGAACCGGACCGGAGGTTCCGTTCGATCCGCTTCCTAAAGGACGGTTCCGGTTCCGATTCCTAAAGGACCGGTTCGGTTCCCTTCCCATTTTTCCAGAATCGGCCGATCGATTCCGGCCCGGTTCCAAGCCAACCGGACCGGAACCGGAATCGAACCGGTCGGAACCGGAACCGGCCGGAACCGGTCGCGGAACCGGTCCACGGAACCGGTTTCGGACCGGTTAGGGTTCCAAAGGAACCCCCTCCCCGAGACTCCCGACCCTTTCACTTTCGCTTTTAGAGTCTCGCGGACGCGCTCCGGGTCGCACCGCCGGACGCCGCTCGCCCTCAAGGCCACCGCCGCCGACGCCGCTGGACGCCTTGCGCCGACATCGCTCGCGCGAACCCTCGCCGCTCGACGCCCGTCACGCGCCGTGCTGCTCGCCTCGACGCCGTCGCCGACTACCCGACGCGGATTTGAGCCGAGCTCGTCTCCGTTCGCGACCCACCGCCTCTGCTCGCGCCAGAAGCCCCGACGAGCAGAAGCCTCGACGACACCGATTTTGCTGTCTCCGCTCGCGACCCACCGCCTCTGGTCACTAGGTCTCCGATTCTGACCCACGACGCCGCCGATGTTGTCTCCGCCTCTGCTCCGACGACCCGACGCCAGCAGTCGCAACGCCCGACGCGTGCCACGAAGACCCGGCGACCGACGTCCCGCTCCACCTCGGCGCCGGACGCCGCTCGCCGGTGAAATTGGATTTCGGGACCTTCTCTCCAAGGGTACGATTTCGGGGTAATACCATCAAATGCTTGTGAATTTCATTTGTACGATCTCGGGGTAATACCGGCGTAGGGAGTGAGTGACTGATTCGGTGATTCTTGGACTTGCTCGTTTTAACTCCTTATTAGAAGCGATGCATAAAGTTTTCTTTTTTATTTGTTTTTGATTGGGTTGTGCTTCTTTTCGGGTTTCGGCTCGGCTTTGAATTCGGAGACGAACGAGCACGTGGCCATAAAGAAGATTGCTAATGCTTTCGATAACAAGATCGACGCGAAGAGGACCCTCCGTGAGATCAAGCTCCTCCGGCACATGGACCATGAAAACGTCGAATCCCTTGCGTTACGGTTTTTCTATTACGTGATTGAGAATGGCTTTCGGGTTGTTTGAAGTGTGTTGTTTTCTTTGATGGTTGGCTTATGGGTGTCGGTAGTGCCATCGATATTATGCAATGGTGCATTTACGTTGCTCTCCGTCTCGGTTCTAAGTCTAACGAATGTGCGATGTGTGAATTAGCATTTCTCTTTGTGGACAACGAATTAAGAGTTAGTGCAGCAAATAGTAGAGCTTTGAATCTTCTATTTCACTAGAAGGGATATCGATTGCTTAAGATAATCTGGTCTCCATGTTGTTACGTGTTACCATTTCTCTGCATCAATTGTTAATGAGACAGAGAACATACTTTAAACACCAATGTCCGAGTATTGTCATCACTCATCAAGATATAGAAGGTCTTATTGTCACTTTGCTACTTACGAGTTGAACATCCCTTCTTTGAACTTTTCGAAGTTTAATTTCTATTGTACTGATATAGAAGGGCACCGATACTCATCATTCTTAGAGATGGAATAGATGGTTATATCCTGACTGGATGCAATTTGTAATGGTATGAAAGTGGTTCTTGTTGGTATAAAGAACAAGTTTTGAACTATGATTGATGGGAATCCACATGCATGCGGTCCTTAATGAAGCTACATTTATTTATGGCGTGGCTATGCCGATACAAAATAAGCTCTTTAATCAATGCGAACCGGTATTGCATGGCAATTTTAACAGAACTTGCTTTTCGGTTATTATGATTCTTGTATGCTTATGTGAGGTTCTGTTATGTTAATGCAGGTTGTGGCAATTAGGGATATTATTCCACCACCACAGAGAGAGGTTTTCAATGATGTTTATATTGCATATGAGCTTATGGACACCGATCTCGCATCAAATCATTCGTTCCTTCCAACCAAGCATTGTCTCGAGGAGCATTGTCGGGTTTCATTTTGCCATTTATTGTACGATATTGGCGCTTCCTTCTAGATGGGATATTTTTTTCTTGTCGATTGCTTTGGTTCTTAATTATGCTAGTGGGAGTTGCCATCCGCTGCTTTCTTGTCATTTGCCGGGTCTTAATTAGGTTATTGGGAATTGACCGTAGAGTATGCGTGTACGTTATAGTTCAAATCTAAAAATAACAAAAAAAAAAAAAAAAAAGAACCCGTTTGGAACCTCGAACCGACCCCGGAACCCGTGGACAGGTAGGTTCCGTGTTCTCTGCTTCGACGGGTAGGTTCTGGGTTCCAAAAATGAGGAACCCGTACTGAGGGTAGTTCCAAGTTCCAGACGGAACCGAACCGGAACCTGGAACCGCTCACCCCTAGCATTAGCTTGTCCTTTTCCGGAAAGTTTGGGGGGGTGTTTGGACTCCGGGATAAGCAATCCCAGGCTTCGGTTTTGCTTTATCCTCCCTTCTTCTTTTTTAAATTTATTTAATCTCTTTTTGGTGCTGATTGATGATTGGGAAACTTCTGGTGGATGTCCTGCTTAATTATTGTTACGAAAATGTGAGTCATCCAACAATAATATAATAAAAGAAAAAAATAAATCAAATATCGAATTTACGTGATTTGGTTATAAAGATTTACATTCGCGGATTTACGTTGGTATTTCCCAAGCTTCAATTACACCCAATAACACACATAGTGTTTAGCCTTGAAATTTCTCACAAAATAATCTCTGAAACTACACGAAAATCTTATCACAATATTTAATTGATTTGAATACTAAATCTTCATGGATGTAATTTACGGACAAGAACAACAAAGAAAAATCCCTCCCAAGGACTCGATGACTAAATGGCGCTTCAAGACCACTTCTTTCATGATCAACCCTCTACCACTCATGGCCATAAGTCTATATACCATAAGTGAGATGTTATTCTTTTGTCGACTTCTCATAGGATTCTGTTTCCTATCTTGCCTGACAATCCCAAGATGCAGATCAAAGTTAACACAAAACTTTCTTATTTTGTTGTTATCTTGAATGATTTTAACCAAAACATATCCTGTATATTTTAAACAAAAATCCAAGTCTAAATCCAAGTCAAAGTTGGACTTTCCTATTTTAGAGACCAAATTCTCCAACGCAAATTTGAATTTGGGAAGTTGATATTCGGATCTTCTTTGCTCGATTTCGAATGTCCGCAACATATCCAATTTGAAATATTCGGAATTTCGCATTAAGCTTAAACTCAAGACATATTTTAATAATTACGCTCCCTATTTTTGGATTTATATATATATATATATATATTTACTATGAGAATTTGTGATTTTATTAAATTTGTGATTGTTCTGTAAATCATGGAATGGACGTTCGCTTTCGATCATTATTAGAAGAAAAAAAAAAGTTTTACCTCTCGCTAGAAGAATTGGATGGATCACGCGTATGAGATGCTTCTGGCAATGATACACGTTGGAATTTCATAGTTGCAAAAGCACAAGTTTTGTGTGCTTTCAATTGTGATCGTCAAATTTAATAAGATATCTATCACATCATTATTATACATTTCTCAAAAGAATTATAAAAGGTGGAATATGAGTCCCAAAATAATTAATATCGTGATGACATTGTAACGTCTTGGGTCCCACGTGAAGCAAGAGATAGATTATTGAGCAATATAAAAGAGGAACCCACCATGTAATAATTGCTCCCTTATGGAGGATTTTTAGGGTAATGTGAAACGGACCCAGCCATCGAAATTGGCCTGTTTGGTTAGAAAACATGCTCTTCATTTCCAAAACGAGTACCCTCCGTCCATTGACCGACCAGCAATCAAAAGATTAGCACCCCTTTATATCAGCTCCAAAGTGGCTTTAAGACCGGTCCAACTTCAAGCCAAACACAGGCATCACTGCCCGAGCAGAGATCTTGACCAGGAACAGGGACAACCTTATTCCGGTTCCGGATAAAAGCTTGTCTGGTCCTCCGTTTCCTAAGCATCAAGTAGCATTAAATTCTACAAAGGAAAAATGTCACAAATGATCTCTATACTATTACTTAATGTGTAATTTGATCCATGAACTTTCGATCAGCTCAATTTGATCCTTGAACTATTGATAAATGTCCAATTTAGTCCTCCGTTACTATTTTTCTTTTTTTTGCTTCTTCTCTCTTCCCTCCGCCGGCTCGCCTCGCTGGACACTGGCTTCCCTCCGCCGGGCGGAGGGAGGAGATAAGAAGCAAAAAAAAAAGAAAAACAGTAACGAATGGCTAAATCGGACATTTATCAATAGTTCATGGACCAAATTGAGCATTTTATCAATAGTTCAGGGACCAAATTACACATTAAGTAATAGTATATGGACCATTTGTGATATTTTCCCTTCTACAAACATGCACAAATTGAGAGAGAGAGAGAGATGGAGTGAATCTTTTTGGACCTTCCCACTTGCAATAGATTGCCTTGGCCCCGTGAATTTCCAAGAGTCATGCATCTAATCAATACAATAATCATTTCCTGCTAAGGATGGTTTGTACCTTCGATTTACTTTGGGATTTTAAATAACTCTAATCACATTTTTGTCCTAAACTCAACTTGATGATTTTCTAATTACTTTTACAGCTCATGATTTAGACTGTACTTTTCTTTTTCTTCTTTTCTTTTCTGATCTCTACTGTGTTAAAATTAACTATGCATGCTAAGTTTGATTAAGCAGCTGATTTCGACATATTGAAGCTGATTCGCTGATCTTATCGCTAATGCGTGTACCTTCACTTTAGCAAAAAAACAAAAAATCGGTTGGTGTCCGTATCCAATTTATACGACGAATCGATAAAATGAGTTCGAGAATGCCCCTGCACTATATGATGGTATAGATATCTATGCACTTGTGCGTACATGTACATACAAGGCATAGTTGATTACAATTTAGGTAAGAAGCATCCTATAGGGGAAGACTAGGACCCCAATTTGACTATAAATTTAAGAAGGGTACAACTAGAAGCAGATAGAGACTAGAAGACAAGACATTGGCAATAATATCAGTTGTCATTTGGGAGTCTAAATCAATGGACTTTAGTTTAATTAATTGATCAACCCTTTTTCCAGGAAAATGCATTGAAAAAGCATCAACTCGGAGAGCTAAAAAGTGGAAGAAATGCATGACAACAACAGATTAGGTAGGAAATAATGTGAGAACGGACCCAGCGAGCAACTGGCTAAATCAAGTAATTAAGGATGTTTGATTGGCAAGCACATCTTCCGGCTTTGATTTCTGTAATGGGTTTTAAGTAGATCTGGAAAAAAAGGATGATATGGAAATTTGTGCTACATGTAACCTATCTCGATCCTTAATAAATATAAAGCAGGAAGAGGCATATTTAAGCAATTTTCAAAGTTGTGGGTGTATGTTGGATGCTATCCAACGAAGTTACCAAACTTCAGCTCTGGCAGATCTCAAGATTCTTCCCTTATACTGGAGGATCAAATCAAAAGCGAGACTTTGAGGCATCTAATGCATTTAACGACTCCATTAAGGTCATGCTCTGGTCTAAACAAAGAAGCTAGAGTACCTTTTTAAATTTTTGGTACCTTGGAAGAAGAAGGTGTGTTAGGTCATGCTCTGGTTTGTAAGAAAAGAATACATGCATAGACAGTTGCATGAGCTTCTTCCAGCAAACTTCATCTGCAGGAAATCTGGGGATCGAATCATCAAAATCAGAGTTCAACAGATTATACAGAGCTCATGACTACTGCATTTTCAACCGTTTGTAGCACATTTTGCATAGGTGTTCACTTGCCCAAAGGTTCATTCCAATGTCCTCAATCTCCTAAATTTATCATAATTACTATATACACAGTACAAACAACTTAAAAGTATAAAATGGATACACACTAGAATTGGCAGAGTGGACCTGCAACCAAGAAATCCTTCGCAAAGACCCAACCACGGATTTTAAGCAGCTGATCGCTGCTTTTAGATACGGTCCGCAATGTACTTGGAAAGAGAGTTGATGGGCTTGGCCGAGTCTAGGTCCCCACCTTCTTGGTTTCGAATCTTTATCCGAGCTAGGAAGTCAGCAGCAATCCAAGCAAAGCTTAACATCAAGGCACTCGTACCTCCGTCATCATGCTCACACAAATCTACTGACTTCTTCACCCATTCTGGATGGTAGGTGACCTGGTACCAAGCCGATGCCTTTTGCTCATACAGCAAATTCCTCTTCTCATTGCTCAACGACTCAGAATCTGAATCCAACTTCTCAAATATTTCTCGGAATTCTTTCCTTAAAGCAAGATAACAGTGCTTGAGTCTATCCTTCAGCTCCCCTTGCTTGCAGCTTGCATAATTTGGCATGGACCAAACATGACCAGTCACCAACTCTTCTTCATTGTTCACTTTGTACTGTCCCAGGAGCCTGCTCAGCTGCCCATCATAGGAGCACTTATGGTCCCATGCTTCGGAAATGAAATCTGCAGCACCCAGTACCTCAAGACTTGTATCATAGGGAACATCCTCAGGGACACAACTCAGTTCAGAGGAATTCGTATCTTTATCATAAGCATCTTTAATCTGATGGTAGAGTCTGCCCAAGATTTTAGTTGATTTGTAGGTTTGGTTTTCCTCTTTCCCCATGAAGTCTGGGTATTGTTCTGGTTCCAGATGGTGGGGCATAGTGACAAGCGATCCAGTCTTGGGAAAATCAACAGCAGCAGCAGCCAACTTAGCCAAGAGAATGCAGTTCTCATCCAGAGCCCCATGTTCACTACGGTCAGCATGAACCATGTGCGCGTTGCAGATTGCCTCCAGATTCTCATTTGGAACGTGCTTAACAAAGAAGTCGATCATATCCTGCCAAATTGAGCCGCATCATGAGAAAGGGGAGTCTTTCTGCAGCGAACTTATAGATCAGGCCTATCAAGTGCTTATGAAGAACTTATAACTCTCAATACATGTCTGACTGCTTCGTGGCACAAAATGCTAATGCTCTGTCTTGTATTAACTATCCTGAGTGCACCTCGGAGTAAATTTGTAGTGTCCCAAGAAAATTAATTGGGAGACTGGTTTTCAAGATGCTTTTACTACTCCTCAGATCAAATTAACGCAGACTTCCAAATTACAAGCATCTTCTAAAATGAACCAGAAAGGGGGGGAAATCTATGGGGCACTATCAAACTAGGTCAGATAATGTGTCAGGAAGAAAAAACCACAGTAAGCGAAAAAATGTTTATGCACACAGACTCAGGTTTCACTTAATCTATCCTCATGAACGACATCTGCAACAAGCCTGTTGAAATCCAACGTTCCACTAATTATAAGAACAGGAAATAAAATTAAACGCAAAAGATGCATTGTGCGAGTCACACGATGCTACTTTATGCATAATAAAATAATTGTCACTGGTTGTGGTACAAGGCAAATGCCAAGGCACATCATTCCTCTATTGAAGTCATTCCTATCCTACAAGGTCTGAATGCTTGTCATATACCACAGCTAAAAGACAATTACCTTCAGTGTAACATAGCGGGGCAGCTTTTTCTCTGCTGCAGGACCATACTGCATGAAGGCCCAGCTCCTTTTACTTGGGGGAATGAGATTTTCTTCCCAAGTGACAAAGTAGAGTTCCCCATCAAAGTCACTTCCTGAAGCTCCATTTGGGTGAGGTCTCTCCCCATTTTGAGGAAAAACAAGACAATCATACAAATGGTGTAAATCTGGAGCATCAACTGCTTCCAGAATCCTTATATCACCAGGGTGTAGACATGAACTTTTTGCTACTACAACACAACCTTTAATCACTTTTCGGTTCTTTTTAGTCTCAGAGAATCTACAGCCATGTTTTATGAAGCAGTTCTCCAGGGCTGGAGTAGACACTTGAATAAAGCACTGACCATGTTCAAGAACTCCTAGCTCATCTAAACAGCCCATCAGCCACCTCCCAGAGGGAAGGAATATCCTAGCCTTTTCCCTAAGGCCTTGCAGTTGTGCTGCTCGTATGCAGGTGAGCATGCCTCTTAGATGAGGTTCTGAATGTGGCCTAAAACCAGCACTCAACATTATTGCAGCAATGTTTCCCTGCTCGGTGCAGGAGGATGTAAGGACATCAAATGCCACGTCTGAGTCAACAAGCATCCGGTTTAATTTGAAGACCATTTTTTCTTGCATGTCCCAGAATACCTCATCTGGTACCTTTAATGCTGAAAGCAATGTCACAATCTGCCTATTTAAAAAGCCTGGCTTAAACCTGGTCCAGGAACGTATTTCCAGCATAGTGTGGTTTGACTGGAATTTGTTCATACTATGCCTCAAAGAAAGTCGAATCCCATCACCTTTGCTTGGCCAGCAAGCTACCACACCCTTGTAACCGGCATAATGAATCTGATATGCAGAAGGCATGTCCAGTTCCAGTTTCAGCTGCTCTGCTACTTCCCTGGCAAGGTCAGGTGTTATAGTGCCAATTCCATCAGAGAAGCAATAGCCATTCCTCTCAATATCTGGAAGATCATGATATACTTCATCTTGTGGAACTTCCACAGTTGCATATGTGGATGACAAGCACTGCCCCATCCGAGAAGCCAATTTTGCAGTGTTCCTGCAATTGAACTTTCCCATCCACCCCCTGATCTTTTTCACATCAATTTTTTTGTCCTCGGCGAAAAACCAAGCAGACCAGTCCCTAAGTTGGTTTGATGAGAAAGCCAGAAATGAGTATTTCCGGCCCCAAAGATTAAATCCATTTGTCATTATTGTCCTCACCCATTTAAAAATCGTAGTCTTCTGGGAAATGGAGACCGACTCGAGGACATTAGCATTGATCATCTGCAGACCTTCATCCATAAAGGTCACCCTCAAGAACCTGTCAGCAACATCCTTGTATTCCCTGAGCACTCTGTTAGATAGCTCCACTTCAGGTGGAAGACAATGCCCTTTAATTGGAGTTATTATGAGCCTCCTTATCTCAACAATGTTGTTCAACTCTTTTTGGTTTTTAAGAAGTTTGGGATTCTTCAGCCGCCATTCTTGAAGAAGTTCCAGCCTCTTGCATGCATCAAAGACCGGGTGTTTGTCAGAGCAAATGTGCTTTAGTGCTGCTAAGTTCACCGCCTTTGGTTGGCTTTTCAGTAACCCAAAGAAACTCTCTGACAGCTGGTGTTGGCTTAACACGTTCTTATGGATAGCAGCTTTCAGTAAAAACATGACGTCGAAACCTATCCCCTTGTGATGAATAGAGGAAAAGGTGTCTAACATAGGCCTCACAAAATTAGACTCGTCCTGGATCCTTAGGGACCGTCTAGGGGATAATTCCCGCACTTCTTCTTCCCTAAGATAATCCATGGCCTTCTTCAATTTCAGTCCATGGAGTGGTGGAATTGACACTCTGTAGGTATTGCACCGACCGACAGCCCCACTAGCCGTGAAATCTGTAGTTCGAATCCAAGGATCTTCATCATCCAACAAATCAGATGGAACTGATACTTCTATGTCATCATCAACAGTTCTATAATACAGACGAGGAGGTGAAGCCAGCTGCAAGAGTATGACAATAGATGACATTTCCCTATGCTGTCTGATCTCATTGATTTCCCCCACCAAAAACTCCATCTTAAATTCACAATTTATCACAGCATAGGTGGACTGTTCTTTAAAAGAAAATGCTGTCTTCCTGTTGAAGCAGAACCTGCACATACTATCAACTGGATCAACAAAAAAATCAACCCCAGATGAGGGTCCTCTCCACCCCACCAGAAACTCTTCCAGGGTAATCAGGTTTCCTATCTCTAGGCACGCGTCAGGCAACTTAAAAGGAGTGGTAGTCCTCCTCCTCTGATTCTTTTGGAATGGACTATCAGGCCCCAGGCTGACTTTCAAAAGTTTGTTACTAAAAAAAAGCCCATCAGGTAGTGAAAGCTCATAAGCTGAGGTTGCAGCTTCAGGCGTAGCGAAGTGCACAAAAGCATGTGGCTCCACCTTCTTATATTCATCTGCTCTCTGGATGGTGTCAAACCTTGTGACCTCAAAATCTGGACAAGAATCTGGGGGTGTCCAGGAAGTTTTCAATCTACACCTCCTGATAAGGCCAACTGTATCTTCCAAATACTTCACAAGCTCTTTTGCAGTCACATTTTGATCAAATCCACCGACACGAACTTGAGTCGCCACTGTGTCCTTCCTAGCTCCTTTTGACTCCATAATTCCTCCAAACACACTGTCCTTGAAATTAATTATGGATGTGGCTCTACCATCACCTGCAACAGTATCCAAATTCCCACCAAATCTGTTTTACAACCATGTTGCTGTTGGCAAAAAATCTCTCAAGAATTAAGAACAAAAACCCAACACCTTGCTCCAAGCTAACAGGAAAAAAAGTTATCATTCTTCCCTTTTCTTTTCCTGATTAATCTTTCAGATACCAACAAACAGATTCTAGCATGGGACAGCACAAAGCTGCCCCGGATGTGCCAAGTAACCGAAGAGACCACAACCCACATTCAGAAAACAAAAGAACAGCACGATCGTCGTCAAGACGAAGACGAACGATCCAAAAAGACAATTGGACGAAGACCCAGAACTACAAAAAGCGCCAAATGTAAAGACATTGCTATCAGACCAAACTCGAAGAGTCGGCTTCTGCACGTTGCCTTCAGTCGGCTCCTAGCAAAGAGATCAATTTGCAGAAACGAGAGCTAGTAATTACCTCGGGAATGGTGTCTCCATGGATGATGAGTGAAAGGGAGTACGAGTTCTGTGAGAGTGGAAAAATGAAAGGGAAGAGTATTACTAGCAAGGGTGATCGGTTCCGGTTGGACCAGCTCTAGAGCAGTCCAATAAAATAAGTTCATTCTACAACTTTCAAAAGGAAAATCCACCATCTAGTATCTTTCGTGATAATGCTAAATGTGTGTATAATAATTATTCGATTTCTTTATTTCTCTATTGTCGTTATTCAATTTTCATCCCCTATTTTTATCTTGTGACTGTTTTGATCCCTATACTAATATTTGATCGCAATTTTATCAAATTTTTTTTTTATATATTTCTATCAAAATGCGGACATGAATACTAATTACGCATCAAAGATATCTAGGTGGCACTGTCATGAAATAATAAAAGAGAAATTTGGGAGAAATTGCAAAAAAAAAATGATCCCTATACTAACTATTGTAATTTGGGAGAAATCGCAAAAAAAAAAAAAAAAAAGATTCCTATACGAACTAAAGTGGATGTTCAATTGTTCCTCGCACTTTTTTCTTTTTTGGTAATGAAAAATACATGTATGAATTTGGCCAGGCTTTCCTTATGGGTATTTAATAATCTTACTCCTGTTAGCCGTTTGCCCATTTATCCTAACTATTGCCCATTTATAACAAAATAACCAAATAGGAGGGACAATTTAGCCACCGCGCAGCCCACATTGGCCAAATCTCTTGAAAGTAATACTCATGTGGTGATGACTTAAGAAGAATTGCTTCAATTTCTGAACTAATTATAACATGTCAGCGCCACATATTAGTTTTCAGCACTTAGTAAGCATTATTTCATCAAAATCAGAGTTCAATAGATATCACAGAGCTCATGACCACTGGCATTTTCAACCATCTGTAGCACATTCTGCATAGCTGTACACTTACCCAAAGGTTCATTCCAATGTCGTCAATCTCCTAGATTCCTCATAATTGCTATATAGACAGTACAAACAAGTTGAAGTATACTATGGATACACACTACAATTGGCAGAGTGGACTTGCAACCAAGAAATCCTTTGCAAAGACCCGACCACAGATCTTAAGCAGCCGATCGCTACTTTCAGATACGGTCCGCAATGTACTTGGAAAGAGAGTTGATGGGCTTGGCCAAGTCAAGGTTCCCACCCTTTTGGTTTCGAATCTTTATCTGAGCTAGGAAGTCAGCGGCAACCCTAGCAAAGCTTAACATCAAGGCGCTCGTACCTCCGTCATCGTGCTCACGCAAGTCCACTGATTTCTTCACCCATTCTGGATGGTAGGTGACCTGGTACCAAGCCGATGCCTTCCGCTTGTACAGCAAATTCCACTCTTCATCACTCAATGGCTCAGAATCCGAATCCAACCTTTCGAATATCTCTCGAAATTCTTTCCTTAATGCAGTGTAAGGGCTCGTTTGATAACGATTCTGTTCCCGGGAACAATTTCTGATAAAAAATGATTCTTTTTTATTTTGTTCTCGAGAACAATTTCTAAGTATTTTAAACCATTTGATAACCATCCAAAATTTCTAATTTTAGAATAGAATTGCGTTTGGTATCGTGCTCAAAATTCTTACTCCTAATCATTTTCGTTTAAATTTTAAATAGTTTTTTTACTTTTTTCTCTTTTTTTTTTCCTTTCTCTCTCCTATTATTCTTCTTCAAATGGCCGGTCGCTGATCGACGACCTCACCAGTGTCACGCGGCCCTCATCGGCCGAGCCTTGCCGGCAGTTGGGTGAGGTTCGTCCAGCTTTGTCGATGGCCAAGCAGGCCTCGTCAGATCGCGAGGCTCGCCTTGCCCCACCAAGACTCAGCCTCGCTAGATCTAGCGAGGCCGAGCCTCGTCGGTGGCCAGGTGGGGTTGGGCGAGCCTCGCCGGAGGCTCGCCAGGACCTCGCCCTAGCCTAGCGAGCCTTCGGCGAGCTAGTCGGATCGGTTGCCGATGATTGGCGGCAGCGGGCGGCGGACGGTGGATGGCAACGGACGGCAACCATGGCGATGACGGTAGATGAAGAAAAATAAGAAGAAAATAGCTTGATTCTTAGATTTGTTCCTGGGAACAAAAATCAAATTTTTTTATTTTTTATTTTTGATTATGTTCCAAATCTACTTTTGAAAACAAAAAAAATAAAAATTTGTTTTTGGGAAAAAAAATTTTACCAAATTTTGTTTCAAAACTACTCCCAATAACAAAAAATCAGAATTTAACACTATTGAGATGATTACCAAACAGGCTTTAAAAGTACTTGAGTCTCTCCTTCAGCTCCCCTTGCTTGCGGCTTGCTTGCATACTTTGGCATCGACCAAATATGTCCGGTTACCAACTCTTCTTCACTGTTCACTTTATACTGGCCCAGGAGCCCGCTCAGCTGCCTATCATGGCACTTATGGTTATGGTCCTACGCTTTGGAAATGAAATCTGCAGCACCCTGGACCTCGAGAATTGTATCATAGGGAATATCCTTAGGGTCGCAACTCGGTTCAGAGGAATTCAAATCCACATCATAAGCATCGTTAATCTGACGGTATAGTCTGCCCAAGATTTTATTTGATTTGTAGGTTTGGTATTCCTCTTTCCTCATGAAGTCCGGGTACTGTTTTGGTTTCAGATGGTCAGGCATAGTGACAATCTCTCCAGTCTTGGGAACATCAACAGCAATGGCAGCCAACTCAGCCAATAAAATGCAGTTCTCATCCAGAGCTCCATGGTCGCCACGATCAGCATGAACCACGTACGCGTTGCAGATTGTCCCCAGGTTCTCATTCAGGATGTGCTTAACAAAGAAGTCTACGATATCCTGCAGAATTGAGCCACATCATGAAAAAGTGGGAGTTTTTATTCAGCAAATTTACAGATCTGGCCTATCAAGTGCTAATAAAGAACTTTAAACATCTCTCACTACATATCTGACTGCCTAGGTAGCACCGACACGCGACACGCGACACGACACGACACGACGCGACACGCGACACGCCATTTCTCAAAAAGTAGAGAATTCCGACACATTCCGACACGTTAAATATTAAATAAATATTTTTATATATACATGATTAATTATTATATTTAAATTAATTTATTCAAATTCATAAATAAATAAACAATAAAAAAGAGCCTATAATAAATCTATACTAATAACATTAATAAATTTATTCATAAAAAATTGGAAAGACATTTTTTTACTTTAACAAAAGTTATCGATGAAATAAATAATTAATAAAAAATTAGAGTCAAAATAAATTTACATTTTTCTACGATGATCCAAATTTATCATTATTTAATATCTAGTGCTTTTATTTTTCGAAGTAACTTTTTAACTAGTCTATTTATTTATTTTTTAGCCTTATCATGTATTAATAAAATTATTTAATGTTCCTTTTTTTTTTGGACAGAAAATTATTTAATGTTCGATATTTATTTTTAGGGTTAAATGGGTCCCACCCATTTATTTCAGCACGTGTTTTCTTCCCCCACCCCCACCCACCCCTGCGCCTGTCACTTCCCCTGCACGAAGCTTGCTTTCCCCAGAAGCCGTCGACGCCTCGTCTCTTCACTTTCTCTTCTTCCTAAAAACAGCCCAAGGTAAAAAAACCCTAGCAATCACCTTCTTTCTCCTATCCCTTTGCTCGGTCTCCACCTCTCTCGCCGCTGCCTCGCCTCCGTTCTCCCATTTGCCGTCATAGCCTCTCGTCCAGCCCTCCATCGCGGCGTTGCGGTTTTTCGTCTCGGCGTTGCAGTTGGCGGTCGCAGCCGACCAAGACGATCAAGAAGGCTTCTCGGCGTAGTCGGCGGTCGCAGCCTTCTCCACGTTGTAGTCGGCGTTGCAGTCGGCGGTCGCAACCCTCCCTCGCCATCGCTCGCAGCGTCGCCTCGGCTCTCTCAGCCTTGCCTCCACCCTCCATCACCTTCTTCCCTTCGCACCTGCAGATCCGCCCACAAACCTCCGGACACGCTCCGACGCGCATGTCGGAAAGAGTTGACCACGTGTCGGAAACTCCGACACGTGTTGACCGTGTGTCCGGGCGTGTCCGAGCGTGTCCGAGCGTGTCGGACATGAGTCGGGGTGTCCGACACGACACGGAGGCCATTTGAACGTGTCGGTGCTACCTAGCTGACTGCCTAGTGGCACAAAAAGCTAATATTCTTTGCTGAATTAACTATGCTGACTGCATGTTGTAGTAAGTTTATGGGGTCCAAAGAAAATTAATCGAGAGACAGGTTTTAAAGACTTTTGTTACTGCTCAGATTAAACCAATGCGAACTTCCAAATTACAAGTATCTTCTGAAAATGAACCAGAGGGGGGAACATCTAGCAGGCACCATCAAACTTGGACAGATAAGGTGGCAGAAAGAGAATGACCGCAGTAAGCAAAAATTGTTCATGCACACAGGCTCGTGCTTTATTTTATCTGTCCTTATGAAGGGCATCTGCAACAAGCCTCTTAAGATCCAACCATCCACTAATTTTTAAGAAAAGAAAATAAAACTAAATACAAAAGATGCATTGCAAGAGTCACCATTTTTTTTTTTTTAGTAAAGGTAAGATTATATTGATTTTAAACTAAAGAGCTATATATAGCTATATAGACTCGGCACCAAAAACTTACACTTACAATGACAAAAGTTATAGCAAGTGGAAGGGTGCCAAGGTAAAAAAACAAAACCAAAGGCAAAGCCAAAACAGCGGCAAAAGCACCCAAAGAGGCTGCTAACAAGCAAAACAAACAGCACAAAGGCAACCGTTACAATAAAACAAGAGCAGGGAAAGGATCCCAGCTCAAAGATTGGTAGATAAGGACAATCCCACCGCAAGAGTCACTATTTATGTTAATTTAAGCATAACAAAATTAACTGTTACTGGTGGGAGTATAAATCAAATGCCAAGGCACATTGTTCCTAAATTGAAGTTGTTCCAATTCAACTAAGTCTGAATGCTTGTCGAATAACACAGCTAAATGGCAATTACCTTCTGGGTAACATGACGGGGCAGCTTTTTCTCTTCTCCGGAATCATACTGCATGGGAGTCCAGCTCTTCTTACTTGGTGGAATAAGATTTTCTTCCCCCGCGACAAAGTAGAGGTCCCCGTCAAGGTCACTCCCTGAAGCCTCATTGGCGTGAGGCCTCTCCCCAATTTGAGGAAAAACAAGACAATCATACAAATGGTGTAGCTCTGGAGCATCAACTGCTTCCAGAATCCTTACATCACCAGGGTGCAGACATGGATTTTTGGCTACTACAACATACCCTTTAATCACTTGTCGGTTCTTTTTAGTCTCAGAAAATCTGGAGCCGTATTTTATGAAGCAGTTCTCCATGGATGGACTAGACACTTGAATAAAGCACTGACCTTGTTCAAGAACTCCTAGCTCATCCAAACAGCCCATCAGCCACCTTCCAGAGGGAACAAATATTCTAGCCTTGCCCCTGAGGCCCCACAGTTGTGCTGCTCGTACGCACATGAGCATGCCCCTATAATGAGGCTCTGACTGGGGCCTAAAACCAGCACTCAACATTATCGCAGCAATGTTTCCCTATCTGGAATGAAAAAGAAACTAAGGAGAATCGAAAAAAATAAAAAGAAAAAGAAAAGATCCCGGTGCTACTGTCGATGTTCAATTGTTCCTCGCAACGATTTAGCCTTAGAGCCGCAACGCTTCCTGCAGGCCGCGTGTGCCAAGTCTCTTGAAAGTAATACTCGTGTGGTGATGATTTGGGAAGAATCGCTTCGGTTACTGCACTAATTATAAGCATTTTTTTGTTTGCATTTGGAAGGGTGTACAATTTTGTCCTAAATGAAGACCGAACACCAGTTCAGGGGGAGAATTGTCCAAAAAGTCCTAAACCTATTGCACTTTTGCCAATTCAGTCCTAAACCTTTTAACTTTTCTTTATTGGTCCTAAACTTTTTCACTTTTTGCCGATTGATCCATCCGGCCAATTTTGGCCGGAAAATGCTGATGTGGGCGCGGCGGTGCCACGTAGGACTGCCGGCGCCGACATTGACTATTTTAAATAATATTTTAATATTTTTTAAATTTTTGAATTTTTGAATTTTTGAATTTTTGAATTTTTTATTTGAATTATTTGGATTTATTATTATTTTTGAAATTTTTTTTTCCATTTTTTTATTTTTCTTCCGTCTTCTTCCTCCGGCCCGGTCGGCGGACCTCGGCGACCGGCCGGAGGCGACGGCCGGCGAGGTCGACCTCGCCGGCCACCTCGCCGCGGGCCGCGAGGGCGGCCTCGCCGGATCTGGCGAGGTTGAGCCTCGCGCAGCTCGACCATGGCCGGCGAGGGAGAGCCTCGCCCGCCCGGCGCGAGGCCGCCCTCGAGGCACAGGCGGCGAGGCTCGCCCTCGAGGGCGAGCCCCGCCAGCTCGGCGTGAGGCCAACTCTCCCGCTCCATTCCCCGATTCCAATCTCGCCCTAGAAATTTCCTCCCTCCGCTCGTCGTCGTCGTCTCTAGGGTTTTACGGGGCTCGGGTGTCCTCGGTCGCGTGGCTCCGGCCCAGGATTTTCGCCCGGTTTCCCCGCGGCGGCGATCCGTCGGGCGACGCCGACCCTCGCCGCCCGAGCACGGAGGGCGGCCTCGCGCCGGGCGCGAGGCCCGCCCTCGCCGGATCTGGCGAGGTCGAGCCTCGCTAGCCATGGTCGAGCCTACGAGGCTCGACCCTCGCCGATCCGGTGAGGGCGAGCCTCGCCGCCCGGCCGCGAGGCCGCCCTCGCGGCCACTAGCGAGGTGGCCGGCGAGGTCGACCTCGACCTCGCCGGTCGCCGAGGTCCGACGACCGGCTAGAGGAAGAAGACAGAAGAAAAAGAAAAATGGAAAAAAAAAATCAAAAATAATACTAAAAAAAATAATAAATCCAAAAAATTCAAATAAAAAATTAAAAATTAAAAAAAATAAAAAAATAAAATCGAAAAAATATTAAAATATTATTAAAAATTGTCCACGTCGCACCGGCGGTCCTACGTGGCACCATCGGCGTCCACGTCAGCATTTTCCGGCCAAAATTGGCCGGATGGACTGAATCGGCAAAAAGTGAAAAGGTTTAGGACTCAACTGGCAAAGTTAAAAGGTTTAAGACTAAATTGGCAAAAGTGCAATAGGTTTAGGACTTTTTGGACAATTTTCCCCCAGTTCAGGGAATCAAATTGAGCAGGAGCACGGCATGAGACGAATTCTGCAATTTGCCCCTCGACTTTTTATTTGCTTATATCACGCGAGGGCCACATGTTCATTTTCAGTGGCGGTGATCCGTTCCGGGTTTCTTATAAGTGCCACTTCGAACCTAAAACCAATCCGTTGGTATGTATTTCTCATTTTTTGGAACCTAAAACTTATGTTGTCACAGGTTCCAGAATCTAACGATTTTTTTTTTATTCAAAATGAAAGTAAACATAACAACACAAATAAAAATTTCTTATTTATCAATAGCAACAATCCATAAAAGATGAACATATAAAATAAAATAAATAATGAAAGGTTCAAAACACGCAACATAAAACCTAAGTTATAGAACTTAAATCATCAATCATTTATGAAAAATTGTTCCAAATTCTAATCACTTGAAATCAAAAGAGACAGCGATCATAGTTAATCACTTAATAATAATATTAAATTTTAAATTACTATTGACTAAACTAAAATAATTGTTAGAATAATTTGGTTTCAACTAGTAAACTCTATAATCTCCTTGTTAAGACAATCCATATCTATGAGAGAGAAAGAGTTTTTAAAAAATAGTCATTCATTAAATATATTAAAAAAAATTACAATATATAAAAATATAAACATCATGGAATCATACTCACTCCTAATCTCTGGTGCATAGTCGGCATTTTCCATGCATAATTGGACATAATATGAAATGAATTGTGATTAAAGGTCAATTTAAGGATCCAATCAATCATGAGATAAATTATCAAGATCAAAATTGAATAGTGATGATAGTGCATAGAAGTATTTGATAACTTGTATGGATCCACGATTTTTCGTGTGGAGTAGGGGTGATTGATTTTCGGTCCGGTCTTACCTAGGACCGGGAATTGGACCATGAGGACCTATTCCCAATTTTTGGGATCGGGGATCGGACCAAATGGTCCTAGGATCGAGAACTGATTACTTAGCAAAAAAATTATAAAATTTTAAAAAAATATTGGAGTTGGTACTATTTTAGGGTTTATTGGTATGTTTAAGAAATTAACAAATATATATATTTTTTAAAAAAAAGAGTTGGTCTGGTCCGGTTCCCCTTCGAAATCGGGAACCGGATCGAAAATCACTAGTTCCATTTTTATAGAACTAGGAACTAGACCGATGCCTTCGGGAACTGGACCAAACTAGCCGGTTCGATTCGGTTCGATCCAGGCGATATCCAGTTTGGACGATCCGATATGCTCACCCCTAGTATGGAGTGCTTACTAACTTCCTTGAGAAGGTCTTGTTTTCAAAGCTCTTTCTATTTTCATGGCCATATAAGAAAATCCTATTTTATATATCTCTTCTCTTTGTTCTCTAATATTTCTTTTTCTCCTTCCATCTTTTCCTTTTTTCATTATCCGCAACCAGAGCCTATGTCAATGATTTCCAGTCGTGCCATATAGGACGTCTAGTAATGAATTAGCAAAAAGAGAAATATTAAAAAATTACTAAAAATTATCAATATCAACGCCGACCGTGTCATCGGCATTTACGTCAATGATTTCCAACAAAAATTAACCGGATGGATTCAATTGGCAAATTGCAAAAATGTTTAAGACTTTTTGGATAATTTTCCCAACTAATATATATGTTCTTGGTCTCTGGGCTCCTCGTACTATGTGATATATATACATATATAATCAAGTGATTAAGGATGTTTAAAAGAAAGGGGCTTAGATAGATCTCGAAAAAGGATGATGTAAAAATGTGTTCTGCATGTAACTTGTCTTTGATCTTTAATGTCCAAGTAGAAAAGCATAATTATGCTATATCGAGAATGTGGGTATATGTTGGATGTTATTCACCGAAATAACCAAACTTCAGCTCTAGCAAATCCTTCGTACTTAGAGGATCAAATCGATTGATTCATGTTTTTGAAAGCGAAACTAAAGGCATCTAATGCATTTAGTGACCACATAAGGGGACCTGTATGAAGAAGCTAGAGCACCTTTAGCTTTTTCCCCATGAGAAAGAAGGGGAGTTGGGCCATGCTCTCAAATATAAGATGTAAATATTTCATGTATAGCCACTTATACAAGCTTCATTCAGCAGATTAAGATAGTCAGTGTCATCAAACTTCATCTGCATGATATTCCGGGAATGAATCATTAAAATCAGAGGTCAACAGATTTCAAAGAGCTCAGGGCTACTGCATTTTCAACCATGGGTAGAACAGTTTGCATATCTATACACTTTCCAAAATGGTTGTCCTCAATCTCCAGAATCCTTCATAATTGATAAATACACAGTACAAACAATTTAAAGTATAAAATAGATACCCACTATAATTGGCAGAGTGGACTTGCTACCAAGAAAATCCTTCGCAAAGACCCAGCCATGGATCTTAAGGAGCTGATCGCTAGATACGGTCCGCAAGGTACTCAAAAAGAGAGTTGATGGGCTTGGCCGAGTCAAGGTTGCCACCTTTTTGGTTTCGAATCTTTATCCGAGCAAGAAAGTCAGTGGCAATCCAAGCAAAGCTTAACATCAAGGCGCTTGTACCTCCATCATCATCCTGCCGCAAGTCCACCGACTTCTTCACCCAATCTGGATGGTACGTGACCTGGTACCAAGCTGATGCCTTTTGCTCATACAGCAAATTCCTCTCTTCATCACTCAATGACTCGGAATCTGAATCCAACCTTTCGAATATCTCTCGAAATTCTTTCCTTAATGCAGTGTAAGAGTACTTGAGTTTCTCCTTCAGCTCCCCTTGCTTGCGGCTTGCGTACTTTGGCATGGACCAAACATGTCCGGTCACCAACTCTTCTTCATTGTTCACTTTGTACTGGCCCAGTAGCCCACTCAGCTGGCCATCATAGGAGCACTTATGGTCCCAAGCTTTGGAAATGAAATCCGCAGCACCCGGAACCTCCAGACTTGTATCATAGGGAATATCCTTAGGGAGGCAATTCAGTTCAGAGGAATTCAAATCCTCATCACAAGCATCTCTAATCTGACGGTAGAGTCTACCCAAGATTTTATTTGATTTGTAGGTTTGGTATTCCGCTTTCCCCATGAAGTCCGGGTACTGTTTTGGTTTCAGATGGCGAGGCATAGTGACAAGCTTTCCAGTCTTGGGAAAATCAACAGCAGTGGCAGCCAACTCAGCCAAATGAATGCAGTTCTCATCGAGAGCCCCATGTTCGCTACGATCCGCATGAACCACGTGTGCATTGCAGATTGTCCCCAGGCTCTCGCTCACAATGTGCTTAACAAAGAAGTCTATGATATCCTGCGGAATTGAGCCACATTATGAGAAAGTGGGAGTCTTTCTGCAGCAAACTTACAGATTAGGCCTATCAAGTGCTAATAAAGAACTTTAAACATCTGTCATGATATATCTGACTACCTAGTGGCCCAAAATGTTAATGCTCTATGCTGAATGCATGCTGTAGTAAGTTTATAGTGTCCAAAGAAAATTAATTGGGAGACGGGTTTTAATAATACTTTTGCTACGTCTTAGATTAAACCAAATGGAACTTCCAAACTACAAGCATCTTCTGAAAATGAACCAAAAAGGGGAAACATCTATCAGGCACTATCAAACTTGGACAGATAAAGTGGTAGAAAGAAAATGACCACACAGTAAGCTGTTAGAATATTTAAATAATAATCCATGTCTTTATCTAACAGCTTAAGCTTTTAGAACAGTTGACAATGGTCCTATCAAAATCTCACACGGTATCAAAACTGGAGGTTCTGAGTTCAAATCTTTCCATGTCCCATTTACCTCCCCAATCAAATTTCCATGTTTAGTAGGCAAAAAGACCAGACTAAGCATGAAGGGAAGGTTAGAGTATAGAATAGTAGGCAGTGATCCTAACAATATGTCACATAAGCAGAAGAAGTTCATGCACACAGCCTTGTGCTTTATTTGATCTATCCTTATGAAGGACATTGCAACAAGCCACTTAAGATCCAATATTCCACCAACATATAAAAAAATTAAATAAAAATAAATGGAAAAGACGCATTGCAAGAGTCACCATTTATGTTAATTCAAGCGTAACAAAATTCACTGTCACTAAGCCTAAATGCTTGAGAAATACCACAACTAAATTACAGTCACCTTCTGGGTAACATCACGGGGCAGCTTTCGCTCTTCTGCAGGATCATAATCCATGGGAGTCCAGCTCTTCTTACTCGGTGGAATGAGATTTTCTTCCCACGTGACGAAGTACAGGTCCCCATCAAGGTCACTTCCTGAAGCTTCATTTGTGTGAGGCCTTTCCCCCTTCTGAGGAAAAACAAGACAATCATACAAATGGTGTAAATCTGGAGCATCAACTGCTTCCAGAATCCTTATATCGCCAGGGTGTAGACATGGATTTTTGGCTACTACAACGTACCCTTTAATCACTTGTCGGTTCTTTTTAGCCTCAGAAAATCTGGAGCCATGTTTTATGAAGCAGTTCTCCAGGGCTGGACTAGACACTTGAATAAAGCACTGACCTTGTTCAAGAACTCCTTGCTCATCCAAACAGCCCATCAGCCACCTCCCAGAGGGAACAAATATTCTAGCCTTTTCCCTAAGGTCCCACAGCTGTGCCGCTCGTATGCACATGAGCATGCCTCTTAAATGAGGTTCTGACTGGGGCCTAAAACCAGCACTCAACATTATGGCAGCAATGTTTCCCTGCTCGGCACAGGAGGATGTAAGGACATCAAATGCAACTTCTGAGTCAATAAGCATCTGGTTTAATTTGTAAACCATTTTTTCCTGCATGTCCCAGAATACCTCATCTGGAACCTTCAACGCTGAAAGCAATGTCACAATCTGCCTATTTAAAAAGCCAGGCTGAAACCTGGTCCAGGAACATATTTCCAGGGTAGTGTGGTTTGACTGGAATTTGTTCATACTACGCCTCAAAGAAAGTCGAATCCCATCACCTTTGCTAGGCCAGCAGGCTACTACGCCCTTGTAACCGGCATAACGAATCTGATATGCAGCAGGTGTGTTGAGTTCCAGTTTCAGCTTCTCTGCTACTTCCCTGGCAAGATCAGGTGTTATCATGCCAATTCCATCAGAAAAACAATAGCCATTCCTCTCAATATCTAGAAGATCATGATGTACTTCCTTTCGCGGAACTACCACAGTCGCATATGTGGATGAGAAGCACTGTCCCATCCGAGCAGTACATTTTGCAACGTTCCTGTTATTGAACTTTCCCATCCACGCCCTGATCTTTTTCACATTAATTTCTTTGTCCTCAGCGAAAAACCAAGCGGACCGGTCCCTTAGTTGGTTTGATGAGAAAGCCAGAAATGAGTATTTCCGGCCACAAAGATAAAACCCATCTGTCATTATCATCCTAACCCTTTTAAAAATTTTAGTCTTCTGGGAAAAGGAGACAGACTTGAGAATTTTTAAGATGGGTGCAACGTAATAGTTGAGGACATTAGCATTGATCGTCTCCAGGCCTTCGTCCATAAAGGTCACCCTCAAGAACCTGTCAGCAACATCCTTATATTGCCGGAGCACCCTGTTGGATAGCTCCACTTCAGGTGGAAGACAATGTGCTTTGGTTGGAGTTACAACGAGCCTCCTTATCTCAACAATGTCGTTCAACTCTTTCTGGTTTTTAACAAGTTTAGGATTCTTCAGCAGCCATTCTTGGACAAGTTTCAGCCTCTTGTATGCATCAAAGACCGGGCGTTTGTAAGAGCAAATGTGCTTTAGTGCTGCAATGTTCACCTCCTTTTGTTGGCTTTTCAGTAACTCAAAAAACCTATCTGATAGCTGGTGTTGGCTGAACACGTTCTTGTGAATGACGGCATTCAGCAAGAACATGATATCGAAATGTATCCCCTCTTGATGAATAGAGAAAAAGGTGTCTTCCATGGGCCTCCCAAAATTAGGCTCATCCCGGATCTTCAGGGGCCGTCTAGGGGAGAATTCCTGCACTCTTCGATCCCTAAGATATTCCATGGCCTTCTTCAACTTCGGTCCGTGGCGTGGTGGGACTGACACTCTGTAGGTATTACATCGACCGACAGCCCCACTAGCTGTGAAATCTGTAGTTCGAATCCAAGGATCTTCATCATCCAACAAGTCAAATGGAACCGAGACTTCCACATTGTCATCAGCAGTTCTATAAGAGACATGAGGAGGTGAATCCAGCTGCAAGAGTACAACAATCGACGACATTTCTCTGTACTGTCTGATCGCATTGATTTCCCTCACCAAGAACTCCATCTTAAAATCACAATTTATCACAGCATAGAAGGACAGGTCCTTGAAAGAAAACGCTGTTTTCCTGGTGAAGCAGAACCTGCACTTACTATCAAAAGGATCAACAAAAAAATCAACCTCAGATGAGGGTCCTCTCCACGCCACCAGAAACTCTTCCTGCGTAATCAAGGTTCCTATCTCTAGGCATACATCAGACAACTTATAAGGAGTGGTAGTCCTCCTCCTTTGATTCATATGGAATGGATTCTCAGGTCCCAGGTTGACTTTCAATGGTTTATTGTTCAAAAAGAGCCCATTATGTAGTGAAAGTTTAGAAGCTGAAGCCGCAGCTTCAGGCAGAGCAAAGTGCACAAAAGCATGCGGCTCCACCTTTTTATACTCATCCACTATCTGGATGGTGTCAAACCTTGTCACCTCAAAATCCGGATAAGACTCTGGGGGCGTCCAGGAAGTTTTCAATCTGCACCTCCAGATAAGGCCAACCATATCTTCCAAATACTCCACCAGCTCTTTTGCTGTCACATTTGGATCAAATCCACCGACACTAACTTGAGTCACCACTGTGTCCTTCGCAGCTCCTTTTGACTCCATTTTTCAACAAACACACCGTTCTTGAAAATAACTATGGATGTTACTCTATTATCACCTGCAACAGTATCAAAATCCCAACCAAATCTCTTTCTCAAACAATGTTATTGATGGAAAAAATTTCTCAAACTTAAGAATGAAATCCATACCCTGCTCTGATTTGACAGGAAAAATAGGTAAAAGAATGACGTCTTTGCAGTGAACTAATAAAGAATAAATGCAAAACATCAAAAGATGTAAGTTCCATAACATGTCTACCATAGTGAGGTTCTTAGCTCAAAAGAAATATAAGGTATCATATCTAATAAAACCAAACCATATTCAGGTGCGGCATGAATGATGGTAACTATGTTGACCAGCTAGTATATCAAGCAGAAAAGACAAGTTCACAGAATAGAACAACGTAAAAAAGAACAGTAGCTTTCACTAGTAAAAACGATGCACAGAAATGGGAAAATAGAACATGTAAGTAAGGCAATTGTCTAAGATAAATCCCCAGCGTCCTATTGATGATTAAATCCTTTCTGCAGCAATCAAAGGACAAAGCCCAACTCTTCCAAGCCACAAGAAACTTCTATTCTCAATCTCATATCTATAGCACACCACGATAAAGACCAAATCACTCACCCCAATAGCAGCAAGTAAATGACAATGAGAAACTTCATTTCTCTAACCCAAAATAAGCATACTCGCCGAGCTATCTTCCCTTTATTTTCCTGATCAACGCTAACATCTTTCAAGGTTCAATTATCTTTCAGGCACCCACAAAACAAAAGCAGCTAAATATACATAAGCCAAACGAAACTGAAAATGTCTTATCTGCCCTCAACCCTTTACCCGAAGCATCCAAAAATACACCGTGGTTACAGCTACCACGCGAAAAAAAAAAAAAATAGCCCCCGTTGCTCCAGAAAGGCGAAAACAAACGAAGAGACCACCATCCACATTCAGGAAAAAAAACACACACACACACACACAAAAGAACCGCACAATGTCCGTCGAAAGGCGAAGAAGAACGGCCCGAACGGACGATCGGACGACGACCCAGAACTGCAAAAGCAGCGCCGAATGCAAAAAGACATTGCTTTCGGACCGAACTCGAAGAGCTGGTCCCTGCGCGTGCTACCCTTCGAATCGGCCTACTGAGCAAAGCGATCGATTTGCAGCAAATGAGGAGCTGAATTACAGTTATTACCTCGGGGATCGCGTCTCCGTGGTGGCCGAACCGATCCACTGGAAGATCGATCGGCCACGCAGACACTCAAAGAGAGCTGATGAGTGTGTGTGCGAGAGAGAGGGAGACAGTGAGCTCTGAGAGAGGGAAAGACGAAAGGAAAGAGAATATATAGGCACGCCTGCAATGAAACGAGAGAGAGAGAGGAAGCCATTTAAAAAGAAAAAAGAAAAAGAGATGCTTCTATTCAATTTTTGGTCCCCCTACTTCTATCTTATGATAGATTTGGCCCCTCAACTAATCTCTAATCACAATTTAACAGACAAATTTCACATATTTCCTGTCGAATCTCTCGAAGGTAATACTCATGTGGTGATCATATATGAAGAATCGGTTCGATTTTTGCACTAAAATTCTAACGTCTCGGCGCCATATGTCAATTTTTAGCCCTTGGTCCAAGTTATTTTTGTTTGCATTTGGATGGGAAAGAAATGTGCCCCGAATTCAAGACCGAAGAAAAGTTCAGGGACCTAAATTGAATAGGCACACAATACAGGGACAAGTTCCGTTACTTTCCCTAGACTCTCTATTTGCATATATGGATATACCACATCGATGCCACATGCTCGTCTCCATGGTAGCCGGCATTTTTCATGGGCATATTTGGATGGAATGTGGGACGGGATTGCGATGAAAGATTAGTTTAAGGACCAGATCAGAAGTCGCGAGAGAAAGTACGGGGTCAAAATCCAAAGAGCGACAACAGTTAGATGGCCGGAGAATGTTTGTTCGGTAACTTGTTGGAGTCCACAGCTTCTGCGTGGAGTGCTTGGTAGCTTCCTTGAGAATCACCTCCTTTTTGAGCTAACCTCCCTGAGAAGGTCTTTGTCTTGCATTGCTCTTTACCCTTTCAAGGCCAAAACAAGAAGATTCTCTTTTCTTTCCCTTTCTTTTTTTTTTTATATATACACACACACACACACACACATTCCCTTCCAACTTTACCTGCTTCATCTTTTCCTTTGGATTGGGGTTTTCATTACCTTACTGCTTCTCTCATATAAGGGGGTACTGATGCCATGAGTGTGGCCAAAAAAGATTAAAGAAAAAAAATAGCTCAAGTAGATGGTCCAAACATGAAATAATCCTCAAAACTATTGAGCCGGAGTACGGTAGGGGTGGTGAGAATTTTTGATGGAGTGGTGAAATGCATAGATGGAGTAACTAATGGAAAGATCTATTATTTTGTAATCGAAATTTAACATTGATTTCAAATGTTGACATAGTTAACATCGACTTCGATGTTGATCGCTAAATAATTTCTAATTCTTGTGTATGTTCTTTTACATACTTTTATGTTCTATTATTTTTGTAGTTCCAATTTTTCCCTAGTCAAAGCTATCTCTTATTTTCTTTGGCTTTAATTGATTCTAAATACTACTAATTATATATATATATACTAATTGTAAACACTTGGGTCTTTACCATTTCCACATGAGAATAAGGAGGTGGGGGGTTCAAATCACTACATTCTCTAGGAGTAGGGGTGGAGATGATTTAAATTCAGGTGTAGGTTTTGACTCTCATATCCTATAATGATATAGGGTAAGCAAAAGTTTGAGAATGAGAGTTAGAGTAAGAGTAAATTAAGATAAAAAAAATAGTAATTGTCATTTTAATTTTTAAGATGATTCATCTAATTAAATTTGTATTATGTTTTTTGCTATTTCCTAATTTGCCGTATCTCCATCTGCATGTTCTTTATTGTATTTCTTCTTACGTTTATGACAAATCTATTGTTTTGACGGATGAAATTGATAACTTTTTGAAAACCTAAAATTAGAACTAACAGTATGCGAATGACTTTCTGTCTTTGCTATCATTCCATCTATGAAAAATAGGTACTCCGTTTGACCAAATCCAGACTTACCTAAAATCTTATTGTAAAAAAATGAAGGGTTAAATCTTGAAAAATCTTAAACTAGTACACCTGTGATAAATCTACTCTAAACTAATTTTTTGACTGCAAAAAATTCCAAATTGGTACACTTGTGACAATTTACCCCAAATGATTACAAAAAATCATAAACTGATACACTTGTGAAAAATTTACTCCAAACTAATTTGTTCAACCACCATAAACCCAAAACTAATATATTTATGACAAATATACACTCTGTTAAATTGAATTAATAACACAAAAATCACAAAAATAATACAATTGTGACAAATATATAGTAAAATCCCAAACTAATATAGTAGTTCACTGCACATGTCACATAACTTAGCAATTTGACAATAAAATTTAATGAAAACTAACAGAGGGTGAACTTGTCACAAGTATACCAGTTTATGGTAAATTTATCAAAGATATACCAATTTGGAGTTAAAATTAGTTTGAGGTAAATTTATTACAGGTATACCAGTTTGGGGTTTTTTTAGAGTATTAACTCAAAAATTAAAAATTATTCTCATTTTTCCATTGAAATAAACGCACAAGAGTATGATTTTTAATTTAAAAGATCAAAGAAAAGGTTAAATTTAAAAATACGAGGCAGGCCGAAGACCTAAACACAAGATCTAACCATACAATGAACAACAGATCCTCCACTCTCTTTTTTTATATTTTTTTTTTTCCAGTTCTGATAATTAATTTTCTAATTACTACTTTAACTTGGTTAGTGTTGTAGTTTTAGGTTATTGTTGCTCATACCGAATTTAATTTATGATTTTAAGGCCAACTCTTGCTTTGATTTAGGCTGAAATAGGGTCTCTATTTTTGTAGGAATTTCATCCTTTTCAAATTATAAAGGAAAGGATATGTTCACCCAAAAAAAAAAAAAAATAACGATGTCCTAAAATGTTCAGAACAAAACTAGATTTAGCACCAAACTACACATCAAAGATAACAGACGCAAGGCTCATTCAAAATGTGTTGGGCGTTAAAAAAAATAAAAATGGAGAAGGATCAAAGATGGATAATTACCTCCAAGCCGTGCTTTGGGCGTTGCTGATCGAAGAGAAAGAGCCTAGAGCGAGATCGAGAATGAGATAATGTGTGAGGGTGTGTTGAGTGTTGTGTGAGGGAATAATGAATGGAAAACTTGAATATATACCCACATACGAAAAAAGGTTACATGCTTTCATTAGGTTGGTGCTATCGCGGCAATAAAAATTTAAATTAATTTTATCCGGCTTAGGTCCCATCATTATTATCAAGGATGGCAACCGGGACGGGATAGATCAAATTGTCCGCCTCTATCCGTGGTCTCATTTGGTAGGAAATCTTAAAATTTTGAATGTATTTGAAATTTGTTGTGGTGCGTGATCCGAAAATAGAGCTTGATTAACCACAATACTACGATAAAAAATTTCGCCCAATAACACCAAAGTAAAAACCCAAATCCTTCTCTCCCAATCCTCAATTAGATTCGATATCTATAGTAAATGTTATATGGAGAGAAGATATAATAAATGGCAGGTTTTTGTTCGCTCCATTTAGATTGCATTTCGGATATCATCTTAAAACTTTATTAGATTTGAGATTGAGGCTCCATTTATCTCACAAACGATGGCTTGTATCAATTATAAAAATAAATAAACTAAAAAAAATATTTTCACCAAATTTATGAAAATATTTAAATATAAATTGTTGTCGGTAATGAAAATATTTTTCATTGATTAATTATGGCTCACACACCCCAATTTACATTGAAATGACT
Source organism: Eucalyptus guilfoylei (assembly GCA_016097605.1). Lineage (NCBI taxonomy): Eukaryota > Viridiplantae > Streptophyta > Magnoliopsida > Myrtales > Myrtaceae > Eucalyptus > Eucalyptus guilfoylei. The sequence continues at coordinate 29,430,780 of CM027862.1, forward strand.
ACTCTATCCCTTACAGGTTCCACTCTTGATTTAAAAATATTTCTTACATTTTTTTCTTCTTTTTTCTTTTGTTTTAATTTTACTAGATACAAAATTACCATGCTCTTGACAAACAATAATTATTAAGGTTAAATATGAGGCCTACTCTTGATTTAAGGCTAATGCTTGCCTTTTTTTTTTCCTATTTTTGGTTTTTTATTTTCTTTCTCATTTGAAACAAATTTTGTTTACTTCTTCTCTGAAAAATATTTTATTTGGTAGATAATTAACTGATCATTGTGTTTTGATTAAAAAATAATTATTTTCTTAATATTTGCATTTTTTTACTAGGAAAATATTATTTTAAAAAACTTAAGCACAAGGGAGAGGATAGCCTTTGAGTAAATTGTGTAAAATGTATACATCAACTGCAATATTCAATTTTTGAGTAAATTATTGTAATTTTGTACTAAAATTTAAAGTCAAAATGATCACAATCATGAGAATATTCTAAGGAAATAAAGTAAACAATTTGTGGATAAAATTAACATGTTTTTACTCCGATATATGATTAGTACTTGCTTAAATTATAATAATGGAGAATAAATTTAAAAGAAGACAAGCATAAATCAATGTTGAAATGTAATGGGTGTGGAAGAAGCAGTTAGGGTGAAAAAAATTATTTGGAAGGAATGTCGATAGATTTTTTTTTTAAAGGAAATTGAAAAAGAAGAAGGAAAAAGGTAAGAAATAATTTTAAATCAAGGGTGGGCTCTGCAAGGGATAATGTTGTCAATTCAATATAAAAGTGCACAAATAATTTTTAATCAAGAATGAGACATGTAAGGTATAATGTTGTCAATTCAAAATAAAGGAGGGTGTTAGAAGCCAATAAATGGGTGAAAATAACTCGAGCCTAGTTATTTGTGACAAACCAAAAATCTCAAACCTACATTTGTAACAAATTTACTATTCGTTATTTTCCACTAAATTAGATTAATACCATGAAAAACCCCAAATTAGTGTACTTGTGACAAATTAATGGTAAAATTCTAAATTTGTATATTAGTCAACTACCACATGTTATTCAACTTAGTAATTTGACGGTAAAATTTAATGAAGATTAACAAATGGTAAATTTGTCATATATGTACCGATTTAGAGTTTTTGATGGTTAAAAAATTAATTTATGATAAATTCGCCATATGTATACTAGTTTATTGACCTATATAATAAATGGCAAGTTTTTGTGCACTTCATTTGGATTGCAATGTGAATATCATCTTAAAACTTGACTAGAATTTAGATTTAGGAGTCATTTATCTCGAGAGAAATAAATAATTTGAAAAATATTTTCATCAAATATGAATATATTTAAACATAAATTATTATTGGTAATGAAATTTTTTTCATTGATTAGTTATTTCAAACAGTACAAATCAATCATTTGAAAGAAAATATTTTACAAATTATTTATGCTTCACGAAACAAACCTCTTTCTACTAATAATCGAAGCCTAGTAAGAGGAAAACAGCTAAAGCTACACATTTGCACCCATAAAAAGAAAAAAGAGAAGCCATCCATTTCCATTGCTATATAAGATCCATCCTGGTAAAACCTCGAATTAGCTTCTTGGTTTTGAACTTGACTGAACTTGCGTATGCAACATCATTCGTCATGTACGAGAATCAAAACGAAATGGAGGCATGTCTTTATCTGCCCTTAACCCTTTAGCCCAAAACATCCATAGCATTGTTGGTTACAGCTATCACACAAAAAGGCTCCGTTTGAGATTGGAGCAGAAAAGGATGGAGGGGAAATTACAGAAATGATCCATGCACTATTGCCACTATTCAATTTGGTCCCGCTGCTCTCTCTTGTGAGAAAATTAGTCCCTAAATTGATCTCTAATCACAATTTTATGACAAATTCCGTATTTCTGACAAAATGTCGACGTTGATGCTAACTAAGCATTGGAGATATAAAAAGAAAGTTTAAAGAGAGAATCACAAGAGTGATTTTTATACTGTGATTGATGTTTTGTGGTAGACTTAAACATATCCGAACAATTTTTATTGTGTATGAACTAGAAGCAAGGGAACTTACACGTGCAGTTCTTGTGAGACTTTCCTATAGGTATTTAATAACCCTACTTATATTGGCCGCTAGCACATTTGCCCTAACCATTGTCGATCTATGGCAAAACAAACATGTATCAGGCTAGAGTCATGACACTTCTCCCGGCCCACATGGGTTAATCCCTTGAAAGTAATGCTCACGCTGTGATCATTTAAGAAGAATCAATTCAAATTTCGCAGCCAAATGTTAATCTTCAGCAATTAGTCAACATCATTTTGTTTGCATTTGGATGAAGAAAAAAATGTCCTAAAATCAAGGTTGAAGATTAATTTAGGGACTCAAATTGAACACGGGCAATGATATTGGGACCGGTTTTGTAATTTTCTCCTCAACTTTTTATTTGCTTATACCATGTCCATTTTTGATGCTAAGTCAGCATTTTCCATGGACATTTGGACAGAATATGGAAAGTGCTTAAGGACCAAATTGGTCGCGAGGTAAAAGTAGAGGGACCAAAATTTAATAGTGACTATAGTAGAAGGAATTTTTGGTAAATGGCCCAAGAAAAGTGTGATAACTTGTTGGAGTCGGCAGCTTCCTTGTGGGGGGTGCTTGATGACTTCCTGGAGAAGCTCTTGTGGTTACATGTTGGGTTCCACGGGAAGTGCGGAGTGCTTTTGATATACCCTCCTTGAGAAGGTCTCGTTGTCAATGCCTTTTTGACTGGCCAAACAAGAAGGATCTCTCTAATTTTCCCCATTCTTTTTTGTCATATATTTCTTCTCTTCCAACTTTTCCTTTTTATCTCTATTTTTTGGATTGAGGTTTTTAGTTAAGGGCATACAAACATCGCAGTTGAGAGAATGAGTGGTGAATATTACCAAGTTGGAGTATAATAGGGGTGAAGAGAAATTTTGGTGGACTGGTGAAATGTGTAGATGGAATTAGGAGTGAACGGTTTCAGATTTCGTATAGATTTTACCTGAAATTTGGAATCCACCCGCTTGAATAGGTTTCTTATTTTTTGGAACCTAAAACCTACTTTTTCATAGGTTCCAAGTTTTCCCTAGGTTCCATTTGTATTATGAATTGAATGATTGTAATAAATAGTTATCTCTAATGACCACCATTAACAAAGTAAAAGTCTTAGTTATAAAATGAAATATTGGACGAGTGGTTCCAAATTATACACTCATAATTGGATATCATAGGATCGCGCGAAGATATAAGTTAAGAAAAACATTAAAAAAAAATTGTTTAAGATTTTAGGTTCACCTACCTAAAACTTGGAAACTATCCGTCGAAATAAGTTCTTCAATATCTGAAACCTAGAACCTATCCTGCATACTTTGGAATCTTGAAATGGATTGATTCATGTCGATCGATATCCTAAAATCATGCTCACCCTTATATAGAGTAGTGAAAGAAGAGCATAATTTCTTTTACGCCCTAAAATTAGATTAAGAAAAAAAAACGTTATTTTGCCAGTGAAATCAACATTTATTCCGATTTATGTATAATTAACATTGATTTATGTATTGATCGCTAAACAATTTTTTAATTTTGTGTAGTTGTGCTTAAATATTTTAGTTTTTTAAACCTACTTTTTTGTTCTATTATTATCACAATTCTAGTTTTTCCTTAGTAGATGCTGACCATACCTGTTTTTTTGGGTCTAAGACTCTATCTTATTTGGCTTTAGTTGGTTCTGGACAACTTAAATTCCATATTTTAATATACTAATGATCATTTTTAATTTGTTTTACGCTTAGTTTAGTTTATCTTATTAAGTTTGTATTATATTTTTTACTATTTTCTTAGTTGTCTTCCATCTGCATGTTTTTTTAATTATTATTTATATGTCTTCTAATGTTTATGACAAATGTAATTTTTTGACCGACGATGACTTTTCGAAAAGGGTAAATGAAAAAAATAATTCATAAACTTTAACTTAATATATAATGTGATATGTTAACTTTAAATTTGTTCAACGTGGTGCTTGAATTTTAACTCAATGTACAGTGTCGTTTATGAACTTTTGATTTATTGAATGTGAATATTGAATATATACCAAAAGTCCAAGAACATATTAAATAAATTAAAAGTTCATGCTTGACGCTATACATTGAGTTAAATTTCAGGCATCTCGTTGAGCAAACCTAAAATTGAAAGTAACAACACAAGGCGCACCCAAAACCTAAATACAAAATTCAATCGTACAAGAAACAACTAATCGTCCACTCCGTTTATTTTTGGCAGTTCTAATATCATCCACTCCATTCTCTTTATTGAGTCAAAATTTAGGGATTATTTTTATTATTATCCATTTTAAAAACCTAAAACTAGAAGTACCAATGTAAGCTCGCCCAAAACCTAAATACAAGATTCAATGCTTCAATAAACAACAGATCCTTCACTCCCTTTATTTTTGTCAGTTCTAATATTCAGTTTTCTAATTACTATTTGAACTTGGTTATTGTCGTAGTTTTCTGGTATAGTTGGTTCCAATGTTATGGAACCCTCATACCGATTCTATTCTATGATTTGTCGACTACTTCTTGCTTTAATTTAGGTTGAAATAATGGCCTCTATTTCTGTAAATATTCCATCTTTTCAAGGATTATTTAAAAGAGATGCCCACCCAAAAACAAACCCTAAATTTACAAAACGGAATTAGATTTATCACCAAACTACAGATTGAACATAACGGACACAAGGCTCATTCACAACGTTTTGGCTTTAAAATAAAAAAAAATGGAGAAGGGTCAAAAATCGATAATTACCTCCGAACTGTGCTTTCGTCGTTGCTGATTGGAGAGAACGAGCCAAAAGCGAGATTGATCGAGAGAAATAGATAATGTAAGAGGGGTGTGTTGAGTTTTCTGTGAGTGGAAAACCATGGTTAAAATGTGTATATATACCATACGCACATACGAAAATAGTTATGCCTCTCATTTGGTAGGTGCTATTGCGACTATAAAAGTTTAGACATTTTATCAGGTGTCAATCCTACATCATCATTACTTGGGATAGATAGCAACCGAATGCGAGTAGTCCAACTTATTCGTGGTCACATTTAGTAGAAAATCCTAGAATTTAAAACATATTTGGAGTTCGATGGCGGATCATGTACTCTGAAAATAAAACTTGATGAACCACGATACTAGGATACCCATCTATCTTTATAAATATAAGGTTGTCTCTATATATTACTTCTCCTAATAACCCTAAAATAAAACACAATCCCTCTCTCTCTCTCGATCATTACTAGATTCGATATCTAGTGTGCTTGCTATATGTGGAAAAAAGCTATCGATTGCAGGTATCATCAGTGTGCTTCGTTTGGAATGCATTTCATATGTCATTTTAGAACTTGACTAGTAAAAGGAAAACAGCTAAATCTACACATTCGTAAGCCACACATTGCCAGGAAAGATCCATCCTCGTAACACCTTGAATCAGCTTTCGGTTTCGAGCCAGACGGAGCTTGCGGATGTAGCATCATTCATCAGATGCGGCCTCGACTCGATTTGTCTACTCGTCATAAGTGCTCATGAAACCGCCGACGAATCCCGCCCCGTTACAGTTTCCGCACAGCATATCCTTCCTGCCTCTGCAGATGCAAAGATCATGTGTAAAGCTCACGATCACAGCTACAAGAACGGAGCATGCCAAAAGGACCGGCACGTTTTGAAGTCCGCGTTCTTGAAAATTCAGGAAAAGGTTTCTGCGGCCCGAGATTTTCAGTATTGCCCGCGACCGATGATGTTCGTTTCCGGGGAAGTCGAGCTTACCCGCAGAGCCAACAGGAGTCGCCGGCTTTGAACTGTCCATTGAAGAGATCCTCCGAGTTCACACCGCTGCCTTTACATTGAGAACACATGACCGCACCTGCGTATTGAGACAACGCACGAAACGAAACCATTTTCAGATCAGACAGCAAGTTTTCAATGAGGTAATCAGCACGCGTAATGTGTGTAAGAATTCCAATGGAGATTTCAAAAGCCGATCCGTCCCCGATTGATGGAACTTCGCGGTTTCGCTCTGCTGACAGTCAACGAAGGTGACCGAAATGAAAGATGCGAAGAAGGCTGTTGCAATTGATCTTGTTTCTTAGGAAGTCTCTGTTTTGGCAGTAGCTTAAAGAAGACTAAGGCATATCTTTTATGCCTTTTTTCTTCAATTGGGTTCCATGGGGAGACAATTCCGAATGTAAGCATGTTCAAACTGAGATCAAGAGGGTTTTACCTCCATAGCCCACTCTATAATCGTATCTACAATTTTCAAAAATCGCCAGTCAATCAACAAACAAACATCTTCTATTGTCGGTATATATATAAAAGGTGACCTATCACCTAATATTCCAGTAACGGCCGATGCATCTTAGTAACTTATTTACACTTAAATTTACGAATTATCTACTTATCTCATCTTTTATTGACTTCTATTTATTTTTTCTTATCAATTCCTTATATTTACCTACTTCAATTTGAAGTTATCCAGCCAACTTTTTTTTTCTTTCAAATTATTAACTAACATTGGTCTACCATCTCTCATCTCAGTTACTCACCAAGGTTTGTTTGGTTTTCATAATTCATGAACTTTCATTATCGTTACCAACTTTTCCTTATTTCTCATACAATATAAATTTTATCAACTATCACATGAATTTACCAACTTTTATTTGTATAATTTATCGGTTCTTCACCAATTAGATTACTAACTTGATTAACCAAATCTCATTTGAGTCATATCAACATCTATTTAGATTTTTTTATAAATTTTCTATTTAGCCACCCCTTGCATTTACTAATTCTTTTAGAATTACCGACCTTAATTAGAAAAGTTACCAACTCTAATCTGATTAAGTTACTAACACGTTACCAACTTTAATTGTAGTTGCTAATTTTATATGATTTTCTTAACGGAGCAACTTCTCTCATCTTTTTTTTAAAAAAAAACTTTTCTTATAGATTATAAACTTTTATTCACCATTTTACCAACATCTTGGTATATTAACTTTCATATGAATTACTTATCATATATTTATTTTTTATTTAATTTACCATCAACTGAATTACCACTTTGATTTGACATGCTTGCTAACTTTTGAGATTGACCTAACTCTTTTAAAAATTACCATCTTTGATTTGACATTTTTCTTCACTAATTAATTTTGCATTATCAACTCTTATTTGAGTTAGTAAGTAATGTTTATTTGGATTTTTTTTTTTTTAAATATCGACTTCTCTTATATCTAACAGCAAAAAAATTGTCATATCATTAACCCGCCTCTATTGACTTTTCTTACTGACGACCCCAGCTTCTCCAGTAGTTATGCCGTATCAACATCATGTTATTGCTTAAACAGAGACGTGTGCTTTTAATAAACAGTTGCCACCCCCAGAATGTGCCAGTTTCCTAATATATTTATCAATAATCACTTTAACTAATCAACCATGATTTGTGTACCTTGCAAATGTCCGACTAAATTAATAAGTAATTGCTGGTTATAAACTCTCATTTGAGTTGTTTGAGTTGTTAACTAACATTTATTTGTTTTTTTCTTAAACTTGCTAACTTTTCTACTAAGTTACCATTTTTATCTACCTGTTAATATTAACTTTTAAAATTTACCTACTCTTTTTAGAAATCATCAATATCAATTAGATTGATTACCAATCTTTTCTTGATCTAGTCTTCATTTAGTTTTGCTTCAACAAAGTGAAATTGTTTTTTTTTTTTTTAAGGTTTGTAAATCACCAATTTCCTTTATTTTGACAAAAATTATTCCTCTTATCTTTTGCTAAATTTATTTACCTTTCTTAGAACTCCTTAAATTTACCGATTATTGATGAAACTAACAACTTTTCAATGTAAATTACCCACTTTTTTCGATTAAGTGACCAATTGGGTTACCAACTCTTAGTTGAGTTTCTATTACTCCCCAACCCTTTGCTACCACAAAATTACCAATTAATATTGTGTTACTAACTCTTGTGAGAGTTAGTTTTTTACATTTAGATTTTTATAATTATCACCGTCTTTATATCTAACAGAAAAAGACGTTTACAGAACTTTTATTTAACTTCCCAACCAACATCTTGGATTTACCATCTATTATAAGAAGCTGCCAATATTTATTTGGTGATTATTAATTATATTCTCCATAGTAATCCAATAAAAAGTTGGTAAATTTAAAAAGATTGAAAAAAGGTCTGTAACTAACTCTTTCTTTAAATGAGAGTTGGTATCACAAAATTAGTTGATCACTTAATCGTAAAAAAAGTTGATGAATAACTTAAATTAAGATTAGTAATTTCATATAAGAGTTAGTAATTTGAAGACGTAACTAAGAGGAAAGTAAAAGATAAGATAAATTTATAATTAAACAAAGAATGAACTCAATAAGTAACTCTAATGTGAGTGGCTTTTGTTTTTTTTTTTTTCTGGAACTTAAATAGAGTTGGTAGCTCAAATACAAAAGTTGATAAGTCACTTTACTTAATGTTGGTAAATTTTTACTAAATCATAAGACAAGCTACCCATTCCATCTTAAATGGTGGTACATTTAAGGATTTTCTAAGAAATGCAAATAAAATTTTATAAACAATAAGAAAGTTGAAATTTTTTAAAAAAAATAAATGTTGGTAATTTACTCAAATGAGAGTTTTTTTTTTTACTAAACTCAATAAGAGTTGGTAAACAAATATTGAGCGATACTTTAATGGGGAAATAGTTGGTTGGTAAGGATAATTTAGGTTGATAATCTCTAAAAATAATTGTAAATGTAAAGGGTTGCCAATCAAGGCAAATGATGATTGGTAACTCAATAGAAAAATCACTGAATTACAATAATAAACTCAAATGGGGTTGATATTTAAAACTAGTTAGTCTAACAAAAGTTGGTATATCATATTAATTTATATTGTGAATTTCATATAAGAGTTACTGAATTAGAAGCGTTGGTAAGTTATAAAATAAAAATTGAAAATGAGTAGAAACTAGTATTTTGCAAGTGAAAAAAAGTCATATTATCATAAAACTTTTATAAGTTACTAGTAAGTTATCTTTTAAAAAAGTCACCAATCATTTCTTTCATCAAATTCTGTCTATAGAGCACAACCAACATGTCCAATTGAAAATTTACGGGGAGGATTGATTTGTGGTCATCCTAGTCTCGTTACCTAAATGGGCGGTTGGTTTATGAACTCACTCGAGTCTAAATTTGTTATTGAAATATACACCTACTGGTTCGGACCTCGATGGTTAGCGGCGGCCGGGCCCAACTCAGGCAAGCATTATGTCACTCTTATAGAGATTTTATTCATCGGACTATGCATGGTGGTGTAGATCAGAACTAGGCAAACTAGCAAGCTGAAGTGACAGAAACAGAGTACAATCCCTCTGATGTTCAATCACAAAGCAGCAACGAGCTTACCATTTCCGTCGCAGTCGGTGCAAATCATGCTCTTCGGTTTCGTGCGCCCGTCGCCCTTCGCAGCCTGGATGGGCAAAATTCAAGGAAACATCGAGTTTAACTCAAGCGGGCGGATGAGCAAAGAAGTACGATGCGTACTGCTGAATTACGCTGGAGCAGACAAAGATTGATTGGAGTAGAGAGGCGGTCTGCATCGAAGTTATAATGATATCTTCACCTGAGCTTTCACCAGTCGAAACGTGGTAGTTGGAGGATGACGATGGGGGGTGCCGCGGTCTCCTGGACGAATTCTGTGTGCTGGGACAGGACTGGTCAGCTGATTCTCTAATCATGGAAGCAAATTCATGAGCTGTGAAGCAAAGCAAAACTCTGAGAGAGAGAGAGAGAGAGAGAGAGAGAGAGAGACCTGATCTTGAGTTGGCATGGAATGAAGGAGAAGGAGGGGAGCTCCAAGGTGCAGACGCCATGGAAGAGTTGAGGTGCTGGTCTCTCGAAAGAAACAGACGTAGAAGATAATGGCTTCTTCCTTTTTGGCCTCTTGGAAAAAATATCTTGTCAAACGATAGGGATTGCAAACGGGCCGGGCGGGCTAGGCGTAGAGGGGATCTTCGGCCCGACCTGAACAGATCGGGCTTGATTTTTAGGGTCTCGTGTGTAGGCCGGCCCGAAAAGGAGAAAAATGGGGCTGGAGCGAAATTATTCGGTTCGGTCCGAGCCAGTATTCTTCTTCTATTTTCTTTAAAAAAATATTATCAGTTTTTTTAAATAATTAACATAATTCTTTGGCCAAAATTAACGTGCAGCTACTTTAAAAGTAGAAAATTCATTAAGCAAAAAAAAGAGAAAATTCTCACAGAGCATGATATTTCATAGGAATGAATATGATTTTAGGGTAAAACTGAGAATTTAAGAATCATACCTAATCGATTTAGTTTTTATGATATGTTGGATAAATTTCAAGTTTCAAAAATTAAGAAATCTAGATCTAAAATATGGGATAATTTTTGTATTTTTTATTGTTTAATATTTCCACATGATTTAATACTAATTTCCAATGATGAGTACGTAATATGAATCTATATGTTTAAGTTTTCATTTTAGATAGTATCTATGATTGAGATTTTTACTTTATTATGTGTGTAACTATAAATTGTGATTAGTGGGTTATAGTACATAATGGTCATTAGAAATAATGATTCGCCACAATTGTTTAATTAAGAGTACATGTGAAACTTAAGTAAATCTTGCAATTGATTTTGAAATCCATGATAAGGTAGGTTTTAGGTTTTTTAATATGTAAGATATGTTCCAAGTTTTAAAAATTAAAGAACTTACTCTGACGAAGTAGAACTTATGCGGAATTTGAAATTGCTCATTTTTAATATTTTGTCAACGTGATTTATAGGGTCTGTGAGCACAAGTAGTAAGTTTAATTAAAAAGATTAATGTACGGTATTTTTATCATGTGAAAAGATGTTAAGATGTGCTAAATTTATCGTCGCGTGCGGGAACAAAGAAGTCGCGCGGTAATTTTCTTGGTCATTTTATTTATGGAGGCACGATCTTGGACCCGACCCGACCCGATCTTGGATTTTCCTCGAACGCCAGCCCGGCCCGCCCATTTGCATTTCGGGGCCGACGGGCTCGGGCGGGCCGACAGGTCGCGAGTCGCCTCGGACGACGCATCGCGCTGTCCCAATTCGGATCACGAAACGAACTCGCCGCCTCCTTCTTCTTCCGCCTCTTCTTCACTTCTTCCTCCTTCTTCACTTCGTCTCGTAGCAGAGAGAATCTCTGCAAATTCATCCTCCACGACATCGTTTCCACCTCCTCTCCTTCCTCTCCAGAAGCAGCAGCAGCAGCAAGCAGCAGAAGAACCGTTACTCACTTAGGTACTCTCTCTCTCTCTCGCTGTGCGTTTCGAACCCTAATCCGTCGCGCTCGAATCTCTCCCCGCACCGAAGTAACGGTCGAATTCTCGTGCGCGTTCGCGCTGCTGCAGGGCAATGGGAGAGACGAGGGACAACGATGCGTACGAGGAGGAGCTCCTCGACTACGAGGAGGAGGAAGACAAGGCCATGGACTCCGCCTCCGCCAAGGTCAACGGCGAAGCCACCAAGAAGTGAGTACTTCTCTCCTTCTCCCGCCCTCCTTGCTTGCTTTCCTCGCTCGAGGTTGATTCGTGCGAGTGGGTATGGCGTTGGATCGGAACGGCGACGTTTTGTGTGCGTAGAGTAGGGAGAGATGGGACTTGAGGATTTGGTGCTCTCGTTTGCTGGTGAACGGAGCTATTGCTGATTCTTTGCGCGGAGAGCTTATTGTTGTTTCGATGTTGTGCAGGGGTTACGTCGGGATTCACAGCTCCGGTTTCAGAGACTTCCTTTTGAAGCCAGAGTTGCTTCGTGCTATTGTGGACTCCGGTTTCGAGCACCCATCCGAAGGCAAACTTCATACTCATTCAACTTCTTTCGGTGTTTATGTATTGGTTGTCGACTGGATCATTTACATGTTGTGTTGTGTTGTGTTGTGTTGTGTTGTGTTGTGTTGTGTTGTGTTGTGTGTGTGTGTGTGTGTGTGTGTGTGTGTGTCTTTCTTTGTTCTATCAGTTCTATATATTTGGATAAGATATTGTGGAAGCAAAGATCGGATGACGGCAGATGGAGGGAAGGAAAAAGAAATCTGGATGGGGATGAATGAAAAGTATTCTTTTTCTTTGGATATCTTGATGTGTAAGAAAATTCTTAAGGGAAATTGAACTGTTTTCATGCTTCTTTCCAGTTTTGATCACTTTAGGAAGGCTTATGAACCTCTCATAGCAGTTGTGATGGAAGATGATGTATATATCTATGGCTCTTGTCTTCATCTTTTTCACATCTTACGTAGTTTTCCCCTTTTGAGTTCTTCTGTATTCACCTGCCGAGCATATTAAGGAATTTGTTCTATTGTGGATGTTTCTTCTAAATTTTTCTAGTTTTTGGATGACTCTGCTTCTGAAAGAAAATTGAGGCAATTAATTAAGTTTTCCCTGGAGAAAAGATACTTTTGACTTGTATGATTGCCTAGCTTTAGCCCATGAATATTAATTAACTTTTCTTCAGAATTGGCATTTCTCTCTCCTTTGTGCCACTTTCAGTGTCTTATGCTTCTTTACATCTAAAATTTCAGGTAATATTCTAGCATCACAATCTTTCAGCGAAAAAGTTATGGTGGTAAACCTTTCAAGTGAAAGGAGCAGGAACATAATATTTACTTACCAAAGGTTCCTTCAATGCAACTTTCTTTGATTCATCAGTCCAACATGAATGCATTCCTCAAGCTATATTGGGCATGGATGTCATTTGCCAAGCAAAATCTGGGATGGGGAAAACAGCTGTTTTTGTTTTGTCAACTTTGCAACAAATTGAAACGGTTGCTGGGCAAGTTGCTGCACTTGTTCTCTGTCACACGAGGGAGTTAGCCTATCAGGTACTTCTTAATTATCTTACCATGTCTTAACTCAATGAGGAAAAGAAGGTTGTTATTTTCAGTCTCCTTTATGGATGATCTTGTTCTGTCAGTAGGTTTGTGGGGTTTTCCTCTATATTGCATTTGTAATCCTTTTGAGATAGTCATTCTTTCTTGTTGTCTAGATCTGTCACGAGTTTGAGAGGTTCAGTAAGTATTTGCCAGAAATCAAGATTGCAGTCTTTTATGGTGGCGTCAATGTCAGAATCCACAAGGAGCTGTTGAAGAATGAATGCCCCCATATTGTTGTTGGCACACCTGGCAGAATTTTGGCTCTGGCAAGGGACAAGGACCTTTCTTTAAAGAATGTTAGGCATTTCATCCTTGATGAGTGTGACAAGATGCTTGAATCTCTCGGTATGATGTTTCTGGTGATTTATGTGTTTCTTAGAAAGAAACAGAAAACAAGAAGCTCTGCCTTCTGATAGTAGTTAGTTGATGATTCTTCTTTCAAGCAGTAGGTTGCAGCTTAGTTATTGTGGACATTGTTTGTATCGTATGCAGACATGAGGAGAGATGTGCAGGAGATATTCAAGATGACGCCTCACGATAAGCAAGTCATGATGTTTTCAGCAACACTCAGCAAAGAAATCCGCCCGGTTTGCCACAAGTTTATGCAAGATGTAATGTCTCATCACCATTATAACTTGAATTTGAAGTCTAACTTGATATTAGCGGCCTTTTTTACGGCTAGAGTAGATGTTTGCAGCATGGCAACTCCATGTTCCCCTGGGCAACTTGTGTGTGTGGCGCCGATCTGCTGTATCTTTAACTTCATCACGCGGAATATCCGGCTAGATGGGGGAAATTGGTGGAAGTTAAGATTGTCAACCATGAAGGGTGGGAATATTCCAGTGAAGCTTCTGTTTGCTTTTCTTTGTCGTTCTTGGCATCTTTGATGTTTTCTTCTGATGGTTTGGTCAGAGGATGGATTTAAGGTGGGCGTTTTACTCCTCCCCCATTCCCTGGGTGAAGTGGTTGGATTATCTCACTCTGTCTTTTTATCTCTTTTTTTCCTGGCATTGGGTGGGGGTGGTGGTTTTGGGGTTTTTGGGGGTGGGGGGAGGGTTGATGGTTGTGGTGATCGGTTGCTGGGGTCGTTAATTGAAACATGAATTTGTCAAGTATGACTTCAGCTTGTTGCGACAGTGGAGAGCTTGATAAGGAGGCAAATCAGATGCAACAGGGTCGCAATTCAATGGATGATGCATTGTTCAATTCGTAATGGCTTCTCCTAGCTTGAGGAGGGCGCTTAATCTGATTTACTGAATTTGCTGACGTTTGTTCCTTTCAGCCTATGGAAATATATGTTGACGAGGCCAAGTTGACCCTTCACGGTCTTGTACAGGTATATATAGTTCAAGTTTTCTTGTGTAGCTCCTTTCTGTAAAGTTAAATATCCAGTGTTCTGACTGAAAATCACACTGAATTGTCAGCACTACATCAAATTAAGTGAAGGGGAGAAAAATCGCAAGCTAAATGACCTTCTTGATGCATTGGACTTCAATCAAGTCGTAATCTTTGTCAAAAGTGTCAGCCGAGCTGCTGAGTTAAACAAGTTACTTGTGGATTGCAACTTTCCTTCTATATGCATCCATTCTGGCATGTCACAGGAGGAAAGGTTCCTCTCTCTCTCTCTGTCTCTGCCCCCGCACCTGCTTTTTGTTGCTAGAAATTTTTTTTTGCTAATCTTATGAGTTTGCTCTTGATAGCCTTCTTCTATCAACATTATTTTATAATGGATAATCATAGTGATGTGTTTGCCTCGGACAACAGCATTTCAGTTTGAATAGTGTGGAGAATGATACTTACTTCGTGCCCTTTTTTCTTTTAAAAATATGGAGCACCTTCCCAAAGAAGGGCTGTTAGGTTCATCGCCCTTGATTAGATTGTGTTCACTTGGCGAGATTCCTTATCTAGGATCAAGCAAACTTTGATGGTGCAAAATTTAGGATAAGAAGTAAATGCTGACCTTTGCTTCTTGAGGCATGGTTGAAGGAATGCCCTTACTGCTAAGGCAACTCAGGTTGAATCTGGCATGCCACGATTTCAGGTTGTTGAAAGTTTGCTTCATCGGGACATGGATGCTTGGGGTGAAGTGGTGGATGTGATTGTGGTTTTTGTTCATCCTAATTATTCTTACTAGTGATCTAGGTGAGGAAGAGGACCTAGATTTGTAAGAATGAGCAATGATGCCTTCCTAGAGTAGGAAGCATCTTAGAGGCTATCTTACCAAAATGCAAAGGAAAACAACAATAAGTTGATAAGCAATTAGACTAGATTTGTGGTTATGGCATGTTTGATTTACATGAATGAGTAGGAATGGAATCACAATTTCAGGTGCCAATTCCCTTTTTCATGCTTGGATCAGCATGTGAATAATGGGATGGTGGTTCTGGGGAATGTTCATTCCACCAACTCTTTAAAATTTGGCATTCAAACCATAGGCCATGGAATCACCATTCCACTTCCAAGGCTAGAGCCATATGGATTCATAAAATAAATGAAAGTGAAAGAATTTTATTTATCAATATATAAATTTTTTCAATAATTATTTTAAATTATTAATTGTCTAATGTTTTTCAAATGATTTTACAATTTTAGTAAGTACTATTTTAAATGAAAATGCAAGTGTCCTTAAGTTTTATTTTTTAACTGATTCCTTTTCTGTATTATTTTGCTAAAAACCAAACAAAAGAAATCTCACTCTTATTTGATTCCCAGAAAGTTGCCAAACAAAAAATAATGAAATCTTTGTTCGTTTCTATTCCATCTGTCATTCAATTCCATACTGTCATTCCAAACATGTCCTAAGTGGTGCTTATTTTCTAATTGTATTTGGGAGATTATGAACTTCTTGTTCTGCTTGAGATTGCATCATTTGCCATTATGCAGTGTAGTTGCCTTGCGATATTTTAAAGTTTTAGTAGCTATTATAATAGGATGTGTTTTGTAGGTTGACACGGTACAAAGGTTTCAAAGAAGGTCATAAAAGGATTCTTGTTGCGACAGATTTGGTCGGTCGGGGGATTGACATTGAACGTGTTAATATTGTGATTAACTATGACATGCCAGATTCTGCCGACACTTATCTGCACAGGGTATCTTTCATAATCTTATATTACAAATGTATTTGGTTTAGCTGTATTAGGATTTCTGAACAAATTTAAGCATATTTTTGTACTAAATTTACCACAGGTTGGTCGAGCTGGAAGGTTTGGCACTAAAGGCTTGGCAATCACATTTGTTTCTTCTGCTTCAGATTCTGACACACTCAACCAGGTTGCAATTTGGTGCTCTTTGGTGCTCTTTTGTCATTTTAGGGTATCTTCCATGCAAGTGTTCATTATATTTAATATCTTATTTCAGGTTCAAGCTAGGTTCGAGGTGGATATTAAGGAGCTTCCTGAACAGATAGATACCTCTACATACAGTACGTTTATCGGATGCTTGTTTTGTACACTAAGTTAGTGTTGAGGTTGTCTCACATAAGTTGTGGAAGGGGTTGGTGATCAGTTTATAAGTGTTAGGGAAAACTTCATTGGGGTGAGAGAGGCCCTAGAGCATCCAATACTAGTATCTGTGCTTGGCTTGTCACAAGTCTAGACCCAATGGTCACACGAGAGAGTTTGGGTTGTTTCGGCTTCGACTTAAGCCCGACGTAAGAGGAGGAGATTGTTGAGGTTGTCCCATCTCGGTTGTGTGAGGGAAAGCCTCATTCCCTTGAGCTAGCTTTTGGGGTGATGAGGGCCCAAGATTACTCAATAGTTAGTAGTCTAGCCTACTTGCTTAGGACCATTAACCTTTCTACCCAACTTTATTTTAATGGTCTACATACAGTATGTTTATCGGATGCTTGTTTTGTACACCAAGTTAGTGTTGAGGTTGTCTCACTAGAAGGGGTTGGTGGTTGATTTATAAATGTGAGGGAAAACCTCATTGGGGTGAGAGAGGCCCGAGACCACTCAACACTGATATCAAAGCTCGGGGGTGTCAAGAAGTCTGGACCCAGTAGTCACATGAGAGAGTTTGGGTTGTTACAGCTTTGACCTAGGCCTGATGTATGAGGGGAAAATTGTTGAGGTTGTCTCACATCGGTAATGTGAGGGAAAGCCTCATCATCTCTTGAGCTAGCATTTGGGTGAGAGAGGCCCAAGACCACTCAACAGTTTGTTGTCTAGCCTACTTGCTTAGGACCACTAAACTTTTTACCCAACCCTATTTTTAATGGGTTGACACTTTATTTTAAGTTTTGGTCACATGTTGAAGAGTAAAAATCTTTTGAAACTGTCTCCATTGTATGGTGGGGATATCATATTTAGTTCTTTGGCTTCTGCTCTCTGTTCAGCTTTTCCTTGTGCAATGATGTTCTGAAATGAACATCATGCTTAATGCTCTTGGCCATTCTTGCATTACAATGCATGGTAAGGTCCTAACATGTATCTTGTTGCTTTTGTGCAGTGCCATCCTAGAGGGTTGTTTGGATAGACAACTTCTGACACATCTGGGCATGGATGGGTTCAAGCTGGAGGCGTATCTTATGTCCTTGTTAGTCTTTCTGCAGTTCTTGCTCAGCATCTCTCTAGTTCTGCTGTAGATTTTGAGGACTTGATTTAATGGATACTAGAACAGTTGTCTGTAGAGCTATGGATTAACGTTTTTGAGTTTAGTTGCGTGATTTGGGTTGGTGCGTGATTTTTAATCATATCTGACAGTTTGAATTACATATAAATGGAGTTCCGTAATTGAGTTTTGCACTTAATATTGTTGAAGGTTCATGAATAGGAAGCTGCAGGACTTTGCAAACTAGCAAAGTTAACCTTCTTGGTGGTCAAAGTTATCGTTATTGTTATTGTTAAGAAAGCAGGTTTTCTTGATGTTTATGGATGGGTATGCGTACTTTCTACCATTTTGTTAGTATGCATACTCCAGAATAGAGAAAGATGTGAAGGGTCTTTGTTGGGGTCTTGTGTGTAGAGTGTCAATAGGATTCTCACTAAAAGAAAGTTAATAATGAACGTTTGGATTTTCAAATGATTATTATGTATAGCATAAGGCACGACATGCGTCAAGAATCGCGGATACAAAACTTTGCTGTCGTGTACGTTCAACCAAGATTTGTTGTTGATACAAAGAGGAAAAGGTGATACGTAAAAATGCGGAGCGGCGAAGTAATCTCAACCGGCGCAACATAGTTTTTCATCAGTCTCTGCGTAGATTGTAGCTAATGAGCATTCGTCGCATTATGCGAAATAGGTAAGATTCTAGAGGTGGCCCTGTGAATTCAGAAGACAGCCCCGGCCATGTAGCATCTTGTCTCGATTGGATTCAGGAGGTGGATCGTACAGCGTGGCAATTTGTGACGCATGGCACTGTATAGGTCCCACACTTTCTTTTAACTTATGTGTTGTTCGAATATTGTATTTAATGATGCGACCCGTTCACATGAGCCAAATGATCAAGAGCTGAATACTCCTTTTAAGGAACTTCACCCGAATGAATCGAACTGGGTCCCTACATCCCTCTGTACCAGAGATAATTTCTACAGTTATTGCTCTGCTTAAAAAGTATAGCTATCACCAAAGAAAGTTTTTAAATAAGACTTAAATTTATTATATTTGTACCAATTCAGTCATAATATTTTAATTTGACTAATTTAGTTCCGATCTTTTAATAATTTGTCAATTTAGTCACGTCGGTCAATTTTAATTGGAAATTATTAACTTGGACGCTGATAGTACTACGTAGGATGATCAATGTAAATATGAATAATTTTATAATTTATATATATTTTTGAATTTTTAAATATTTTTATCTTTTCTTTTATCTTTTATCTTTTTTCTTTTTCTACAAAGTCTGTTGAGGGTTTGCTAAGCCTCGCTTGTGACCTTCGTCGAACTTACAAGGAAAATAAGTTAAAGAAAGAAAAAGAAACAAAAAGAACAATAGAGATGAAAAAATATAAAAATTCAAATTTTTTTTTTTTAATTATTGAAAATGCTCATACCAACGCCGGCTATGTCATATAAGATGACCAATTTCAATATTAGCGATGTTCAATCAAAATTGAACAGAAAATACTAGATTGGCAAATTGTCAAAATGTTCATTGACTAAATTAGCCAAATTGAAATATTTAAAACTGAATTGACCAAGTGTGATAGGTTTAGAATTTTTTTTGTAATTTCTTCCCATCCCCCAAGTTCTTGAAATGAACAGGACCGATTAAGAAAAATCTACGATCCATCTGAATTAATTTCTCTCTCTCTCTCTGTTTTTTTTTGACCTTGCCATATTTTACCACTTTTTTTTAGTCGAATTTCTTAGATAGCCTCTTTCCATTTTTGAAGAAACTACTCTCTTCTACTTCTCATTCCAACACTTGACAACTACACTAGAACTGTTACCTTGGGACCAGGCACTTTTACTAGGTAAGTAAGGTGGCCCAGACTGGTTTCTCAATAATTAATCTAATTTGCTCCTTCCCGGAATAGAAAGCAATCCAATGATCCAGATCTATTGACAGCGGGGACTAATCGCTATCGTGGGGATAACATTCTAGTGTGCTTTAATAGGACAATTGGAACTTAGAAGGTACAGTAACATGCTGATCACAAATATCAATTGCTTAGATGGACATATCAATTTGATCTATCCAAATTAGCGTCAAATATAGGAAATTAAGATATATCTTGTTAAGTTACTATTGGATCAGACTTCAAGAATTCGATCAAGGTAATTCCAGATAATATGTCACATCTCTACTCATTCAGTAGATGCGCTGTTTTGGTGGCAAAACCTCCTAAGCTTTGCCATAAATGGGAAAATACACACTAAGAATATGAAACGAGATGAGTGGATTTTCCTCTTTTGGTGCCCGAGTTGGAGAGGATTAGATGTTTTTTTCCCTGTAATAGGTGTAATAATAAATGCTGGGATTGTCGGTGCCTAAACGATTCTACAATTCCGCCTATATATAAAAACTCTAGGAAGATGTTTAGGACAACATCCGTACATCTCTCCATCTCGCATTTCATCTGTTGTTTGTCTTCTCTGTTAGACAAGAAGGTCCTTTATCATCTTAGTGTTCAAGATGGTGAGTGTCATATTTTTAGGGGGGTGGGTGGGTTGTTTCTGTTGGTTTTTTTTATGCATCTTTTGACTAATTTCTACCTCTAAATCTTTGAAGAGCACGATTTGATTTTCTCACTGTTTAGGGACAGTGGCAGTCTTACTGTTCTATTGGTTTTCAATTTTCACTGGCCATGTCTTTGGCTTTTGTCTTATGTTTTTACTTCATATGCAACATGTGAAAATTCATGAAACATGTGGATGGTTGTATTAATGAAGGTTGTACCTCATCCGAGAAATAGCATGTATCTAATACAATTTACGAAAACCAATCTTTTCACATGCTTCTCTAAATTAAAAAAAGAAAAAGAAAAAAGAAATTGCTCTTTCTTTTTTATACCACTTCTCAAAAGGATAGTCTCAATGACTGTGGTTTGATCAGTAGTGAGACTTCAATACAAGGAGAGGGTTTGTCAGGTATTTTTTTAATGCTGATTTTATATCGTTAGCTCTTTAATTAGTGAAGCATTGAGCAGGGCCTTTCATCGACCATACTCTTATTTCCCCTTAGACCAAATTAAGCATTGTGATAAGGGAAAAGTTCGAGTAAGGGCTTGAAGTTAAGCCATTTTCTCAAAAAAGAGCATAAGATGGACTTTCTTTCAAATAGAACTCTCAAGTGGACAACTTGGTCTCAAATAAGATCTCGGCAAACGCTTGCAACTAATGTGCCACTTCTGTGAAATGCACAAAAGTGGCACGTGAAATGCTTGTGAGATATACATTCTCGCCTGCCAATGAAGATTTTGCTAGCCGGTGAGCTGAAGTTCTTATTTGATTATAAGTTTGCCACTTCGAGGTTTTATTTGAAATAAGGTCAATTTTGACTCTCTTTTCAAAGAACGACCACACTTCAAAATTTTATTTGAAATTTTCCCAATGAAAATAATTTGTTATACTGCTTAATAAAATCTAGCGACACTTTTTAGTGTATCTAGCATTTTTCTTGCCGATGTCTAAGTTGTCACTCCTCCCGTTTCCCTTTGAAAAATGCCAGTTTTCTCTGGACTGGTCACCTTCCCAGCTCAACTTCAAAAGCTGTTTTGGTCATGCAGGGATTTGTAGCTGCAATATACTTGGTCATCTTCGCTGCTCGGTCAACTTTTTCAAGCCATGGAATCGTTGCAGCATCACCCACATACAATGTGATGAACTATGGTGCAACTGGAAATGGAGTCGATGATGATACCCAGGTACATTTTTTTTATCTTAATTTCTCTCTTTCTTTCTCCACTCCTATTGAAAAAAGCCTGTGTTGTCTTCTCATTATTTCTTTGTTGTCTAGATTGATTTTTTCGTGTTTATGTGATTATTTCCTTTGTTCTTTTCAGGCCTTTGTGAAAGCTTGGGGAGATACTTGTGGAGACAGCGGAGCACAAGGAACGCCAACTTTAGTTGTTCCTGGTGGGAAGAAGTTTAAACTATCTCCTGTCTCTTTCAAGGGCCCGTGCAAGTCTTCAAGCATTATCGGAAAGGTGAGAGGGACAAAGATCTTGGAGGATTAATATATTTAGCTAATGTTTTGTTAACCGAAAACTCATTCGAGGCTGACAATGTAATAGTCGAAATTGGTGGCGAAAATTACACACACGAGGTTCTCCATCATTTTTGGTTGCGTCATGATGCATGCCACATTGGTTGTCGAGCTATTCGACTAGATTTACCTCGAATATAGAACCCACTCGATATGAGTTCCAACTCAAAGAGGATATAACTTGATTGAGTACAACAAAATAAGCT
Organism: Eucalyptus guilfoylei; assembly: GCA_016097605.1. Lineage (NCBI taxonomy): Eukaryota > Viridiplantae > Streptophyta > Magnoliopsida > Myrtales > Myrtaceae > Eucalyptus > Eucalyptus guilfoylei. The sequence goes on from CM027862.1 coordinate 29,452,653, forward strand.
TACTTTCCAATCTTATTAGGGCAAAAGAACTTAATTCCTCATAGAAATTTTTAATTACTAAGCCACACGATCATTTAGGGTTTGAATCTCTACTTTTTTAAGTTTAAGCAATCAATTATTAAGTATTTCCCATTGCCACAACGTTCTTGCTCCAAAACATAGCATAATGTATATGATTCTTTCTTTTTGGAGAACAGATTGATGGGACTTTAGTTGCTCCTAGTTCACTAAGTGGATGGAAAGGCTGCTCAGCGGATAGCTGGTTGAATTTCCAAGACGTGGCCAATCTCAATGTCAAAGGATCAGGACAAGTCGACGGCCAGGGTTCACTTTGGTGGGGTGGAGCTAAGGTCAGTCAACACACGTCATCACGTATACATAAGTGTAATGTCAATATATACGTAAGTTCAACTTTACTTTTCGCTGTCATATATTTATGCAATCTAAATAGAATTATGATTTTCTTCTGCAGGGATCGAGGGGTTGTGAGAATAGACCAACTGTAAGAAGCCATTGTCCAATGCCTCGAACCGATTCTAGATTTTTCTATTAGTTGATATAGTGATGGATATGAGAGCATGACAATTTATATGATATTCTTACGACAAAATAAAAAAAAATAAAATAAAGAACTCATGATTTTCTATATCTCCAAAAATTTTGGAACTTTTGCTTGTGCGATGTTATTTGGCCTGCTTTTCCAATTGCTTTTGTGGATGAGAATAACAAGAAAACTGTGTCGCAGGCCCTGTCCTTTTTTCATTGCATCAATCTAGTGCTAAGTGGACTGCAACACATTAACAGTCCAAGGAATCACATCTCTATCAGTGGCTGTGATGGTGGTACCATCTCCAATCTCCGAATTTCTGCACCTGAAACTAGCCCTAACACAGATGGAATTGACATTTCTAGCACCAACCACCTTAACATCCATGACCTTAATATTCAAACAGGTACATAAGCTCTAATTATATTGCAGTAAAGTTTTGTCATACATGGTGATGATCTGCTGCTCAATGCTATGCAATATAGGGGATGATTGCATTGCTATAAATGGTAACTCCAGCTATATTACTATCACTGGAGTTTCATGTGGACCTGGCCATGGTATAAGGTCAGCTGCCATGTTATCAGCGTGGTTGAGATGAGCCTAATTTGATCCAACCTAATAATTAGGATACATACATTTGAAATTTGAAGCGTTGTGTCTCTATGCATGTATAGCATTGGAAGCTTAGGTGAACATGGAATCAGTGACACGGTCGAAGAGGTACAAGTGCAGCATTGCACATTCACTGGATCTACGAATGGAGCGAGGATCAAGACTTGGCAGGTGATCATGGGGTCCATAGCTTAAAAAGAATGATGATAGATCTCAATAAAGAAAAAAAGCACGATCATATAGATCCCTTGCTCTTTTCTTTTTGCTCCCACTAAACTGTCTCTCTTCTTTTTGTGTACATATAGGGAGGTTCGGGATATGCCAAGGGTATTACTTTTGATCAAATCACGCTCAACGCAGTGAAGAATCCAATCATCATCGACCAATTTTATACCGATGCAGTAGCTCAAGATAATTCGGTAATCTCGCAAGGAAATTTTGAGCACCTTTCTGTAGCATCGCAAGCTATAGAACTAACAATATATAATGTTTCTTTTTGTCAAGCGTTGCTCGCCGAGGCGGGAGCGCCTCTCAAGTAAAAGCTTCCACGACCTGTATACACAGGAGACTTTTGTTTATCTAGCAGTAATAGGTTTAAGGTTCCTCTATTGGGTGCTGTTGAGACGATGTATGCATCGATGCAGGCATCAAGCGTGGCGGTGAGCAACGTGACGTACACCGGCTTTCGGGGGACCAGTGCTTCGGATCAAGCCATCATACTCAGCTGTTCCAGCGTAGGTTGCCTGGATATCAGATTGGTCAACAATATGATCACATCATCGACGCCTGGGAAAACGGTCACTTCCTCGTGCAAGAATGCCCATGGATCAGCTACTTTGACCATTCCTCGAGTGCGTTGCTTGCTTAGGTAGTTGCCAAGTACAGAAGCAAGTTGCGGTTTACACATGTTGTGACATCCTGAATTTTGACTCCAGCTCGAATAATATGAAATGGCATTTCATCGACGCGTCTGTGGTCTTTTTTCTCAGAGCTGATCACTCTCGAGTTAACTAATCTATTAGGTGAAGCCGTTAAGGGATATAAACACGGCAGACTTGAGAATTCGATCAGAAATCAACTGCTCGACCATAATAATTTGCAAGGGTTAATACGACACCATTATAATTAATTAGTGATCGGATATAGGTCGATTCGACGGAAACACGTAATTGAATTTGCATGATTGCGAAATTCGCATCGAACAGCACTAACCCGGTTTTCTATTAATTTTGTACTCGGGACACGTAATTGAAACTTTGTGATTTTTACGACAACCGAGAGTCGCCTACGAGTTGAAGATGCACAAACGTGGATTGAAAATTATCGATCACGGGTCAAACGCGCTAAAATCTCTAAAAACTACCCGGTAGGTTAGGTTGTACTAAAATCGTGTCCGATCGATTTTTAACCACGAAATTGAATTCGGTTTTGGGAATCGGACGTTCGAGCGCGTCACGATTTATTTTTAGGACATCGTCTCATCTTTCGGAGAAATTTTGTCGAGTCTGGAATTTTGTGAAAAAATCGATTTTGGACAAAAGAAATTAAGTGAAATTCGGATGGTTGAAGATTTGGATTATTTCTACCCCTAAAATGGTTTAGTTTTGAAGAATTGAAGCTAATTCCTCATTGGTGGGGTGCTTGACATTAAGGATGAAGACTTTTGGGGCTTTCTAATGAGTGTTTGGATATTTGCAAGGCTTTCTAATTGGCCACTCCTTAACTTTCTTCCCTCCCTCGCTTTCTCTTTCTCTTTCTCCCTCACTCACGCACACAAGAGCCGCGCCCCCCCTCCCTCCTCTCTGCCGAACCAGCCCCATCTCTCCCTCACGCCTTCTTCCTTCTCCTTCTCCTCTGCACTTCCAACTTTCTTTCTCCTTGCTGTTGCCGCCATCTTCATTTCTTCAGCACTCCAACACCCATGACCAGCATCTTCACGCTAACTCCACTGCCTCACACCCACTTCACGTTACCACCTCCACACCAGCAGCACTCACGCCCAACAAAACCCCCAACTCCACACGTCCAGCGGCTTCCCCACCACACACTACCAGCAGCCCGCGGCCAGCAACCACAGTCACCACCTCACCGTCAGCCACCCATCTCGCGTCCAGTGCCTCCACCAGCAACCGACCAGCAACCAAGCCAAGCAGAACCATGCCCCTAGCCGTGAGCTTGTTAGGCCGTTTCCTTGCCAATCCAAGCTTCCGTTGGAGACACGGTAGTCTCAGGTTGTCACCGCTGTCACGCTGCCGTTGCTGTGAACCTGCCGCCGCCCTAATCCGGTGAGTTAACTCCCTAATTCTTGATTAAATTGTTAATTGTGCTTAGGCGATTAGATTAGTACTAATTAGCTTAGTTAAATTAGTATTAAGTGAGATTAGCCTTAAGATGGATTATTGTTAATATAGTTTGGTTAGATTAGCCTTAATATGGATTAATATTGATCTAGTTGGTTGGATTAGTACTAATGAGGGTGATTTAGCTTGGTTTAGTGGATTTCTCCCGGATAAGTTTGTTAGATGCTCGCTGCTTGCCATTTTTGTGGGGAAAAATGTGCTATGATTTTGAGGTTGCTTCATTCTTGAAAAATATTCTAGACATTTCTAGTTATGCATATATTTTACTCAAGATTTTAGGGATTTAAAAGAATGAGATTTTAGCTTCGTTATTTGCAAAACAGAATCTCGGAATATGCTGGAAACAGTGATTTTTTGGTGTTCAAAAGATTTTTATCAACTCTTAAGGTTCAATTTTCAAAAAATTTTCTTCACAAAAGTTGTTCATCACATATTTTAGTTTAACATAATTAAATTTCAGATCAAACGGACAAATTTTGGATTTCAAACTAAACTGATTTTGGAAAACATAATTTCTGGACACGGACACAGTTTTTGTAATAGTTTGGGAGATTTACTGCTCTCATTCTAGAATGATCTGGGTTATGGTGTCTTCATGAAAAGTGTTCTTTTTAATTGTCCTTTAGAACATATTCAAATTTGATAATTTTCTGAACTTGTTTGATTATGTTTCTGAAATTAAACTTGGAGGCGCACGAGTGGCCCGGTTTCTGTTGGTTAGGACCGGTAGTGGTTTTGTGATTGTTCTTGATGTTGTGCTTGCTGGACAATGCATATTTGGTGGTTGACTTTTGGCATGCTTAGGAATTATGCATGATATTATGATAATGGTTATCTATGGTGGTTATTTATTATTATTACAAAAGATGACCTTATGAGCTTTTAATTAGAAAAACAATTAGCTCGGGTTGGACACCAAAAATTATTTGCTCTATAAAACAATGAGGTTTTAAACTAGGTGTGTACAAAGTTTGGCGGATTAATTTCGAGTACATGAGCACCTACGAATTTCTTTCCAAAAGCTTTGAACAAAAAAAAAGAAAAGGATTTACCCAAGTTTAGTTCTAAAAAGGGTTGTTGGGAAAGAAAATAGAAAATAAATAAGGTGTTAGGTTTGGACGCCAAATTTTATGTGCTCAATAAAATAAGGAGGTTTTATAGCAGAAGTTTTCAAAGTTTGACAGTTTGATTTTGAGTACATGACCGCGTACAAATTTATTTCGGAAAGCTTTAAAAAAAAAAAGAAGGGAGTTGCAAGGTTTATTGTTTTAAAAGGAATTTTGGTATTTTGGGTTAATTGATGGAAGATAAGAAATGGGTTTGATTGATGACGTGCGTGCATGGTCACTAAGTGGAACCCGTCACCCAACGGAAGTTTAGGGACTATGTCTCGATTTTTATTGGATGCCCAACGGGGGTCCGGAAGCCGAGTTGCGGTGGAGGCCGGACTAATACTCCTGTGTGGAATGTCATCTAGGTGGGGGTTCTAGACGATGCCGTGCTCGACGAGGCGGGACGATGCTCGGTTACGCCGGATGACTGCCGACTTTCGAGTTGGCTGTGGCTGATGGGTCGTAATAACTGGAACATGTCTGAATGGTTGTGATAGTTGCGCTTGATTATGGGATAAAATTGTGTGGCACGGTATGTGACGTGTCATAATATTTTGGCTTTATAATCGGGTTCCATGTGATTGAAATGATGTGTTCCAGTTATTAAAATGCGCTTGCTGCACTGATGATGGTATATATGTTGAGCTAACGTGCAAATACGCACCGAGGCTAGGTAAGTTATGTATGGTGTGTGCTTAGGACCGCCTTCGAGGTGATTTGTGTCCTAATCGGGGTTTAGGGTTTTGACTTGCTGAGATTTTATCTCACCCTGTCGTGGGCTAACCTTTTTTAGGGTCGTAGCGTGGAGATCTGCTGAGTGCGGATGTGGTGGACGCGAGATGCGACACCTTTTGGCTGGCCCTACCGTTAGTGAAGTTTAGGGTGACCTTGATCCTTGAGGATTTTGAGAGGGTCGGTTGGAAGTTGCCAGTGTAAGGACTTGTAAATCATTAAATTTCCTAGGGACAATAGTGGTTAAATGAATAAGTTGTTTTCGGCAACTTTTGTTTTGATTAACTATCGTTATTGTTTATTTGTTGACCGGGTGTTTATTTAATTTGCTTCCGCATGTGCTTAATTGAAAGAAAGAAAAAAAAAAGAAAGGGGTCGGTGACGGGATGTCGCATTTTTAGTCGACTGCCGAGGGATGTGCGTGTGCTCGGGTTCGGAGCGTGACATATGTAGACATACGTCTTCATCAATTTATGATATGTCCATAGTTGTCGCCCATTTGGAAAAATTGTCCTAAAGGTCATAAACCTATTGCATTTTTATCAATTTGGTCATAAACATTTTAATTTTGACAATTGAATTTTTCTGGGAAATTTTGGCTGAAAATTACTGATGTGAATACCGATCGTCTTACATGGCATAATCGACGCTAATATGGACTTTTTTTTAATAATATTTTTATAATAATTAATATTTTTGATTTTTTTTATTCATTTTTTTTTTCTTTTTCTTTCCCTCTTCTTTTTGCCGATGGCCAATGACTCGGCCACTTGTTGCATGCCGGGAGGGCTGGCCTCACTAGGCTTCACTCTAGCAAGGCTCATTGTCACCCAAGCAAGGCCGGTAAGGGTTGGCCTTACCCTAGCCAGGGTGGCGTAGCCCAGGCTAAATCTCATGAGGCTGACTTAAGACCTCCATTGTTGGGGCTTGCAACCTTTGTGCATGGTGTGTGCGTGCGCGTACGAGGGGGGGGGGGAGAGAGAGAGATCAATGACTCAAGCGAGCCTGGGGCTAGTGTTTATGGTGGATGGAGGCATGATGGCAAGGCCTTGTGGCAGCCATGGTCTCGCTTAGGCAATGCTTGGCGATGCTCCATTGGCCTTGTCGAAGGTCAACCTCTGCCATATCTGGCGAGGGGAGCCCGCTTAGTCAAGGCCTAGCGAGGTGCTAGTATGGCCACTAGCAAATAGAAGAGGGAAAGAAAAAGAAAGAAAAAGAAAGGAAAAATTTCAAAATATTATTTAAAATTTTCACATTAACCTTCCTATGGGGACAATCAGCGTCCATGCGAGCAATTTCTAATTAAAATTGGCTGAATTGATTTAATTAGTAATTTACCAAAATGTTTAGGTTTTAATTGGCAAAAATAAAAGGTTTAAATTGATTTGGCAAATATACAATAGGTTTAAGAATTTCTGAATAATTTCTCCCTCTCATTTTCTCATGCAACTTTTCATTTTGACATAAATGAGAATTTGAAATTCAGTTGATATAAGATGATGATACTTATTTTCATGTCATTTGAAATCATGCACTTACAAAATTTTTCATCTCATAGATTTGTGAAATTTTGTTTCTTGAGAAATTAAGAATCCATTTGTTTCACAAAAAAATGTGTTGTTTCTAAAAAAATGTTTTCCATATGACCATTATTCTATAATATTTTCCAATGTTCAGTTGAAACATGAAATTAAAGTGGAAATTTTTTTTGCCATTTAGTTTCTGATTTAATTTTCCTCCATGCACTCCTTTTGATCTTTTTAATTTTTAATTTTCTTTATAGAAATCAAATTTTAAATTATTTTATTTTATTTTTATTTTTTCTTTTCTTAATTTTTCTTTCCTCAGTCAATCCCCAACCATGGCGATGACCAATAAGCTAAGGGATGAGTTTGCTAGCCTCTAGTAATGCTTGATTGTCATTGATCTTCAAGACTAGAGCCTTGCTGCCCTCTAGCAATACTCAAGCGAAGTCGATCGAGTGACGTTGATTTGACGAGGCTCGAGCGTCACTACCCTTTGGTGACCCTCTAGCTCACCTATGGCCAGTTGCCAACCTTCACTGTGGTCGCAATTGGCTGGAGAAGAAGAAAAAAAAAGAAAAAAAAAAAGAAAAGAAATAAAAAAAAAATGGAATCTAAAAGAAGAAGAAAATAATAAATAATTAAATTGAGTGGTAAGAGGAGGGTAGAGGAAATCATTTTCTACTCTTTCAAAGATGCCTTTTCTATTGATAAAAATGTTTTTTTTTGACTTCTTTATATTTTGTGAATTGAACACCAGAAAATTCAGAACATTTTCTTAAAAGTCATTTTTCACGAAATTAACAGTCTAATTATATTTAATTTTGCAGGATGAATCAATTTGCTATCGACTGGCAGCAACAAACTCTTCGTCTAATGATTTCCTCACTCTACATTCTCATAATCGCCAGATTCATTTTTTTTTTCACAAAGTAATCTCTAATGATGTATCGATTGATCATCATTAACAGTTCAAAGGGTCCAAACGCTACAGACTTTTGTAGTGGAGTCTTAACTCTCACCAACCTCAATATAATTGCACCTCAATCTGGTCCTAATATTAGAATCTATTAATACCTGAATTTTGGCCACCTCGATTAGTCATTCATTGCATACAAAAAATTAGGCGTTGTTCTTTTTGCAGAGGACGTCAAGGCTGCATTTGCGCAACGCGCTGCCAGCAGTAGCAGTCCCAGGAGCTCCGTTTCCTGCATTGCCTCCTTGCATGGATCCATTGCTGCTGTATCCAGTCACCGTAACGGCTCGGCGAGGTGTCCCAGCCTGCATTAGGCTTCACTGCGTCGGAGACTCTGGCGAATCACCACTGTCACAGCGTCCTTGCAGCTGTGGTCACTGGTTTTTCGCGGTTCTAGTCTGCACGATTCAGCCGCCGACATTTTCTAGCAATTGCTGCTTTCGCTAATCCTAGTCTTCCTCCGCCGTGCTTGCCGTTTCCCTGTCACGCTTCCCGCTGCTTAGGACTTCCATCAGTGGCCGAACGACTCATTGGCAGCTTCGTCGCCGTGAATCGGTAGCCTATCCATTTTTCGCAATTGTCATTCCCTTTAACCAAGAGCTCTCGCCACTCTCAGTTAGTCTGGGCAAGGGAAGTTGAGTTTTATATGGTAAATTTACCTTTTATTAAATAATTTCTAAGTGTATGCTATTTTAGTGGCTAAATATTAGTCAAATTTCGATTGCTTTGGAATAGCATGGCATTAATAACACTGATGACTTCAATGTAACATGCATTTCAATGTGTTCAGGTACTTTCATAATTCATTACTCTAGGCGATGATTGGTAACGTTAGGATGTCTATTAGCAATGTTCAGTTTTTCTTATTAAATGAAAACCAAATTAAAAATGTCTTCAGAATTCTATTCTGATTGAGTCTGAGGTTAACTAATACCGTATCCGTACATATTACATAATGCATATCATTTAGAAAACTAAATATTCTTAAGCTGCATTTAGTCATTTAAATTTTAGTCAGAATAAGACTAGATATGATATAATAAGAAATCACAATAATAAAGTCGGATTTTCATATCCTATACCGTCCATTGTTTGGTATAACTTCATATTAATTTAAATAAACTTGAAAATGTACAAATGGAGATGGTTGATGATGCTAGTACGAACATCTAAAGGGGGTGAATAGGTGTTTAAAAGAAGTTTTGACAAATAAATGTGAAATAAATAAGTTGCGAGCAAAGTTTGAATAAGGATAAGAGTTTGATAAACGACCCACCAAACTTCTGGTAGATGTTCATAATCTGTTATGCGATAGAACAGACTTCTGAAATAACCTATAAGTGTGCAACAGACTTAAATAAGAAGAGTTAACGGAAGAGAAGATTGCACACGAAATTTATAGTGATTCGACTTAGATCTAGCATACATCCACTCTCCCATACTAACAACCTACTAGATGGATTCCAATAATGTTCAACGAGAGACTACAATTTTGAGTGCAAACACTCAGTGATAGATTATAATATCTCACTAAGTTACTCTTTTGGTATTTCTCTCAAGATGACAAACGTTTAAGCTCACGAAGGACAAGTGTATAGTCGAAGTTTGCTCAGATTTTGGAATTCTAGATTCTACACTTTGTCTTATACTTGCTCATCGGTCCTTGGTCTCCTTAAACACATCAAGATTCTGTTTGTATGGTAGAGATGTGCCTTATATGATCCAAACTAATAGCTAGGATTTATACAATTTAAATTTTGATGTGTTTTGTCTTTATATGTTTAGTGTCGGAAGCTTAGGTGCGCATGGAGCTTCCAAGACAGTTGAGCAGGAGCTCAACAGAATAAGGTAATCTTGCAAGGAAATTTTGAGCACCTTGCTGTAACATTGCAAGCTAAAGAACTAACAATATTAAAAATTTGTTGAGCATTATTTACCGAGTCAGGAGCACCTTTCGAGCAAAAGCTTCCACGATCTGTTGACTGTACACGAGATGTCTTTTATGTTGAAATAATAGTTGCTTCTTTATGCACGTTTTGCTGATTTGGCTTTTCAATTATCCTAGTCTTTAGGAGTTAATGGAGTCACGTTTAGCTAATTTATGTGTTAGTTGTCATAGTTTTTAGGAATTAGTAGTAAGTGCTTTATGCAAAACATGGGTAGTTATGAGTCCTATTTTAGTGGTGTTTTACGTTATGTATTTGTCTTTGTAAAAGACTTTGATGTTTTGAATGAAAGGGAAGAAGCTTTGGCCTTATCTCTCCTCCCCTTTAGCTATTCTACAGTGATATTAGAGCATGTGAGAAGAGTGATAGAGTTTTAAAAAAGTAAAGGAGGTTTAGAGGTGTGAAATACCTTTGTGAGATAATTGCAACAGCAACATTTCCAATGGCCACCAACAATTTTGTTCAACCATCAATTCCACACTTTGATGGTCACTATGACCATTGGAGCATGCTAATGGAGATTTTTTTACAATCAAAGGAATATTGGTTAGTCATTGAATTTGGAATTCAAGAGCCACCAACAGGCACAGCTTTGACAGATCCCTAGAAAGCAGAATTGGAAAATAGAAAGCTAAATGACCCGAATGCAAAAAATTATCTCTTTCAAGCTATTAATCATCCCATCTTGGAAACTATTCTTTGCAAAGAAACTTCCAAGGATATTTGGGATTCTATGAAGAAGAAATATCAAGGCTCTGTTAGGATGAAGCGTGCATAGCTTCAAGCCATGAGAAGAGATTTTGAGACACTAGCGATGAAGGATGGAGAATCTGTCACCAGCTATTGTGCTAGAACAATGGAGATCAGCAACAAGATGTGATTCCATGGCGAGAAGATAGATGACATCACCATTGTGGAGAAGATTTTACATTCCCTGACACCAAAGTTTAATTATGTTGTCTACTCAATTGAAGAGTCAAAAGACATAGATGCACACTCTCTTGATGAATTGCAAAGCTCCTTATTGGTCCATGAATAGAAGATGAACAAAAGTTCAATAGTAGAGGAGTAAGTGTTGAAGGTTTCTACCAATACTCATTCCAACAATTTCAGAGGAAGGGGTAGAGGTAGACTTAGAGGAAGACGAGATCGAGGAAATAGAGATGTTAGCAAGAATTTCAAAGCCAATAATGACCAATTTCAAAGCAAAGGCAGAAGACGGGATCTTAACAAATCCAAGATAGAGTGCTTTAGATGTCATAAATTTGGTCATTATGCATATGAATGTTATACGAGGTTGCCTAATAATAAAGAGAAGGCAGAGAGTTCAAATTTTGTTGAAGAAAAAGAAGCAAAATTGTTGTTGATGGATGTTCAAGATGAAAAGAAGCCCGAGTCAGATATTTGCTATGTGGATACAAACTGCAATAATCACATGAGTGGAAGTAAGTTTGGGGGATCAATGTAATTCCAATAATTACTATTATTTTCAATATTCTAATATTTTTTCCAACGCTTAATATGTCCAATCTCATCAATAGAGGCTCCGGAGGAATCAACGGCCAAGGTTCATTTTGGTGGAGTGAAGCCAAGGTGACTTTTTTTTTTTTTTTTTTTGTTTTTTGCACTTTATAAATCACCAAGGAAAAAAATAATTCACTTAAATCACACACTAATGAAACTTTTCATCTCATATATCTGTGAAATTTCCGTTCATTGAGAAACTAATTATATTTAATTTTGTAGGCTCCATGAGGTTGCTATCGACCGGTGATAGCAAACTCTTTGACTGATGATTTACTCACTCATGTTCTCATGATAGCCAAATTCATTTTCTTTCATCGAGTAATTTCTAATGATGAGTCAATTGTGCAACATTAACATTCCAAAGGGTCACGTTGCTATAGACTTTTGTTACAGGGCAATGCTCTCCAACATTGACATAGTCGCATTTCAATCCAGCATTAATAGTGGAATCAAAGGGAAGAAGGGAATCAAGTGACTCACCCAAGAGATGGACACCACCGAGCAAAGGAATACTAAAGCTAAACATCGACCGATCTTTCCACGAAGTATCATCCGAAGGCTCCATAGCTTGCATTTGCCACAACTTTGGGGGGAGATTGATGGATTGGTTCGCATGGAGAGTGAAGGCTTTTTAAGCGCTTCAAGCCGAAACCATTGCATGTCTTCATTCCCTCAATTACTTCTCAACAAAATTTGAATTGAACTATACTCATGAGTCAGACGATCTAAGAGTAGTAGAATCCCTCACGAGCAACTCTGTCCACGTGCTCATCACTGACGGCAAGACATTCTGACACAATATCCACATCTAAAGCTAGCCGATTGACCTAAAGAAAGAAATAAGTTTGCAGATTGTTAAGACCCATCAATGTAAAGCCCTTCCATAAAACTAGTGTTCTAATCCCAATCTCCTCTTTGGGAGCTTATTTGCTGTGAAGCCCCTTTATCATGTAATAAAGCCCGTACTTAATGAAATGGAAGGTTGTTTTTCCATAAATTAAAAAAAAAAGGGCCAGCCCTAATACAGACGAAATTGACTTGTCTTCTTCAAACCACGTAACAATCCATGATCTTGACATTGGAATAGGGACTCAATTGGCTAATTGCGAAATTATCGCATCATGTTCTCATTGGATTTTCTGAATTTTATTCCCGTTCTATTATCTGTGTATTCATGATTGATCAATCTTTTTACGTGCGCTACAATGACGTGCAAGGGGATGATTGTATTGCCATAAATAGTTGAACTTTCTCTATCAATATTACCGGTGTTTCATGTGGTGCGGGCCACGGTATAAGGTAAGCTACAATCCTTGCTGCATTACTTATGATCGCTGGTTTTACTATCAAGCCCTAACTCGATCCGCCTCTTGCAATGCGCTTATGTTGTTGGTAGCTTAAGAGAGCTGGTGCAGAATTGTACATTTACCAGAACGGTAACGGAGCTAAAAATCAAGATTTGGCAAGTAAATAGTTCATCACGATACGATACTGGATTCTTGATATTTTGAAAGGGGTTGCACTTCTCATCCTTTCCTGACGATTTTCTCAACCCTTCTATAGGGCAGTTCCGGCTATTGTCAAGAACGTAATTTTTTGAGCAGATCACACTTGTGCAAGCCACAAACCCCATCATCATAAATCAAATTTACAGCGACTCACCCTATCCCCTTCTATAAGAGATGAGATGCTTAACCTTGATCATGCATAGTCTGTCAGTGTCAAGAATTTTAAAAAAAATTTCACTCAAAGACATGATTAACACATGATGCCGTCTCGAACTCGGAGGGTTTCGAGGGACTTCAGCTACAAGGCCGGCGATTGCATTTTATTGTGCATCGTGCAGTAACATTTTGCTGAACTACATCTCCATAAAATCATCTTCTGGAAAAGCCCTCACTGGTTTCTGCAAGAATGCCCATGGATCAGCTGCCTTCACTCTACCTCCAGTGCCATGCTTAGAATGATGTTAGAAAAATACCCATCTTCTGTGTAGCATGGTTGACGTTGATGTGAACATTTTATTTTTTTATTTTTTTAAATACCGAATTTTGTATATATTTTTTATTTTTGTTTTCTGTTTGTTCCCTCACCAGCGATAATGAAAAAATAAATATAAAAGAAAATAAAATATATACAAAAAAATTCAGTCAACTAAGATAAGGATTCTCGGCTATGCCTAAATCAGCAAATTATCAAAATATTAAGACAGAATTGGCATATTATAATAAACTTAACTTTTTTTATTGATAATTTTCCCAATTTGCGGCGTGCAAATGAAATTTCCTCTTTTGTTGCCTGAGTTGGAGAGGAATTAAGGAAAGAATTATTTTTTTCCCTGTTATAGGTGTAATAATAAATGCTGGGATTCTAGGTGCCTAAATAATTCCACAATTCCATCTATAAATAAAAGCCCTATGAAGATGTTAAGGACAACACCCGATATCTCTCCATCTCGCATTTAATCTGTTCTGGTCTTTTTTGTTGGCCAAGAAGGTCCTTTATGATCTTAGTCTGCAAAATGGTGAGTGTTAATTTTTTTTCCTTTAGAGTTGGAATTTTCTGTTGGTTTTTTACGCAACTTTTGACTAATTTTCCCTTCTAAATCTTTGTAGGGCTCGATTTCATTTTCTCAATTGGTCTTGTTGTTATGATGGCCTTTGATTTTCATTTGCTATGTCTATCGTTATGTTAATACTTCATACCCAACACATGAAAATTCATGAATCGCGTCGATTCATTACAAAGAGAAATAAATAAATAAAAAATTGCTCTTTCTTTCCTATTATACATTTTCTCGAAAGGATAGTCTCTACAACTACGATTTCTTCGGTAGAGAAAATTCATTACAAAGAGAGAGAAGACGCTTTAAGTGTTTTTAATCCCGTATTTTCATTGATTTTTACATCTCCATCTTTTTTAGCTTTTTAATTAATGAAGCACTGAGCATGAAATGCCGATATCTAAGTCAACTCGCGACTCCTCCTCTTACCCTTTGAAAAATGCCAGTTTTCTATGAAGTGGTCAGTTCCTCGGCTCGACTTCAAAAGCTGTTTTGGTCGTGCAGGGATTTGTGGCTGCAATATACTTGGTCCTCTTCGCTACTTCGTCAACTTTTTCAAGCCACGGAATCGTTGCAGCATCACCCACATACAATGTGGTAAACTATGGCGCGACTGGAAGTGGAGACGATGATGATGCCCAAGTACATTCTTTTTCCCTTAATTTCTCTCCTTTTTCTTCTCTCCTATTGAAAAAAGCCTGTATATTCTTTTTTCTATTTTCTTTTTTGTCATTTGAGTTGATTTGTTCGTGTTCATGCGATGATTTCCTTTGTTCTTTTTAGGCCTTTGTGAAAGCTTGGGAAGACACATGTGGAGACAGCGGAGCAAAAGGCACACCAACTTTAGCTGTTCCAGGTGGGAAGAAGTTTAGACTATCTCCTGTCGCTTTCAAAGGCCCATGCAAGTCTTCAAGCATTAACGTTCAGGCAAGACACAAAGATTCTGGAGGATTAATATTTTTAGCTAATGTTTTGTTGACTGAATTTCATGTCAAAATAATTAGGAACTTGTTCGGCAAAACTCATTTGAGGCCGACAATGTCATAGTCAAATTAATAACAACAATTAAAAGCGCAAGGTTCTCCATCATTTTTCTCGAATGACTAGATTTGTATCATACAATAAATCTTGGTTGGATACATTGAAAAGAGCTTACTTCTAAACCTTTTTAGCACAAAAAAACTTAATTCCTCATCAAAAATTTTAAACACTAAGTCACATCGAACTGAATCTATACATTTCTAAGTTTAAGTAATCACTTATTAATAATTTTTTTGTCATTGCCACCACGTCCTTGCTCCAAACATAGCATAATGTATATCACTCTCCCTTCTTGGAGAACAGATTGATGGGACTTTAGTTGCTCCTAGTTCGCTAAGTGGTTGGAAAGGCTGCTCTTCGGGTAGTTGGTTGAATTTCCAAGACGTGGCCAATCTCAATGTCAAAGGATCAGGACGAGTCGATGGCCAGGGTTCGCTTTGGTGGGATGGAGCAAAGGTCAGTCGACACACATCATCACGTAATAGATGAGTTCCATATTACTTTTCACCATCACATCTTTTTGCAATCTGAGCAAAAATTATGGATCTTCATCTTGTAGGGACCGGATGGCTGCGAGGATCAACCAAGTGTAAGAAGCTGATTCCCAACGCCTTGAACCAATTCAAGATCTTCTTATTAGCCCATATTTTAGGATCGAGTCTTCCAATTTCAATGACTAGGGAATTGTGTTCGCAGGCCTTGGCCTTTTTTCATTGCGTCAATCTGGTCCTAAGTGGACTGCGTCACGTTAACAGTCCAAGGAACCACATCTCCATCACTAATTGTGATAATGGTATCATCTCCAATCTCCAAATAATCGCACCTGAAAGTAGCCCTAACACAGATGGAATCGACATTTCTCACACTAATAACCTTGAAATTCACGACCTTGACATTCAAACAGGTAAATAAGCTTTAATTACATTGCAGTGAAGTTTCTTTGTACATGTTGATGATCTATCGCACAATGCTATGTAATATAGGGGATGATTGCATCGCCATAAATGGTGGCTCCAGCAATATTAGTATCACCAGAGTTTCATGCGGACCTGGCCATGGTATAAGGTTAGCTGTCGTGTTATCGGTGTGGTCGAGATTTATATGATCCAAACTAATAGTTAGGATATATACATTTTAAATTTTGATGTGTTTTGTCTTTATATATGTTTAGTATCGGAAGCTTAGGAAAGAATGGAGCTCACGACACAGTCGAGCAGGTACAAGTGCGGGATTGCAGCTTCAGTGGAACTATGAATGGAGTGAGGATCAAGACTTGGCAGGTGACCATGGGCTCTATAGCTTAAAAAAGAATGATGATAACTCCCAATGAACAAAAAACACGATTACATAGATCTCTTACTCTTTTCTTTTTGCTCCCGCTAACCTATCTCCTCTACTTTACATACATACAGGGAGGTTCGGGATATGCCAAGAACATTATTTTCGATCAAATCAAGCTCGACGCAGTGAGTAACCCAATCATCATCGACCAATTTTATAATCCCGGAGGAGCTCAACTGAATGAGGTAATCTCGCAAGGAAATTTCGAGCACCTTGCTGTAACATTGCAAGCTAAAGAACTAACAATATAAAATGTTTGTCGAGCGTTAATTACCGAGCCAGGAGAACCTTTTGAGCAAAAGCTTCCACGACCTGTTAACCGTAAACGAGATGTCTTTTAATGTATCGGTATCATCGGATTAAAGTTCCGATATTGATTTTCTGGCGTGAGATGTGTCAATGAAGAAGGGATGTCGATGCAGGCATCCGGCGTGGTGGTGAGCGACGTGACTTTCACCGGTTTTCGAGGGACCAGTGCTTCAGACCAAGCCATCAAACTCAGCTGTTCGAGCGTAGGTTGCTCGGATATCACATTGGACGACGTCCAAATAACATCATCGAAGCCTGGAGATACGGTCACTGCCAAGTGTGAGAATGCCCATGGATCAGCTACTTTGACCACACCTCCTGTGCCTTGCTTAGCTTAGGTAGTTAGTTACCAAGCTCATAAGCAAGTTGCGATTTCCACTTGTAGGCATGCGTCTCCATTGGTTGATGATGATTCAACAGATGTCTTCCAATTTTATTTATCTATTGATCTATTTTTATTTTTTTGTGGAGAACTCAAAAATTTCTTCTTCTGGAATTTATCAGGAGAATTTGAAATTCAGTTAATACAAGATGATGATATGTTTTCTGTTGTTGTTTTAATAAAAAAGAAGGCTTTGTCAATATGTCAAATTGACACATGTGAGTCAAAAGTACTTACTGTAAGTCCCGAAAATGACACCTCAAGATTTCCATAAGTAGAATCTAGAATACAATGATGGTGTAAAAGGAAGCTTGTGCATCTGATTTGGAATACATCATTTTTTATGCAAAAGAGCTATAATTCAAAACTCAAGTGCTTCTCTCAATTGCCCTTTATATTGTTGGCTCAATGAAACTGTCCCTCGCCATTCAGTAAATGTTTTTTTTTGTGATGTTAATTGTGTATCGGGGTTAGAAGAGAATTAAGTATGAGTTTTTAATCACAAATCCTCTCATCACTGGCCAAGTTTTACTCTAGCTCACGTAAATTAGCCTCATATTATACTAATTAAGAATATTTATATCTCTCCTTATTATATCAACCCCATAGAGTGGTAAATTTCAATCTTAATGAATGTAGTCCATATCATAAAAACTCCTACACTTGTGATAATTTGCATGTATGATGTGAAGTCTTGATACGGTATGTGGTGTGCATAAGAAAAGTCATGTGGTCGATACCATTTTTACACCATTCAGTTTGGAACATATAATCTAAAACTTTGATGATTTTTTCATGTAAACTCACTTAATTCATCGAGTTATATATTTTCACTACATACGGATGAAATGTATGGCATCATATAGTCTTCCTCATTACTGTTGAACTCACTGTCATCAGCAGTGTGAAGTGGTAACTTTTGCTACCGCGTTTTGACTTATCGCGACAAATTCTTATATGTCCCTAAAATGGTAAAGATCTGTAGTACTTTATTAATACGCCCATGATGGGATGCGATTAGAATGCACCATTTCATCTTGATAAGTTATGATGGAAAGACACCCTTTGAAATGATATGAGGGAGTCGTATAAATTTTATTTGAAGATAACTGTTGGGATGGTTGGCAAAACTTACGCTCAGAAATATGTTGTTTTCTTTTCTCTCCCATTTTCATCAAAGAAAAAGAAGACGTTCCATTTTTCCTTTATGAAAACAATTGGCATTTACGTTGTGGAAATTTGATGTTTTCCTCGTGATTGCATTCAAAATAAAGTGAAGTAATATTGTTCATCATTCATCCGCAATTCAACGATCGTTTCGGGGCAAATTGTTCATTGCGCATTAGGTAAGTTGTCTTCCGCCGACTTTCTTCCTACATGGTCGAATTGACAAACTTAATCAGGTAAGTGACGGAAGATTGAAAAATTATGGGGTCTCAATTCACGAATCAAAATTTCTCCGGGCCACGATTGAAGGTAATCTCAAAGTGCTTTTGGGTAGTGGAAACTGGAAAGTAATCTTCTTTGATATAGAAATTATACAAAACTAAAATCTGGGAAGGTATCCAAAAACTAAGCTGAATTGCATTTTCATACCAGCGACTAAAATGGAAATACATTCACCACAACGAGTGAGAAAAACAACAACAACGTTGTCACCAATCTAGTCGCAGGATGCCTGAGACGCAGTTCCGTGACTTCTGTGAGATTCAGTGGAAGCTGTCTTCTCCCGATTTCAGTATAGATCTAAATTTGAGAGCTTTTCTCTCTCAATTTAAATCTAGATATGACAGTCTTTTGAAGGCATTTGATCTCTGGTAGTTCAACATGTTGTTATTGTCTTCGTATGGCGATAGTGTTGATGACGCTAAATCTAGGCGCATAAAGCAAGCAATAGTTTATGGACTGGAATATCTCAACATGTGCCCATCATTGATAATTCTAATGATCGGCCGCTGATTATTTTTCTAATACTGTGCCAGATCTGGTCTTTTAAGATAAGAGCGTGCTTATAACCGTAGGCTCTAGTGTTTTGTAGATTTTGTTTTGTTTTGTAGCTTTTTTTGGGATTTATTTTGTTTGGAAGCTTTCTATGTTTCTCTCATGTTTGTTCATAACAAATGAATTAAATTTTCTTTTGACAAAAAAATAATAATATGAAAGTACATTGATACAAAGTTTTTTTGGTGCAGGAAGTGGTCGTGGCATGTTTCATGTGGCTCGTAGCCTCATCCATTGTATGCCTGGGGAATGCGGAAGCATCGCCATTCTATAACTCGCTGAACTACAATGCTACCTTGCAAATAAGTTGCCATTAGTGGCACGATCCGGCGACGTCGGGCGACCAAACTCAAGTTTGGTCACCAGAAACATGTCATATGCCAACTTTCTGGCAACTTATGGAGATTTTAGAGATATACTAATGAATTTTTCTCTTTCATTTTCAGCGTATTAACATATTGATGGAACTATAGTTGCTCCAAGTTCATTAGAGCATGGCAGAACTGCTATGCAAATAGCTGGTTGGCCATTTTTAATGTTGGATATTTCAGCAGTTTTCAAATATTGACAGTTATTAATTTTTGTAATGATTTTTTACTGTTATCAAATTGCAATGATTTTTGTTTGCCATTAATATAAAATGGTTTTGTAACGTTTTAGAGTAGTTATTTAACGGCCATGTAACACTATATAATGTCTTTCTAACTGTTTATAACATTAGATTTATTTTATAACTGAAGAGTCGAGGAGTGGAGGAGTTTAGGGATCCAAGTTATGCAAAAGTCATCTTCTTCAATAAATACCAATTTACTATAATTGTTTCTTGATGGCTTTCTCTTTTTCTTTCACCTATAAATTGCTTATTCGAATATAATTGGCAAGTGATATTAATATTTCAAAATCAGAATATCTTTGTTTCTTTATTCCCATTTTCCTTACATATTTTTCTTTTCATTGCTGTGTTATACACATAACACTATTTTTTGTTTCCTTCTAATGTCTAGTGTGGAGTATATAAAAAAGTCTGTTGTATCTTGAGAGGATAGTCGCTAGAGCCTTACGGATTGAATTTCGTATTCCGATGGGCGGAATTATCCTTAAAGACAGTGCTTGTATGTCTTAGATAATTCATTTTATTTTCTAATATTTTTCAATGTAATAATGTATTCTAATATTTTTTTTCCAACACTTAATATGTCCAATCTCATCAATACAGGCTCAGGAGGAATTGACGGCCAAGGTTCACTTTGGTGAAGTGAAGCCAAAGTGACCTTTTTTTTTTTTCTGTTTTTTGCAAGTTATAAATCACTAAGAAAAAAAAATTCACTTAAATCACACACTAATGAAACTTTTCATTTCATATATTTGTGAAATTTCCGTTCCTTGAGAAACTAATTATATTTAATTTGTAGGCTTCATGAGGTTGCTATCGACTAGTGGTAACAAACTCTTTGAATGATGATTTACTGACTCATGTTCGCATGACAGCCAAATTCATTTGCTTTCATTAAGTAATTTCTAATGATGAGTCGATTGCACAATATTAACATTTCAAAGGGTCATGTTGCTATAGACTTTTGTTACGGGGCAATGCTCTCCAACATTGATATAGTCGCATCTCAATCCAGCCCTAATAGTGGAATCAAAGGGAAGAAGGGAATCAAGTGACTCACCCAAGAGATGGACTGTTGGTAGTTTGTTTATAAAACAAATGAAGAGGTGTCTTGTCTCACATCGAAAAGATGTGAGTGCGCAAGTGGATAAGATTTGGTACTAACCGACAATCATTATTTTTATTTATTGAAAAATTCGGATTTATTTCTATAAAAATTAATTATAAATCTTGTTGAAACAGTGTGACTGTTCATGAAAAGTTACGGTTATTTTTTATTTTTTATTTATTTAATTCAAAATTTTATGTCTTTTCAACGTAATTTTTGAGATGTACTTGTTCATTTTGCAACCTATCTCAAAAGGTTATATTTGTTCTTTTTTGTAACCTTTTGAAGAGTTGCATTTATTCGAAAGACAAATATAAGTACGTTTGTGTTGAGATCAAACTAACTTCTTCTTCAATTTTTCGTTTTCTTTCGAAAGAAACTACAACCATTGTTTTCAATTATTTCCCATAAGAGACCCTAGAGAAATATTATAATTGCTATATAATATTCTCATTTGAGACTGTTGTATCCTAGAGGAAATTTGCCGGTGACCATTAGTAACTTTGTGGGGCAAATGAATCCTTAAAGAAAGTGATATTACGCCTTAAAGTACGACTTGATTATTCTAAAGATCCGACTTCATTGTTCTACCCAATTCGAAACCATATTTTCTCAACAATTTTAAGGATTTATTTTTGCAACAATGGAGTCAGAGTTGATCAAAGTCATGAGTCAAGATGTGGTGAAACAAGATCGCACGAGCAAGTTCACAATGTAGAGTCAAGATGTGGGACTTAGGCTGGTAAAAATTATTTCTGTTCCCCGAACAAAAATTTCTGTTTTTTTGTTCACGAGCAAAAATTATTTTTTTGTTCCCGAAAAAAAAGTTGTTTATTGTTTCTGCAAAATTTAGAACATTTTTTCTCTCTCTTCCATTTTCTTCTCTCTTTTTTCTTCTTCTTTTCTTCTTCTTTTTTCTTTCTTTTTTCTTTGGCAATGTCGGCCATGGCCGGCGACGCCGTTGAGGGCTGACCAGGATGTGGCCAAAGGCGAGCCGACCTCCCGCCGGGCCGGGCGAGCTCGATCTCGCCCGGCCAAGGCGAGGCCGAGCCTCGCCGGCCGGGCGAGCTCGGCCTCGCCGGATCCGGCGAGATCGAGCTCGCCCGGCCAAGGCGAGGCCGAGCCTCGCGCGGCTTCGGCGAGGCTCGGCCTCGCCGGGCCGCGAGCCTCGCGCGTGGGCGGGCGAGCCGCCGGCCCTCGTCGGCCGGTCGCCGGCCATGGCCGAGGCCGGCGACCGGCCAAAAGAAGAAAAAAGAAAAAAGGAAAAAGAAAAAAAGAAAAAAAAAAAAAGGAAAAATAAATAAGAAAAAAAGAAAAAAAGAAGAAAGAAAATAGAAAAATTAAAATAAAAATATTAAAAAATTAAAAAAAATAAAAAAAATTATACAAATTTACCAAACGTGTTTCTATTCTTTTTATATTTCTGAAACAGATTTACCAAACGCGTTTTTTTGTTCAAAAATTGTTCCCTGAAGCAGAAATACTTTTTTCTATTTCTGTTCCCAGAAACAATTTTTAAACAGAAATGTTACCAAACGCACCCTTAGTCGCCAGGGGAATATGGATCATTTTTTCGCTGCCTCCTCCGCTCTCATTATTGCCGCGCTTTTAGAGATCTCAATATTATATTATTCTTAGCACTGAATGGGAACACTGCAGTGTTTCTTCGGAATGCGTCTCTTGGTTATTTTGTGCATTAGTGCAGGATATGTTCTTTGATGGGGAAACGGTGGTTCATCGGGGAATGGGTCATTTATTATGCCTGAATTGGAGTGTAGCGCTGGTTCATCTACGACAACAATAGCGAGGATGAAATAGACGATATAATCGAGCCCCTTGCCAACGTCGATTACAACATCTCGAGGCACGTGTAGCCGTAGATTAAGACGCAAGAAGCCAAGTTTGCCCGTTGAGCGATCCAGGCACCCAAAAGCAAGCGAGTGGGTTGGGTTCATCGACGTGGACAAGTTCTTTCACTTGCCAACGGGTCTGTTCCTGGATGGCTTCCGCGCTCGTCCGCGTCGGCCATAGTTTCAAAAGAGCTCAAAGCATTCTGCTTCATGGCTGAGAATCTGAAGTGACTGGATCTCGATCGAGACCTTTCCGTTGGCCATGACTCCGATCGTCAATGATAACCGAAGCGTTTGTCATCAATCCAATTGCCAACCTATTAACAAGGTCAGTTCACGGACTCGGTGACTTCTGACAAGGCCCTTCGGTGCTTGTCCGTTTTAGTCCAGTTTCGCTGGTGCCGCTCTACTCGCTCACCAACAACTTACTGCAATTACGGAAAATGGATTTCACACCTCCACCGCAGTTTGTGATTCGATATCCCCAGTACCATGTGACAAATACAAGGGATCGGGCTGTGATTCACCATTCTCAACCCACGAAATGGCTCCACATCAGTGAGTTCAGCGACTAATTTTAAAGAGATGTTAATGATTGGACTCTCCATCTGTAACAGTGCAGAGCTGCATAGTAGCCATCAATAGAAACAAGACAAATCTGTGAATGAAGAGTCTTGGGTGGGTTTATCAATAAGCGAACTATTGATGGCGTTGAGAAGGTCCTTTTCCATTTGATAGAGCTAGTACCTTTCCTCTCACTACAGGTATCGTCAATTTATGGATGAATTTGTTGCAAAAGAAAAATGACAATTTTTGTGGGTTTGATCAATAGGAATGAATGATCAGATAATGCTATCTACATATAGATACAAAGGTTTTCCCTTTTCTGATATCATTTATTCTGATGCATCCATATTTATCATGATTAGAGGTGAACAAATTGGACTTTGACGTTGGTAACTAGAAAGAGTTTGTGGCATGTGTCTGTCGCGACCAAAATTTTTCGGGTGTGAACAACCTAGGGTTTGGCTAATGGATTGTTAAACCCAGACTTAACTCGGGCTTTTCCAAGCCCATACCAATTCGCGACTTAAGTTCAAATTTCTTAACATGTAAATGGATTTTATCTAGGAGTTGCCACTAATCAGTTTACGGTAGGTCGATTAGACACCTAAGTAAAATAATGGGAGGATTATTTTATTCCTACGAACTAGGATTACGGAGACTTGGTTACACTAGATTTCTCTAATGCCCTTTTGGTACCATTTCTTTTTATTTTCAAAAATATTTTTGCAAGCAGTTTGGATTGATTTTAAATCTATTTTCCTAACATGTGAGGTGATCATGCGGGTACGCAAACCACTAATTTAACACCAAAGTAAAGTAGTAAATAAACTGCAAGACTTACCTCATAGCAATGAAAGCATTTGCGTTGTTAGATCAGAATTCACATTAACAGTCCTAGATATGATTTCTAATTAACAATTTTTTTTTTCTTTTCATTTAATTAATGAGAATCATGCTTTATGCAATGCAATATAACTAAATGATTAACTTATTCTAAGACATTTTTTGTATTTTTTTTTTATGAAATTCGAAATTAGAAAAATGTGAAAATTATCTAGCTAAATTAAGATTCTACCCACTTATATTAAGGATTAAGTCAAGCTAAACCCTAATTTAAACCAAGATATTATCTTAACTTAGCAATTTCTAACCTAAGATGCAGTTTGTCTAAATCAATCTAAACTTAAAATGAAATATGCAATTTTATCCTAATGTGCAATAACGTACAAAGGATGCCCTAATTTTACATGACATATGCATGATGATTTTTGTTGTTTTTTTTATTAATCTCGAAATAAAAATGTCAAATAATTAAACATGCAATTTAAGCTAATGAAACAAAGATCTAACATCCTAAATTTATGTTTTTTTTTTATTTCGAAAATTCATGATAAATAAAATGCTTAGTCTAAATATGCAAATAACCCTAAAGTATGCAACATTCTAATGTAAACCTAATCTAGCTCAAACATACATTCTAATGTAAACCTAATCTAGCTCAAACATATTTAAAGATAAATAAAACAATCAAGACGAGCCAAGCACCAAGCCATTCATCAAATATACCATATATCGTTCGGATCAAGGAATAATATCTAAATCAAACTTGATTTTTCTCGCTAATAAAATCGATAAATTGATCTTAAGCCTTAAAGATCAAGATATCAATTTTATTCCCGCGTGATTAATTATTCCATCTAAAGCCTTATAGATAGAATAAAAAATCCGTGTACGGTTGCGAATTAGGCAAAATATCCTAACCGGAAATACATTCATAATTCAAATATGCACGTAAGATATTGAAAAGCATGTATTAGGCAATAAAATATCCAAATCAAATTTAGATAAGATAATTACCTGATTCCGCAAATAATGTTACCGAATTTGAACCGAACAGGATCTGCTCAATGGGTGATCGGCGATGTGTGGTGGTGCTTGGCGGTGTGGTGTGCACAGTCAAGGAGTGCAGCATGAGGGAAATGTTGTTGCTAGAGGTGCCGAAGGACAAGTATTGCTTGGAGATTCGCTGGGATTGCCGGGGCGGTGACTGGATTAGGTCAAGGAAGACCTGCACTAATAAAAATTCAAACGAAAGCAAAATAATTGGATCGGTGGAGGTCTCGGGCATGTCAAGGACGCCTGGAAAATCTGCAAGAAAGTCGTTAAGCGTGGCCATTGAACTTTGATTTTACCGATGAGTCACCAAATCAGGTGAGAACTCTGGATATACAAATCTCTCCGTGAGTCTGAGCCTCCAATGAAGACTTTGACCAATCTCTTAGGCCACTTCTATGTCTCGAAAGGAATAAAAAATGTGACGTCTTCTGTGCATGCAATGAGCGATGAAACCGTGGGATAACACGCCAAAAAGCCTATAGGAACAATAAAAATCAGGACTTCACAGGATAGGTCTCCATTGTATGAAACCAAACACGTTGCCGCAACTTGATGTGACCCGACCAAAATCGCTCGTTGCAGGAAACTCGCTGGAAAGATCCGCAAGAGACACCTTCACACAAATCTGAAATTTTAGATGGCTTGCTGGTGTCGCCAGCGACGTGATGAGCAGCGGCGGCACACCAGAGCGGCAAGCTCAGTCGTCGTTGGCTCGGGCTGTGGATCACAAACAGCAGCAACTTGGGCTTGCGGCAACGGTGCGAGTGGTAAATCGGCAACAAGATCCCGTAGCGTTGCGTTGGCGTGAAGCTTATGGCAAAAAAATTCGTCAAGTCGCGGAGATGTAGGGGCTCGGTAGCAGTCGTCTAAGGAAGAAGACGGCCCACACCCTCTCTCTCCATCTCGTGTGTTCTCTCTGAAATTATCAATTTCCCAGCCACCACGATTTCTCCTTTTGACTTTTCTCTCTAAAGTTCTCTCTGTGTGCCGTGTATTCAAAGTCCTCCCTTTTCAGAATTGTGGTCATATGTATCGATTGTGTGGCCTCCCCCCGAAGAGAGTCCTCCTCCCTTGGCTTTTATACTCGCTTTTTCCACCGATTCCCTTTTGATTGACCATGCGAATAGCTTATTCTGTTATAATGATTTCCTTTCTCAGGCAAATTTCTTCCTTGATCGACTAAATCCCAATCTTCTTTTGATTTCTCAATATACGCTTTCAATGTGCCCAAGATTATATGCTAGATTCCTTTTAATCAGTCGGCCACGGTCTGTCCAAATCTTGCATAAATTAATCTCCTAATTGAGCACTTTCCAATGAAAATTTCAGTTCTTATAATGTCCATGGGCTTTGCCCAAGAATTTTCATTATTGCGAGTTTAGTCCAATTTAATTAAGTTCGAAGTCATCCATTTAAGTTCATCCATCGCCGGTCCCATGCAAATGCAATAAAAATAAAAATGCTCCTAAAATTGTATGCTATGCAATTTAATATTATATTTTTGTTTAGGGATTAAAAATTAATCTCTAATTTTTTAATGCGATAAATGACTAAACGGGTCGTCAAAATTTAGGTGTCAACAGTGTTGAACCACCATTTAGGTTGGTTATGTTAGAGCAAACTCTACGGTTTATGTCCAATGTTCAGTGAAGGGTGTTCCTTGCTTGGTTCTGATGTGTTCCATTTGTTGTCCTTGCTCATAGAATTGATTATAAGGAATGGTATAAATGAGCCAAGAGAGTAGGATTGCATTGGTCTTCTATTTTGATATTTGTATTTCATTGAGCATGAAAATTTTACGATGCATAGTTTCGATTGGATGCCTCATGAAATATTCTCGTGGTGGGGCTATCCGAAGAGGACTTGAAGTAATTGAGACTAAGAAGTATTTAACTTTCATTTTTTAATGAAAGATTTGGGTAAAGCAGATATTATCTTAAGTATTAAAATTTAAAAAATAGTGGGGGTTATTCTTTGAGCTGATTACATGGAGAAGATGTTGTATAGATTTAAACATCTTGTTTTCAAATATATAAGTACTCCATTTGATTCCTCGTGGAGGGTTTTTAATGTGAGTACTATGGGTCTTTAATGTATGCGATACATTATACTAGACCCGATATTGTTTATTCTGCGTGCAAGTTGAGTAGATATCCTAGTAATCCAATATAGAACATCGGAGGGTTATCTTATTATTCTATATTAATCTAGCTATAATAGAGGCATACACCGATGTTAGTTGGGTTATAAGTGTGAGAGATAGACAATCCACTAATGGATTAATTTTCACATTACTTGAATGTGTTGTTTCTTGGACGAGCAAGAAACAAATATACATAACTTACTCAATAATAGAATCTGAATTCATTGCTTTAGCGGCAACTGGGAAGGAGACTGAATGTATTAGGAATTTGTTGTTGGATTTCAAATTATGACCTAATCCTATGCCTCATATTTCTATCCACTATGATAGTCAGCTACTTTGGCAAGAGCCTGTTGTAGCACCTATAATAGTAAGTCTAGACATATTAGTCTAAGACATGAATATATGAGACAATTGATTAAATATGGTACCATAACAATTATCTATGTGAGGTCAAGTAATAATCTTGCTGATCCTTTAATGAAGGCTCTACTGAGAGACATGGTAATAATGACCTCATAAGAAACGGGGTTGAAATCCTTTAATTGAAATCACAAATAATGGTAATCCGACCTTTTTCTAGAACATCATTAGTTACAAGGTTTAATGGGTAAGAATAAGTCATTGAATGTGATTGTTTGGTGTTGACGTAGTCTTGATATGAGAAGTTAATATCGTCTGTTACGTTTTGTAGGTTGAATTGAATTCTTAATGAAATATAGTACAAATTTGTAATGTGTTAATAGTAATAGAAAAAAACGCTTCAAGTGCCATAACTTGGCATAAAGGGACACTTAAGTGTCATAACTTACGAAAAGTACACTTAAGTGCCAAAATCGGAGCAAAATGGATCACTTGAGTGCCAATCCGGCCAAAACGCTGATGTGTCAATTTTCCGGCGAAGCGAACACAAAACGGTGTTATTTTGGTGCGATGTGGTAAAAAATTTAATATAATTTAATTTAAAACTAAATTTATTTAAAACATTTAAAAAATAAAAAAATATTAAAAAAATTTAAAAATTTAAAAATTTAAATTTTTTTTTAAAATTCAAAAAAATATAAAAAATGTAAAAAAAATAAACTTTTTTTTAAAAAAATAAATTTTTTTGAAAAAATAAAAAAATAAAAAATTGTAAAAAAATGTAAAAATTTAAAAAAATTTACAAACTAAAAAAAAATTTAAAAAATTTAAAAATTTAGAAAATTTAAAAAATTTAAAAAAATTAGAAAATTAGAAAATTTAAAAAATTTAAAAAATTTAAAAAATTAGAAAATTTAAAAATTTAAAAAATTTAAAAAATTTAAAAAATTTAAAAAATTAAAAAAAAAATTAAAAAAAAAATTTAAAAAATTTAAAAAATTAAAAAATATAAAAAATATAAAAATATAAAAATATAAAAATATAAAAATATAAATTTTTTTTTTTAAATTTTAAAATTTAAAATTTTAAAAAAAAAAATTTAAAAATTTAAAAATTTAAAAAAAAAAATTTAAAATTTTAAAAAATTTAAAATTTAAAAATTTAAAAAAATTTTATAAAATTTAGAAAATGTTTAAAAATTTTAAAAATTTTAACAATTTAAAAATTTTAAAAAATTTAAAAAATTTAGAAAAATTTTAAAAATTTTTTAAAAAAAGGGTGGCGGCCCGGGCCGACCCTCCCCCACCTTCCGACGACGGCGGGGAGGCGGCGGTGGCGAGGGCTCTGCCCTCAGCCGCTAGCTACCTTCCTCCTCCTCCTCCTCCGTTTTTTTAAATAAATATAAATTGTATTATTATATTTTTTAAAATGTAATTTTATTAATTTTTATATTATATTAAAATTCAACTTATACCAAAACAACGTCGTTTTGGCTGATTTAAGGGCTCTATTCTGGCCAACACCCGAAACGATGTCGTGTTGGTGCTTTGTGGTAAAAAATTTAATATAAAAATTAATTAAATTAAATTTAAAAATAAATTTATTTAAAAAATTTTAAAATTAAAAAAATTTGCAAAATTAAAAATTTTACAAAAAATTTTAAAAAAAAATTAGAAAGGGGAGGCGGCTAAGGGCTGAAATTTTTTGTAAATTTTGTAAATTTTTTGTAAATTTTTTAAAAATTTTGTAACTTTTTAATTTTTTTAGTTTTTTTAATTTTTTAAATTTACTTTTAAAATTTTTTAAGTAAATTTATTTTTAAATTAAATTAAATTAAATTTTATATTATATTAAAATTCAAATTATGTCAAAACGACGTCGTTTTGGCCGAATTCAAGTGACTTAGCTCTCCGGTGAGGCACATCGGCGAGAAATATTAATATTTTAATGCCACGTATGATTTCTGGCCAACTTCGCCAGAGATGGCACTCATGTCTTCCACTTTTCTTAAAATGTGGCACTTAAGTGTCTCTTTTTGCCAAGTTATGGCACTCCAGGGGTCCACGTGTCTAATAGTAATAGAAGTACATTGTAAATACTTCACATATATGAGCTTAGAAGTGGTGCCACTTCTTATGAAAGTTAGGGTTGTTTTCTAGAGATATCATGAAACGAGATCAAGCATAAGGCCATAATAGTGTAGAGTAATATAGAACTACTTGCTGAAACATGAAGTTAGCGTATGTGCAGTATGTTCGATTCTATTATGTAAAAGTACAAATTTAAAGCCGAGTTATTTGTTACTTTGATAGAGCTTTGAGATATTTGCACTAAGTAAAGGTTTAACTCGAAAGAGACCTTTATGTGTGTATATTAATCTCACGGAAATTTTGGTTGTATATTTCTAACATTTTATTTCTTGTTTTTGTTATATAAGCCAAAAATGGGGGATTCAGGTTTACTCGCTGGCTGCCGGCTGTACAGGTTTCTGCGTCACCAAAAAAAAAAAAAAAAAAAAAAAATGGGGGATTATTGGTAGTTTGTTTATAAAACAAATGAAGATGTGCCTTATCCCACATCGAAAAGATGTGAGTGTGCATGTGGACGAGATTTGAAACTAACCGATGATCATTATTTTTATTTATTGAAAAATTCAGATTTATTTCTATAAAAATTAACTATAAATCTTGTTGAAATAATGTGACTGTTCACAAAAAGTTACGGTTATTTTTATTATTATTTATTTAATTCCGAATTTTTATGTCTTTTCAACATAACCTTTGAGATGTACTTGTTCATTTTGTAACCTTTCCCAAAAGGTTGTCTTTGTTCTTTTTTGTAACCTTTTGAAGAGTTGCATTTATTCGAAAGACAAAGATAAGTACGTTTGTTTTGAGATCAAACTAACTTCTTCTTTAATTTTTTCGTTTTCTTTCAAAAGAAACTACAACCATTGTTTCCAATTGTTTCCCATGAGAGACCCTGGAGAAATATTATAATTGCTATTTAATATTCTCATTTGAGACTGTGTCGTATCTTGGAGGAAATTTGCAGATGACCATTATCAACTTTGTGAAGCAAATAAATCCTTAAAGAAAGTGACATCACTCCTCAAAGTCCAACTTGATTACTCTATAGATCCGACTTCATTGTTCTACCCAATTTGAAGCCATTTGTTCCCAACATGAACACCACCGAGCAAGGGAATACTAAAGCTAAACATCGACCGATCTTTCCATGAAGTATCATCCCAAGGATGTGTAGCTTGCATTTGCCACAACTTTGGGGGGAGATTGATGAAATGGTTCGCAAGGAGTGTGAAGGCTTTTTAAGTGCTTCAAGCCGAAACCATTGCATGTCTTCATTCCTTCAATTACTTCTCAACAAAATTTGAATTGAACTTTACTCCTGAGTCAGACAATCTAAGAGTAGTGGAATCTCTCACGAGCAACTCTGTCCACGTGCTCATCACTGACTACAAGACACTTTTGACACAATATCCATGTCTAAAGCTAGCCGATTGTCCTAAAGAAAGAAATAAGTTTGCAGATTAGATTGTTAAGACTCATCGATGTAAAGCCCTTCCATAAAACTAGTGTTCTAATCCCACTCCCCTCTTTGGGAGCTTATTTGCTATGAAGCTCCTTTATCATGTAATAAAGCCTGTACTTAATGAAACGGAAGGTGGTTTTTCCATAAATTTTTTTAAAAAAAAAGGGCCAGCCCTAATACAGACAAAATTGACTCGTCTTCTTCAAACCACGTCACAATCCATGATCTTCACATTGGAATAGGTACTCAATTGGCTAATTGCGAAACTATCGCATCATGTTCTCATTAGATTTACTGAATTTTATCCCCTGCTCTTATTTTCTTTGTGTATTCACGATTGATCAATCTTTTACATGCGCTACAATGATGTGCAAGGGGAAGATTGTAATGCCATAAATAGTTGAACTTTCTCTATCAATATTACCGGTGTTTCATGTGGTCCGGGCCATGGTATAAGGGAAGCTACAATCCTTGCTGCATCACTTATGATCGCTGGTTTTACGATGAAGCCCTAACTCGATCCGCCTCTTGCAATGCGCGTATGTTGTTGGTAGCTTAAGAGAACTGGTGCAGAATTGTACATTTACCAGAACGGTAACGGAGCTGAGGATCAAGATTTGGCAAGTAAATAGTTCATCACGATACGATACTGGATTCTTGATATTCTGAAAGGGGTTGCACTTCTCATCCTTTCCTAACGATTTTCTCTACCCTTCTATAGGGCAGTTCCGGCTATTGTCAAGAACGTAATTTTTCGAGCAGATCACACTTGTGCAAGCCGCAAACCCCATCATCATAAATCAATTTTACAGCGACTCAACCTATCCCCTTCTATAAGACATGAGATGCTTACCTTGATCATGCATAGTCTGTCAAGCGTAAAGAATTCAAAAAAAAAAAAAAAAAAAAAAAAAAAAAAAAATTCACTCAAACTCATGATTAACACATGATGCTTTCTCGAACTAGGGGTTTCGAGGGATTTCAGCTACAACGCGGGCGATTGCATTTTATTGTGCATCGGGCAGTAACATTTTGCTGAACCACATCTCCATAAAATCATCTTCTGGAAAAGCCCTCACTAGTTTATGCAAGAATACCCATGGATCAGCGGCCTTCACTGTACCTCCAGTGCCATGCTCAGAATGATGTTAGAAAAATACACGTCTCCAGTGTAGCACGATTGGCGTTGACGTGAACTTTTATATATATATTTTTAAAAAATTCTGATTTTTGTATATATATTATATTTTTGTTTTCTGTTTGTTCCCTCGCCAGCAATAATGAAAAAATAAATATAAAATTAAATTAAATAATATATATGTATATATAAATTCAGTCAACTAAGATAAGGATTTTCGGCTATGTCTAAATCAGCAAATTATCAAATGGTTAAAGACTGAATTGGCATAGTATAATAAACTTAACTTTTTTTTTATTGATAATTTTCCTCTTTTGGTGCCTGAGTAGGAAAGGAATTGAGGATAGGAATTATTTTTTCCCTGTTATAGGTGTAATAATAAATGCTGGGATTCTAGGTGCCTAAATAATTCCACAATTCCATCTGTAAATAAAAGCCCTATGAAGATGTTAAGGACAACACCCGATATCTCTCCATCTCGCATTTAATCTGTTCTGGTCTTTTTTGTTGGCCAAGAAGGTCCTTTATGATCTTAGTTTGCAAAATGGTGAGTGTTAATTTTTTTTCCCTTTAGAGTTGGAATTTTCTGTTGGTTTTTTACGCAACTTTTGACTAATTTTCCCTTCTAAATCTTTGTAGGGCTCGATTTCATTTTCTCAATTGGTCTTGTTGTTACAGTGGTCTTTGATTTTCATTTGCTATGTCTATCGTTTGTATCTTATGTTAATACTTCATACCCAACACATGAAAATTCATGAACCGCGTCGATTCATTACAAAGAGAAATAAATAAATAAAAAATTGCTCTTTCTTTCCTATACCTTTTCTCGAAAGGATAGTCTCTACAACTACGATTTCTTCGGTAGAGAAAATTCATTACAAAGAGAGAGAAGATGCTTTAAGTGTTTTTAATCCCGTATTTTCATTGATTTTTACATCTCCATCTTTTTTAGCTTTTTAATTAATGAAGCACTGAGCATGAAATGCCGATATCTAAGTCAACTCGCGACTCCTCCTCTTACCCTTTGAAAAATGCCAGTTTTCTATTAAGTGGTCAGTTCCTCGGCTCGACTTCAAAAGCTGTTTTGGTCGTGCAGGGATTTGTGGCTGCAATATACTTGGTCCTCTTCGCTGCTTCGTCAGCTTTTTCAAGCCACGGAATCGTTGCAGCATCACCCACATACAATGTGGTAAACTATGGCGCGACTGGAAGTGGAGACGATGATGATGCCCAAGTACATTCTTTTTCCCTTAATTTCTCTCTTTTTTCTTCTCTCCTATTGAAAAAAGCCTGTATATTATTTTTTCTTTTTTCTTTTTTGTCATTTCAGTTGATTTGTTCGTGTTTATGCGATGATTTCCTTTGTTCTTTTTAGGCCTTTGTGAAAGCTTGGGAAGACACATGTGGAGACAGCGGAGCAAAAGGCACACCAACTTTAGCTGTTCCCGGTGGGAAGAAGTTTAGACTATCTCCTGTCGCTTTCAAAGGCCCATGCAAGTCTTCAAGCATTAACGTTCAGGCAAGACACAAAGATTCGGGAGGATTAATATTTTTAGCTAATGTTTTGTTGACTGAATTTCATGTCAAAATAGTTAGGAACTTGTTCGGCAAAACTCATTTGAGGCCAACAATGTCATAATCAAAATTAATAACAACAATTAAAAGTGCAAAGTTCTCCGTCATTTTTCTTGAATGATTATATTTGTATCATACAATAAATCTTGATTAGATACATTGAAAAGAGCTTACTGCTCAACCTTTTAAGCGCAAAAGAACTTAATTCCTCATCAAAAATTTTAAACACTAAGTCACGCCGGACTGAATCTATACATTTCTAAGTTTAAGTAATCAATTATTAATATATATATATATATATATATATATATATATATATATATATATATATATATATATATATATTGTCATTGCCACCACGTCCTTGCTCCAAACATAGCATAATGTACATCACTCTCCCTTCTTGGAGAACAGATTGATGGGACTTTAGTTGCTCCTAGTTCGCTAAGTGGTTGGAAAGGCTGCTCTTCGGGTAGATGGTTGAATTTCCAAGACGTGGCCAATCTCAATGTCAAAGGATCAGGACGAGTCGATGGCCAGGGTTGGCTTTGGTGGGATGGAGCAAAGGTGAGTCGACACACATCATCACGTAATAGATGAGTTCTCTATTACTTTTCACCATCACATCTTTTTGCAATCTGAGCAAAAATTATGGATCTTCATCTTGTAGGGACCGGATGGCTGCGAGGATCAACCAACTGTAAGAAGCCGATTCCCAACGCCTTGAACCAATTCAAGATCTTCTTATTAGCCCATATTTTAGGATCGAGTCTTCCAATTTCAATGACTAGGGAATTGTGTTCGCAGGCCTTGGCCTTTTTTCATTGCGTCAATCTGGTCCTAAGTGGACTGCGTCACGTTAATAGTCCAAGGAACCACATCTCCATCACTAATTGTGTAATGGTATCATCTCCAATCTCCAAATAATCGCACCTGAAACTAGCCCTAACACAGATGGAATCGACATTTCTCACACTAATACCCTTGATATTCACGACCTTGACATTCAAACAGGTAAATAAGCTCTAATTACATTGCAGTGAAGTTTCTTTGTACATGTTGATGATCTATCGCACAATGCTATGTAATATAGGGGATGATTGCATCGCCATAAATGGTGGCTCCAGCAATATTAGTATCACCAGAGTTTCATGCGGACCTGGCCATGGTATAAGGTTAGCTGTCGTGTTATCGGTGTGGTCGAGATTTATATGATCCAAACTAATAGTTAGGATATATACATTGTAAATTTTGATGTGTTTTGTCTTTATATATATTTAGTGTCGGAAGCTTAGGAAAGAATGGAGCTCACGACACAGTCGAGCAGGTACAAGTGCGGGATTGCAACTTCAGTGGAACTCTGAATGGAGTGAGGATCAAGACTTGGCAGGTGACCATGGGCTCTATAGCTTAAAAAAGAATGATGATAGCTCCCAATGAACAAAAAACACGGTTACATAGATCTCTTACTCTTTTCTTTTTGCTCCCGCTAACCTATCTCCTCTACTTTACATACATACAGGGAGGTTCGGGATATGCCAAGAATATTATTTTCGATCAAATCAAGCTCAACGCAGTGAGTACCCCAATCATCATCGACCAATTTTATAATCCCGGAGGAGCTCAACTGAATGAGGTAATCTCGCAAGGAAATTTCGAGCACCTTGCTGTAACATTGCAAGCTAAAGAACTAACAATATAGAAAGTTTGTCGAGCTTTAATTACCGAGCCAGGAGAACCTTTTGAGCAAAAGCTTCCACGACCTGTTAACCGTAAACGAGATGTCTTTTAATGTATCGGTATCATCAGGATTAAAGTTCCTATATTGATTTGTAATTCAGTTGATATAAGATGCTGAAATGCAGAAGGGATGTCGATGCAGGCATCCAGCGTGGTGGTGAGCGACGTGAGTTTCACCAGCATTCGAGGGACCAGTGCTTCAGACCAAGCGATCAAACTCAGCTGTTCGAGCGTAGGTTGCTCGGATATCAAATTGGACAACGTCCAAATAACATCATCGAAGCCTGGAGATACGGTCACTACCTCTTGTGAGAATGCCCATGGATCAGCTACTTCGACCACACCTCCTGTTTCTTGTTTAAATCATTAGTTGCCAAGCACATAAGCAAGCTGCAGTTTATGCAGTTAGACATTGTAAAAAATTCTGCAGATGTCTCCCATGTCTATGAAAATTTGTAATTCAGTTGATATAAGATGCTGAAATGCATTTCCATGTCATTTTTAATAAAAAGCAAGGTTTTGTCAATAAATTGAATTGACGTCTATGAGTCAAAAGTACATGTGACGCTTTGCACTTATAATGCGGAGTCATGATACAATATATGGTGTGTACATAAGAAAAGTCACGTGGTCGATATCATTTCTACACCATTCAATTTGAAACGTATAATCTATAAACTTTGATGAAATTTTCGTTAGTAAATTACTTTATTGATCGAATTCCATATTTTTGTCGCAAAGGAATGAAAGGTATGGCATATAGTCTTCCTCTTTCTTTCCCAACCCTCATCAGCAGTGTAAAGTGGTAGCTTTTGTTACTGAGTTTCAATTTATTACGATAAATTATTTTATGTCCCTAAAATGGTAGACATCGAAATGATTAACTTAATCGGGTAAGTGATGAAAGATCGATAAATTACGGGTCTCCATTTACAAATCAAAATTTCCCCGGGCCATAATAGAAGGTAATCTCAAAGTGCTCTTGGGATAGCGGAAATTGGAAAGTACCCAAAACAGAAATCTAGGAAAATATTCAAACTAAGCTGAATTTCATATGTCATACCAGTGACTAAAATGGGAGTACATCGATACGAAGTTGTCTTATGGTGCAGGAAGTGGTCGCGCCATGTGTCATCTTTCTAGTAGCCTCGTCTAAGTATGCCCTAGGAATGTGGAGCGATCGCCTGTTAATAACGTGCTGAAATACGGTGCTACATGCTACCTTGCAAATAAGTCGCCAGAAGTAGCATGATCCAGCTACGTCGGTCGACCAAATTCAAGTTTGGTCACCAGAAGCATGTCGTATGGTGACTTTCCGGCAACTTATGGAGATATTTTAGTTATGCGAATGAATTTGTCTCTTTTCCTGTTGGTGTACTGACTGATGGAACTTTGGTTGCTCCAAGTTCATTAGGGAAGTTGGCAGATCTGCTATGGAAATAGCTGGTCGGCCTTTCTTCATACACCCAATCTCATCAGTAGAGGCTCAGGAGGAATCGACGGCCAAGGTTCACTTTGGTGTAGTGGAGCCAAGGTTACCTTACTCTGTTTTTTCGCAAATTATAAATCACTAAGCAAAACTATATTTCACTTAAATCACGCACTTATAAAGCTTTTGATCTCATAGATTTGTGAAATTGTTATTCCTTGAGGAACTAATTGTATTTAATTTTGCAAGCTTCATCGGGTTGCTGTTGATTGGCAGTAACAAACTCTTCGACTAATGATTTACTCATTCTATAGTCTCATGATAGCCAAATTCATTTTGTTTTCATTGAGTAGATCTGATGACGTACCGATTGTGCGTTATTGACAATCCAAAGGGTCACATTGCTACAGACTTTTGTTGTGATGCAACTCTCTCCAACCTCAATAGAATTGCCCCTCAATCCAGCCCTAACACTAGAATCAGAGAGAAGAAGGGACCCAAGTGACTTGCCCAAGTGATGGACACCACCGATCAAAGGAATACTAAAGCTAAACATTGACGGATCTTTCCCCGAGGGATCATGCGAAGGCTCCAAAGCTTGCATTTGCCGCAACTTTGAGGGGAGATGGTTCGCATGGAGAGTGAATGCTTTTTAAGCGCTTTAAGCCGAAACCATCGCATGTCTTCATTCCCTCAATTACTTCTCAACAAAATCTGAACTGAACTTTACTCTTGAGTAAGACAATCTAAGTATAGTAGATTCTCTCACGGGCAACACTGTCCCCTATTTGGGAGCTTATTGCTATGAAGCCCTTTATCCTATAATGGGGCCCGTACTTATGAAATGGAAAGTGGTTTTTCCATGAATGAGTTTTTTTTTTTTTTAAAAAAGCCAGCCCTAATACAGATAGGATTGACTTATCTTCTTCAAACCACGTCACAATCCATGATCTTGACATCGGAATAGGTACTCAATTGGTTAATTGTGAAGCATTGGTAATTTTATTCCTCATTCTTATTGTCTTTATGTATTCACGATTGATCAAGCTTTTTATGTGTGCTACAATGATGTGCAGGGGATGGTTGTATTGCCAAAAATGGTAAAACTTTCTCTATAAATATTACAGGTGTTTCATATGGTCCGGGCCATGCAACAAGGTAAGCTACAATCATTGCTTCATCACTAGTAATTGCTGGTTTTACTATCAAGCCCTAACTTGATCCACCTCTTGCAATGCGTGATAAATTGTTGGTAGCTTAGGAGAACTGTTGCAGAATTGTACGTTTGCTAGAACAACTAACGGAGCTGAGGACCCAGACTTGGCAAGGAAATAGTTCATAACGATACGATACTAAATTCTTAGTAATTTGAAACGGGTTGCACTTCTAATCCTTTCCTGCCGATTTTCTCTCCCCTTCTCTATAGGGCAGTTTCGACTATTGTCAAGAACGTCATTTTTCAAGCAGACCACGCTCGTGCAAGCCGCAAAGCCCATCATCATAAACCAATTTTACAGCGATTCGCCATATCACCGAATTTCGGTAAGACAGAGATGCTTACCTTGATCATGCACAGTCTGTTAAGTGTCAAGAACCAAAAAAATTCACTCAAACACATGATCAACACATGATGCAGTCTGGAACTCAGTGGGTTTCAACCATTGGGGTTTGCCCCAGTGGCCACCCTTCCAATTTGGAAGGGGGAGGTGGGGGGTTCGAATCCCCACCTTCTCAGGGGGGGTTGGGGTGGGGACGATTTAGTTTTAGGAGTGGGTTTCGACTTCCACGCCTTGCAAGGAGGCAGAGCAAAAGTCTTAGAGTGAGTGTTAGAGTAGGCATAGAGTAGGATTGACCCAAAAAAAAAAAAAAAAAAAATCAGTGGGTTTTGAGGGACTTCAGCTACAACACGGTCGATTACATTTTACTGTGCATCGCGTGGTAACATTTTGCTGGACCTCATCTCCATAACATTATCTTCCGGAAAAGCTCTCACTAGTTTCTGCAAGAATGCCCATGGATCAGTCGCCTTCACTACACCTCCAATGCCATGCTTAGAATTAGAATGATGTTAGAAAAATACCCATCTTCTATGTGGCACAACCGGCGTTGACATAGACATATTATTTTTGTTAAAAATTCTGAATTTTTGTATATATATTTTCATTTTTTTCCTTTTTTCTCACCCGTGACAAGAAAATAAATATAAAAGAAATTATAAAATATAAAAAAATTCATTCGACCAAGAGAAGGATTTTCAGCCATACCACTTAGAATGATCGGCGTCCACGTCGTTAATTTCATGTCAAAATTGATCAAAATAATTACATTAATAACTTACCAAATCATCAAAATGTTATGATTGAATTGATATCAATATAATAAGTTTAAAATTTTCTTTTGATAATTTTCCCAATTTGCTCCTATCCAAAAAGAAAGCATTATGAAACAACATGCAAATGAATTATCCTCTTTTGGTGCCTGGTTTTTTTTTTCCCTTGTTATAGGTGTAATAATAAATGCTGAAATTGTAGGTGCCTAAATAATTCCACAATTACATCTGTAAATAAAAACCCTGGGAAGATGTTTAGGACAACAACTTGACTAAGTAGCATTGACATGCGACACGCGACACGCGACATGACACGACACGCCGACACATCGTTTATCAAAAAATAGAAAATTCCGACACGTTGAGACACATTATATATTAAATATATATTTTTATAAAATATATATTTAATAAATTATCATTTTTATGATTATTTCAATCAAATTCATAAATAAATAATTAACAAAGCCTAGAATGAATATACACTAAAAACATTAATCCGCCATTTATTAATATGATTCATTGTTTCAATTTGACAAATTCAACTCTATTTCAATAATTCATAAAACTTGGAGAAAAAAATAAGCGATTCATATTCTAGACTTGCATGCTAGATATGTTGGAAGAGGAGAAAAAAAATTTAAGGGCTGAATTGTGTATTACGGGAAGTGGGAGTCAGAAGAGAAGAGAAGACTAGGTTTTTCTTCTTTATTCATTTATTATTTTTATTATTGTCTTTTATTTTCACACACACACACACACACACACACACACACACACACACACACACATATTCACCTCTCATTTATTGAATTTTAAAATTGACCTCAATATTGGAATCATATGTCGGAAACTTGTATGTCAGAATTCCAACTCAAGTGTCGGAGAGTGTCGAAAAAGTTAACTAGATTTCGGATTTTTCAACACGTGTTGATCGAGTGTCGGAGAGTGTTCGAGAGTGTCGAACACGTGTTGAAGTGTTTGATACGACACGAAAGCTCTTGAAGAGTGTCAGTGCTTCATAGCAACCCGATCATCTCTCCATCTCGCATTTCATCTGTTCTTGTCTTTTTTGTTGGCCAAGAAGGTCCTTTACATCTTAGTGTGCAAAATGGTGAGTGTTAATTTTTTATTTTTTATTTTTGGGTTGAGATTTTCTGTTGGTTTTTTTATGCGTCGTTTGACTAATTTCCACTTCTAAATCTCTGTAGGGTTCGATTTCATTTTCTCAATTAGTCTGGTTGTTCTAATGATTTTCAATTTTCACTTTCTATGTTTATCGTTTTTATCTTATGTTAATACTTCATACCAAACATATGAAAATTCATGAACCACATGAATTCTTACATTAATGAAAGTTGTGTATTATCTGAGAAATAATATATATCTAATAATTTTACAAAAATTGATCTTTGCACATGCTTCTCTAAATAAATAATAAAAGAATTGCTATTTCTTTCCTATACCATTTCTTGAAAGGATAGTCTCTATGACTGCAATTTGATCAGTAGAGAAAATTCATTACAAAGAGAGAAGACTCTTTTAAGTGCTTGTAATCCCACATTTTCATTGATTTTTACTTCTCCATCTTTTTTTAGCTTTTTTAATTAGTGAAGCATTGAGCATGAGATGCACATTCTCACCTGCCAACGAAGATTTTTGTTAGCCGGTGCACTCAAGCCCTTATTTGAGACTAAATTAGCCACATTTGATTTTGTTTGAAATAAGGTAAATTTTGGCTCTCTCTTGAGAAAACAACAACAATTTAAATCTCTATTTGAAATTTTCCCTAGCGACAATTATTGGCCTTACAACTTAACAAAATAAAATATAGCAAAACTTTTTACTGTGTCTAGTATTTCTCCTGCCAATGTCTATGTCACGCCCTGATCCTTAGGCACGCGCACATCCCTTACCTTTGGTCGATTTTAAAATGCGATATCCCAGGACTATGTATCGCCGACCCTTTCATTTATATATGCACATGCGGAAGCAGTTATAAATCCCCAGACAATAAAACAATGGGATAGAAGAGCAAGCTATATTTTTCATAGCGAAAATTCACAACCACACCTTCTTACACGCATCTCATAGTATTCTACAATACCATATATACGTAAGTCTGATCTAACATCTATTCACATGCAGACAAAGTCTGATAAGATAGGACGGGATCTCAGTTCTCATCCGGGTCGTACTCGGGGTCATCCTCGGGGTCCTCCTCCACGTACTCCTCTTCGGGTTCCTCATCAGGGTTCTCCTCATCAGGTTCCTCCTCCTTATGCTCCTCATCCGGGTCCTGAAATAGTTATTCAATAACCACTGAGACAACGTCTCAGCAAGTTCTACCCCTTAAGACCCGATTAGTAAACTAATACACCTTAATTCTGCCTATGCACAACACGAGCCAGAGGACTTACCTTGGTCTTAGATTCCACCTGCATATTAGCACAGATCAAATAGGCACCCAAGCAATCACATCACTGATTGAAGCATCGATCAAATCGACCTAGTCGATTACACGCCAACAAGACCACTCACGGTCATTTCCATTCAATCAATCAATCCACAACATCAAATCAAGGCAAAGATCAATCGACTTAGTTAATTACGTATCATCAAACCATTTCCGGTCATTTCAACTATTCCAACTCAATTCCCAATTATGAATTACGGTGCTTAGGACACAACTTATCTATAGATGGTAATCACGGCCCCACCAAGCAACTTTCTTAGATTTAGTGGCTTTACGGCCCCACTCGGCACTTTCGATAATCAATGGCTTTACGGTCCCACTCGACCCTTTCAAGATCTGATGGATTTATAGTCCCACCCGATCCTTTCAACATCTGATGGATTTACGGTCCCACCCGACCCTTTCAAGAATTGATGGATTTATGGTCCCACCCGACCCTTTCAACATCTGATGGATTTACGGTCCTACTCGACCATTTTTACGATGCCATACTCTATCACCGAGCCATGTGCATTCTCCAAGAAGACATACCGAGTCTCCGAGCCACGTGCATTCTCTAAGGCTACCTTTTCGCCAAGATGACATATCCAATCACCGAGCCACGTGTCTTTCCCAGGTGACATTCCAATTCACCGGGTCACGTGCATTCTCCAGGTGATTTACCAACTCACTTTTGATACTAACAACCGATATCCGACCAATTCTTCATCACATAGCCAAAATTGCTTTATTTAAGAACATAACTTAAAAATGCACGATTAAATCAATTCGACACGAATTAAAGCTCAAATAAATAAACGGACTGCTCCAAGACAATCAGCACGAAATTCGGTCACCGCCATCCCGGTTGAATTTCCGGAAAATAAATAATTAAATAATTAATTTCGAAAATTAAATAAATAAATACAATAATTCCAATTTAGCACAATATGAAGCTCAATTAAATAAATGGACTCACGCCACGATCATCAGCATAAAATCCCGGTCACTAGCCATCCCACTTGAATTTCCGGAAAATAAATAATTAAATAATTAATTTCAAAAATTAATATTTAATTCCTAAAAATTCCAATTAGGCCCGAATTGCCTAATTAACACCTGATAAGGGTCGGGAAAAATCCCATGAAGCATCCAATAAATACTATAGGCAATTCTCTATCTAAGTACACTAACCAAACGACTAATATGCAATGCAATTGACTAATAATCGCTAATCAATTCTAATCTAACCACCTAATGACACTTAACTAACACTAACCAACCTTTAAGTATAATTAGAAAACTAAGAAGGCATTAGTGAGTAAAACTCACTCAAAACAATGGGATCGACGCAAGGATCGACTTTCCTCAAGGCGGGCCGAGCATCCGGGCTCGGGAAGAAGGCCAAAACGGGCCAAACAGTTGCTGTCATACCCATTTCTGCGCTCTCGGTTCACTGCTGGTTGGGGCCGGATTAGGGGCTGAGAGGGCGAGGCAAGGGCGGCTAAGCTCGGGGGAAGGCAGGTGGTGGTTCGGCGGGGCTATACGGTGACTTTGGCGGTTTGCTTAGCCGCTCATGGAGGCTGGTCGGTCCCTCCAGCGGACGAACAGAAGCTGCAGGGGTCGGGGGTTGCAGGGGAACGGCACACGTGGCCAAGCAGTGGTGCGACTGACGGTTCAGCGAGGCGGCGTGCGGCTGGCGGTTGCTACTCCGGCTCCAGGCGACGATGGCCACTGCTTCTGCTTCTGTTTCTGTTTTGCTGGTTCGCATGAACAAGAGGAGGGAGAGAGAGTCGGTCACAAGAGAGTGAGGGAAGAAGAGAGAGAAGATGAGTGTTTGAAAAGTCAAAAGTAAAAGTGAAGGGGAAGCAAAGTGGAGGACAGCCATGTATTCGGTGGAAGGGGGGCTCACGCACGAGGGAAAAGAGAGGGGGAGAGAGAGAGAAAAAGAAAAAGAAAGAAAGAAAGAAGGAGAGAGAAACTTGTGGGAAAAAAATTGGGGAAAAGGTGTTTGGCCAAAAGAATAAGGAATGGGAACAAAATCAAAAGAAAATAATTTCTTCAAATAGAAAATTCTTATTTCATTTTCTTTTGAATAAGCTCATAGATTCCCAAAAGGAATTTCAGATTTAGAGTACTCGGTCCCCACTTGTATTTCTGCACCCAAATTCCCTCTTGAATTTCTCTCAAATGACTCTCATAAAATTAATTGATGTCTCACTTATCAAATTGATTATTTTCCTCATCCAAGAATCCCTCATGCTTCTCAATTTCACAACCAGAATTGATCCTCGGCTTCAACTGAACGAAAATGGCCCTAAACTGACTTCTTCCCAAAAAGTCTCGGTTGTCAGAAAAATCTTTAGAGACTGAGTCGACGTTCCTAAAATTTATCGTGACATGACAAACTCTGTAATTTCTGAAATCTAACTTAAATTGACGGTTAATTTCACTCGGACGCATTTTGAGCGTGACCTAGGCTACCTGGTAGTTTTCAGAACTTTTTAGGACAAATGATCCGTGGTCAATTTTCTTCGAGCCACGATGAACCCACTTGACCCATTGGCGACTCTCGGTTGTCGTGAAAATCTCTAGGATTCAAATACGGACATAGGGTACCAAAACAAAAAGAAAATCAGTCTAGTGCCGGTCGACGAGAATTTTCCAATTTAGTGGTGTCACCCACGATTAGCCATACATCTCTGTCGAACTAGCCTATCTCTGATTTCAAATCGATTTTATACTGTGCCGCAATGAT
Organism: Eucalyptus guilfoylei; assembly: GCA_016097605.1. Lineage (NCBI taxonomy): Eukaryota > Viridiplantae > Streptophyta > Magnoliopsida > Myrtales > Myrtaceae > Eucalyptus > Eucalyptus guilfoylei. The sequence goes on from CM027862.1 coordinate 29,497,144, forward strand.
CTTTAAAGATGAGTACGGTCGAGAAGTCAATTCTTGGTCGAATTCTCAAGTCTATTTGCCTTAAAGTCCTTAATAGTTTACCCAGCTAGTCTAGTTATCTCGAGAGTGGCTAATTCAGAGAAAAACACTGTAGTCACGTCGATGAAATACCCAATTTATCTAATCGAAATCAGAACCCAAAAATCTGGATGTCGCAATCTAAGTCAAGTCACGACTCCTCCCGTTTCCCTTCAAATAATGCCAGTCTTCTATGAAGTGGTTAGCTCTTCAGCTCAACTTCAAAAGTTGTTTTGGTCGTGCAGGGATTTGTAGCTGCTTCATAGCCATGGAATCGCTGCAGCATCACCCACATACAATGTGATGAACAATGGCACAAACTGGAAGTGGAGACGATGATGAGACCCAAGTACATTTTTTGCCCTTAATTTCTCTCTTTTTTTCTTCTCTCTTATTGAAAAAAGGTTGTATTTTCTTCTCATCAGTTATTTGTTATCTAGATTGATTTGTTCCATGTTCATGCGATGATTTCCGAGGTGCGAACACCGAGAGTTCCGAAACTTGGCACAAGATGACACTTAAGATGCGTTTGGTAACATTTTTGTTTTGTAGGACCCACAATTTTTTTTGTAATGTATAATTTCTTTTATTTTCTTCTTCTTGCTCCTCCTCTAACGGGCGGTGGCGACAGCGATTGACAAGCCGTAGCGGCCGACGATTGATGGCGGCGACAGTGGCAAGGGGCATAAGGCGGGGATGGCGGGGAAGAAGAAGAAAAGAAAAAAAAAGAAAAAGACTTATTTTTAGAAATTATTCCCAGGAATAAGAAACTATTTTTTTCTAATTTTATTTCAATTCGAAATCTATTCTCCGGCTATTTTTCTATTCTGGAGAATAGAAAAATTAGTTGACGTTAACCAAATGGATTTTTGTTCTTTTTCTACTCCGGGAAACAAAAGAACAAAAAGAACAAGGAACATAAATGTTACCATGCAAGCCCTTGAGTACCAAAAGCTCCAAAAGGTATACTTAAGTGCCAACATTGGAGAAAAATGGAACATTTAAGTGCCAATGGTGAAAAATTCTGGCTAAACGGCCGACATGGCATTTTTTAACGACTTTTTTTTACTGATGTGGCAATTTTTCTAAAAAAAATATCCAAGAAAAAATTTCTTTTAAAAAACTATTCACGTCAATAAAAAACCCCTAAAATTAATTGTTAAAATAAATATTAATAAAAATAAATTAAAAAATAAATTATTTATTTTTTTAAAAAAAGAAAGAGAAAAAGGGAATAGCAATTCGATGAGGGCTAAGGCCTTTGTTGCTGCCACCCCACCATCGCCGTAAAGGGTCGGCAATGGTGGGGCGAGCGGCTAGGCCCTCCCCTAGATCCAGCGAGGGTCGCCGACCCTTGCTTAGAGGGGCCAAGGGCCGTTGGCCGCTGGCTGTGGTGGGGGTGGCCTTTGGCCCACAAACCCTCGCTGGTGGTTGGCCAGGGTTGCCAACCACTGCCTAGGGGCCGTCGACCCCGATTGACACTCGCCCCACTGTCGCCGGCACTTTCTTGCGATAGTGGGGCGGCGGCGGCGGTGAGGGCCTTAGCCCTCGCCGAACCGTTGTTCCTCATTCTTCTTCCTTTTATAAAAAAAAAAGTTTGGTTTTTAAATTTATTTTTAATTAATATTAAATTAATAAATTTAAGGGCAAAATGACGTCGTTTTACTCTTTTTATTGCTGAGTTGGCTTTGGGCGAGTCACGTAGACTGCATAGATTTTTTAAAATAATGTCATGTCGGATTTCTAGGTACTTTCACCGGGTTTGGCACTTAAGTATACCTTTTGGAACTTTTAGTAGTAAAGTGTCCACCTGTGCCAAGTTTTGACACTCTCGGTGTATTTTATCGGATGATTTCCTTTGTTCTTGTTAGGCCTTTGTGAAAGATTGGGGAGATACATGTGGAGACATCTGAGCATAAGGCACGCCAACTTTAGATGTTCCTGGTGGGAAGAAGTTTAGACCATCTCCTGTCGCTTTCAAAGGCCCATTCAAGTCTTCAAGCATTAACGTTTAGGCGAGACAAAGATTCTGGAGGATTAACATTTTTAGCTGATGTTTTGTAGAATGAAAACTTATTCGAGTTTTGACAAAGTCATAGTTGAAATTGGTAGCAACAATTACACATGTGAGGTTTTCTGTCATTTTTTGTTGTGTCATGATGTATGCCAGATTGGTTCTTGAATCATTCAACTAGATCTACTTTGAATAATGGACCCACGCGGTAAGAGTCTCAACTCAAAGAGAATATAGCTTGATTGAGTAAACCGATATGAGCTTTCTAATTTTTTCAGGGCAATAGAACTTAATTCCTAGTATAAATTTTTGAACACTAAGCGATGCGTTCATTTAAGGGTTTTAATCTTTACATTTCTAAGTTTAAGTAATCAATTATTAATAAAAATTTCCCCACTATTAATGTACAAGATTCTCTCTTCTTGGAGAACAGATTGATGGGACCTTAGGTGCTCGTAGTTCACTAAGTGGATGAAAACATTCCTTAGCGGATAGCCGGTTGGTTTTCCGTGACGTGGCCAATCTCAATGTCAAAGGATCATAACAAGTGGATGGCCAGGGCTCACTTTGGTGGGGTGGAGCTAAGGTCAGTCAACATACATCATCAATTATACGAAAGTTTAATGTCAATCAGCGAACTATTGATGGCGTTGAGAAGGTCCTTTTCCATTTGATAGAGCTAGTACCTTTGCTCTCACTACAGGTATCGTCAATTTATGGATGAATTTGTTGCAAAAGAAAAATGACAAATTTTGTGGGTTTGATCAATAGGAATGAATGATTTGATAATGCAATCTACATATAGATACAAAGGTTTTCCCTTTTCTGATATCATTTACTCTGATGCATCCATATTTATCTTGATTAGAGGTGAACAAACTGGACTTTGACGCCGGTAACTAGAAAGAGTTTGTGGCATTTGTCGAACCACCATTTAGGTTGGTTATGTTAGAGCAAACTCTACGGTTTATGTCCAATGTTCAGTGAAGGGTGTTCCTTGTTTGGTTCTGATGTGTTCTATTTGTTGTCCTTGCTCCTCATAGAATTGATTCTAAGGAATAGTATAAATGAGCCAAGAAAGTAGGATTGCATTGGTCTTCTATTTTGATATTAGTATTTCATTGAGCATGAAAATTTTACGATGCATAGTTTCGATTGGATGCCTCATGAAATATTCTTGTGGTGGGGCTATCCGAAGAGGACTTGAAGTCATTGAGACTAAGAAGTAATTAACTTTCATTTTTTAAATGAAAGATTTGGGTAAAACAGATATTATCTTAAGTATTAAAATTTAAAAAAATAGTGGGGGTTATTCTTTGAGCTAAAGTGATTACATGGAGAAGATGTTCTATAGATTTAAACATCTTGTTTTCAAATATATAAATATTCCATTTGATTCCTGGAGGAGGGTTTTTAATGTGAGTACTATGGGTCTTTAATGTATGCGATGCATTATACTAGACCCGATATTGTTTATTTTGTGTGCAAGTTGTGTAGATATACTAGTAATCCAATATAGAACAATGGAGGGTTATCTTATTATTCTATATTAATCTAGCTATAATAGAAGCATACACCGATGTTAGTTGGGTTACAAGTGTGACAGATAAACAATCCACTAATGGATTAATTTTCACATTACTTGAATGTGTTGTTTCTTGGACGAGCAAGAAACAAATATACATAACTTACTTAATAGTAGAATCTGAATTCATTGCTTTAGCGTCAACTGGGAAAGAGACTGAATGGATTAGGAATTTGTTGTTGGATTTCAAATTATGGCCTAGTCCTATGTCTCCTATTTCTATTCACTATGATAGTCAGCTACTTTGGCAAGAGCCTATAGTAACACCTATAATAGTAAGTCTAGACATATTAGTTTAAGACATGAATATGTGAGACAATTGATTAAATATGGTACCGTAACAATTGTGTATGTGAGGTCAAGTAATAATCTTGCCGATCCTTTGACGAAGGCTCTACTGAGAGACATGGTAATAATGACCTCATAAGAAACGGGGTTGAAATCCTCTAATTGAAATGATAAATAATGGTAACCCGACTTTTTTTCTAGAACATCACTAGTTACAAGGTTTAATGGGTAAGAACAGGTTATTGAATGTGATTATTTGGTGCTGACGTAGTCCTGATATAAGAAGTCATTATTGTTTGTTACATTTTGTAGGTTGAATTGAATTCTTAATGAAGTATAGTACAAATTTGTAATGTGTTAATAGTAACAGAAGCACATTGTAAATACTTCACCTATATGAGCTTAGAAGTGGTGCCGCTTCTTACGAAAGTTAAGGTTGCTTTCTAGAGAGCTCATAAAACAGGATCAAGCACAATGCCATAATAGTATAGAGTAATATAGAACTTCTCGCTAAAACATGAAGTTAGTGTATGTGCGATATGTCCGGTTTTATTATATAAAAGTACAAGTTTAAAGTCGAGCTACTTGTCACTTTGATAGAGCTTTGAGATATATGCACTAAGTAAAGGTTTAACTCGAAAGAGACATTTATGCATGTATATTAATCTCACGGAAATTTTGGCTGTATATTTCTAACATTTTATTTCTTTTTCTTTTTTTGTTTTATAAACAAAAGTTGGGGATTGTTGGTAGTTTGTTTATAAAATAAATGAAGAGGTGCCTTGTCCCACATCGAAAAGATGTGAGTGTGCACGTGGACGAGATTTTGTACTAATTGACGATCATTATTTTTGTTTATTGAAAAATTCGGATTTATTTCTATAAAAATTAACTATAAATCTTGTTGAAACAGTACGACTGTTCACGAAAAGTTACCGTTATTTATTATTTATTATTTATTTAATTTCGAATTTTTATGTCTTTTCAACGTAACCTTTGAGATGTACTTGTTAATTTTTGCAACCTTTCCCGAAAGGTTGTCTTTGTTCTTTTTTGTAACCTTTTGAAGAGTTGCATTTATTTGAAAGATAAAGATAAGTACGTTTGTTTTGAGATCAAACTAACTTCTTCTTCAATTTTTTCATTTTCTTTCGAAAGAAACTACAACCATTGTTTTCAATTGTTTTCCATGAGAGATCCCGGAGAAAAATTATAATTACTATCTAATATTCTCATTTGAGACTTTGTTGTATTTTGGAGGAAATTTGCCGATCACCATTAGCAACTTTGTGGGGCAAATAAATCCTTAAAGAAAGTGATATCACGCCTTAAAGTCCGATTTGATTACTCTAAAGATTCGACTTCATTGTTCTACCTAATTTGAAGCCATATTTTCCTAACATGGACACCACCGAGCAAGGGAATACTAAAGCTAAACATCGACTGATCTTTCCACGAAGTATCATGCCGAGGCTCCGTAGCTTGCATTTGCCCCAACTTTGGGGAGAGATTGATGAAATGGTTCACATGGAGTGTGAAGGCTTTTTAAGCGCTTCAAGCCAAAACCGTTGCATGTCTTCATTCCTTCAATTACTTCTCAACAAAATTTGAATTGAACTTTACTCCTGAGTCAGACGATCTAAGAGTAGTGGAATCTCTCACGAGCAACTCTGCCCACATGCTCATCATTGACTGCAAGACACTTCTGACACAATATCCACGTCTAAAGCTAGCCGATTGTCCTAAAGAAAGAAATAACTTTGCAGATTAGATTGTTAAGACTCATCAATGTAAAGCCCTTCCATAAAACTAGTGTTCTAATCCCACTCCCTCTGTGGGAGCTTATTTGCTATGAAGCTCCTTTATCATGTAATAAAGCCCATACTTAATGAAATGGAAGGTGGTTTTTCCATAAATTAAAAAAAAAAAAAAGGGCCAGCCCTAATACAGACGAAATTGACTCGTCTTCTTCAAACCACGCCACAATCCATGATCTTCACATTGGAATAGGTACTCAATTGGCTAATTGCGAAACTATCGCATCATGTTCTCATTGCATTTACCGAATTTTATCCCCTGTTCTTATTTTCTTTGTGTATTCACGATTGATCAATCTTTTACGTGCGCTACAATGACGTGCAAGGGGATGATTGTATTGCCATAAATAGTTGAACTTTTCTCTATCAATATTACCGGTGTTACATGTGGTCCGGGCCATGGTATAAGGGAAGCTACAATCCTTGCTGCATCACTTTTGATCGCTGGTTTTACTATCAAGCCCTAATTCGATCCGCCTCTTGCAATGCGCGTATGTTGTTGGTAGCTTAAGAGAACTGGTGCAGAATTGTACATTTACCAGAACGGTAACAGAGCTGAGGATCAAGATTTGGCAAGTAAATAGTTCATCACGATACGATACTGGATTCTTGATATTCTGAAAGGGGTTGCACTTCTCATCCTTTCCTAACGATTTTCTCTGCCCTTCTATAGGGCAGTTCCGGCAATTGTCAAGAACGTAATTTTTCGAGCAGATCACACTTGTGCAAGCCGCAAACCCCATCATCATAAATCAATTTTACAGCGACTCACCCTATCCCCTTCTATAAGACATGAAATGATTACATTGATCATGCATAGTCTGTCAAGCGTCAAGAATTCAAAAAAAAAAAAAAAAAGAAAACAAAATTCACTCAAACACATGATTAACACATGATGCTTTCTCGAACTAGGGGTTTCGAGGGACTTCAGCTACAACGCGGGCGATTGCATTTTATTGTGCATCGGGCAGTAACATTTTGCTGAACGACATCTCCATAAAATCATCTTCTGGAAAAGCCCTCACTAGTTTATGTAAGAATACCCATGGATCAGCTGCCTTCACTTTACCTCCAGTGCCATGCTTAGAATGATGTCAGAAAAATACACGTCTCCAGTGTAGCACGATTGGTGTTGACGTGAACTTTTTATATTTTTTAAAAAATTCCGAATTTTATATATATATATAAATTCAGTCAACTAAGAAAAGGATTTTCACCTATGTCTAAATCAGCAAATTTTCTAAAGGTTAAGACTGAATTGGCGTAGTATAATAAACTTAACTTTGTTTTATTGATAATTTTCCCAATTTTCTCCTTCCCAAAAGAAAGCAACATGAAACGGCGTGCAAATGAATATTCCTCTTTTTTTTTTTTTGGTAAAGATGGATATTCCTCTTTTGGTGCCTGAGTAGAATAGGAATTGAGGATAGGAATTGATGATAAGAATTATTTTTTATAACAGGTGTAATAATAAATGCTGGGATTCTAGGTGCCTAAATAATTCCAGATTTTATCTATAAATAAAAACCTATGAAGATGTTAAGGACAACACAGGATATCTCTCCATCTCGTATTTCATCTGTTCTGGTCTGGTCTTTTTTGTTGGCCAAGAAGGTCCTTTATCATCTTAGTCTGCAAAATGGTGAGTGTTAATTTTTTTTTTTCCTTTACAGTTGGAATTTTCTGTTGGTTTTTTACGCAACTTTTGACTAATTTTCCCTTCTAAATCATTGTAGGGCTCGATTTCATTTTCTCAATTGGTCTTGTTGTTATGATGGTCTTCGATTTTCATTTACTATGTCTATCGTTTGTATCTTATGTTAATACTTCATACCCAACACATGAAAATTCATGAACCGCGTCGATTCATTACAAAGAGAAATAAATAAATAAAAAATTGCTCTTTCTTTCCTATACCTTTTCTCGAAAGGATAGTCTCTACAACTACGATTTCTTCGGTAGAGAAAATTCATTACAAAGAGACAGAAGACGCTTTAAGTGTTTTTAATCCCGTATTTTCATTGATTTTTACATCTCCATCTTTTTTAGCTTTTTAATTAATGAAGCACTGAGCATGAAATGCCGATATCTAAGTCAACTCGCGACTCCTCCTCTTACCCTTTGAAAAATGCCAGTTTTCTATTAAGTGGTCAGTTCCTCGGCTCGACTTCAAAAGCTGTTTTGGTCGTGCAGGGATTTGTGGCTGCAATATACTTGGTCCTCTTCGCTGCTTCGTCAACTTTTTCAAGCCACGGAATCGTTGCAGCATCATCCACATACAATGTGGTAAACTATGGTGCGACTGGAAGTGGAGACGATGATGATGCCCAAGTACATTCTTTTTCCCTTAATTTCTCTCTTTTTTCTTTTCTCCTATTGAAAAAAGCCTGTATATTATTTTTTCTTTTTTCTTTTTTGTCATTTCAGTTGATTTGTTCGTGTTTATGCGATGATTTCCTTTGTTCTTTTTAGGCCTTTGTGAAAGCTTGGGAAGACACATGTGGAGACAGCGGAGCAAAAGGCACACCAACTTTAGCTGTTCCCGGTGGGAAGAAGTTTAGACTATCTCCTGTCGCTTTCAAAGGCCCATGCAAGTCTTCAAGCATTAACGTTCAGGCAAGACACAAAGATTCGGGAGGGTTAATATTTTTAGCTAATGTTTTGTTGACTGAATTTCATGTCAAAATAGTTAGGAACTTGTTCGGCAAAACTCATTTGAGGCCAACAATGTCATAATCAAAATTAATAACAACAATTAAAAGTGCAAGGTTCTCCGTCATTTTTCTCGAATGATTATATTTGTATCATACAATAAATCTTGATTAGATACATTGAAAAGAGCTTACTGCTCAACCTTTTAAGCGCAAAAGAACTTAATTCCTCATCAAAAATTTTAAACACTAAGTCACGCCGGATTGAATCTATACATTTCTAAGTTTAAGTAATCAATTATTAATATATATATATATATATATATATATATATATTTATATATATTTTGTCATTGCCACCACGTCCTTGCTCCAAACATAGCATAATGTACATCACTCTCCCTTCTTGGAGAACAGATTGATGGGACTTTAGTTGCTCCTAGTTCGCTAAGTGGTTGGAAGGACTGCTCTTCGGGTACATGGTTGAATTTCCAAGACGTGGCCAATCTCAATGTCAAAGGATCAGGACAAGTCGATGGCCAGGGTTGGCTTTGGTGGGATGGAGCAAAGGTGAGTCGACACACATCATCACGTAATAGATGAGTTCTCTATTACTTTTCACCATCACATCTTTTTGCAATCTGAGCAAAAATTATGGATCTTCATCTTGTAGGGACCGGATGGCTGCGAGAATCGACCAACTGTAAGAAGCCAATTCCCAACGCCTTGACCCAATTCAAGATCTTCTTATTAGCCCATATTTTAGGATCGAGTCTTCCAATTTCAATGACTAGGGAATTGTGTTCGCAGGCCTTGGCCTTTTTTCATTGTGTCAATCTGGTCCTAAGTGGACTGCGTCACGTTAACAGTCCAAGGAACCACATCTCCATCACTAATTGTGATAATGGTATCATCTCCAATCTCCAAATAATTGCACCTGAAACTAGCCCTAACACAGATGGAATCGACATTTCTCACACCAACCACCTTGACATTCAGGACCTTGACATTCGAACAGGTAGATAAGCTCTAATTACATTGCAGTGAAGTTTCTTTGTACATGTTGATGATCTATCGCACAATGCTATGTAATATAGGGGATGATTGCATTGCTATAAATGGTGGCTCCAGCAACATTGCTATCACCAGAGTTTCATGCGGACCTGGCCATGGTATAAGGTTAGCTGTCGTGTTATTAGTGTGGTCGAGATGTGCCTTATATGATCCAAACTAATAGTTAGGATATATACATTTTAAATTTTGATGTGTTTTGTCTTTATATATGTTTAGTATCGGAAGCTTAGGAAAGAATGGAGCTTACGACACAGTCGAGCAGGTACAAGTGCGGGATTGCAGCTTCAGTGGAACTATGAATGGAGTGAGGATCAAGACTTGGCAGGTGACCATGGGCTCTATAGCTTAAAAAAGAATGATGATAGCTCCCAATGAACAAAAAACACGATTACATAGATCTCTTACTCTTTTCTTTTTGCTCCCGCTAACCTATCTCCTCTACTTTACATACATACAGGGAGGTTCGGGATATGCCAAGAATATTATTTTCGATCAAATCAAGCTCGACGAAGTGAGTAACCCAATCATCATCGACCAATTTTATAATCCCGGAGGAGCTCAACTGAATGAGGTAATCTCGCAAGGAAATTTCGAGCACCTTGCTGTAACATTGCAAGCTAAAGAACTAACAATATAGAAAGTTTGTCGAGCGTTAATTACCGAGCCAGGAGAACCTTTTGAGCAAAAGCTTCCACGACCTTTTAACCGTAAACGAGATGTCTTTTAATGTATCGGTATCATCAGGATTAAAGTTTCTATATTGATTTTCTGGCATGAGATGTGTCAATGAAGAAGGGATGTCGATGCAGGCATCCAGCGTGGTGGTGAGCGACGTGACTTTCACCGGTTTTCGAGGGACCAGTGCTTCAGACCAAGCCATCAAACTCAGCTGTTCGAGGGTAGGTTGCTCGGATATCACATTGGACAACGTCCAAATAACATCATCGAAGCCTGGAGATTCGGTCACTGCCAAGTGTGAGAATTGCCATGGATCAGCTACTTCGACCACACCTCCTGTTTCTTGTTTAAATCATTAGTTGCCAAGCACATAAGCAAGCTGCAGTTTATGCATGTAGACATTCTAATAGATTCTGCAGATGTCTCCCATGTCTATGAAAATTTGTAATTCAGTTGATATAAGATGCTGAAATGCATTTCCATGTCATTTTTAATAAAAAGCAAGGTTTTGTCAATAAATCGAATTGACATCTATGAGTCAAAAGTAGATGTGACGCTTTGCACCTATAATGCGGAGTCATGATACAATATATGGTGTGTACATAAGAAAAGTCACGTGGTTGATATCATTTCTACACCATTCAATTTGAAACGTATAATCTATAAACTTTGATGAAATTTTCGTTAGTAAACTTACTTTATTGATCGAATTCCATATTTTTGTCGCAAAGGAATGAAAGGTATGGCATATAGTCTTCCTATTTCTTTCCCAACCCTCATCAGCAGTGTAAAGTGGTAGCTTTTGCTACTGCATTTCAATTTATTACGACAAATTATTTTATGTCCCTAAAATGGTAGACATCGAAATGATTAACTTAATCGGGTAAGTGACGAAAGATCGATAAATTACGGGTCTCCATTTACAAATCAAAATTTCCCCGGGCCATAATAGAAGGTAATCTCAAAGTGCTCTTGGGATAGCGGAAATTGGAAAGTACCCAAAACAGAAATCTAGGAAAATATTCAAACTAAGCTGAATTTCATATGTCATACCAGTGACTAAAATGGGAGTACATCGATACGAAGTTGTCTTCTGGTGCAGGAAGTGGTCGTGCCATGTGTCATCTTTCTAGTAGCCTCGTCTAAGTATGCCCTAGGAATGTGGAGCGATCGCCTGTTAATAACGTGCGGAAATACGGTGCTACATGCTACCTTGCAAATAAGTCGCCAGAAGTAGCATGATCCAGCTACGTCGGTCGACCAAATTCAAGTTTGGTCACCAGAAGCATGTCGTATGGTGACTTTCTGGCAACTTATGGAGATATTTTAGCTATGCGAATGAATTTGTCTCTTTTCCTGTTGGTGTATTGACTGATGGAACTTTGGTTGCTCCAAGTTCATTAGGGAAGTTGGCAGATCTGCTATGGAAATAGCTGGTCCGCCTTTCTTAATACACCCAATCTCATCAGTAGAGGCTCAGGAGGAATCGACGGCCAAGGTTCACTTTGGTGTAGTGGAGCTAAGGTTACCTTACTCTGTTTTTTTTGCAAATTATAAATCACTAAGCAAAACTATATTTCACTTAAATCATGCACTTATAAAGCTTTTGATCTCATAGATTTGTGAAATTGTTATTCCTTGAGGAACTAATTGTATTTAATTTTGCAAGCTTCGTCAGGTTGCTATTGACAAACTCTTCGACTAATGATTTACTCATTCTATAGTCTCATTATAGCCAAATTCATTTTGTTTTCATTGAGTAGATCTGATGACGTACCGATTGTGCGTTATTGACAATCCAAAGGGTCACATTGCTACAGACTTTTGTTGTGATGCAACTCTCTCCAACCTCAATAGAATTGCCCCTCAATCCAGCCCAAACACTAGAATCAGAGAGAAGAAGGGACCCAAGTGACTTGCCCAAGTGATGGACACCACCGATCAAAGGAATACTAAAGCTAAACATTGACGGATCTTTCCCCGAGGGATCATGCGAAGGCTCCAAAGCTTGCATTTGCCGCAACTTTGAGGGGAGATGGTTCGCATGGAGAGGGAATGCTTTTTAAGCGCTTTAAGCGGAAACCATCGCATGTCTTCATTCCCTCAATTACTTCTCAACAAAATCTGAACTGAACTTTACTCTTGAGTAAGACAATCTAAGTATAGTACATTCTCTCACGGGCAACACTGTCCACGTGCTCATCACCGACTACAAGACACTTCTGGCCCCATATCCACATGTGAAGCTAGCGGACTGTCCTAGAGAAGGAAATAAGCTTTGCGGACTGGGTTGTGAAGGCCATAAATATAAAGCCCTTCCACAAAACCGGTTTCTAATTCCCCTCCCCTATTTGGGAGCTTATTTGCTATGAAGCCCTTTATCCTATAATGGGCCCATACTTAATGAAATGGAAAGTGGTTTTTCCATAAATGATTTTTTTTTTTTTTTTGAAAGCCAGCCCTAATACAGATAGGATTGACTTATCTTCTTCAAACCACGTCACAATCCATGATCTTGACATCGGAATAGGTACTCAATTGGTTAATTGTGAAACATCGGTAATTTTATTCCTCATTCTTATTGTCTTTGTGTATTCACGATTGATCAAGCTTTTTATGTGTGCTACAATGATGTGCAGGGGATGATTGTATTGCCAAAAATGGTAAAACTTTATCAATATTACAGGTGTTTCATGTGGTCCGGGCGATGCAACAAGGGAAGCTACAATCATTGCTTCATCACTTGTAATTGCTGGTTTTACTATCAATCCCTAACTTGATCCGCCTCTTGCAATGCGTGATAAATTTGTTGGTAGCTTAGGAGAACTGTTGCGGAATTGTACGTTTGCTAGAACGACTAACGGAGCTGAGGACCCAGACTTGGCAAGGAAATAGTTCATCACGATATGATACTAAATTCTTAATAATTTGAAACGGGCTGCACTTCTCATCCTTTCCTGCCGATTTTCTCTCCCCTTCTCTATAGGGCAGTTTCGACTATTGTCAAGAACGTCATTTTCCAAGCAGACCACGCTCGTGCAAGCCGCAAAGCCCATCATCATAAACCAATTTTACAGCGATTCGCCATATCACCGAATTTCGGTAAGACAGAGATGCTTACCTTGATCATGCACAGTCTGTTAAGTGTCAAGAACCAAAAAAATTCACTCAAACACATGATCAACACATGATGCAGTCTCGAGCTCAGTGGGTTTCGAGGGACTTCAGCTACAACACGGTCGATTACATTTTACTGTGCATCGCACGGTTTCGAGGGACTTCAGCTACAACACGGTCGATTACATTTTACTGTGCATCGACCTCATTTTGCTCCATCTCCATAACATCATCTTCCGGAAAAGCTCTCACTAGTTTATGCAAGAATGCTATAGATCAGCGGCCTTCACTATACCTTCAACGCCATGCTTAGAATTAGAATGACGTTAGAAAAATACCCATCTTTTATGTGGCACAACCGGCATTGACATAGACTTTTTATTTTTGTTAAAAATTCTGAATTTTTGTATATATATTTTTATTTTTTTCCTTTTTTCTCACCCGTGACAAGAAAATAAATATAAAAGAAATTATAAAATATAAAAAAATTCATTCGACCAAGAGAAGGATTTTCAGCCATACCACTTAGAATGATCGGCGTCCACGTCATTAATTTCATGTCAAAATTGATCGAAATGATTACATTAATAACTTACCAAATCATCAAAATGTTATGATTGAATTGACATCAATATAATAAGTTAAAAATTTTCTTTTGATAATTTTCCCAATTTGCTCCTACCCAAAAAGAAAGCATTATGAAACAACATGCAAATGAATTATCCTCTTTTGGTGCCTGGATCTTTTTTTTTTCCCTTGTTATAGGTGTAATAATAAATGCTGAAATTGACCACCGACCGTGGCAGCCTGGATGGTAGAGCTTCTGTGATCCTTGCGCTAGAAGGGGAGAGGTTCGAATCCCTTGTGAAGCAAGGGGGCTGAAGGGCTGTTAGGTGAATGACCCGGTGGCATGGGGTGGTGGTTTTACCTGTGCTGCCCCTAGGTTCTATCCGCCGGCTGTCGGCTTTCGGGGTTTCTGGGTCACCAATAAAATAAATAAATAAATAAATAAATGCTGAAATTGTAGGTGCCTAAATAATTCCACAATTCCATCTGTAAATAAAAACCCTGGGAAGATGTTTAGGACAACAACCCGACTAAGTAGTATCGACACGTGACACGTGACACGCGGCACGACATGACACGCCGACACATCATTTATCAAAAAACAGAAAATTCCGACACGTTGAGACACATTATATATTAAATATATATTTTTATAAAACATATATTTAATAAATTATCATTTTTATGATTATTTCAATCAAATTAATTTGAATCAAATTCATAAATAAATAATTAAAAAAGCCTAGAATGAATATACACTAAAAACATTAATCCACCATTTATTAATATCATTCATTGTTTCAATTTGATAAATTCAACTCTATTTCAATAATTTATAAAACTCGGAGAAAAAAAATAAGGGATTCATATTCTAGACTTGCATGCTAGATATGTTGGAAGAGGAGAAAAAAAAACTTAAGGGGTGAATTGTGTATCACGGAAAGTGGGAGTCTGAAGAGAAGAGAAGACTAGATTTTTCTTCTTTCTCCATTTATTATTTTTATTATTGTCTTTTATTTTCACACACACACACACACACACACACACACATATATATATATTTTCACCTCTCATTTATTGAATCTTTAAAATTGATCTCAATATCAAAATTATATGTCGGAAACTTGTATGTTAGAATTCCAACTTGAGTGTCGGAGAGTGTCGAAAAAGACACACACACACACACACACACACACACACACAAACACACACACACATATTTTCACCTCTCATTTATTGAATCTTTAAAATTGACCTCAATATCAAAATTATATGTCGGAAACTTGTATGTTAGAATTCCAACTTGAGTGTCGGAGAGTGTTGAAAAAGTTGACCAGGTTTCGGATTTTTCAACACGTGTTGATTAAGTGTTGGAGAGTATCCGAGAGTGTCGAACATATGTTGAAGTGTCTGATACGACATGAAAGCTCTTGAAGAGTGTCGGTGCTTCATAGCAACCCGATCATCTCTCCATCTCGCATTTCATATGTTCTTGTCTTTTTTGTTGGCCAAGAAGGTCCTTTATCATCTTAGTGTGCAAAATGGTGAGTGTTAATTTTTTATTTTTTATTTTTGGGTTGAGATTTTCTGTTGGTTTTTTATGCATCGTTTGACTAATTTCCACTTCTAAATCTTTGTAGGGTTCGATTTCATTTTCTCAATTAGTCTTGTTGTTCTAATGATTTTCAATTTTCACTTGCTATGTTTATTGTTTTTATCTTATGTTAATACTTCATACCCAACACATGAAAATTCATGAACCGCATGAATTATTATATTAATGAAAGTTGTGTATTATCTGAGAAATAATATATATCTAATACATTTTACAAAAATTGATCTTTGCACATGCTTCTCTAAATAAAAAATAAAAGAATTGCTCTTTCTTTCCTATACCATTTCTTGAAAGGATAGTCTCTATGACTGCAATTTGATCAATAGAGAAAATTCATTACAAAGAGAGAAGACTTTTTAAGTGTTTGTAATCCCACATTTTCATTGATTTTTACTTCTCCATCTTTTTTAGCTTTTTTAATGAGTGAAGCATTGAGCATGAGATGCACATTCTCACCTGCCAATGAAGATTTTTGTTAGCCAGTGCACTCGAGCCCTTATTTGAGACTAAATTAGCCACATTCGATTTTGTTTGAAATAAAGTCAATTTTGGCTCTCTCTTGAGAAAACAACGACAATTTAGATTTCTATTTGAAATTTTCCCTAGCGACAATTATTGGCCTTACCACTTAACAAAATAAAATATAGCAAAATTTTTTACTGTATCTAGTATTTCTCCTGCCAATGTCTAAGTCAAGTCACGACTCCTCCCATTTCCCTTCAAATAATGCCAGTCTTCTATGAAGCGGTTAGCTCTTCAGCTCAACTTCAAAAGTTGTTTTGGTCGTGTAGGGATTTGTAGCTGCTTCATAGCCATGGAATCGCTGCAGCATCACCCACATACTGTTGCGAAAAGGCGAGCGATCGAACAATAATATAGACAGAAGAAGAAAATAAATCGAACACCGAATTTACGTGGTTTAGTCGTAAAGACCTACATCCATGGGGAAAGCATCAACGAATTTCACTATAGATCAAGCGATACAAGGAGATTACACACTCGAGTCACTCAAACACTCTCTCAATGTTTCCCAAGCCCCAATTACACTCAATAACGCATGCAGTATTTAGTCTCAAAATTTATCAAGAAATAATCTCTCAATCTCACAGAGAAATTACACGCAAATCTTACCTCAAGATTTAATCAGCTACAAACACTAATTCTTCTCGGACGTAATTGCACGAACGAAAAACAACAAGCCCACTTTCAAGCACTCGATATTTGGTGCTTCAAGATTGCTTGCATCAACAACTACGGAACACCAAGCACTCACGCGGTGCTTTAATTGTTCTCCTCTCCAGCCAACGAAAGAACCCACAAATCTTGTATGTGCATCGCCTCGGTCAAAAAGAGAAAATCCCAAGCCAAGTCAAATTAGGAAGTTCAACTTCCTCTAATCAAGCTTATATTCCCTTTTTATTTTTTATTTTTTATTTTTTTTTGTTTCCTCTCTTGGCCTAGGAAGTTGACGTGTAAATCTAAGAAGAAAGTCAAAGTTCCGACTTTCTTGTTTCAGTCTCCAATGGAATTGAATTATGGGAAATTGATCTTCGGATCTTCTTTGCTCGATTTCGAATGTTCGCAAAATATCAAATTCGGAATATTCGGAATTTCTCATTGGGCTTAAACTCGAGACATATTATAACAATCTCCACCTTGGCTCGACGTTTGAGCCAAGTTGCAATCGCTTCGCAAAAATTCAAACTCTGCCACTACTTTCCCATAGCCCCCGATAGGCTCAACCGCCACAGATATTATCCAAGTCCAAGCCTCGCTTGAACTTCACCATAACCGAGGACCTCATCAAAATACCAACTCCATTTGCACCTTTAACTGCTCCACAAGGATTTTCCGACGCAACCTCCTCAACCGCAAATAAAGTAAAACCATTGTTGCATCCATATTTATCAGGAGATCGAATACATACTTTGTCAATATCAGCAGTTACAACAATCATTGGCTCTATAAGCTCCACCTCGCTACAAGCACCATCTATGTCGATTACTTTGCTAGTACCCGTATACGCTACCTCAGGAGTTTTTGGTCGTAACTCCACCTCAAGTTGAACACCGTCCAGATTCGTATTAACACTGCCACAAACACTCATAGCCAGAAGTATCGGAAACTTGTCAAGGGTAACTTCTCTACTATCAATAGGTGAATTTATATCCAGGCACCACAACTGATTGCCCCACTCACCTTGTGCATAGCCATGGAATATACACCTTACCCTCCAATCGAGCTTACCATCACTCACTTGAAAATAACACGGGTAACCAAACATTTTAATAATAGAATAACCAGCAACGTTACCTGACCACACTTCTTCAGGAGTCCGTCATTCAATAGTAGTTGATGGGGATCTATTCACTAGGCAGCTTATCGTACTAAGCACATTAGCTTGGATTCTCCTAGCAATACCAGTACTAGAGATAATTTTTCAGGCCGTTTCTAGTAATGTATTGCTCATCAATTCTGCAAATTGTTGTGATTTACTGGCACTAGTGTGGTGTTTCACTATGCTCTCTTTCATGCAAAATTTATTTGCTAGCTATTCTTACCTTTTACCAAAAAAAAAAAAAAAAAAAAATTTATTTGCCAGCTTCGAGCAAAACTCTATGCTATTGTTAGTCCGCACATGCTTGATCGACTTACCAGTCTCCGTCTCGATCAAAGCTCTCAACCGTGTGATCCTGACACCAGCATCAAACTTGTGCATTGGAACAAACACCCAGGTCTTCCTCGAGCAGTCAAAAGACTCTCGAACAGATGCATCCGACGTCTCCGCAGCGAAATTTGTCACTATCTCACCTTGAAGTTTATACAGGCCTCCGTGCTTGATTCCTTTCATTATCACCAAGGCACCTCGAACAACCTTCAGAACTCCACCTTTTGAAGAATACCTGCAACCAGCTGAATCTAGGGCACCCAAAGAAATTAAGTTCTTTTTCAATTCTGGAACATGCCTCACTCCAGTCAATGTCCCATGATGCCATCATGCATTCTGATTTTAACATCACCAACACCCACAGTATCACATTCATTGTTGTTCTCCAACTGTACTTTACTATTATCCATGCATTGATAAGTAGTAAACCAGTTTCTATTTGGTGTGACATAAAAAGAACAACTAGAATCTAAAATCCATCCATCAACCGATGAATCATTAGTGACAGACAAGACATAATCGGCATTATCTACTACAGCTACAACATTATTTGCAGAATCAACTATAATTCCCTTACCCTTCTCATTCTTCAGCTTAAGGCAATTCCTTCTAAGATGCCCCCTCTTACCACAACTCCAACAGACAATATCAGCAATCCTAGATTGACTACGTCTGTTCATATCAGTACCACTCTTACCCACATGTATTATAGATCTTCCTCTATTTTCACCTACTAAAGCAACATGTTCGCCAGATTCTCTTCTATGAATATCCTCGCTCAGAATCAAATCTCGAATCCCATCAAACGCCAAACTTGTTGACCTAAAGGAATTACTAACGGTAGTAACAGTAGTATTCCAACTATTAGGCAATGAGGATAATAGAATCAAAGCAGGTACCTCATCTTCAAAGTCAATCTCAACTGAACTCAATTGATTAACAATCACATTGAATTCATTGATATGATATACAACTGATGCACCTTCGCTCATCTTCAAATTAAACAGACGTCGCATCAAATAGACCTTGTTGATCGCAGAGGGCTTCTCGTACATATCTGATAGGGCTTGCATCAAATCAGTTGTGGTCTTCTCCTTCAAGATGTTAAACGCGACGTTACGAGCCAACGTCAGCCGAATAATACCCATAGCTCGTCTATCCAGCAAATCCCAATCAGCTTGCTTCATTGACTCTGGTTTCTCCCTAGATAAGGGCAAGTGCAGTTTCATCTGGTAAGATAATCTTCAATCTGCATCTTCCAAAAACTAAAATCCTTCCCATCAAATCTGTCAATTCTCATTTTTATTTCTTCTGTCGTCATCGATTTGCTTCAACTTAGCCAAGCCTGGCTCTGTACCAATTGTTGCGAAAAGGCGAGTGATCGAACAATAATATAGACAGAAGAAGAAAATAAATCGGACACCGGATTAACATGGTTCAATCATAAAGACCTACGTCCACGGGGAGAGCAGCAGCGAATTTCACTATAAATCAAGCGATACAAGGAGATTACACACTCGAGTCACTCAAACACTCTCTCGGTGTTTCCTAAGTCCCAATTACACCCAATAACGCACGCAATGTTTAGCCCCGAAATAATTTCTCAATCTCACAGAGAAATTACACGCAAATCTTACCTTAAGATTTAATCAGCTACAAACACTAATTCTTCTCGGATGTAATTGCACGAACGAAAAACAACAAGCCCACTTTCAAGCACTCGATATTTGGTGCTTCAAGATTGCTTGCATCAACAACTATGGAACACCAAGCACTCACTCGGTGCTTCAATTGTTCTCCTCTCCAGCCAACGAAAGAACCCACAAATCTTGTACGTGCATCGCCTCGGTCAAAAAGAGAAAGTCCGAAGCCAAGTCAGATTAGGAAGTTCAACTTCCTTTAATCAAGCTTATGTTCCCTTTTCTTTTTTCTTTTTATTTGTTTTCTCTCTTGGCCTAGGAAGTTGACGTGTAAATCCAAGAAGAAAGTCAAAGTTCCGACTTTCTTGTTTCAGTCTCCAACGGAATCGAATTATGGGAAGTTGATCTTCGGATCTTCTTTGCTCGATTTCGAATGTCCGCAAAATATCAAATTCGGAAAATTCGGAATTTCTCATTGGGCTTAAACTCGAGACATATTATAACACATACAATGTGATGAACAATGGCGCAAATTGGAAGTGGAGACGATGATGAGACCCAAGTACATTTTTGCCCCCTTAATTTCTCTCTTTTTTTCTTCTCTCCTATTGAAAAAAGGTTGTATTTTCTTCTCATCAGTTCTTTGTTATCTAGATTGATTTGTTCCATGTTCATGTGATGATTTCCGAGGTGCAGACACCGAGAGTTCTGAAACTTGGCACAAGATGACACTTAAGTTGCATTTGGTAACATTTCTGTTTGGTAGGACTCACAATTTTTTTTTGTAATGTATAATTTATTTTAGAATTTTCTTTTTTCCCTCTCTTCTTCTTCTTGCTCCTCCTCTAGCGGGCGGTGGCAACAGTGACTGACAAGCTGTAGCGGCCGACGATTGATGGCGGCGACAGCGGCAAGGGGCAGCAGGCAGGGGACGGCAGGGAAGAAGAAGAAAAGAAAAAAAAGAAAAAGACTTATTTTTAGAAATTGTTCCCAGGAATAAGAAGCTACTTTTTTCTAATCTTATTTCAATTCCAAATCTATTCTCTGGCTATTTTTCTATTCCAGAGAATAGAAAAATTAGTTGATGTTAACCAAATGGATTTTTGTTCTTTTTCTACTTCGGGAAACAAAAGAACAAAAAGACCAAGGAACATAAATGTTACCATGCAAGCCCTTGAGTACCAAAAGTTCCAAAAGGTATACTTAAGTGCCAACATTGGACAAAAATAGAACATTTAATTGCCAACGGTGAAAAATTCCGGCTAAACGGTTGACGTGGCATTTTTTAATGACTTTTTTTTACTAATGTGGCAATTTTTCTAAAAAAATTATCCAAGTGGCAATTCTTTTCAAAAAATATCCACAAAAAATTTCTTTTAAAAAACTATTCACGTTAATAAAAAAACCCCTAAAATTAATTGTTAAAATAAATATTAATAAAAAAAATTAAAAATTGAATTATTATTTTTTTTAAAAGGAAGAAGAAAAGGGAATAGCAATTCGATGAGGGCTGAGGCCCTTGTTGCCGCCACCCCACCATTGCCAGAAAGGGTCGGCAATGGTGGGGCGAGCGGCTAGGCCCTCCCTTAGATCCAGCGAGGGTCGCCGACCCTTGCCTAGAGGAGCCAAGGGCCGTTGGCCGCTGGCTGTGGTGGGGGTGGCCCTTGGCCCACAAACCCTCACTGGTGGTCGGCCAGGGTTGTCAACCACTGCCCAGGGGCCGTTGACCCCGATTGACACTCACCCCACTGTCACCGGCACTTTCTTGCGATAGTGGGGCGGCGGCGATGGCGAGGGCCTTAGCCCTCACCGAACTGTTGTTCCTCATTCTTCTTCCTTTAAAAAAAAATAGTTTGTTTTTTGAATTTATTTTTAATTAATATTAAATTAATAAATTTAAGGGCAAAACGACGTCGTTTTACTCTTTTTATTGATGTGTTGGCTTTGGGCGAGCCACGTAGACCGCATATATTTTTTAAAATAATGTCATGTCAGATTTCTAGATACTTTCACCGCGTTTGGCACTTAAGTATACATTTTGGAACTTTTAGCAGTAAAGTGTCCACCCGTGCCAAGTTTTGACACTCTCGGTGTATTTTATCGGATGATTTCCTTTGTTCTTGTTAGGCCTTTGTGAAAGATTGGGGAGATACATGTGGAGACATCTGAGCATAAGGCACGCCAACTTTAGATGTTCCTGGTGGGAAGAAGTTTAGACCATCTCCTGTCGCTTTCAAAGGCCCATCCAAGTCTTCAAGCATTAACGTTTAGGCGAGACAAAGATTCTCGAGGATTAACATTTTTAGCTGATGTTTTGTAGAATGAAAACTTATTCGAGTTTGACAAAGTCATAGTCGAAATTGGTAGCAACAATTACACACGTGAGGTTTTCTGTCATTTTTTGTTGTGTCATGATGTATGCCAGATTGGTTCTTGAATCATTCAACTAGATCTACTTTGAATAATGGACCCACGTGGTAAGAGTCTCAACTCAAAGAGAATATAGCTTGATTGAGTAAACCGATATGAGCTTTCTAATTTTTTCAGGGCAATAGAACTTAATTCCTAGTATAAATTTTTGAACACTAAGCGACGCGTTCATTTAAGGGTTTTAATCTTTACATTTCTAAGTTTAAGTAATCAATTTTTAATAAAAATTTCCCCACTATTAATGTACAAGATTCTCTCCTCTTGGAGAACAGATTGATGGGACCTTAGGTGCTCGTAGTTCACTAATAAGTGGATGAAAACATTCCTTAGCGGACAGCCGGTTGGTTTTCCGTGACGTGGCCAATCTCAATGTCAAAGGATCATAACAAGTGGATGGCCAGGGCTCACTTTGGTGGGGTGGAGCTGAGGTCAGTCAACACACATCATCAATTATACGAAAGTTTAATGTCAATCAGCGAACTATTGATGGCGTTGAGAAGGTCCTTTTCCCATTTGATAGAGCTAGCACCTTTCCTCTCACTACAAGTATCGTCAATTTATGGATGAATTTGTTGCAAAAGAAAAATGACAATTTTTGTGGGTTTGATCAATAGGAATGAATGATCTAATAATGCTATCTACATATAGATACAAAGGTTTTTTCTTTTCTGATATCATTTATTCTGATCCATCCATATTTATCTTGATTAGAGGTGAACAAACTGGACTATGACGCCGGTAACTAGAAAGAGTTTGTGGCATGTGTCGAGCCACCATTTAGGTTGGTTATGTTAGAGCAAACTCTACGGTTTATGTGCAATGTTCAGTGAAGGGTGTTCCTTGTTTGGTTCTGATGTGTTCTATTTGTTGTCCTTGCTCCTCATAGAATTGATTCTAAGGAATAGTATAAATGAGCCAAGAGAGTAGGATTGCATTGGTCTTCTATTTTGATATTAGTATTTCATTGAGCATGAAAATTTTACGATGCATAGTTTCGATTGGATGCCTCATGAAATATTCTTGTGGTGGGGCTATCCGAAGAGGACTTGAAGTCATTGAGATTAAGAAGTATTTAACTTTCATTTTTTAAATGAAAGATTTGGTTAAAGCATATATTATCTTAAGTATTAAAATTAAAAAAATAGTGGGGGTTATTCTTTGAGCTAAAGTGATTACATGGAGAAGATGTTGTATAGATTTAAACATCTTGTTTTCAAATATATAAGTACTCCATTTGATTCCTGGTGGAGGGTTTTTAATGTGTGTACTATGGGTCTTTAATGTATGTGATGCATTATACTAGACCTGATATTGTTTATTTTGTGTGCAAGTTGAGTAGAGATACTAGTAATCCAATATAGAACATTGGAGGGTTATCTTATTATTCTATATTAATCTAGCTATAACAGAAGCATACACCGATGTTAGTTGGGTTACAAGTGTGAGAGATAAACAATCCATTAATGGATTAATTTTCACATAACTTCAATGTGTTGTTTCTTGGACGAGCAAGAAACAAATATACATAACTTACTCAATAATAGAATCTGAATTAATTGCTTTAGCGGCAACTGGGAAAGAGACCGAATGGATTAGGAATTTGTTGTTGGATTTCAAATTATGGCCTATTCCTATGTCTCCTATATCTATCCACTATGATAGTCAGCTACTTTGGCAAGAGCCTATAGTAGTACCTATAATAGTAAGTCTAGACATATTAGTTTAAGACATGAATATGTGAGACAATTGATTAAATATGGTACCATAACAATTGTCTATGTGAGGTCAAGTAATAATCTTGCCGATCCTTTGACGAAGGCTCTACTGAGAGACGTGGTAATAATGACCTCATAAGAAACGGGGTTGAAATCCTTTAATTGAAATCACAAATAATAATAACCCGACCTTTTTCTAGAACATCACTAGTTACAAGGTTTAATGGGTAAGAACAAGTTATTGAATGTGATTGTTTGATGTTGACGTAGTCCTGATATGAGAAGTCAATATCGTTTGTTACATTTTGTAGATTGAATTGAATTCTTAATGAAGCATATTACAAATTTGTAATGTGTTAATAGTAACAGAAGTACATTGTAAATACTTCACCTATATGAACTTAGAAGTGGTGCTACTTCTTACGAAAGTTAAGGTTGCTTTCTAGAGAGCTCATGGAACAGGATCAAGCACATTGCCATAATAGTATAGAGTAATATAGAACTTCTCGCTGGAACATGAAGTTAGTGTATGTGCGGTATGTCCGGTTCTATTATATAAAAGTACAAATTTAAAGCCGAGCTACTTGTCACTTTGATAGAGCTTTGAGATATTTGCACTAAGTAAAGGTTTAACTCGAAAGAGATCTTTATGTATGTATATTAATCTCACGGAAATTTTGGCTGTATATTTCTAACATATTATTTTTTTTGTTTTTGTTTTATAAACAAAAGTTGGGGATTGTTGGTAGTTTGTTTATAAAATAAATGAAGAGGTGCCTTGTCCCACATCGAAAAGATGTGAATGTGCACGTGGGCGAGATTTGGTACTAATCGACGATCATTATTTTTATTTATTGAAAAAATCGGATTTATTTCTATAAAAAAAGTAACTATAAATCTTGTTGAAACAGTACGACTGTTCACGAAAAGTTACCGTTATTTATTATTTATTATTTATTTAATTCAGAATTTTTATGTCTTTTCAACGTAACCTTTGAGATGTACTTGTTCATTTTGCAACATTTCCCGAAAGGTTGTCTTTGTTCTTTTTTGTAATCTTTTGAAGAGTTGCATTTATTCGAAAGACAAAGATAAGTACGTTTTTTTTGAGATCAAACTAACTTTTTCTTCAATTTTTTCATTTTCTTTCGAAAGAAACTACAACCATTGTGTTCAATTGTTTCCCATGAGAAACCCCGGAGAAAAATTATAATTGCTATCTAATATTCTCATTTGAGACTTTGATGTATTTTGGAGGAAATTTGCCGATGACTATTAACAACTTTGTGGGGCAAATAAATCCTTAAAGAAAGTGATATCATGCCTCAAAGTCCAACTTCATTACTCTAAAGATTCGACTTCATTGTTCTACCTAATTTGAAGCCATATTTTCCTAAGATGGACACCACTGAGCAAGGGAATACTAAAGCTAAACATCAAGACGATCTTTCCACGAAGTATCATACCAAGGCTCCGTAGCTTGCATTTGCCGCAACTTTGGTGGGAGATTGATGAAATGGTTCGCATGGAGTGTGAAGGCTTTTTAAGCGCTTCAAGCCGAAACCGTTGCATGTCTTCATTCCTTCAATTACTTCTCAACAAAATTTGAATTGAACTTTACTCCTGAGTCAGACAATCTAAGAGTAGTGGAATCTCTCACGAGCAACTTTGTCCATGTGCTCATCACTGACTGCAAGACACTTCTGACACAATATCCACGTCTAAAGCTAGCCGATTATCCTAAAGAAAGAAATAAGTTTGCAGATTAGATTGTTTAGACTCATCAATGTAAAGCCCTTCCATAAAACTAGCGTTCTAATCCCACTCCCCTCTTTGGGAGCTTATTTGCTATGAAGCTCCTTTATCATGTAATAAAGCCCGTACTTAATGAAATGGAAGGTGGTTTTTCTATAAATTAAAAAAGAAAAGAAAAGGCCAGCCCTAATACGGACGAAATTGACTCGTCTTCTTCAAACCACGTCACAATCCATGATCTTCACATCGGAATAGGTACTCAATTGGCTAATTGCGAAACTATCGCATCATGTTCTCATTGCATTTACCGAATTTTATCCCTGTTCTTATTTTCTTTGTGTATTCACGATTGATCAATCTTTTATGTGCGCTACAATGACGAGCAAGGGGATGGTTGTATTGCCATAAATAGTTGAACTTTTCTCTATCAATATTACCGGTGTTACATGTGGTCCGAGCCATGGTATAAGGGAAGCTACACTCCTTGCTGCATCACTTTTGATCGCTGGTTTTACTATCAAGCCCTAATTCGATCTGCCTCTTGCAATGCGCGTATGTTGTTGGTAGCTTAAGAGAACTGGTGCAGAATTGTACATTTACCAGAACGGTAACAGAGCTGAGGATCAAGATTTGGCAAGTGTTGGGAAAGTCAGATTCCCTGAAACCGGATTCAACATCAAATCGAACCTCTAAAACGAATGCGAAAGACGGCCCCAGGAAGAACATGTATCACCGATCAAAAGTTACACTACATAATCGAGCGTACCTTATTGTCCACAGATTAAACACCAATGCTGAAGTTCGAGGAAGAATTTGATCCCGTTGTACCAAGGAGCGCGCTGTTGCTATTAGGGGGAGAAAAGAACGTATGTCTCTTTTTTGTTTTCTTCTTTTGTCTTTTTTTAGGGAGAGAGAGAAAAACGACGTACGCTGTCTGAGGAGGGAGAAAGTGTCTGCACACCATTCATCCAAAAGGTACGTGCCTTTTATCCCTTTTTCCCTCAAAGCGTCTCCTCCAAGAGACGTAATTCTTCAACATTTCATCCAAAAGACGCAACCCTCAACGCATCCTTTCACACATGGGCCCTAACTTTGCGGGCCGGATTCTTAGGCCCAACATGGGCGGACGGGCCTTAAGCCCATCATAAAACCATCAGCAAGTAAATAGTTCATCACGATACGATACTGGATTCTTGATATTCTGAAAGGGGTTGCACTTCTCATCCTTTCCTAACGATTTTCTCTGCCCTTCTATAGGGCAGTTCCGGCTATTGTCAAGAACGTAATTTTTCGAGCAGATCACACTTGTGCAAGCCGCAAACCCCATCATCATAAATCAATTTTACAGCGACTCACCCTATCCCCTTCTATAAGACATGAGATGCTTACCTTGATCATGCATAGTCTGTCAATCGTCAAGAATTCAAAAAAAAAAAAAACCAAAATTCACTCAAACACATGATTAACACATGATGCTTTCTCGAACTAGGGGTTTCGAGGGACTTCAGCTACAACGCGGGCGATTGCATTTTATTGTGCATCGGGCAGTAACATTTTGCTGAACCACATCTCCATAAGATCATCTTCTGGAAAAAGCCCTCACTAGTTTATGCTAGAATTCCCATGGATCAGCTGCCTTCACTGTACCTCCAGTGCCATGCTCAGAATCATGTTAGAAAAATACACGTCTCCAGTGTAGCATGATTGGCGTTGACGTGAACTTTTTATATTTTTTTAAAAAATTCCGAATTTTGCATATATATTTTATTTTTGTTTTCTGTTTGTTCCCTCGCCAGCGATAATGAAAAAATAATTATAAAATAAAATTATATATATAAATTCAGTCAACTAAGATAAGGATTTTCGGCTATGTCTAAATCAGCAAATTATCAGAAGGTTAAGACTGAATTGGCATAGTATAATAAACTTAACTTTTTTTTATTGATAATTTTCCTCTTTTGGTGCCTGAGTAGGATAGGAATTATTTTTTCCCTGTTATAGGTGTAATAATAAATGCTGGGATTCTAGGTGCCTAAATAATTCCACAATTCCATCTGTAAATAAAAGCCCTATGAAGATGTTAAGGACAACACCCGATATTTCTCCATCTCGCATTCCATCTGTTCTGGTCTTTTTTGTTGGCCAAGAAGGTCCTTTATGATCTTAGTCTGCAAAATGGTGAGTGTTAATTTTTTTTCCTTTAGAGTTGGAATTTTCTGTTGGTTTTTTACGCAAATTTTGACTAATTTTCCCTTCTAAATATTTGTAGGGCTCAATTTCATTTTCTCAATTGGTCTTGTTGTTATGATGGTCTTTGATTTTCATTTGCTATGTCTATCGTTTGTATCTTATGTTAATACTTCATACCCAACACATGAAAATTCATGAACCGCGTCGATTCATTACAAAGAGAAATAAATAAATAAAAAATTGCTCTTTCTTTCCTATTATACCTTTTCTCGAAAGGATAGTCTCTACAACTACGATTTCTTCGGTAGAGAAAATTCATTACAAAGAGAGAGAAGACGCTTTAAGTGTTTTTAATCCCGTATTTTCATTGATTTTTACATCTCCATCTTTTTTAGCTTTTTAATTAATGAAGCACTGAGCATGAAATGCCGATATCTAAGTCAACTCGCGACTCCTCCTCTTACCCTTTGAAAAATGCCAGTTTTCTATTAAGTGGTCAGTTCCTCGGCTCGACTTCAAAAGCTGTTTTGGTCGTGCAGGGATTTGTGGCTGCAATATACTTGGTCCTCTTCGCTGCTTCGTCAACTTTTTCAAGCCACGGAATCGTTGCAGCATCACCCACATACAATGTGGTAAACTATGGCGCGACTGGAAGTGGAGACGATGATGATGCCCAAGTACATTCTTTTTCCCTTAATTTCTCTCCTTTTTCTTCTCTCCTATTGAAAAAAGCCTGTATATTCTTTTTTCTATTTTCTTTTTTGTCATTTCAGTTGATTTGTTCGTGTTGATGCGATGATTTCCTTTGTTCTTTTTAGGCCTTTGTGAAAGCTTGGGAAGACACATGTGGAGACAGCGGAGCAAAAGGCACACCAACTTTAGCTGTTCCCGGTGGGAAGAAGTTTAGACCATCTCCTGTCGCTTTCAAAGGCCCATGCAAGTCTTCAAGCATTAACGTTCAGGCAAGACACAAAGATTCGGGAGGATTAATATTTTTACCTAATGTTTTGTTGACTGAATTTCATGTCAAAATAGTTAGGAACTTGTTCGGCAAAACTCATTTGAGGCCAACAATGTCATAATCAAAATTAATAACAACAATTAAAGTGCAAGGTTCTCCGTCATTTTTCTCGAATGATTATATTTGTATCATACAATAAATCTTGATTAGATACATTGAAAAGAGCTTACTGCTCAACCTTTTAAGCGCAAAAGAACTTAATTCCTCATCAAAAATTTTAAACACTAAGTCACGCCGGACTGAATCTATACATTTCTAAGTTTAAGTAATCAATTATTAATATATATTTTTTTTGTCATTGCGACCACTTCTTTGCTCCAAACATAGCATAATGTAAATCACTCTCCCTTCTTGGAGAACAGATTGATGGGACTTTAGTTGCTCCTAGTTCGCTAAGTGGTTGGAAAGGCTGCTCTTCGGGTAGATGGTTGAATTTCCAGGACGTGGCCAATCTCAATGTCAAAGGATCAGGACAAGTCGATGGCCAGAGTTCGCTTTGGTGGGATGGAGCAAAGGTGAGTCGACACACATCATCACGTAATAGATGAGTTCTCTATTACTTTTCACCATCACATCTTTTTGCAATCTGAGCAAAAATTATGGATCTTCATCTTGTAGGGACCAGATGGCTGCGAGAATCGACCAACTGTAAGAAGCCGATTCCCAACGCCTTGAACCAATTCAAGATCTTCTTATTAGCCCATATTTTAGGATCGAGTCTTCCAATTTCAATGACTAGGAAATTGTGTTCGCAGGCCTTGGGCTTTTTAAATTGCGTCAATCTGGTCCTAAGTGGACTGCACCACGTTAACAGTCCAAGGAACCACATCTCCATCACTAATTGTGATAATGGTATCATCTCCAATCTCCAAATAACCGCACCTGAAAGTAGCCCTAACACAGATGGAATCGACATTTCTCACACTAATAACCTTGAAATTCACGACCTTGACATTCAAACAGGTAAATAAGCTCTAATTACATTGCAGTGAAGTTTCTTTTTACATGTTGATGATCTATCGCACAATGCTATGTAATATAGGGGATGATTGCATCGCTATAAATGGTGGCTCCAGCAACATTAGTATCACTAGAGTTTCATGCGGACCTGGCCATGGTATAAGGATAGATGTCGTGTTACCGGTGTGGTCGAGATGTGCCTTATATGATCCAAACTAATAGTTAGGATATATACATTTTAAATTTTGATGTGTTTTGTCTTTATATATGTTTAGTATCGGAAGCTTAGGAAAGAATGGAGCTCACGACACAGTCGAGCAGGTACAAGTGCGGGATTGTAGCTTCAGTGGAACTACGAATGGAGTGAGGATCAAGACTTGGCAGGTGACCAGGGGCTCTATAGCTTAAAAAAGAATGATGATAGCTCCCAATGAACAAAAAACAAGATTACATAGATCTCTTACTCTTTTCTTTTTGCTCCCGCTAACCTATCTCCTCTACTTTACATACATACAGGGAGGTTCGGGATATGCCAAGAATATTATTTTCGATCAAATCAAGCTCGACGCAGTGAGTAACCCAATCATCATCGACCAATTTTATAATCCCGGAGGAGCTCAACTGAATGAGGTAATCTCGCAAGGAAATTTCGAGCACCTTGCTGTAACATTGCAAGCTAAAGAACTAACAATATAGAAAGTTTGTCGAGCGTTAATTACCGAGCCAGGGGAACCTTTTCAGCAAAAGCTTCCGCGACCTGTTAACCGTAAACGAGATGTCTTTTAATGTATCGGTATCATCAGGATTAAAGTTCCTATATTGATTTTCTGGCATGAGACGTGTCAATGAAG
This sequence comes from Eucalyptus guilfoylei, assembly GCA_016097605.1. NCBI lineage: Eukaryota > Viridiplantae > Streptophyta > Magnoliopsida > Myrtales > Myrtaceae > Eucalyptus > Eucalyptus guilfoylei. The sequence continues at coordinate 29,527,837 of CM027862.1, forward strand.
AAGGGATGTCGATGCAGGCATCCAGCGTGGTGGTGAGCGACGTGAGTTTCACCAGCATTCGAGGGACCAGTGCTTCAGACCAAGCCATCACACTCAGCTGTTCGAGCGTAGGTTGCTCGGATATCAGATTGGACAACGTCCACATAACATCATCGAAGCCTGGAGATACGGTCACTGCCAAGTGTGAGAATTGCCATGGATCAGCTACTTCGACCGCACCTCCAGTTTCTTGTTTAAATCATTAGTTGCCAAGCACATAAGCAAGCTGCAGTTTATGCATGTAGACATTCTAATAGATTCTGCAGATGTCTCCCATGTCTATGAAAATTTGTAATTCAGTTGATATAAGATGCTGAAATGCATTTCCATGCCATTTTTAATAAAAAGCAAGGTTTTGTCAATAAATTGAATTGACGTCTATGAGTCAAAAGTACGTGTGACGCTTTGCACATATAATGCGGAGTCATTATACAGTATATGGTTTGTACATAAGAAAAGTCACGTGGTCGATATCATTTCTACACCATTCAATTTGAAACGTATAATCTATGAACTTTGATGAAATTTTCGTTAGTAAACTTACTTTATTGATCGAATTCCATATTTTTGTCGCAAAGGAATGAAAGGTATGGCATATAGTCTTCCTCTTTCTTTCCCAACCCTCATCAGCAGTGTAAAGTGGTAGCTTTTGCTGCTGCGTTTCAATTTATTACGATAAATTATTTTATGTCCCTAAAATGGTAGACATCGAAATGATTAACTTAATCGGGTAAGTGACGAAAGATCGATAAATTACGGGTCTCCATTTACAAATCAAAATTTCCCCGGGCCATAATAGAAGGTAATCTCAAAGTGCTCTTGGGATAGCGGAAATTGGAAAGTACCCAAAACATAAATCTAGGAAAATCTTCAAACTAAGCTGAATTTCATATGTCATACCAGTGACTAAAATGGGAGTACATCGATACGAAGTTGTCTTCTGGTGCAGGAAGTGGTCGTGCCATGTGTCATCTTTCTAGTAGCCTCGTCTAAGTATGCCCTAGGAATGTGGAGCGATCGCCTGTTAATAACGTGCTGAAATACGGTGCTACATGTTACCTTGCAAATAAGTCGCCAGAAGTAGCATGATCCAGCTACGTCGGTCGACCAAATTCAAGTTTGGTCACCAGAAGCATGTCGTATGGTGACTTTCTGGCAACTTATGGAGATATTTTAGCTATGCGAATGAATTTGTCTCTTTTCCTGTTGGTGTATTGACTGATGGAACTTTGGTTGCTCCAAGTTCATTAGGGAAGTTGGCAGATCTGCTATGGAAATAGCTGGTCCGCCTTTCTTAATACACCCAATCTCATCAGTAGAGGCTCAGGAGGAATCGACGGCCAAGGTTCACTTTGGTGTAGTGGAGCCAAGGTTACCTTACTCTGTTTTTTTGCAAATTATAAATCACTAAGCAAAACTATATTTCACTTAAATCACGCACTTATAAAGCTTTTGATCTCATAGATTTGTGAAATTGTTATTCCTTGAGGAACTAATTGTATTTAATTTTGCAAGCTTCGTCAGGTTGCTATTGACAAACTCTTCGACTAATGATTTACTCATTCTATAGTCTCATGATATTCAAATTCATTTTGTTTTCATTGAGTAGATCCGATGACGTACCGATTGTGCGTTATTGACAATTCAAAGGGTCACATTGCTACAGACTTTTGTTGTGGTGCAACTCTCTCCAACCTCAATAGAATTGCCCCTCAATCCAGCCCTAACACTAGAATCAGAGAGAAGAAGGGACCCAAGTGGCTTGCCCAAGTGATGGACACCACCGATCAAAGGAATACTAAAGCTAAACATTGGCGGATCTTTCCCCGAGGATCATGCGAAGGCTCCAAAGCTTGCATTTGCCGCAACTTTGAGGGGAGATGGTTCGCATGGAGAGTGAATGCTTTTTAAGCGCTTTAAGCCGAAACCATCGCATGTCTTCATTCCCTCAATTACTTCTCAACAAAATCTGAACTGAACTTTACTCTTGAGTAAGACAATCTAAGTATAGTAGATTCTCTCACGGGCAACACTGTCCACGTGCTCATCACCGACTACAAGACACTTCTGGCCCCATATCCACATGTGAAGCTAGTGGACTGTCCTAGAGAAGGAAATAAGCTTTGCAGACTGGGTTGTGAAGGCCCATAAATATAAAACCCTTCCACAAAACCGGTTTCTAATTCCCCTCCCCTATTTGGGAGCTTATTTGCTATGAAACCCTTTATCCTATAATGGGGCCCGTACTTAATGAAATGGAAAGTGGTTTTTCCATAAATGATTTTTTAAATTTAAAAAAAGCCAGCCCTAATACAGATAGGATTGACTTATCTTCTTCAAACCATGTGACAATTTATGATCTTGACATCGGAATAGGTACTCAATTGGTTAATTGTGAAACATCGGTAATTTTATTCCTCATTCTTATTGTCTTTGTGTATTCACGATTGATCAAGCTTTTTATGTGTGCTACAATGATGTGCAGGGGATGATTGTATTGCCAAAAATGGTAAAACTTTCTCTATCAATATTACAGGTGTTTCATATGGTCCGGGCCATGCAACAAGGTAAGCTACAATCATTGCTTCATCACTTGTAATTGCTGGTTTTATTATCAAGCCCTAACTTGATCCGCCTCTTGCAATGCGTGATAAATTGTTGGTAGCTTAGGAGAACTGTTGCGGAATTGTACGTTTGCTAGAACGACTAACGGAGCTGAGGACCCAGACTTGGCAAGGAAATAGTTCATCACGATCGATACTAAATTCTTAATAATTTGAAACGGGCTGCACTTCTCATCCTTTCCTGCCGATTTTCTCTCCCCTTCTCTATAGGGAAGTTTCGACTATTGTCAAGAACGTCATTTTTCAAGCAGACCACGCTCGTGCAAGCCGCAAAGCCCATCATCATAAACCAATTTTACAGCGATTCGCCATATCACCGAATTTCGGTAAGACAGATGCTTACCTTGATCATGCACAGTCTGTTAAGTGTCAAGAACCAAAAAAATTCACTCAAACACATGATCAACACATGATGCAGTCTCGAGCTCAGTGGGTTTCGAGGGACTTCAGCTACAACACGGTCGATTACATTTTACTGTGCATCGCGCGGTAACATTTTGCTGGACCTCACCTCCATAACATTATCTTCCGGAAAAGCTCTCACTAGTTTCTGCAAGAATGCCCATGGATCAGCCGCCTTCACTATACCTCCAACGCCATGCTTAGAATTAGAATGATGTTAGAAAAATACCCATCTTCTATGTGACACAACCGACGTTGACATGGACTTTTTATTTTTGTTAAAAATTCTGAATTTTTGTATATATATTTTTATTTTTTTCCTTTTTTCTCACCCGTGACAAGAAAATAAATATAAAAGAAATTATAAAATATAAAAAAATTCATTCGACCAAGAGAAGGATTTTCAGCCATACCACTTAGAATGATCGGCGTCCACGTCATTAATTTCATGTCAAAATTGATCGAAATGATTACATTAATAACTTACCAAATCATCAAAATGTTATGATTGAATTGACATAATATAATAAGTTTAAAATTTTCATTTCATAATTTTCCCAATTTGCTCCTACCCAAAAAGAAAGCATTATGAAACAACATGCAAATAAATTATCCTCTTTTGGTGCCTGGGTTTTTTTTTTTCATTGTTATAGGTGTAATAATAAATGCTGAAATTGTAGGTGCCTAAATAATTCCACAATTCCATCTGTAAATAAAAACCCTGGGAAGATGTTTAGGACAACAACTCGACTAAGTAGCATCGTCACGCGACACGACACGACACAACACGCCGACACATCGTTTATCAAAAAACAGAAAATTCCGACATGTTGAGACCCATTATTAAATATATATTTAATAAATTATCGTTTTTGTGATTATTTCAATCAAATTAATTTGAATCAAATTCATAAATAAATAATTAAAAAAGCCTAGAATGAATATACACTAAAAACATTTATCCACCATTTATTAATATCATTCATTGTTTCAATTTGACAAATTCAACTCTATTTCAATAATTCATAAAACTTGGAGAAAAAAATAAGCGATTCCTATTCTAGACTTGCATGCTAGATATGTTGGAAGAGGAGAAAAAAAACTTAAGGGGTGAATTGTGTATTACGGGAAGTGGGAGTCAAAAGAGAAGAGAAAACTAGGTTTTTCTTCTTTCTCCATTTATTATTTTTATTATTGTCTTTTATTTTCACACACACACACACAGATATATATATATATATATATATATATTTTTTTTATATTTTTTTTTTCACCTCTCATTTATTGAAATTTTAAAATTGACCTCAATATCGAATCATATGTCGGAAACTTGTATATTAGAATTCTAACTTGAGTGTCGGAGAGTGTCGAAAAAGTTGACCAGGTTTCGGATTTTTCAACACGTGTTGATCAAGTGTCGAAGAGTATCGGAGAGTGTCGAACATGTGTCGAAATGTCTAATACGACACGAAAGCTTTTGAAGAGTGTCGGTGCTTCATAGCAACCCGATCATCTCTCCATCTCGCATTTCATCTGTTCTTGTCTTTTTTGTTGGCCAAGAAGGTCCTTTATCATCTTAGTGTGCAAAATGGTGAGTGTTAATTTTTTATTTTTTATTTTTGGGTTGAGATTTTCTGTTGGTTTTTTATGCATCGTTTGACTAATTTCCACTTCTAAATCTTTGTAGGGTTTGATTTCATTTTCTCAATTAGTCTTGTTGTTCTAATGATTTTCAATTTTCACTTGCTATGTTTATCGCTTTTATCTTATGTTAATACTTCATACCCAACACATGAAAATTCATGAACCGCATGAATTTTTATATTAATGAAAGTTGTGTATTATCTGAGAAATAATATATATCTAATACATTTTACAAAAAATGATCTTTGCACATGCTTCTCTAAATAAATAATAAAAGAATTGCTCTTTCTTTCCTATACCATTTCTTGAAAGGATAGTCTCTATGACTGCAATATGATTAGTAGAGAAAATTCATTACAAAGAGAGAAAGACTCTTTTAAGTGTTTGTAATCCCACATTTTCATTGATTTTTACTTCTCCATCTTTTTTAGCTTTTTTAATTAGTGAAGCATTGAGCATGAGATGCACATTCTCACCTGCCAACGAAGATTTTTGTTAGCCGGTGCACTCGTGTGACATCCCAAATTTTACCGACCTTCATTAGGGTAATTAGATCATTAGGAACTTAGATTAATTAGATTGGGCCAGAAAGTGAACCCGATGGATCATGAGAAATGTGTGGGCTTGAGAAATAAGTGGGCCATACGAATTGGACTTGAGAAGTCTAATGAGAGATTATGGGCTTGAACTTGGCTTGAAGCGGGCCAAGGTTCGAAATTATCAGATTTGTAGATTTAGTTTAGTGGGCCAGATTATTATATATTAAGTTTATTGGGCCATAAATGAATATTTAGGCCCGAGTGATTTTATTTTATAGATGATAGTTATGATCATTTGATTAGTGATTGTAATGTTAATATCAATTTCGAACATTAGCATTTCTTGTGATGAATTCTTTATAGACTAACATTGACTAGTCGATATGTTATATATATATGTCATGACTTTGTATAATTATAAAAGGATTGAAATCAAGTAGAAACAAAAGGAAATTAATTGAAAAACATTAGACACTAATGAACCAACTAATGACATGGATTAGAAACAAATTGAATTTGAGACAACAAACTTAGAGGCCAGGGCACTTCCCTTTTCTCTCTTGTTTTTCTCACTCGACACCCACGGTTTTCTATTCCCTAGAAACCGAAACTAGCAACTTCAAGAAACACAATCATTAACAAAAATCTCATCAGTACTCTAGCCTAGGGATTAGCTTTGTAGATCTATTTCCCTCTTAAGTTTCGGAACCCTCTCTCTCTCCATATAAAAACCGAGAAACCCATCTTCATCTTCTTCTTTCTGTTTTCTCTCGGTCGAGCAGTGAAGAACCAGAAGCAAACCAGCGATTTCTTCTTCTTGCATGCGAGATTTTGGTGTTGATCTTGAAGCATCTTTGTGTTGTTTAGTAGCTGAAGCAAGGTAAGGAAAGATACAACTCTAAATTAAAAGTTATCCATTGTTTTGTCAAGAAAGCTTGCGGATCTAACCAAACAGTGAAGGATTTGATTTGTAGTTGCTGTTTTGTGGTTAATCTAAGCTTAGTAAGTGTTAGATTGAAGGTAGAAGCCATTGCATGTTACTTTTGAGTCTTGCATGTTTCGAAATCCAAGTGTGAGTATGCTGTTTTGCTGAGTGAAGTGATGAAATGGATGCCGAGTGGATGGATATTGTGTATATTGTGATGAGTGAACTCATGGATGCATTTATACTTCGAGCCATGCTATGGATGGGCTATTTGTTAAAGAAAAGCTTGCTGAAGTTACTCTTAGTTGCTGTGATTAAGTAATGAAGTGTTGTAGAAGAGACTTGTGGAAAAATAAATGGTTTGGTCAGGCTAGGAATGAGAAAAATCGTGTATACCTATTCTGTTCTAGGTGAAAACGGTTATGGAGTCTTCTGTTTGTATTTATTTTCTTTATGTATGTTGATGGAAACAAGAAAGAAACCATTCTACATGATAGAACATCTATAAGATCAAGTTATGCACGTAGCTATAACCATATGAATATAAAAACATAGAGATAGAAGTGAATTTAGTAAAACTAGTATACTGTTTTTGTGAGAAACGGTTTGGCCTTTACTGATTATACGAATTTTCTGTATTTACCTAGTTAGAATTGGACTTCGAATTCTTAATGAAAATTGTAGAAAACATCTTAAGGAATGACGTGTCAAAATTTGAGATTAAATGGATAAGATTTGGCTAGTGAAACAATTTTCTTTGTAGATAAAGAATCTGGACGTCGATACAGAGTGCTAGTAAAGATTATGGCAACTGTTACTCTTAATACAGTGAGAATTAGACTTAAGTTTCTTCACGGGAATTGTCAGTCTATTTCTTAAATATAACATACTAAAATTTGGTAGTATTTCGACAAGAATTAATATACCTTCTGTGTCCGAAACCGAAACTGTACATTTAGCTAGTAAACTGTCTAGACCCGAGAACATATACTAGATGTTGTGTCTTTTCTATTAGACTTGTATGACACACATAGAGCCTAATAAACCTCGTAATAGATGCTAGTTGTGTAAAAGTAAGTCTCACATCTTATTTGAGATATATAAGTGCATATAGTATCATGCGTGTGCAATGAGTGCGGTGCATAGTGCTTAATTATAGGGTAAATATCTGTTCGGCATGGAATGGGACATGTCGTAATGGGTTTTATCTTATAATTTGGACACGCACGTGTGCTAGGTTCATGAGAGTTAGATATATAGTTAGATACTTGGAGTCTTTTATTTTGCATACGATAAATGCATTAATCAAAGGTGTGGTGGTGTGAAACGTGTGCATAAGTGAGTGAATGAACCCATCGGTACAGAGATACTGGTGATGCCCCCGGAAGTTTGGGATGCCCTTGTTGAGTGGTCTTGGATGCCTCGGTAGAGAGATATCGAGATGCCTCGGAGTGAGTTGCCCTTGTGTGTGATCAAGGATGCCTTAGTTGTGTGATACTGAGATGCCTCGGAGTGAGATGCCCCTTGCTGAGTGGTTTTGGGAGGACCTTGGTTGTGTGATACTGAGATGCCTTGGAGTAAGATGCCCATGATAGAAATATTGTGGAAGTTCGGATGAGGTAACTTCCGAAAGTGACTCGATCGGGCCGGTTGAATTCCGGTTAGTGATTGATCAAGGGTGAATCATATGTACACTAAATATAATTCTACTTGGCGAGTGAGTCCATTTATTATTGTTGCATTACATCTTGATATGAGATTGAGCTTGAGAAAGGTAAGCATAGAAATGGATGCTCATAAGGTGATTATATACATAATGTGTTAATATCCAATTGTTTATGCTTGTGATATACTTCCTTTAGCATCCTAAATTGTTTGATGATTCTCTTGTAATCTTGATGGCTGTGGATTGTTTAAGTTAGAGTTTTATCATTCTTTACTGGGCAAGGTTGTTTGCTCATACCTTACATTTTCAGATTGATAGCATGGATGTACCGCTAGTAGCTCAATATGGGGCGGTAGTACGTCTTGATGTTTCTCTTCATGACGTGTATGATCCCGACATTGACATGATTTTCTCCAAATATGAGGCAACATTATGGCTGGATGACGGTAGTGCCGTCTTGATACCGATGACGTTCGTTGCATGGTTTATCAACCATGAAGGGGAGATATTCAGACCTTTACCCTTTGGAGCAGGAGGACCAAGAGGACTTGGAGCGGGTATGGACGACGCCTACACGCCTTGGATCACGTAGAAGCTGACTGGCTTTTGTTTTTTTTTCTTTTGTTAGATGCGGGCTTGTGTGGGAACTCATGGAGTAGACACCCTCACCCTTTATCCTTGACTTTTGTTACGCTTGACTTTTGTTTATGTATATGTTGTATAAATAGGCGATGAACATGGAAAGAGTCTAGGTAGATAAATTTTGTAAGCCCTGATGATGATATGAAGCTTCTCGTGTTCTTGTTTATGCGCATGAATGATTTGGCCAATGCTTAAATTGAAGGTAGAGTGATTGTAAGATGACCTCATAATATAAACTTGAGATTTTAAATAATCCATGTTATACATGCTAACCTTCAATGGTAAATACTATAGATTATCTAAAGGAGATTACAAGTTAGGCAAGAAGATAATAATAATTATAATTCCGCTTGTGCTTAGTACGTGACACCCTGGGACGTCACAACTCGAGCCCTTATTTGAGACTAAATTTGCCACACTCCAAAACAACAAAGAATGGGGATGACACGGCCGTCCTTCCTCACGAAGGACGCAGCCTCAAACACAACAAACAACCAAAAAGATATAGACATTTAGACTCAGACAATCCAACCACTAGCAAGGATCGTATGTACCACTTCCTTAAAAACATACCAAACAAAAATAGAACTCCCCAAAAGTTTCCCACCGACGGCGCTCTCGCTCTATTCGCTGCTAACTGAGGAACCTGAAAAGATTAAAGGAGGAGTGGGATGAGCAACCACAGCTCAGTGAGTAGTACATATCTTCTAAGCAGATCAAATAACCACTATGCATGTATACAAAGCAATACCAAACTTCATAACGTCAACTCTATATATAAAATACATATTGAATCTTATAAGAGTTATTTCTTATCATCAAAGCTTTATACTAATATGGAAAACTCATTTAAATCGCCATCAAAAGTCAAGTATCAATGGTCGAATCCATTAAATAATCTCTATCAAAAACACATATCAATGGTCTATCCATTGACCAATCTTTTGCTCAATAACTAACCATGGTCACGACACAACGCCTTGTGACAAGGCGACCAAGATTCTCCCCTTGGCAAGGTCTCCACCTACAAAGCCGATGGCTGGGCCCAGAAGGATATCCTAAACCTGGTATGCATACCCCTAAAACCCCTCACTGGGTTCACAGTCATATTGAGCATAAATAACCATTCTCCAATATCAGAAATCCAATCCAGAAATCAATATCTTAAACCAAATAAATAACATTTTGCAACATAGCCCATCATCCATTTCATATCCGTTTCTCAAATCATCATAAACCTTTCCATAAATCAGTCGCAAAGCAATTTCATATATGTTTCTCCACAAACCTTGTATGACATGCTTTTCAAACATTCACAATCAACCAAAGAGTAGCAATTGCTCGATCTGGCTTTTATGCAATAAAAATGCTCTTCTCGATTTAATATATATACATATATACTTCAAGACATGATTTTACAAAACTAAAGAAGATATAGTACCACTCACCTCATCGTCTATGACCAAACAACGAACGATATTGGTATCGTCGAACTCAAGGCCCTATCAAATAACCGAGAAAAATGTTAAAATCTAATAAAACTCTATCTCCACTACGAAACAACTAAATTACACCTTAACTCTAACAAAAGGACTTCCACGCACTAACAAATCGCGTAACCAAAACGATTGTTCAAGCCATTCGTGACGTGGAGTTTAAGCGCAAAACTTAGTCATGCAATAACTTCCTCCTCCGTACCCCGTTCCGAACGTACTTATAGTCAATAGAGAGCCCTTGACACATATTACAAGAATCCCAACTTGACTGTCCCAAAATCAAGCCGAAAAATGACAAAATACGGGCCCAAAGCTGCTGGACGCGTACTGCTCATTGCGCGCGGGAAACTTTGAAATTCTGTTTTGGACAAACCATAAGCTCAAATCACGATCCGTAAAATCTCACGGCTCCGCAACACCCTAAACTACCATTCCTACAAAAATACGTGGCTCAACGACTCCAAAATCAGACTTCGCCTGTCACGCCCCGATCCTCAGGCACGCACACATCCCTTACCTTTGGTCAATTTATTAAAGCGATATCCCAGGACTATGTATCGCCAACCCTTTCATTTATATATGCACATGCGGAAGCAGTTATAAATTCTCAGACAATCAAACAATGTGATAGAAAAGCATGCCATATTTTTCATACTGAAAATTTACAACCACACCTTTTTACACGCATCTCATAGTATTCAACAATACTATATATATATAAGTCTGATCTAACATCTATTCACATGCAGACCAAGTCTGACAAGATAGGACGGGATCTCAGTCCTCATACGGGTCGTACTCGGGGTCATCCTTGGGGTCCTCCTCCACGTACTCCTCTTCGGGTTCCTCATCAGGGATCTCCTCATCAGATTCCTCCTCCTTAGGCTCCTCATCCGAGTCCTGAAATGGTTGTTTAATAACCACTGAGACAACGTCTCAGCAAGTTCTACCCCCTAAGACCCGATTAGTAAACCAATACACCGTCCAGGTTGCCTATGCACAGCATGAGTCAGAGGACTTACCTTAGCCTCAGATTCCACCTGCATATTAGCACAGATTAAATAGGCATCCAAGCAACCACATCACTGATCAAAGTATCGATCAAATCGACCTAGTCGATTACACGCCAGCAAGACCACTCACGGTCATTTCCATTCAATCAATCAATTAACAACATCAGACCCAAGCAATGAATCACATCAAATTACACTCAGATCGAATCATCGATCAATTGACCTAGTCGATTACAAGTCAGTTGGATCATTTCTAGGTCATTCACTCCATCCCATATAACCTCCAATAGTATACTTAGTCACAAAGCTCCATTAATACTCTCGGGCGTCGTTTTCGCCAAGGTGACATAAGTAACAGACGGTCTACGTGCGTTCTTTAAGGCGCCGTTTTCGCACAGTGATATTCCTCATCACCGAACCACACTCGTCATAGATCATAGACAGTCTACGTGCGTTCTTTAAGGCGCCGTTTTCGCACAGTGATGTCCTTCATCACCGAACCATGCCTGTCACAATTCATAAGCAGTCTACGTGCGTTCTTTAAGGCGCCGTTTTCGCACAGTGATATCCTTAATCACCGAACCACGCCTGCTACAAGTCATAGACAGTCTACGTGCGTTCTTTAAGGCGCCTTTTTCGCACAGTGATGTCCTTCATCACCGAACCACGCCTGTCTATACTTCGTGCTTGATTGGTCTCAGCCAACAGAGTCCTCAGTTCACTCTCACAATTCTTTCCGCTTTACAACTCGTCAAAGCATTATTAATGCTAAATAGCCATACTCGGCCATCTACCAATTAATCATTCAGTTCCACTCAATTTCAATCAACTAAGGAATAATTCCTTAAATTGCACAATCAATTTAATTAAGCACAACGTGGAGCTCAAATAAATAAACGGACTGCACCACGACAACCAGCACGAAATTCTAATCACCGGCCATTCCAGTTGAATTTCCGGAAAATAAATAATTAAATAATTAATTTCGAAAAATAAATAAATAAATACAATAATTCCAATTTGGCACAACGTAAAGCTCAATTAAATAAACGGATTGCGCCACGATTATCAGCATAAAATCCCGGTCACTGGCCATCCCAGTTGAATTTCCGGAAAACAAATAATTAAATAATTAATTTTGAAAATTAATATTTAATTCCTAAAAATTCCAATTAGGCCCGAATTGCCTAATTAACACCCGATAAGGGTCGGGAAAATCCCACGAAGCATCCAATAAATACTATAGGCAATTGTCACGGGCCGAACGTTAGCCGATCTGAGAGGTTCCCAAGGGGCGATCGCAACTCACCCGTGGACCTCCTGCTCTCACTCAGATTCCCACCAAACCTTCTCCCTGAAGTTTCCAAGGGAGGGCGTCACCGTCATTAGCCTCTCTTTACTTAATATCGGTAGTTGATAGCTTTCATTTATGTCGGTGGTTAGTAGCCGCCATTAGTGTCGGTAGTTGAGGTGGTGCGATCTCGTCCGCCGATAGAATTCTAGATCAATGGTTGTAAGCCGAGGCCCTCGACTATAAGAATGGGTGTCCTCCTTCATTTGTAATCATCCACTACTTCCGCAATATAAAGCTTAAGTCTTTCCAGAGCTCCTCTCTCTAGAAACTCTTTCTCTCTCTACGATCCGGGTAAGCGAGCGAGTGTGCGTTCGATCGAGCAAGGCTTGGCTTAGGTGCTTGGCGATCCAATTCGATCCAAAAGTGCCCGAGTCGCCGCGCAGTCGCGATCCAACCGATCGGCCCGTGACAAGTGGTATCAGAGTTAAGGAGAGATCTGTTTCCAAGAGATTGAGGTACGCCATCTGTTCGAGAGAATGTCAAGCCAAGAAGCGAATATAGTTGGAGAGGCCGGGCAAGTCAAAGAGACCCACGGCCGATCAAAGAAGAGGGAGACCTCGATGGATGCTGTGGCCACGTTCGATGAGAAGATCGGGAAGGTCCGGAGTGCTGTGCTCGAACTCATGGAAGGTCTCGACAATGTGCGAGACCGGATCATGGAGGTTGAGGGCTCACTCCGCGAAGACTTCACGACCGGCATCAACCAAGCCACGGCTCCATTGTTCGACAAGGACGAAGCTCTTGAAGCATCAATCGATGGTTTGAACGAGCGCGTCCAAATAATCGAGGAGGTAAGCCCGTGTAGGGAAGAGGTTGAAGCCATGAAGGTGGAGATCCAAGAGCTCAAGACCGAGCTCGCCCTATGCAAGCTAAGCATCACGAATGGTACAGTGCCTACTCAAGCGGTACCCAAACTTGAGGTGCCAAAGCCAAAGGAGTTCAAAGGCGAACGATCGGCTAAGGAGGTGGACAACTTCGTCTGGAGCATGGAGCAATACTTCGGCGCCGTCAACATCCAAGATGAGTCGATCAAGGTACGAACCGCTTCAATGTTCCTATCTGATATGGCAATGCTTTGGTGGCGCAATAGGTGTGACGAGGTTAGACGCGGCGCTGATCCCGTGAGTACATAGGACGACTTTGTGAGCGAGTTCCGGGACTATTTCTTCCCCGAGTTCGCTCAGCAAGAAGCCTGTAGCAAACTCCACCGCCTCGAGCAAAGAGGTGCGATCCGAGAGTACGTGAGGGAGTTCACGGAGCTCAAACTCCAAATTCGCAACCTAAGCGAAGAGGAGGCTCTCGGGGCGTTTATGGATGGATTGAAGCCATGGGCGCTGCTTGAGCTCAAACGAAGGGACGTGACGAGTCTCGCAAGAGCACTTAGCGTGGCCGAGTCACTCGTCGACCTCACTAAAGCTGAACCAAGGAGTCGATCGAGAGAGTAGAGGTCGGATCGATTCAAGGACGAAGGAAGGAACACTCCCCGTGGCGCGCATGATCAAAGCGGCCGAGTCAAGACGTGGGGAGAAGGGCCTTCCAAGCCGGCCTACCAAAGGGGTCGACCACCAACGGACTACGCAAGTAAGTTCAATCAACCCCCGCCTTCTCCTTGTTTCATTTGCCAAGGTCCGCACTGGACCCAAAAGTGCCCGAAGAAGGGTCGAATCAACGCCCTCCGCCATCGAGGAAGAAAAGGAGGAGCCCAAAGAAGATAAGCGGCAGATCCGGATTGGAGCAGTGAGGATGATCAACTCGGTCCAAGCTCGATCGCCGTCCAAAGAAGAAGGGATTGCACCGAACACGGACATGTTCTTCGTGGAGGTCGAAGTGGGCAGCCGAACGCTTTACGCTTTGGTCGACACTGGTGCATCAAACATGTTCATGTCAACCGAGGTAGCCAAAGCCTTGGGACTTCACGTGGAACCATCCGGGAAGTCATACAAGCCCATCAATTCAGGCGACTTCCATGGCGTAGGAGCAACTCCCGACGTGGATGTCAAGATTGGCGGATGGAAAGGCAAAATGGCGTTCGAGGTAATCCCTCTTGACGATTATGATCTCATCCTTGAGATGCAATTTTTCCATAGTGTGGGAGCCATGATCGACATGAGGACAAAATGCATGATGATTCTCTACCAAAAATGCCCGTCGATGATCCCCATGATCAAAGGGGTGGTCGACACCAAGACCATCGCGTCGATCCGGCGCCTCGACAAGAGCTTGAAGGCCGTGATGCGCATCAACAAGCTGTCCGAGGTAAAGCCGAAGGGCGAGTTGGATCCTACCCCAACAAACGCCATGCCAATTCAAGTGCTCTTCCCCGAGGTTGAGTGCTTGTCGCATGCCACGCCTAAGCCAAAGGTGGAGCCGCATGCCAAGTCCGAGTTCATCATCGAAGGTTATGGTCCTTCGTTCATGAGCGTCCGAGCGAAGCGAAACAAGAACAAGAGAGCTCGTGCCAAGGCCCGTAAGGCTGCCCGCCAAGCTGAGAGCGACGAGGACGTCGCTCGATTGAGTGGGGGAGAATGTCACGGGCCGAATGTTAGCCGATCCGAGAGGTTCCCAAGGGGCGATCGCAACTCACCCGTGGACCTCCTGCTCTCACTCGGATTCCCACCAAACCTTCTCCCTGAAGTTTCCAAGGGAGGGCGTCACCGTCATTAGCCTCTCTTTACTTAATGTCGGTAGTTGATAGCTTTCATTTATGTCGGTGGTTAGTAGCCGCCATTAGTGTCGATAGTTGAGGCGGTGCGATCTCGTCCGCCGATAGAATTCTAGATCAATGGTTGTAAGCCGAGGCTCTCGACTATAAGAAGGGGTGTCCTCCTTCATTTGTAATCATCCACTACTTCCGCAATATAAAGCTTAAGTCTTTCCAGAGCTCCTTTCTCTAGAAACTCTTTCTCTCTCTACGATCCGGGTAAGCGAGCGAGTGTGCGTTCGATCGAGCAAGGCTTGGCTTAGGTGCTTGGCGATCCAATTCGATCCAAAAGTGCCCGAGTCGCCGCGCGGTCACGATCCAACCGATCGGCCCGTGACACAATTCTCTATCTAAGTACACTAACCAAACAACTAATATGCAATGCAATTAACTAATAATCGCCAATCAGTTCTAATCTAACCACCTAATTACACTTAACTAACACTAATCAACCTTTAAGTGTAATTAGCATAATAAGAAAGCATTAGTGAGTAAAACTCACTCAAAACGACGAGGTCGACGCGAGGATTGACTTTCCTCAAAGCGGGCCGAGCATCCGGGCTCCTGAAGGCGGCCAAAACGGGCCAAAACGCTGCTGTCATACCCATTTTCCAACTCTTTGTTTGCTGCTGGTTGGGGGCGGATCCGGGCTCGGATTGAGGCAACAATGGACCTAGATGGACGGAGGGGCTGAACAAGACCTAGGCGGGGCTTCATGGTGGCTGGAGGTGGGCTGAACGGCTCCGGCGGAGCTCCACCAAGTCTGAAACGTTGCTAGAACAGAGGGCTGAGCGAGGGGGAGGCCGAGGCAGGCGGAGCATGGGACGGCAGCTTGGTGATGGTGGTGGACGGCGGAACAGCGTCGTGCAGTCCAGCGGCGTGCGACGGCGACGAGTGGCGCTGCTAGCTACTCTTTTGGCTTCCCAGATCTACTGGGTTTTGAACAACCTAAAGATGAGGAAGAAGAAATCAACGGCAGTAGCAAGGAAAGAGGAAGGCGGAGGGTGTGCGGGCAGCGGCGGCGAGGCGGTGGCATGAACGGCGGCCCTGGCTCCGACACTAGTCGTGATGGTTGCTGGCTGCTGCTGGTCTTCGGTTTCCATGGAGTGTTCGAAGAAGGAGCAAATGGGGGAAGGGACCACGACAGGAGAGAGAAGGGAAGAAGAGAAACCAATTTCCCTTTTTTTTTCTCACTCTCTCTCTCTCTTAGGTCATCCACACGTTGGCCACCACTAGCTGTCATCCATCCTTCATTTTTTGACAATTATGCCCCCTTCTAGAAGCATTTAGGTAGGCCAAAGTGTGGGGGTAAAGGTGGCATACGAATTTGCTATTTTTCCCCCTTCAATTTTACTCAAATTTGTTCACTTCTCAACAAACAATTTCAATTGAAACCTAAATAAATCCATCAAGGTATCCTTGTCTATTTCATGACTTTTCCCATCATATAATCCAACTTGCAGCCCAAGGATGCGATCAAAAACGGTCCTCTGCAAATTCTGATAAAAATGGCCCTAACTCAACTTTTTCCCAAAAAGTCTCGGTTGTCAGAAAAATCTTCTGAGACTGAGTTGACATTCCTAGAATTTATTATGACATGACAGACTCTCCAATTTCTGAAATCGAACATAGATTGGCGATTAATTTCACTCGGACGCGTTTTGAGCATGACCTAGACTACCGGGTAACTTTCAGATATTTTTAAGTGCAAATGACCCGTGGTCGATTTTCTTTGAGCCACTACGAACCCACTCGACTCATTGGCGACTCTCGATTGTCGTGAAAATCTCGAGGATCCAAATACGGGCATAGGGTCCTAAAACAATAGGAAAATCAATCTAGTGCCGGTCGACGAGAATTTTCTAATTTAGTGGTGTCACCCACGATTAGCCACACATCTCAGTCGAACCAGCCTATCTCTGATTTCAAATCGGTTTTATATTGTGCCATATCGACCTCTAAAGACAAGCATGGTCGAAAAGCCAGTTCCTAGTCGAATTCTCAAGTCTATTTGCCTTAAAATCCTTACTGGCTCCCCCAGCTAGTCTAGTTATCTTGTGAGTGGCCAACTCAGAGAAAAGCACTGTAGTCGCGCCGATGAAATGTCTAATTTATCTAATCGAAATCAGGACTCGAAAATCTGGATGTCACATCGCCGCTCGATTTTCCAAAAGTTCCAAATTTGAACCCTAAACCCATAAATTACTTTAATTGGACGAACGAGGGGCCTAATCTCTTACTGGGTGCTGCGTTATGGTGTTGAGTCGGCTTGGTGAGACATCCGAGGCGTGCACATGCCAAAACCCCTTTCATTTCTTCCCCTTTCTCTTCTTCTTCTTCTTTTCTTCCTTTTCTTTCTAGTCGAGGACTCCTCAACTTCTATGTAATCGAGCCCTCTACCCTCTCCTTTGTTTTTATTTTTTTTTTACTTTATTGACGTTTCAACTTCTTTTTCTGTTTCTTCTTTTGGGGCCCACTACCATAATATTACAAAATTAGCCACATTCGATTTTGTTTGAAATAAAATCAATTTTGGCTCTCTCTTGAGAAAACAACGACAATTTAAATCTCTATTTGAAATTTTCCCTAGCGACAATTATTGGCCGTACCACTTAACAAAATAAAATATAGCAAAACTTTTTACTGTATCTAGTATTTCTCCTGCCAATGTTTAAGTCAAGTCACGACTCCTCCCGTTTCCCTTCAAATAATGCCAATCTTCTATGAAGCAGTTAGCTCTTCAGCTCAACTTCAAAAGTTGTTTTGGTCGTGCAGGGATTTGTAGCTGCTTCATAGCCATGGAATCACTGCAGCATCACCCACATACAATGTGATGAACAATGGCACAAACGGGAAGTGGAGACGATCATGAGACCCAAGTACATTTTTTTCCCCTTAGTTTCTCTCTTTTTTTCTTCTCTCCTATTGAAAAAAGGTTGTATTTTCTTCTCATCAGTTCTTTGTTATCTAGATTGATTTGTTCCATGTTCATGCGATGATTTCCGAGGTGCGGTGGCACAAGATGACACTTAAGATGCGTTTGATAACATTTCTGTTTGATAGAACCCACAATTTTTTTTTTTTTTTGTAATGTATAATTTCTTTTAATTTTTTGATAATTTTTTTTAGAATTTTCTTTTTTCCCTCTCTTCTTCTTCTTGCTCCTCCTCTAGCGGGCGGTGGTGACAACGACTGACAAGCCATAGCGGCCGACGATTGATGGCGGCGACAGCGGCAAGGGGCAGCGGCAAGGGACGACGAGGAAGAAGAAGAAAAGAAAAAAAGAAAAAGACTTATTTTTATAAATTGTTCTCAGGAATGAGAAGCTACTTTTTTTCTAATCTTATTTCAATTCCAAATCTATTCTCCGGCTATTTTTCTATTCCGGAGAGTAGAAAAATTAGTTGACGTTAACCAAATGGATTTTTGTTCTTTTTCTACTCCGAGAAACAAAAGAACAAAAAGACCAAGGAACATAAATGTTACCATGCAAGCCCTTGAGTACCAAAATTTCTAAAAGGTATACTTAAGTGCCAACATTGGAGAAAAATAGAACATTTAAGTGCCAACGGTGAAAAATTCCTGCTAAACGACCGACGTGGCATTTTTTAACGACTTTTTTTTACTAATGTGACAATTTTTCTAAAAAAATTATCCAAGTGGCAATTCTTTTTAAAAAATATCCACAAAAAATTTCTTTTCAAAAACTATTCACGTAAAAAAAAAAAAAACCTAAAATTAATTGTTAAAATCAATATTAATAAAAATAAATTAAAAATTGAATTTTTTTTTTTTTTTTAAAAAGGAAGAAGAAAAGGGAATAGCAATTCGATGAGGGCTGAGGCCCTTGTTGCCGCCACCCCACCATCGCCAGAAAGGGTCGGCAACGGTGGGGCGAGCGGCTAGGCCCTCCCTTAGATCCAGCGAGGGTCGCCGACCCTTGCCTAAAGGGGCCAAGGGCTGTTGGCCGCTGGGTGTGGTGGGGGTGGCCCTTGGCCCAAAAACCGTCGCTGGTGGTTGGCCAGGGTTGCCAACCGCTGCCTAGGGGCCGTCGACCTTGATTGACACTTGCTCCACTGTCGCCGGCACTTTCTTGCGATAGTGGGGCGGCGGCGGTGGCAAGGGCCTTAGCCCTCGCCGAACTATTGTTCCTCATTCTTCTTCCTTAAAAAAAAAAAAAAAAAAGTTTGGTTTTTAAATTTATTTTTAATTAATATTAAATTACTAAATTTAAGGGCAAAACGACATCGTTTTACTCTTTTTATTGCTGAGTTGGCTTTGGGCGAGCCACGTAGATCGCATATATTTTTTTAAATAATGTCATGTCGGATTTCTAGATACTTTCACCGGGTTTGGCACTTAAGTATACCTTTTGGAACATTTAGTAGTAAAGTGTCCACCCGTGCCAAGTTTTGACACTCTCGGTGTATTTTATCGGATGATTTCCTTTGTTCTTGTTAGGTCTTTGTGAAAGATTGGGGAGATACATGTGGAGACATCTGAGCATAAGGCACGCCAACTTTAGATGTTCCTGGTGGGAAGAAGTTTAGACCATCTCCTGTCGCTTTCAAAGGCCCATCCAAGTCTTCAAGCATTAACGTTTAGGCGAGACAAAGATTCTGGAGGATTAACATTTTTAGCTGATGTTTTGTAGAATGAAAACTTATTCGAGTTTGACGAAGTCATAGTCGAAATTGGTAGCAACAATTACACACGTGACGTTTTCTGTCATTTTTTGTTGTGTCATGATGTATGCCAGATTGGTTCTTGAATCATTCAACTAGATCTACTTTGAATAATGGACCCACGCGGTAAGAGTCTCAACTCAAAGAGAATATAGCTTGATTGAGTAAACCGATATGAGCTTTCGAATTTTTTCGGGGCAATAGAACTTAATTCCTAGTATAAATTTTTGAACACTAAGCGACGCGTTCATTTAAGGGTTTTAATCTTTACATTTCTAAGTTTAAGTAATCAATTATTAATAAAAATTTCCCCACTATTAATGTACAAGATTCTCTCCTCTTGGAGAACAAATTGATGGGACCTTAGGTGCTCGTAGTTCACTAAGTGGATGAAAACATTCCTTAGCGGATAGCCGGTTGGTTTTCCGTGACGTGGCCAATCTCAATGTCAAAGGATCATAACAAGTGGATGGCCAGGGCTCAGTTTGGTGGGATGGAGCTGAGGTCAGTCAACACACATCATCAATTATACGAAAGTTTAATGTCAATCAGCGAACTATTGATGGCGTTGAGAAGGTCCTTTTCCATTTGATAGAGCTAGTCCCTTTCCTCTCACCACAGGTATCGTCAATTTATGGATGAATTTGTTGCAAAACAAAAATGACAATTTTTGTGGGTTTGATCAATAGGAATGAATGATCTGATAATGCTATCTACATATAGATACAAAGGTTTTCCCTTTTCTGATATCATTTATTCTGATGCATCCATATTTATCTTGATTAGAGGTGAACAAACTAGACTTTGACGCCTGTAACTAGAAAGAGTTCATGGCATGTGTCGAACCACCATTTAGGTTGGTTATGTTAGAGCAAACTCTACGGTTTATGTCCAATGTTCAGTGAAGGGTGTTCCTTGTTTGGTTCTGATGTTTTATATTTGTTGTCCTTGCTCCTCATAGAATTGATTCTAAGGAATAGTATAAATGAGCCAAGAAAGTAGGATTGCATTGGTCTTCTATTGTGATATTAGTATTTCATTGAACATGAAAATTTTACGATGCATAGTTTCGATTGGATGCCTCATGAAATATTCTTGTGGTGGGGCTATCCGAAGAGGACTTGAAGTCATTGAGACTAAGAAGTAATTAACTTTCATTTTTTAAATGAAAGATTTGGGTAAAGCAGATATTATCTTAAGTATTAAAATTTTTAAAAAAAATGGCGGGGGTTATTCTTTGAGCTAAAGTGATTACATGGAGAAGATGTTGTATAGATTTAAACATCTTGTTTTCAAATATATAAGTATTCCATTTGATTCCTGGAGGAGGGTTTTTAATGTGAGTACTATGGGTCTTTAATGTATGCGATGCATTATACTAGACCCGATATTGTTTATTTTGTGTGCAAGTTGAGTAGATATACTAGTAATCCAATATAGAACAATGGAGGGTTATCTTATTATTCTATATTAATCTAGCTATAATAGAAGCATACACCGATGTTAGTTGGGTTACAAGTGTGACAGATAAACAATCCACTAATGGATTAATTTTCACATTACTTGAATGTATTGTTTCTTGGATGAGCAAGAAAGAAATATACATAACTTACTCAATAATAGAATCTGAATTCATTGCTTTAGTGGCAACTGGGAAAGAGACGGAATGGATTAGGAATTTGTTGTTGGATTTCAAATTATGGCCTAGTCCTATGTCTCCTATTTCTATTCACTATGATAGTCAGCTACTTTGGCAAAAGCCTATGGTAGCACCTATAATAGTAAGTCTAGACATATTAGTTTAAGACATGAATATGTGAGACAATTGATTAAATATGGTACCATAACAATTGTCTATGTGAGGTCAAGTAATAATCTTGCCGATCCTTTGACGAAGGCTCTACTGAGAGACATGGTAATAATGACCTCATAAGAAACGGGGTTGAAATCCTCTAATTGAAATCACAAATAATGGTAACCCGACTTTTTTCTAGAACATCACTAGTTACAAGGTTTAATGAGTAAGAACAAGTTATTGAATGTGATTATTTGATGCTGACGTAGTCCTGATATGAGAAGTCAATATCGTTTGTTACATTTTGTAGGTTGAATTGAATTATTAATGAAGTATAGTACAAATTTGTAATGTGTTAATAGTAACAGAAGCACACTGTAAATACTTCACCTATATGAGCTTAGAAGTGGTGCCGCTTCTTACGAAAGTTAAGGTTGCTTTCTAGAGAGCTCATGAAACAGGATCAAGCACAATGCCATAATAGTATAGAGTAATATAGAACTTCTCGCTGAAACATGAAGTTAGTGTATATGCGGTATGTCCGGTTTTATTATATAAAAATACAAGTTTAAAGCCGAGCTACTTGTCACTTTGATAGAGCTTTGAGATATATGCACTAAGTAAATGTTTAACTTGAAAGAGACATTTATGTATGCATATTAATCTCACGGAAATTTTGGCTGTATATTTCTAACATTTTATTTCTTGTTTTTGTTTTATAAACAAAAGTTGGGGATTGTTGGTAGTTTGTTCATAAAATAAATGAAGAGGTGCCTTGTCCCACATCGAAAAGATGTGAGTGTGCACGTGGACGAGATTTGGTACTAATCGACGATCATTATTTTTGTTTATTTGAAAATTCGGATTTATTTCTATAAAAATTAACTATAAATATTGTTGAAATAGTACGACTGTTCACGAAAAGTTACCGTTATTTATTATTTATTATTTATTTAATTCCAAATTTTTATGTTTTTTCAACATAACCTTTGAGATGTACTTGTTCATTTTGCAACCTTTCCCGAAAGGTTGTCTTTGTTCTTTTTTGTAACCTTTTGAAGAGTTGCATTTATTCGAAAGACAAAGATAAGTACGTTTGTTTTGAGAACAAACTAACTTCTTCTTCAATTTTTTGATTTTCTTTCGAAAGAAACTATAACCAATTTTTTCAATTGTTTCCTATGAGAGACCTCGGAGAAAAATTATAATTGCTATCTAATATTCTTATTTGAGAGTTTGTTGTATCTTGGAGGAAATTTGCTGATGACCGTTAGCAACTTTGTGGAGTAAATAAATCCTTAAAGAAAGTGATATCACGCCTTAAAGTCCGACTTGATTACTCTAAAGATTCAACTTCATTGTTCTACCTAATTTGAAGCCATATTTTCCTACCATGGACACCACCGAGCAAGGGAATACTAAAGCTAAACATCAACCGATCTTTCCACGAATTATCATCACAAGGCTCCGTAGCTTGCATTTACCGCAACTTTTGGGGGGGGGGGGGGGGGATTGATGAAATGGTTCGCATTGAGTGTGAAGGCTTTTTAAGCGCTTCAAGCCGAAACAGTTGCATGTCTTCATTCCTTTAATTACTTCTCAACAAAATTTGAATTGAACTTTACTCCTGAGTTAGACGATCTAAGAGTAGTGGAATCTCTCACGAGCAACTCTATCCACGTGCTCATCACTGACTGCAAGACACTTCTGACACAATATCCACGTCTAAAGCTAGCCAATTGTCCTAAAGAAAGAAATAAGTTTGCAGATTAGATTGTTAAGACTCATCAATGTAAAGCCCTTCCATAAAACTAGTGTTCTAATCCCACTCCCTTTCTTTGGGAGCTTATTTGCTATGAAGCTCCTTTATCATGTAATAAAGCCCATACTTAATGAAATGGAAGGTGGTTTTTCCATAAATTAAAAAAAAAAAAAAAAAAAAAGGGCCAGTCCTAATACCGGCCAGCCCTAATATAGACGAAATTGACTCGTCTTCTTCAAACCACGCCACAATCCATGATCTTCACATTGGAATAGGTACTCAATTGGCTAATTGCGAAACTATCACATCATGTTCTCATTGCATTTACCAAATTTTATCCCCTGTTCTTATTTTCTTTGTGTATTCACGATTGATCAATCTTTTACGTGCACTACAATGACGTGCAAGGGGATGATTGTATTGCCATAAATAGTTGAACTTTTCTCCATCAATATTACCGGTGTTACATGTGGTCCGGGCCATGGTATAAGGGAAGCTACAATCCTTGCTGCATCACTTTTGATCGCTGGTTTTACTATCAAGCCCTAATTCGATCCGCCTCTTGCAATGCGCGTATGTTGTTGGTAGCTTAAGAGAACTGGTGCAGAATTGTACATTTACCAGAACGGTAACAGAGCTGAGGATCAAGATTTGGCAAGTAAATAGTTCATCACGATACGATACTGGATTCTTGATATTCTGAAAGGGGTTGCACTTCTCATCCTTTCCTAACGATTTTCTCTGCCCTTCTATAGGGCAGTTCCGGCAATTGTCAAGAACGTAATTTTTCGAGCAGATCACACTTGTGCAAGCCGCAAACCCCATCATCATAAATCAATTTTACAGCGACTCACCCTATCCCCTTCTATAAGACATGAAATGATTACATTGATCATGCATAGTCTGTCAAGCGTCAAGAATTCAAAAAAAAAAAAAAAAGAAAACAAAATTCACTCAAACACATGATTAACACATGATGCTTTCTCGAACTAGGGGTTTCGAGGGACTTCAGCTACAACGCGGGCGATTGCATTTTATTGTGCATCGAGCAGTAAGATTTTGCTGAACGACATCTCCATAAAATCATCTTCTGGAAAAGCCCTCACTAGTTTATGCAAGAATACCCATGGATCAGCTGCCTTCACTGTACCTCCAGTGCCATGCTTAGAATGATGTCAGAAAAATACACGTCTCCAGTGTAGCACGATTGGCGTTGACGTGAACTTTTTATATTTTTTAAAAAAATTCCGAATTTTGTATATATATATATAAATTCAGTCAACTAAGAAAAGGATTTTCAGCTATGTCTAAATCAGCAAATTTTCTAAAGGTTAAGACTGAATTGGCGTAGTATAATAAACTTAACTTTGTTTTATTGATAATTTTCCCAATTTGCTCCTTCCCAAAAGAAAGCAACATGAAACGGGGTGCAAATGAATATTCCTCTTTTGGTGCCTGAGTAGGATAGGAATTGAGGATAAGAATTATTTTTTATAACAGGTGTAATAATAAATTCTGGGATTCTAGGTGCCTAAATAATTCCACGATTCCATCTATAAATAAAAACCTATGAAGATGTTAAGGACAACACAGGATATCTCTCCATCTCGTATTTCATCTGTTCTGGTCTGGTCTTTTTTGTTGGCCAAGAAGGTCCTTTATCATCTTAGTCTGCAAAATGGTGAGTGTTAATTTTTTTTTTTCCTTTACAGTTGGAATTTTCTGTTGGTTTTTTACGCAACTTTTGACTAATTTTCCCTTCTAAATCATTGTAGGGCTCGATTTCATTTTCTCAATTGGTCTTGTTGTTATGATGGTTTTCGATTTTCATTTGCTATGTCTATTGTTTGTATATTATGTTAATACTTCATACCCAACACATGAAAATTCATGAACCGCGTCGATTCATTACAAAGAGAAATAAATAAATAAAAAATTGCTCTTTCTTTCCTATACCTTTTCTCGAAAGGATAGTCTCTACAACTACGATTTCTTCGGTAGAGAAAATTCATTACAAAGAGAGAGAAGACGCTTTAAGTGTTTTTAATCCCGTATTTTCATTGATTTTTACATCTCCATCTTTTTTAGCTTTTTAATTAATGAAGCACTGAGCATGAAATGCCGATATCTAAGTCAACTCGCGACTCCTCCTCTTACTCTTTGAAAAATGCCAGTTTTCTATTAAGTAGTCAGTTCCTCGGCTCGACTTCAAAAGCTGTTTTGGTCGTGCAGGGATTTGTGGCTGCAATATACTTGGTCCTCTTCGCTGCTTCGTCAACTTTTTCAAGCCACGGAATCGTTGCAGCATCACCCACATACAATGTGTTAAACTATGGCGCGACTGGAAGTGGAGACGATGATGATGCCCAAGTACATTCTTTTTCCCTTAATTTCTCTCCTTTTTCTTCTCTCCTATTGAAAAAAGCCTGTATATTATTTTTTCTTTTTTCTTTTTTGTCATTTCAGTTGATTTGTTCGTGTTTATGCGATGATTTCCTTTGTTCTTTTTAGGCCTTTGTGAAAGCTTGGGAAGACACATGTGGAGACAGCGGAGCAAAAGGCACACCAACTTTAGCTGTTCCCGGTGGGAAGAAGTTTAGACTATCTCCTGTCGCTTTCAAAGGCCCATGCAAGTCTTCAAGCATTAACGTTCAGGCAAGACACAAAGATTCGGGAGGATTAATATTTTTAGCTAATGTTTTGTTGACTGAATTTCATGTCAAAATAATTAGGAACTTGTTCGGCAATACTCATTTGAGGCCGACAATGTCATAGTCAAATTAATAACAACAATTAAAAGCGCAAGGTTCTCCATCATTTTTCTCGAATGACTAGATTTGTATCATACAATAAATCTTGATTGGATACATTGAAAAGAGCTACTTCTCAACCTTTTTAGCACAAAAGAACTTAATTCCTCATCAAAAATTTTAAACACTAAGTCACACCGGACTGAATCTATGCATTTCTAAGTTTAAGTAATCTATTATTAATAAATTTTTTTGTCATTGCGACCACGTCCTTGCTCCAAACATAGCATAATGTACATCACTCTCCCTTCTTGGAGAACAGATTGATGGGACTTTAGTTGCTCCTAGTTCGCTAAGTGGTTGGAAAGGCTGCTCTTCGGGTAGATGGTTGAATTTCCAAGACGTGGCCAATCTCAATGTCAAAGGATCAGGACAAGTCGATGGCCAGGGTTCGCTTTGGTGGGATGGAGCAAAGGTGAGTCGACACACATCATCACGTAATAGATGAGTTCTATATTACTTTTCACCATCACATCTTTTTGCAATCTGAGCAAAAATTATGGATCTTCATCTTGTAGGGAGGCTACGAGAATCGACCAACTGTAAGAAGCTGATTCCCAACGCCTTGAACCAAGTCAAGATCTTCTTATTAGCCCATATTTTAGGATCGAGTCTTCCAATTTCAATGACTAGGGAATTGTGTTCGCAGGCCTTGGGCTTTTCAAATTGCGTCAATCTGGTCCTAAGTGGACTGCGCCACGTTAACAGTCCAAGGAACCACATCTCCATCACTAATTGTGATAATGGTATCATCTCCAATCTCCAAATAATTGCACCTGAAACTAGCCCTAACACAGATGGAATCGACATTTCTCACACCAACCACCTTGACATTCACGACCTTGACATTCGAACAGGTAGATAAGCTCTAATTACATTGCAGTGAACTTTCTTTGTACATGTTGATGATCTATCGCACAATGCTATGTAATATAGGGGATGATTGCATTGCTATAAATGGTGGCTCCAGCAACATTGCTATCACCAGAGTTTCATGCGGACCTGGCCATGGTATAAGGTTAGCTGTCGTGTTATTAGTATGGTCGAGATGTGCCTTATATGATCCAAACTAATAGTTAGGATATATACATTTTAAATTTTGATGTGTTTTGTCTTTATATATGTTTAGTATCGGAAGCTTAGGAAAGAATGGAGCTTACGACACAGTCGAGCAGGTACAAGTGCGGGATTGCAGCTTCAGTGGAACTATGAATGGAGTGAGGATCAAGACTTGGCAGGTGACCATGGGCTCTATAGCTTAAAAAAGAATGATGATAACTCCCAATGAACAAAAAACACGATTACATAGATCTCTTACTCTTTTCTTTTTGCTCCCGCTAACCTATCTCCTCTACTTTACATACATACAGGGAGGTTCGGGATATGCCAAGAATATTATTTTCGATCAAATCAAGCTCGACGCAGTGAGTAACCCAATCATCATCGACCAATTTTATAATCCCGGAGGAGCTCAACTGAATGAGGTAATCTCGCGAGGAAATTTCGAGCACCTTGCTGTAACATTGCAAGCTAAAGAACTAACAATATAGAAAGTTTGTCGAGCGTTAATTACCGAGCCAGGAGAACCTTTTGAGCAAAAGCTTCCGCGACCTGTTAACCGTAAACGAGATGTCTTTTAATGTATCGGTATCATCAGGATTAAAGTTCCTATATTGATTTTCTGGCATGAGATGTGTCGATGAAGAAGGGATGTCGATGCAGGCATCCAGCGTGGTGGTGAGCGACGTGAGTTTCACCAGCATTCGAGGGACCAGTGCTTCAGACCAAGCCATCACACTCAGCTGTTCGAGCGTAGGTTGCTCGGATATCAGATTGGACAACGTCTACATAACATCATCGAAGCCTGGAGATACGGTCACTGCCAAGTGTGAGAATTGCCATGGATCAGCTACTTCGACCGCACCTCCTGTTTCTTGTTTAAATCATTAGTTGCCAAGCACATAAGCAAGCTGCAGTTTATGCATGTAGACATTCTAATAGATTCTGCAGATGTCTCCCATGTCTATGAAAATTTGTAATTCAGTTGATATAAGATGCTGAAATGCATTTCCATGCCATTTTTAATAAAAAGCAAGGTTTTGTCAATAAATCCAATTGACGTCTATGAGTCAAAAGTACATGTGACGCTTTGCACATATAATGCAGAGTCATGATACAATATATGGTGTGTACATAAGAAAAGTCACGTGGTCGATATCATTTCTACACCATTCAATTTGAAACGTATAATCTATGAACTTTGATGAAATTTTCGTTAGTAAACTTACTTTATTGATTGAATTCCATATTTTTGTCGCAAAGGAATGAAAGGTATGGCATATAGTCTTCCTCTTTCTTTCCCAACCCTCATCAGCAGTGTAAAGTGGTAGCTTTTGCTACTGCGTTTCAATTTATTACGATAAATTATTTTATGTCCCTAAAATGGTAGACATCGAAATGATTAACTTAATCGGGTAAGTGACGAAAGATCGATAAATTACGGGTCTCCATTTACAAATCAAAATTTCCCCGGGCCATAATAGAAGGTAATCTCAAAGTGCTCTTGGCATAGCGGAAATTGGAAAGTACCCAAAACAGAAATCTAGGAAAATATTCAAACTAAGCTGAATTTCATATGTCATACCAGTGACTAAAATGGGAGTACATCGATACGAAGTTGTCTTATGGTGCAGGAAGTGGTCGTGCCATGTGTCATCTTTCTAGTAGCCTCGTCTAAGTATGCCCTAGGAATGTGGAGCGATCGCCTGTTAATAACGTGCTGAAATACGGTGCTACATGCTACCTTGCAAATAAGTCGCCAGAAGTAGCATGATCCAGCTACGTCGGTCGACCAAATTCAGTTTGGTCACCAGAAGCATGTCGTATGGTGACTTTCCGGCAACTTATGGAGATATTTTAGCTACGCGAATGAATTTGTCTCTTTTCCTGTTGGTGTATTGACTGATGGAACTTTGGTTGCTCCAAGTTCATTAGGGAAGTTGGCAGATCTGCTATGGAAATAGCTGGTCGGCCTTTCTTAATACACCCAATCTCATCAGTAGAGGCTCAGGAGGAATCGACTGCCAAGGTTCACTTTGGTGTAGTGGAGCCAAGGTTACCTTACTCTGTTTTTTTTCGCAAATTATAAATCACTAAGCAAAACTATATTTCACTTAAATCATGCACTTATAAAGCTTTTGATCTCATAGATTTGTGAAATTGTTATTCCTTGAGGAACTAATTGTATTTAATTTTGCAAGCTTCGTCAGGTTGCTATTGACAAACTCTTCGACTAACAATTTACTCATTCTATAGTCTCATGATAGCCAAATTCATTTTGTTTTCACTGAGTAAATCTAACGTTGTATTGAATGTGCGTCATCGACAGTTAAAAGGGTCACATTGCAACTGACTTTTGTAGTGGCGCAACTCTCTCCAACCTCAATAGAATTGCACCTCAATCCAGCCCTAGTACTAGAATCAGAGTGAAGAAGGGACCCAAATGATTTACCCATGAGATGGACATCACCAAGCAAAGGAATACTGAAGCTACACATCGACGGATCTTTCCACAAAAGGATCATCTGAAGGCTCCGTAGCTTGTGTTTGCCGCAACTTTGAGGGAGATTAATTGATTGGTTCGGGCGGACTGTGAAGGCTTTTCAGCGCTTCAAGTCGAAACCATCGCATGTCTTTCAAACTCTCAATTACTTCTCAACAAAACCTGAATTGAATGTTACTCGTACGTATGACAATCTAAGTAAAGTAGATTCTCTCACGGGCAACTCTCTCTACTCCTGTGAAGTCCCTATTGTCATCACGGACTACAAGACACTTTTGGCCCTATATCCACATCTAAAGCTAGCCCGTTGCCCTAGCGTTAACACCTAAATTTTGATTAGGTTTTTTTAAATTAAGCCTTAGTCTCTTTTAATCTTTGTTTTTCCTTTTTTTTTGGATAATAAATAAAAGATAATAAGAAAAACAACAAAAATGAAAAGAAAACAGAAAAAACAATTGCAACCCGGGCTGGGCCTTCGAGCCCAGCCACTCCTTTTTTTCTCGTGCAGGCCCCCCACGGCCTGGCCCGCGTGACCTGGCCCAACCCCCTCTTTCTCCTTTGTCTTCTTCCTCCATCTTCTTCTTCTTCCTCTTTCTTCCGCCTCTGCAAGTCACGCGCGGCGACGAAGACGCCCTCGACGATAGCCTACAGTAGAGAGAGGAACGTAGGCCGGTGGCTGAGGGGACGTAGCATTGAAGGCGAGCATGCCTCCGTGGAAGGGGGAAGATTTGACGCCGGTTCGGCCGGTGGAGGAAGGCCGGTTGGCGCACCAAGGACCGCCGGCCTAGCCTCTGTCGACTGGACCCCCTTCGCCTATAAATAGTGGGGCACCACCTCCGTCGAAGGGACACCAACGGAAAGAGGTCAAAAGCTAGCGAGCGTTGCAAGCTTCCCCCGAGAGACTTCAGGGGAGGCCCGAGCGCTAGCAAGCCTAGATCTAAGGGAGAGGGAAGAGATCGGAGCCGGAGGAGAGGAGCCGGAGAGAGGGGGTTTCGGAGGACCAGATCTGAGAAGCCGAAGACTCACCGTCGCAGACCCATTGTGACCACCGCTCCCTACAGTCACTCCACCCTTCGACGCCGTCACCTCGAAAGGCCCCTGCCGCTGTGCAGTCACGGCGCTGATGTCTCCCCCGACGCCGACCGTTGCTTCCTCGACGCAGATCTGCGGTTGTTCGAAGACTCGGCTGAATCAAAACCCTTCATCGTGGAATAGACTGGTGTAGCCCGCCGAGATAGGTATGAGCTCAGTCGCCATCTGCCGCTGTACGCCATCGCCGCCTCCGTCGCCGCCATTCGGAGGCTTCCCCCCTTTTTCGAAACCCTAGCCTCCGTCACCGCGAAACCGGGTCGAGCCCGTGACTCAGTTCTCTAGGGTTTCGTCGATCCGGGTTGGGTAGTCAGGTTGGATTCGGGCTTGGGCCGGGCGCTCCAACTCATTCAAAAGCGGGCCCAATTTCGTCACACGGGCTGGGCTTTCCTGTTATTTAAAAAAAAAATCGGGCGAGGCCTACGTTGCAGGCCCGTTCGAGTCTTAGGCTGGCAACCCGAGTCAGCCCCAACCCGGGATCCAACCTAGGTCGTTTTTACATTATATTATATAAAATATTATTTTAATAAAAATTATATATAATTTATTCTCCAAATAACCAAAAATATCAAAAATATCCATATTTTCCAAAAAAGCCAAAAAAAGTCAGAAAAAGCCAAAACTGATTTATATTTTAAATAAAAAAGATCAAAAATCCAAAAAAGCTTTTTATGTTCAAAAAATAGAAAAGATTCCAAAAAATGTTTTTCATTCACAAATGCATGGAAAACTCTCAAAAATCCAAAAAAACCTTAGGGTTTAAACAAGATTAGATACCGAAAAGGCATTAGTGATTAACTAGTGTAATCAAATCCCCAATCCTAGTTTCTCTGGTTGCGCAGGAGCAAGTATTTCTCCCGATATTTTACTTGGGTTTCTAATCGACCCACCTAAAATCGATTAGTGGCGACTCCGTTTTAAAATTAAATTACAGATTAAAAGCTTGGACCATTAAGTCGTGAATTGGTGGACTTGGGAGAGTCCAGGCTAAAATAGACATAGCCGAACCATTAGCCTCCGCAAGGCGCCCGTCCCGACCAGGCGCCGAAAAAAAAAGGAGGTCGCGACAGCTTGGCGACTCCACTGGGGATTTGAAGACTTAGGCATTTTTTATCTTATTTAAATGCTTTGCTGACTTGGTTTTTTCTGTGAAGGTTAATAGCTTTTTTTATTTCGTTAAAAAAAATATCTTGTGATTATAAACTGTTGTGCATGCTTTACTGTTTTAACACTACACATGGCACACACAACCTGGCCGCCAGACCTGGCCCGCCATAAGATATTTAGAATGGTGTTAAAAAAGATATGGCCTTGAACGTGAGACTGCGTTGTAGAGGTTGTCTTTCTTTTCCCCGAATTTCTTTAGCCGAGATTAAGAGGGTGCAATGCCAGCGCAAGACTGCGATAGGCAGACACCCTTTCAATCTCAACAAACCTCCTCAGTTAGAAATTAAGCCGCACCTATCATGCGCATGTCTATGTGATTGTCATCAATTTTCTCGCTTGAAGTAAGTTTTTTTTTTCCATGCACCTTGCGATTTACTTACCTTCATATATATATTGAGCGGTCCATGATTAGTCTAGGATTTAATACCACGATCATTTAAATTTGAAAGTAATTGTCATAAAGTTTAAAAAAAAAAACTTTTGCAAAGGAAATTACTTTTAGTTTGAGTTCTCGTTTTTTTCTCAAGCATGTTACAAAATTATTTTCTGCAAGGATTTTCATTTGCTTCAAAAAAGGATAGAAGTCTTTTTCGAAATTTGTTACACTTCATGCTTTCTTCGCCTTTCGAATTGAATATATTTTTAGTCCATGCTAACATGTCACATGTCCTCTACCTTTTCATGAATAAACAAAAAGAGTAGGATTAGATCGTCATCATGGACTAACTCCCTATTTACGCCTTGTCTTCACACATGCTTGTTTATTCATAGACAGGTAATCACGGAGCGTCAACGTTCGCCGATCTAGACTCGCTTGAAAGCAAGGGCAAGAATGGCTGAAGAAAATGTACCAAGCCGTATTGCGGTCGTGGAAAGCGAAATGAAGCAAGTCTTCAATGTGCTTCAACAACTTTCAAAGTAGATAGACTCCATCCAGGGCAAACTCACTCCCGCCCCAACCTCAATCGAGGTATTGTTGCCACAATCATCTACCAGGGGTGATCAAGGTTGAGATACTGATGATAACATGCCCGAATTGGAGGATGATCCGCACCAAACCACGATTGAGAAAGCGAAGCCAGACAATTTGTCTAAAACTAAGCATGACAAATGCCTCGAAAAGCTTGAGGAGAGGCTGAAACAACTGCAAGGCCTCCAAGATCCTACTTTGACGAACCTCTCCATTTATTCCAAGGTCAAAATGCCGGAAAAATTCAAAATGCCTGAATTTGAAAAGTACGATGGCATGACTTGCCCGAGGGCTCATTTGCAAATGTACTTGGTTCGAATGACCCAATATGTTAATAATGCATCATTAATGATCCAGCTATTCCAATCAAGTCGTGTAGGCCCAGCCCTGAAGTGGTACATCACGAAGAACATGAACCTCCTCGAAATATGGAGTGAAATGAGTGAGGCATTCCTCAAGCAATATAAGTTCATAATGGACATTACCCTTTCTCGTGAGGATCTTGAGCGTACTGAAAAGAAAAAGCACGAATCGTTCAAAGAACATACTATTAGATGGAGGAATTTGGCCGCCCAAATTAGTCCTGAACCAACCAATTTCGAGCTAAGAAAGATGTTTATCAAAACCCTCCCCTACGAGTACCGCAATCGAATGGTAACCACAATCGCCGAATCGTTTAATTAACTCATTTCAGTAGGAGAGCAAATCGAGATAGGGTTGAAGGATGGTTAGTTCACTAAACCTACACCCACGGGCAGGTTCAGCATGAAGAAAGATAAAGAATTCCTAGTAGATGTCAATGCGACCTACAATCATCCTCCAACAATTCAGACAAGCGCAGGACAGCAACAGACCACCAGCCGTCAGCCGTCCCATGGTTACAGCAATAGGAGACAATTTACTCCTCTTCTTGGATCTCCATCACAGGTACTGGCAGTCCTCCGGAAGAAAAACCTCCTTTCGATTGAGCCAAAACGACCCAACGCTGAAAGCTTTTCCAACTACAACCCGTCAAAGTTATACGACTATCACATGGGAGAAGTGAGTCACTCGGCTGATGAGTGCTTCACCCTCAAGAATCGAATCTAGAACCTGTTAGACACTAAAGCTTTCTCATTCCAGAGCAATCCGCTCCCTGATCACACCGACAAAGTAAACGCAGTATTCAGTTTTGAGGTCAATCAGATCAAAATTGTCGAAGCACATATCGCTGACACTTATCAAGGGCTGGTAGAGGTCGGGTATTATTCAAGCAATGAAGTACCGCCCTTAGGAACAAAGAAATAAGGGCCAGATGACATGACCACCATGTTTGGAAACATTTTCATGGGTGCCATCGACGAAGGACCGTCAGGAGAAATGGGTGCAGGCCCGCTCAAGTAGAACCCTTTTTAATTTCCTTGCATATTCCCCTACGTGGGAACTTGTACATTTTTCTTAAGTCTGACTTATTTTGTTTTCAACATCAGTTCCACTTGAGGAACTAACTTTTGAAATCACTCTTCCAAAATGTAAATCCTAAAGTTGAAAATATTTTGAGGGCATGAGGAAACACACCAAACCAGCCCGATGATGCTACCCAACCGTGAAAAGAAAATATCATCCAAGGAGAATACTGAGAGCTGGGTTCCCTCGTGCTTCCTCCCCACAAATACATGGTTTTGAAAACAAAAATATTTCATTACCAAAAGTTTTTGTCAAAACAAGATGTTAAATTTGTCCTTCTGACTCACTCATTTCGTGTCTCAAAATATCATATCCTCTGACTTAGTGTGATAGGAGGCATTTGAAGCTGGCACATCGTGCGAACTCGCCCAAATTCAAAGACACCCTTCTAAGAAAGCGGGGCAAACAAAAATGATCATCCCGCTTCAAAAAGGGACATCACGAGTTCATGGGACTTCCAACTTTGACGAGCCAAGAAGCATAGGATTCCATGGAAACCCAAGGTACATGACTTTGCCCAATGCTGCTAATGTTCATGCGATCAAAAGCAGAAGAAAAATTCCACAAGAAGGAGGGTGTTGAAGATGAATCAACAAACATCAATCATGCATACATAGCCGCAAATGTGGATGGCCAATCAAAAGAGACGTTGAATTGTGTCAAGACAAAGGCTATCATCAACATTCAAATATCCCTAAGAGTCAGCAAATACAAACTCTGGGGAAGGGTAGCTTGGTATCGTTTCTAATACTCGCTCTCTCTAAGCTCGCTTTTGACATATTTTCCCTATCAGCAGGAAGCATCGAGATTCAAGAGCCAAACTTGATGGTTAGGTTTGGCAAATCAATGCTTGCGAAGCTAGCATATGGAAATGACCCGCATCGAATTCACCTGACTTCGTGTTAAAGGACGTGTCATCCAGGAGCCAATTCAAAGAATAATTGACCTAACGAAGCAAGGAGACGTAGGACTTCGTGTCCCACTTGCACTTCAGGTCCATCTAAGCATCTGTAAACCGGTGAAGGGATCACCTGACTATCAAAAACACAAATAACAAGTCAATGAGAGGCATGACAAAGTCTCCTAAGCGAAATGACATCCTGAGTAATCACCAATGCAAATGACAGAAAATCTTCAGGCCTCAACTCACATTTGATTTTGGCAAAACTAATTGATCTACTTGTACATCTTCTCTTCTGCATGGGGCAAAAGTAGAGATGCCTGATCAGATTCCCAATCCTTAGCTGATCATTCATATGTCATATCCCTAATCAATATGAATAGTTCATCGACACCCATTTATGAATAACTCTTTTGATGTATTTGAAAATACAATTCCACCAAGTAAACACCCTTAAGACTGCTAATAGGGCTTCTTGAGTCAAAACCATTCATTTGTTTGAGAGTACAAATTCCATCATGTTTAAAAAACTACATGCCTTTTCTAAATGAATTTTGCATAATGATTTTGTCTATCTAAATCATTGATTCCACTAAGGATTATTAGAATAGACAGCTAAATGAAGAATACCAGATTGATTGAGCATGTTGGATGAGGCGCGTCAAAATGATGAAAGGCAAGCCATATCCTACACACAGTCCCCCATCTATACACCTGTGAGATAAGTGTAGAAGATTCCATGATTGCGGGATAAAGAGTTCTCTCGCGAATGGTACGATAACCAAAACACTGAGAGGCATTTCATTGCTCACCCCTTTTTGAGCCCTATACACTGATGAAGTTTCTATCCTACCCCCATCAAGAACCACCCCACATTAGGGTAGGTCGAAGGCGAAGCAACATCATAAGGTGAGAAGAGAGATAGAAATTTTCTTGCTCGCACTTGCATCAATCTTCGGGTGTCTTTATTGTATATGAACACTCGCGTTAATTTAAGTGCCCTAGAATGACGAAGAGCAATTCTTTCTCTACGCACTTGTATTTATTGTACAACCCAATTGAATCTGTAATTTCACCCCCACATGGAGGCAAAACAGAAGTTATTGCTATTCAAGCAGCATAATCAGGAGCGCCGACAAAAGACGAAGACTCAGCAGTCTAACAACAACGTTTGCTTGAACTTGCCTAGATTAGTTCCTCAAATAACAAAAATGAAAAAACTAGGAGCATGAAAAAACAATGTACCTGGTAAAAGCAAAGTCAATGCCCATAAATGAAAAAATTGGAATAAAAACTAGAGGCATGGAAAAAGTAGTGTGCTTGGTAAAAGTAAGGCCAATGCCCCCTAGCTAAAAAAATACAGTCAATTGTATTCCTAAGAAAAGTTGCTGTTGTGGTTCGATTGATAAAGCCTCCATCTGACAGTGAGAAGAAAGACCGGTGATAAATGCCAAGGCAATCACTAGCTCTCACCCTTTTACACATAAGTTAAGCCTACATTGCATCCCATTGTAAAAGTCTCTTCAGACTAGGGCACTTCAATTAACGTAGGATTTTACATGTTTATAAGTATCGGTCGAAGAAGTACGAGCAAGATTATTCTATATCTTTTCGTAGGGTTCCTAACTTGTAAACTCGAAGATGATCGTGCGTTCCATTCATAAGCCTTAACCATGATGGTCCCCATTGATGAGCCAACAGCCAAGCCTACATTATGGTCTCAACAAAGACCTCTCATATTGGTAAAGTCATACCGCTTGCGAGAATACTTAGACCCTTACTGATATGATGACAGCGAGATAGTGTGGTCCTTATAAATCCCGCATCAGTGGTCAGGATAAAACAGCCTTTCCCTTGAGAGTGAGTGAAAAGTTTTTTCAGACTGAAAGTCCCTTATCTGGCATGCTAAAGACATCTACATTCTGAAAAAAAAAGATGTCTTTCAAAATTTTCTCCAGTGGAACTTAAATGATGCAAAACTGACAAAATTGTCATGCATAAACCACATTTAAATTCATGAATTTACAGCATATACAATCATGTGTGCATACTGTACAAATAGTAGACATACTCTCAGAGATCAGAGTTGTCGCTAGGTAAGCATATCCCTATCCCCATTTGTCCTTAGGAACCTACCACTATCTAGGTACTCACTTATCAACAATCGACTTGTTCAAGCTGTCTTCAGAGTTTAGAACTTGTATTCATCCAAGTACCCCTTCGATACCTGCGAACGTCCAGGTATCCTCCAAGAGTTTGTACTTATGATCATTCAAGTACCCCTTCGATACCTGCGAACGTCCAGGTATCCTCCAAGAGCTTGTACTTGTGATCATCCAAGTACCCCTTCGATACTTGTGAACGTCCAGCTACCCTTCAGAGTTTAATACTTGTGTTCATCCAAGTACCCCTTCGATACCTACGAACGTCCAGGTATCCTCCAAAAGTTTGTACGTGTGATCATCCAAGTACCCCTTCGATGTCTGCGATCGTCCGGGCATCCTTCAAAGTTCGTATTTGTGATCATCCAAGTACTCTTTCGATACCTACAAGCAATCAGGTATTTTCCAGCATCTAGTACTTGTGATCATCTAGGTACTCCTTCAACGCCTGTGAAAGTCCAAGCACCCTTCAGAATTCGCACTTGTGATCATCCAAGTACCCCCCTCAGATGCTTGCAAAGGCCCAAATATCCTCCAGGTTAGTACTTGTGAACATCCAGGTACTCTTTCAAATGCCTGTAAATGTCCAAGTATCTTCCAAAATAGATGCCCTTAGAAAGGTCAGTGCATCCCCCGAGAAAGGTCGGATACCAACCGGTGTCCTTGACTGAGGTTAGGCACCCCAACAAATCGATGCCTTGAGAAAGGTCGGCACATCTCCCGAGAAAGGTCGGGTACCGACCGATGTCCTTAACTGAGGTCAGGCACTCCAACAAATCGATGCCTTGAGAAAGGTCGGCGCATCTCCCGAGAAAGGTCGGGTACCAACCGGTGTCCTTAACTGAGGTCAGGCACCCCAACAAATCGATGCCCTGAGAAAGGTCGACGCATTTCTTGAGAAAAGTCGGGTACCAACCGATGTCCTTAACTGAGGTCAGGGACCCCAACACATAGATGCCCTGAGAAAGGTCGGCGCATCCCCCGAGAAAGGTCGGGTAAACAACTTATTGCTCTAAACAGGTGACCCAAGAAAGGTTCGGGTCCTGGAAAAGCGATTCCCCATCAAGGCGACCGAAAAAAGGTTCGGGTCCTAGACAAATCACTTATTGCTCTGGTAGGCGACCGAAGAAAGGTTCGGGTCCTAGACAAACCACTTATTGCTCTAGTAGGTGACCGAAGAAAGGTTCGTGTCCTGGAAAAGCAATTCCCCGTCAAGGCGACTGAAAAAAGATTCGGGTCCTGGAAAAGTGATTCCCCATCGAGGCGACTGAAGAAAGGTTTGGGTCTTGGAAAAGCGATTCCCTGTCAAGGCGACCGAAGAAAGGTTCGAGTCCTAGACAAACCACTTATTACTCTAACAGGCGACCGAATAAAGGTTCGAGTCTTGGAAAAGCGATTCCCCGTCGAGGCGACCGAAGAAAGGTTCAAGTCCTAGACAAACCACTTATTACTCTAACAGGCGATCGAAGAAAGGTTTGGGTCTTGGAAAAGCGATTCCCCGTCAAGGCGACCGAAGAAAGGTTTGGGTCTTGGAAAAGCGATTCCCTTATGTCACTAGATAAGATGACGCCTTGATACTTGCCAAACTTAGGGTTCACACTCTATCTCACTCACTCCCGGTAAGTAACTACAAGTATCTTATTATCTGTCTTAGTATGGGTAATGTTATATTGCTCTATTTTTGCATAGGACAATAGGTCCTAAGTAAGATATAATCTACTGCGTATGCATGGACAAAATTTAGATATCAGTTTGTCTTTGAATACAATCTCTGCGAACTCACCTTCAAAGAGGGGCAGTTGCTGACACCTAAATTTTGATTAGATTTTTTTAAATTAGGCCTTAGTCTCTTTTAATCTTTGTTTTTCCTTCTTCTTTTTCGGATAATAAATATACAACAAAAATGAAAAGAAAAAAGAAAAAACAATTGCAGCCCGTCGGGCTGGGCCCTAGCCCCTCCTTTTTTCCTCTTGCAGGCCCCCCATGGCCTGCCCCATGTGACCCGGCCTAGCCCCCTCTTTCTCCTTTGTCTTCTTCCTCCATCTTCTTCTTCATTCCTCTTTCTTCCGCCTCTGCAAGTCATGCGCGGCGACGAAGACGTGCTCGACGATAGCCTATAGCAGAGAGAGGAACATAGGCCAGTGGCTGAGGGGACGCAACATTGAAGGCAAGCATACCTCCATGGAAGGGGAAAGATTTGACGCCGGTTCGGCTAGTGGAGGAAGGCCGGTCGGCACATCAAGGATCGTCGACCTAGCCTCCGTCGACCGAACCCCCCTCCTCCTGCCTATAAATAGGGGGGCACCACCTCCGTTGAAGGGACACCAACGGAGAGAGATTAAAAGCTTGCGAGCGTCGCAAGCTTCCCCCGAGAGACTTCAAGGGAGGCCCGAGCACTCGCAAGCCTAGATTTGAGGGGGAGGGAAGAGATCGGAGTCGGAGGAGAGGAGCTAGAGAGAGGGGGTTCCAGAGTACCAGATTTGAGAAGCTGAAGACTTGCCGTCGCAGACCCATTGCGACCACCGCTCCCTGCAGTCACTCCACCCTTCGACACCATCGTCTCGAAGGCCCCTACTGCTGTGCCGTCGCTATGCTACTGTCTCCCCTGACGCCGACTACTGCTTCCCCAACGTAGATGTGCAACTGTTCGAAGACTCGGCCGAATCAAAACCCTTCATCGCAGAATCAACTGGTGTAGCCTGCCGAGATAGGTATGAGCTCAGTCGTCGTCTACTATCGTACGCCATCACCACCTTCGTCGCCGCCGCTCAGAGGCTTCCCCCCTTTTTCGAAACCCTAGCCTCCGTCGCCGCAAAATCGAGTCGAGCCCATGACCCGGTTCTCTAGGATTTAGTCGATCTGGGTCTGGTAGTCAGGTTGGATTCGAGCTTGGGCCGGGCGCTCCAACTCATTCAAAAGTGAGCCCAATTTCGTCGCACGGGCTGGGCTTTCCTGTTATTTAAAAAAAAAAAAACTGGGCCGGGCCTATGTTACCGACCCGTCCGGGTCTTAGGCGGGCGACCTGGGTCGACCCCAACCCAGGAATCCGACCTGGGTCGTTTTTATATTATATTATATAAAATAATATTTTAATAAAAATCAAAAAATCAAAAAAGTATAATTTATTTTCCAAAAGACCAAAAATATCAAAAATATCCATATTTTCCCAAAAAAGCTAAAAAAAGGTTAGAAAAGTCCAAAAATGATTTATATTTTCAGAAAAAAAGATCAAAAATCCAAAAAAAAAAAAAATTATGTTCGAAAAATAGAAAAGACTCCAAAAAATGTTTTTCCTCCACAAATGCATGGAAAACTCTTAAAAATCCAAAAAGTCTTAGGGTTTAAATAAGATTAGGTACCGAAAGGGCATTAGTGATTAACTAGTGTAATCAAGTCCCCGATCCTAGTTTCTCTAGTTGCGCAGGAGTGAGTATTTCTCTCGATACTTTACTTGGATTTCTAATCGACCCACCCAAAATCGATTAGTAGCGACTCCGTTTTAAGATTAACTTAATGGTTAAAAGCTTGGACCATTAAGTCGTGAATTGGTAGACTTGGGAGAGTCCGGGCTAAAATAGACATAACCGAACCATTAGCGTCCGCAAGGTGCCTGCCCCGACCGGGCACCGAAAAAAAAGGAGGTTGCGACACCTAGCCAAAGAAATAAGCTTGCGGATTGGGTTGTTGATGCTGAGAAAAGTAGCCAACATCAGTTAAAGACCCACAAAATTGGTGTTTTAATCCTTCTCCCTCTTGGGGAGCTTATTTACTATGAAATTCCTATATCACGTAACAGACCCAAGGTGGCGTGAGTCATCCAGTGTCCATCTAGCAAGAAATATGGCTGATGCAGCAACTAGAGAAGGAAGAAAACTCAGGAACTTATACTCGACCAATGTCAGCTCCGCAAGGTAATCCACCAAGTACTCCAATTCAAGACTAGGGCTCTGGAGCTCTTACAAGCAGTTGATGGACAAATGGTTAAATTTCTTAAGATCAAGGAACGTGGTATTTTCCTAAGCTCAGGCTAGCATGGAGTAGATCAATGACCCTTACTACATACATTGCATGTGCTGCTCAAATAAATCTCCTGAGAAACGAAATAGTCGATTCTTTTAGAATGTAAATAACTTCAATGAAAGTAAAGCAAATGAGAGTTCAGTAAGTTGCAGAACCTAAGGAAAGTTTTCGTAGTGGGCACGAATATCCGAAAGCCGAAATAATTCAATAGTTGGCCCTCCATTTTCAGTACTTGCCAATACACAACAATGTGAATCTTTTACATCCGAATAGACAACTAAATTCATAGTTTTCTAGAGAAAACATTGTCTAATGTATAATTTGGCGATTCTTTATGGTTAATGTGTTTCATAATAATAACTACAGTTGCATAATAATGAAGGTTGAGCAACTGTCGGTGTTGTTCATCTTAGTTAGGCAATGGAGCAAGCTCAAGCAAGCAAGGACTATGGTTGTTCCATAGGTCTCTGTCACTTGAGCAAAAATGCGAAGGAAAAGCTATTCTAAAAATTGAAAAGAGCAAAAATACGGAGGAAAACCTACCTTCTTGTTGTCGATCAGTCGGTAAGCCCCCGCCAAAGTCTCCAAGGGCATCCCGCATCGCCCCCCGACTAGATAGGCAAAAGGAGAGAGAGAGTGGGGGTACGACTGAGCTGGAGGTGGAGGTGGAGGTGGAGGCGGAGGCAAAGGGGTGTGGAGTTAAAGTTGATTGGGCGGCTGGGCGAGCGGCGAGCGGCGAGCGGCAAGCAGCGTCGGGGCGGCTGGGTGAGCGAGTAGCCTCCATCGGGGGGACGAGCGGAGTCCAACGGCGGTGTCGACGGCAAGCAGCTGAGTGGCGAGGCGAGCAAGGGGTGACGGCATCCAGTGGTGGTGTCGAGGGAGGTTCGACGACGGCAAGCACATGGCGATGATGGCGCGATAGCGACGAAGACACATGTCTCACGACACCAACAGTGGCATGGACGGCGTGACGAAGACAGTGGTGGTTGCGGCTCAACTCACAGCCAAGGGGGGAAGAGCTCGATTCGGGCGGAGGTGATGGCGGTTTGAAGCAACGACGGCCCGGACGGCCGAGCAAGCGACGGCAATAGGTGGTGACGGCGGCTTAGGGACAACGGCAGTGGCTCACGGTGACGAGGGGTGGCATGGACAGCGCGACAGCTCGTCGAGCTCAATGGCTAGACGGCTCATCAGACGAGCAGTGGGTGGTGGTGGTTCGGTGGCCAAGAGGTGGTGGTGAGTAAGGCGTGGGGCGGCGGTGTGGTGGTGGGTGAAGCAGCAGCTAGCAAGAGGAATGAAGAAGAAGAAGAAGAAGAAGAAGAAGAAGAAGGGGGAGTTTCGGCCGAGAGAGGGGGAAAGAGAAGAGAAAGAGAGAGAGGGGGAAAGAGAAGAGAAAGAGAGAGAGGGAGAGAGAGAAGAAAAGAAAAAAGTGGGGGGTGGGGCAGGAAGTGACGTGAGGAGAAAAAAGGGGAGAAAATAAAGAGAGAGAGAAAATGAAAGGGGAAGGGGGGAAATCACGTGGGAGGGAAGAGAGGAGAAAGAGGAGAGAGAGAGAGAGAGAGAAATCATGTGCTCTAGGGTTTTTTTTTTTTTTTTTTTAACTATAACCGGTTCCAGTCTTGCCAATTCCCAAAAAAAGGGGAACTGGGAACCGGAACCAATCTCTTTAGAACTGGGAACCAAACCAGACCTTCTGGTGTGGTTCTCCGGTTCCTCGTTCTACTTGGGAACCGCGCTCACCCCTAATATTTACTCATTGTGTGAGCCCTTGAGGTAATTTATAATTTATCTCATTGTGTGCTCCATGTTACTTCCGATTATATTCTTGAAGTGAAAAAACAATGTTATTACTTTAGTATGTTATCAACGGTCATAAATGGATATGGCTTTATGGAACACGTTTAAGAAAGTAGTTGCTCTGAAATGAAGAGAGATATGAGGGTAATGAAAGACTATTATTATTTTACATCTATCACATGTATTTACTAGTCGATTAATTATATCACCTTATGTGATTTTAGATATAATTGTAAATACATTGTGTTATGAAAATAGTTAAGTATGACCTTTAAGGGATAGATATCTTTAGATTGATGCAACAAAATATGTCTAGGGTACTGTGAGACATCAATTGTTTGTTTCTTTTTGGATTGTAATCATTATGTCATCCCTAACAAGTACATAATTTGAGCTTCCAAGTGCAGATATACTCACCAGTCACACGGCTTTCTTACCAGTATGAATTGTTTATAAATTAGATGAAAGTTAAATGCCTTATATTCTTGATAGAGCACTATCAAACCAATCATATCTGAGTAAGAGATGTTATATTTCTGTGGCATGTCCATGATGAGATACGATTAAGATGCACCGATTCGTCTTGATATGACATAATGGAGAGACACCTTTTGAAAGGGTGTGAGAAAAGTTATAAATAACTTCTAGAATTAACCGTCATAATAGTTAGCATAAAAAACATTATGAAAAAACTATTATCTCTTCTTCTCCTCTCTCCATCAAAGAACAAAAGGCAATTCCATTACTATTTCAAGAAAACAATCGGCATTAACGCTATGAAATGTGAATACTTTCCTCGTGATTGTATTTGGACCATCGTAAAGTTGTATTGTCCGTCGTTCGCTCATGATTTAACATACATTCATGAGTAATTTGTTTATTGCGTATCGAATGGGTAAGTTGTTTCTTCCGCCGACTTTTCTTTCAACAATATTGTATAACATATCAATGAAATGTAACGCTTCATAGACTCAATTTTTGAGTTTCTTCATCATAAAGACACGCACCTTGATTATCCATAGTCTGTTTAGTGTCAACAACTCATCACTCATGTATATGACCAACGTAAGTTGATGCAATCTC
This sequence comes from Eucalyptus guilfoylei, assembly GCA_016097605.1. Lineage (NCBI taxonomy): Eukaryota > Viridiplantae > Streptophyta > Magnoliopsida > Myrtales > Myrtaceae > Eucalyptus > Eucalyptus guilfoylei. Next base: position 29,572,131 of record CM027862.1, read on the forward strand.
GAACTCGAATCCTGTAGTGAACAATATGACCTACAGTGGGTTTCAAGGGACTTCAGCTACAACGCGGGCAATTAGATTTTACTATGCATCATGCAGTAACATTTAGCTGAACCACATCTCCATGACATCATGTTCTGGAAAACCACTCACCAGTTTTCGTAAGAATGCCCATAGATCAACTGCCTTCATTGTACCTCTAGTACCATGCTTACAATGATGTTAAGCTAAGAGAGGCTTGATTTATTGTACTTTTGTCGTCTCTTAGTGCGATTTGCCTATTTTCTCTTGATCTAACTTTTTACTTGTATACAAACGCCTATTGAGAAAATAAAGCTTGAAAATATATGAATATTTTTCTATTTGATGCTTCATAATAAAAAGATCCTATGGTTTATAATAAAGAAAAAGAGCGGAAGGTCAAGGATAAAAACCTAAAAAATGAATGACTTAGATTAAGAGGAATAATAAAAAAAATTAAAAATTATTAGATATAGAAAATGTAGTTGTCATGATATATATAAATGGAAAATGACATAAATAGTCTATAAATTTTGATCCGATGTGCAATGTCATCATTAAATTTATTATTTGTTCAATGTAGTCATTAAGCTATTCCTAAATTCCATTCTAGTCCCCAAATTTTCAATTTGTTCAATCTAATCCCTTAACTTTCCATAGCAAAGTCAAAAGTTTTCATGATTACACTATTGCTTAGGTTTTAGAATGTGTTTTCAATTCAATACATATCCTAAATCAACAAAAAATATATATAACTAATATTTTTTTATACTTTTTTATACTTTTTCTTTATAAATATTATGATGTTCCATTTAAGTACATTTTAGCTTATAAATATTATGATGAACTATAACAGTAAAATCATAATCTTATTTAGAGTTGTATCAAGTTAATATTTCAGCTATTTTAATTTCCGTTGATTAAGAAAATAAGAAACATAAAAACTTGAAAATTTTATCTATCTAAAAAATTACGGACAAGATTTAGATTAGTATAAGTACAAGAAATCTATAGATAAATGAATATTGTTATCTTCTTATGTAAACACTTATTTTCAAAATAAAAAGTACTATGGATCCAATATAGCTCTAAATGAGATTATATTTTTACTACTGTCAAGATCATAAGTTAAAATATACTAAAATTAAACTACAATAATATTTATGAAAACCAAAAAGGTAAAAAGGTAATTTAAAAAAAACACACATTTTTTGTTGATTTAGGAATTAGACTGAAATGAAATGGTATTCTAAAATCTAGGTTATAGCGTAATTATGAAAACTTGTGATAGTATCGAGTAACTGATTTGACTTTGTGTGGAAAGATAAGGGAGTAAATTGAATATTCGTGAATAGTTCAATGACTAAATTGAATGAATTATAAGTTAAAGAATGATCTTGCACATTGCACTAAAGTTTAGATCTATGTATTTTCCCATAAATGTATAGAGAGTTAGTTATAAAATTAATCACCATTTTCTAAAATTTAACGGCTCACAACTTAGTAGAAAGTTTACAGAAGAATAAGTTAATTCATAAAGCTTTAGATTTGATTACAATATGACAGTTACATAAGAAAAATCTGGTCAAAATTAAATTGGAGGACTATATTTTTTGACCAAAACGTATAGTAACATATTTATATCAGGTTTTTGGAAAAATTTGGGTTCATCAATATGCTTTTCCTCATTATTACAAAATTTTGAAAAGATTGTCTAGTTGATTCATTAGCCTAACTCATAGGTTAAATTCAATCAAAAACTGTAGAGAGAGCTCTCTTTTGCACGTCCCTTATTCTCAGGGTGCGAATAATAATCATTTTATTTTTATTTGAGAATTATTTTTTTTATTATCTTGTTTCTAGAATAGAAATCCGTTTAGTAACGTAATTTCATTTTTCTATTTCTAGAACAAATTTTTAGTCTAAAATGGGTTTGGAATAGAAATGAGAAATAAAATTTTTTTATTTTTCCATTTTTAGGATATAGATGAAAAATAAAAACTCTTCGTATCACTTATGCTTGCCATTAGCCGACGATTCACCCACCACTAGCTGCCGTCCCTCCCCATTGTAGTCCGCCATCGACCGCTACGCGTCGCTAGTCACCACCCGTCACTGCCCTAGAGGGAGAAATTTTACTTATAGGAATATAAATTTTATGTCGTTATCAAATGCATATTTTTACTTAGAAACTCATCTAAGAATAAAAATAGAAAAATCTACTTATGTTCTAGAAATTAATTTTTGACTAGAATGTTATCATTCAGGTCCTTAAGCTCTTGGTTGGCAGTCTCACACAAATGAGTTCTCGTCACTCCTTAATCATTCAAAGAAACTGCACATACAATTCACACTTGCATCGTGCACTATTGTACCAATTCATGAGATGAATGTAAAAATTAGAGTTTGCCTTTGAGTTTTCATATGCAATTAGGGTTTGCTTTTGAATTTTCATTGCAGGAGGGGGACTACATGAGGATAAACATAATATGGAAATGAACTTCTCTTGCCTGATTAAACGCATTAAAAAGGAAAAAGAAATGAACTTCTCGTGTTTAATTGAAAAATGCGTGGAAAAAGGAAAGGGTATAAAACGAAAAGGTAATGCGTTTGCCGGGAGTCGAACCCGGGTCTATTGCTTGGAAGGCAATTATCCTAACCGTTGGACTACAAACGCTGCTTGTTGAGACTACCATCCAGAAATTTATATTTAATATAAATTAAAGCAAAAGTCAGTTACACCTGCCACGTGCAGGGAATATGCTTGCAAAGATACCTGACCTTTTGAACTTTTCCTCTCGTCCTTGATGGGTTTCAAAAGACTTGCCAAACGGTCAGCAAAATTAGATTGCTTAATTTAAGATCGGCTGTAATCTTTCTCAAGATTACAGCTCAGGATCTACAATTAAAATCCAAATCTAGTATCACCAAATTCAAATTCTCTCCCTTTTTGGGCTTGCCCAATTTAAAAATTCTGCTCATAATAGCTCTCTGTGCATAAAATATACTAACCTATAAAGGTTCACAGGTGACTAAAAATAAAAATAAAAAAAGCAAGAAACGTAATTGAGTAGGTGAAGATGTGGTCCATAAATTTTTAATATACATTCAATTTAGTCATCGGACTAAATAATCTAGGGAATATATTGAATCTGAGATATAATAATCCAAGAAATAGATTAAACATTTATCAGGAGTTCAGGATCACGGTCGGACAACAGGGCACATTGAATTAAATTTCGTCGGTCATTTATGCAGCCATCTATCTCTCTCTCTCTCTCTCTCTCTCTCTCTCTCTCTCTCTCATTCCTACGAAAAACTCACCTGAACTCTCAATGATTGGCAGCACAAACGGCAGAAGAGCAGATCACCTGGGAGAAAAAAAAAAGGGAAATTCGAAAACCACACCGATGGGCCCTACACCTCATCATCACGGCCCAATACACCAAAGCGATCCTCCACCGATCTCCCCTGTCCGAAAAGCCCATTTCCCCTCCAAACACACCTAAAAAAAAAACAAAAAACAAAAACAAAAACAAAAACAAAAACAAAATCGAAAAAAAAATCGAAAAAAAAAAATCGTTTCATCGTCTTCTCTCTCACTCTCTCTCCCTCAGAAAAACTCTCAGATCTGCACCTCCTCCCCCTATTTCCCCAACCCGAATCTGATTCCTCCCCCCATCCTAATCCTACGCCACCCTCCCTCCTTATCCTGCGCACCCCCGCCGCCGCCGTCGTCGTCGTCGTCGTCGTCGTCCTTCCGGCGAGCAGAGATGGGAAAGGGCGGATCCGGGTCGGGGTCGCTGAGCGAGGGCGTGGTGAAGAAGATCCTGCTCTCCTACACCTACGTCGCCATCTGGATCTTCCTCTCCTTCACCGTCATCGTGTACAACAAGTACATCCTCGACCGGAAGCTCTACAACTGGCCCTTCCCGATCTCCCTCACCATGATCCACATGTCCTTCTGCGCCGCCCTCGCCTTCCTCCTCGTCAAGGTCCTCAAGCTCGTGGAGCCCGTCACCATGTCACGCGAACTCTACCTCTCCTCCGTCGTGCCCATCGGCGCCCTCTACTCCGTCTCCCTCTGGCTCTCCAACTCCGCCTACATCTACCTCTCCGTCTCCTTCATCCAGATGCTCAAGGCCCTCATGCCCGTCGCCGTCTACTCCATCGGCGTCCTCCTCAAGAAGGACGGCTTCAAGGCCGACACCATGGTCAACATGCTCTCCATCTCCCTCGGCGTCGCCGTCGCCGCCTACGGCGAGGCCAAGTTCGACGCCTGGGGCGTCGTCCTCCAGCTCGGCGCCGTCGCCTTCGAGGCCACCCGCCTCGTCATGATCCAAATCTTGCTCACCTCCAAGGGGATCCAGCTCAACCCCATCACCTCCCTCTACTACGTCGCCCCCTGCTGCCTCGCCTTCCTCTTCGTGCCCTGGATCTTCGTGGAGTTCCCCATCCTCAGGGAGACCTCCAGCTTCCACTTCGATTTCGTGATCTTCGGCACCAACTCCCTGTGCGCCTTCGCCCTGAATCTGGCCGTGTTCTTGCTCGTCGGGAAGACCTCCGCATTGACGATGAATGTGGCCGGGGTCGTCAAGGATTGGCTGCTGATCGCCTTCTCTTGGTCCGTCATTAAGGACACCGTCACGCCGGTGAACCTGTTCGGTTACGGCCTGGCGTTCTTGGGCGTCGCGTATTATAACCACTCGAAACTGCAGGCTCTGAAGGCGAAGGAAGCGCAGAAGAAGGCCGCGCAGGTGGATGAGGAGGCGGGCAGGTTGCTGGAGCAGAGGGATGGAGATGGAATGGGGGAGAAGAGAGACTCGCAAGCCTAAATTTTTGATCGGATTTTAGGGATAGATGGATATTCGAGTTGAGTATGGAAATAAGTTATCAGGGAGTCTTGGAGGATACTATATTGGTTAGTAGGAGGAAGGGCAAGTGGATTGAGTGTCATGAGTGTCATGTCTCTCAATTTCAATTTGCACCATTTGGTATGTGGCATTTATGTTGTCCGCGTCATCCGCTACTTAATGATGTCTTGCACTTGTGGCAGGGTCGATGGCAGGGTCGAGATTCATGTCCATCGCTTTGGATGCCACTACATGCTTTACTCGAGTTGAAGGAATCTCAATGGCCTGCTATGTTTCCCATGTTTCTCTTTTTGTTTATCATTATTGTTCTTCACACTAGCATTGTAGCGACTTTCATTTATTGAGTTTCGGTGCTTATTGACTCTTATGAATTATATATGTACGCGAGTTTTTGTCTTGAGTTGCTGGGCTGGTATACATATTGCATCTTTGATTTCCCTGTCCCTGACTCTTATTTGAAACCCATGAGATTTGCTTGTGTTCGTTGCTCGTCAGTACTTTTTGAAGGTCAAGCCTTTATGGGATGGCATTTGCATTATGAGAATGTGAAAGAACGAGTTCCTGAGAAACACAGTTTTGCATATAGTATCAAGTTTTGATGAAGATAATGTTTGGTATTGATTGTCACTGGTTATGGCAGATACTAACCGAGGCACTCTCAAACTCTTGGTGATGGTAGAAATCATTAGTTCATCATATGAATAACCACACACGCCATTCTTTTTGGAATGGCTAGATCGGTCCGCTCTTCCCTTGTGTTGCCCTGTGATTTTCATGAATGAGGAGTTACATATTTTGCTAGGAGATTTGTGAATGCTGGCTGGGTGAGTAGATCTCAGTCATTTGCATTGACGTATGATGGAGGAAAGGAATGCCGCTATCGTTTCACATTAATTCTGCACTTTGCTGTTGAAATATTGAACTGAAATGCACTGTGAAAATTATGAAAGCTCAGAATGTGGAGCGTGCTAGAATAAAAGCTGTTTTGTAGACTTGTCAAATGATTTAACTGATATCTCTCTAGCATGTGGTGTAATGCTTAACCAGCCCTAAATCATCTGTATTTCAAGTCTCAAACTATGGCAGAATTCTACTTAGAGCTGATTAGTGTCCATGAAATCATCCTTTTGGCATAATTTTGTTCGATCTATAGGTCATGTTCCTTCTGTTAGTAGGGGTATGGATCCTCAGTTTTTGAGAGAGGTAAATGAACAGATCATGACCTATCGTCCAAATTGACTTTGATTGTTGTGAAGTTGCTACTCATATTTTCTTCTTAGTTCGGATGATGCCTCATCTAATGATCTTAAACGCATAGCATGACTCGATCTAAACATGTTGATGATATCGCAGCCTCATCAGTGGATGAGCTGTGGCAGCCTCTGCAGCCTCTGCTTGTGCAATTTGCCATGTTTCGGTGGACTATTGTCAGCTCTTTAACTCTGGACAATCTGAATAGTGCAGTTCATATCTACCAAAAACTAGAGGGAACTGCTTCAGGCTCTATGTGGCAAATGAATGTCTGTTAAAGTCACACGTTTGCCTTTCTCGACCTGCAAACTTTGTTGTCCTACCTTGATGTCAAACTCTTCATTTTTCTGCCCTCTCAACAGTGGACCAAACCGATGACGATGCAAATGTCATTGCATCGCATGCATTGGATCTGCTCGTCTCAAGCTAGTGCAGAGTTCTCTGAATGTGATGATCCTTGCCTTTCTCTGTGCTGGTGAATCCCATCTCATCCTCAGAGGAGAGTTGCATTCGTTGGTAGTGGTGGATTGTTCTCTCATGTCAGTAAAAGTTCAGCTTAATACCTTTTAATTTGGCAAAGTAATTTCTTCAAATAAATAAAGTGAGTATTCCTTTTTGCCATTTTCAGATAAATAAGTACTTAGTCACTTTCTTGACGGCAAATGTCCGTTTCATACCCAGAAAAAGCTGCCATTGTAGGGAATTGAATTTGACAATCAACTTCACAAAGCCGTTTGATCCGACGACATATTAATTCATTTGCTCGAGATCTAATGCTAATGATTTTTATAATTTCATGATTCGAATTATAAGTATGAATATCTATTTTTTCTGTATTAATTTCATTTTATTTGCTAAAGGTGTGCTAAATCCAAATTACTTCATCCAATAAAACACGGCTTTTCCCCACGCGGAGCCTCATTGGATGGTCAAAATCCATCCACGTCACTCTCTCCGTACTCGGTCCCAAAAATAGGAAAAAATGCACCAAATGCGAGAAAATATTAGGTAAGTCTCATGCTCCAGCGTAGCAAACAAGAAGGCGGTGGGAGTGCGACACGTGTCCTCGTGGGACCCATAAAGTCAGGCATCTGCTCCTCGACTCAGCACTTCTTTCTCTCTCCTCTCTCTTCTCACTCTGTCCCAAATAACTCTCTCCCGGTGGCTCAGCTCGACTGGCAGAAGAAAGGACGGCCATCGAATAATAAATGCGCAACTCTCCCGCTTAAAATTTCTCTCATCGCTTGAATATTTTCTGGGCGCTCTCTCTCCTTGTGGACAAGCTGCACTTCCTCTGTTTCCTTCTCAGCGCATCCCACCCCCCTTCGCCTCCCCAAAAAGCCTCGCTGGCCATCTACCTCTGGCACGTCACCTCCTCCAAGAGCCCCGCCAGTCGCAGCTGGTTCTCGACCCCCTTCGCCTTCGACTGTTTCCAACGTGGAGATCGAGCATAAGTTTTGTGCTCGCGTTGGTCCCTCAACAACTTCTGGGCCTCCGTCCGATTGCCTCCCTCCGATGAACTCGTCATCAACTCCGACTTCGAGCCACCGCCGCCGCCGCCGATGGCGTCCTCCGTCTCTGGCATCTGCTCGTCCTCCCCCTCCCTTAGGTCGAAGACACCACCAGCCTCCGCCACGAAGCCGTCGGCCTCCGGCAGGAGGGAGGCGGCCTCGGTTTCGTTCCCGAGCGGCGCCAGTCTCCCCGCCGTCGACCGAGTGTTGTCCCTGTCGCTAGCCCGATCGGTCGCGAGGGAGATTTCGATAGACTTGGGCAGGGCCGACGACGCCGCGGGCTAGAGGGCTGGATAAGGATTCCCGTTTGCTGTAGACGAGGTACGTGAACTGGCTACATCGGAGCTAGGGCTTTTCCTTGGACGTGAGCCGAATCGAGTTCACGGACGAATTCGTGGAGGAGATAGAGCCTCGGTTCCAGGCCGCGTTCAAGGCGATGGAGGAGCTGGGAAGGGCGCCATCGCAAACGTCATCATGTGCACATCAGATGCCGTGCTAAGGAAGAAAGCTTTTGATGTACTGGAAAGGATTAGTGTTTTTGACTTAAGATCGTCTGCTCTTGCATCACTAAACAGCTCGTCGCTCTTGTAGTCCGTTTTTCTCTTGTTTAAGTTGTGCAATTATTTCCCAGTCTCCACATGCTTGCTGATATTGCAATTTCTTAAAGGTTTGACGTCTTAAAAGTCCTGATTACAAATTGCAACTCTTCCTTTATGGTAACTACATTAAAGCCTGCTTAAATGACATAAGGGTGTCTTTTCTTTACATGGAAGGATGCATAATGTGACCTGATTGCCTACAACTTGTGTAGGTTGCCATCCTTCTAGAAACAATAAAGCACATTCTTTAGTAGTTTTTGAGTTCGATGGTCCTCTGTTGCAGATAAGAGTGGCAGAGTGCCGTACTCTTGTTAAGATTCTAGTGGAATCTACCTGTTCAATTTCAATCTCCGTCTGCCAAAAAAAAAAAAAAATTTCAATCTCCGTTGTTTATGCTTCAGATAGGCTGCCGTACTCTATTAGGATTCTTCTGGAGTCGGCCATTCGGAACTGCCACGAGTTCCAGGTCAAGAGCAAGGATGTCGAGAAGATCATCGACTGGGAAAACACTTCTCCTAGACAAGTCGAGATCCCATTTAAGCCGGCTAGAGTGCTGGTGCAGGTACATGGAGCTGCGCATCGTGTGTCATTGATGCTGATTGGGGTTTTGATGAGTTGCGATGTTTGATATTTGATGATGCGTCGTCATTTGTATCAGGATTTTACTGGGGTGCTGTTGTTGATCTTGCTTGCATACGTGATGCCATGAATAGCCTCAGGGGAGATCCGAATAAAATCAACCCACTGGTGAGCTTTATATGTCAGCATGTCGCTCGTTCCAGCTACTCGTTGCTGGTGAAGGAACTTTATCTTTGTGTGTGCAAGTAGTTGAACTGTCATTTGTGAACATCTCAATCATCGTGCAGGTTCCAGTGGATCTTGTTATCGACCACTCCGTTCAGGTTGATGTGGCAAGGTCAGAAAATGCTGTCCAGGCTAATATGGAACTTGAGTTTCATCGGAACAAGGAGAGATTTGGCTTTCTCAAGTGGGGTTCAACTGCGTTTCATAATATGCTTGTTGTTCCGCCTGGATCGGGGATTGTCCACCAGGTAGTAAAACATATAGTGCATATATACTGATCATATGTATGACTTTAGCATAAGAAGTGGAAAAAACTGTATATACCCGTGGTGGAACTATTACATGCCGTGTCCTATGAGAATATGCAATTTTCTTGCTTTACCAGAATATTGGCCTGTATCATTGAGTTGACAAACTGAGCTGGAATCTATTTGCAGGTTAATCTAGAATATCTTGGCAGAGTGGTCTTCAACACAAACGGCTTGCTTTACCTTGATAGCGTTGTTGGTACTGATTCACATACAACTATGATAGATGGATTAGGAGTTGCTGGTTGGGGAGTTGGAGGAATAGAAGCAGAAGCTGCAATGCTTGGCCAGGTAAGATAATTTCAATATATTGTTATTATTATTATTATTATATATTTTTTTTACTGTGGATGGCTGATAAAGTAGTGTCATTTGACACTAGTATGTCCTTTTCAAGATGTTATGAAGTATGAACATACATCCATTAATTTTTTCAGTCATTTCTTAGCATTTCTGTTTTCATCTCTTATTTTGATGCAGCCGATGAGCATGGTCCTTCCTGGTGTGGTTGGGTTTAAATTAACTGGGAAGCTGAAAGATGGGGTAACAGCAACCGATCTGTTCTTGACCGTAACACAAATGCTAAGGAAGCATGGCATTGTGGGCAAATTTGTTGAGTTTTATGGTACATCTTCTGATTCCCTTGCATCGTTAATCCTTTCTGTTCAAGATATTCCACAGCCACTGAATCCTTCTTGTTACTGTTGTTTTTAAATGTCGTGTCACTTTTGCAGGGGAAGGAATGAGCGAATTGTCATTGGCAGATCGTGCCACCATTGCTAACATGTCACCCGACTATGGTGCCACTATGGGCTTTTTCCCTGTTGATCATGTCACTCTGCAGTATCTTAAATTGACAGGCAGAAGTGAGGAAACTGTAAGTAATCACAGAGATTTTTGTCATAATTTGTACTGAGTACTGAGTACTTGCTTGTGTTAACTTAAGCAACTTCATAGGCTGCCATGATAGAATCTTACTTGCGGGCGAACGAGATGTCTGTGGATTACAATGAGGTGAGTTTTATGAATGTTTTAGACTTTAAGAGTACATCATTATTTCTTGCTAAGAATCTTTGTGTTGGAAGCAGCCCCAAGTGGAGAGAACATACTCCTCTTATCTGGAACTGGATCTTAAGGATGTGGGACCATGTATTTCGGGTCCCAAAAGGTAATCCCCAGTGGATACAATACTGTTGCCATGAAGTAGGTTTAGTTTCCCCCCCCCCCCCACCCTTCTATTGGCTAAGAATCAACGCTTTCCAGGCCACAGGATTGAGTCCCACTGAAAGAAATGAAAGCTGATTGGCTTGCATGCTTGGATAATAGAGTTGGATTTAAGGTGAGGCTTTCCGGAATCTTGTATACTCTTTATAAGTGATCATAGGTGTGCATGGTCATGGGGCTCTTTGTTGGTTCCAAAATTTGGGAAGTGAATTGCCCTTCGCATGCAGTGCTTGTACTCTGGTAAATATACTAGAACAAAATAGTTAACTATGTGTTGACTTGTGCTTACTACTGACATTGATTCTACCAGCCTTTTTTTTTTTTTTTGCTTTGTGCTGCTTTAACTGTGCAGAAGTTGATTGATGAGCAACTTTGTTTGTCGAAATCTTAATGCAGGCTCCTCTTACGTACATTGAATTTTTGAACTATGTTGTCGAAGAGTTTAGGAGCCTTTAGATGGGCAAAATGGCATGCTTCATGGAGTATTATTGATATTGATTTTTTTTCTATGTCTTAACTTAGGATTTTGACTGATTTTCATCCATGTCTTTGCAGGGTTTTGCTGTGCCAAAGGAATCACAGGGAAAGGTTGCAGACTTCACATTTCATGGGACTCCAGCTCAGCTTCGGCATGGGGATGTTGTTATAGCAGCCACTAGCTGCACAAATACTTCAAATCCTAGTGTAATGCTTGGTGCTGCTTTGGTAGCAAGGAATGCTTGTGAATTAGGATTGGAGGTTGGCTGACAAAAACTCTTCTTCTGACAAAGTAGAATATATTGGGCAATACGTTTAGATGTTCATACGGATTTTGCTACACCCGTCACCTGATAGTATAGGCTCATGTGCATCTGCATGTACCTCTGCAAAAGTTTACTCAATCTGCTGTCCACTGAATTGATTCTTCGCTCATGTATAATATCTTTAAGCATTATACAGTTGCAGCTGGAATCAATGCAGCATATTTTAAATTTTTAACAGAAAAATTTGATGAGTTGCTACATTTGGTTGTAGATGACTTAGTTTTTTTTTATCTGAACAAAATAAATCTTGTGTCAGGTAAAACCATGGATTAAGACAAGTCTTGCTCCGGGCTCTGGGGTTGTGACCAAATATTTGCAGAAAAGGTGCCTTTAATCGACTCAAGTATTCTTCCCATGTTAGAAACCATGGATCTTCTTGCTAAGCTAGACGTGTTGCTTTTTGCAGTGGCTTGCAGACATATTTGAACCAATTAGGATTCTATATTGTTGGCTATGGATGCACTACATGCATTGGAAACTCAGGAGATATTGATGAATCAATAGCATCAGCTATTACTGAAAATGGTAGAGATTAATTCATAATCCTGCATAATATCATCAAGAAAATGTTATAAGCTCACTTAACTGTTGAATTTGCACAATGTCAGATCTTGTAGCTGCAGCTGTATTGTCTGGAAACAAAAATTTTGAAGGACGTGTTCACCCCCTAACTAGGGCTAACTATCTGGCTTCTCCTCCTCTCGTGGTTGCCTATGCTCTTGCTGGCACGGTGTGTAACATGTAGTTGTATTTGCAGTTGTTGGTTCTTTATTAGCGATCTACTCCAACCTTGGTATTATCCTCGGAATTCGCTTTTCTTTGTGATTGCAAATCTAGTTTTTGGCACATTCCTCATGGGAGACAACCTTTTGCAGGTAGATAATGATTTCGAAACTGAACCCATTGGGGAAGGAAAAGATGGAAGAAAAGTACACTCGAGAGACATTTGGCCATCAAATGAAGAAGTGGCAACTGTAAGCCAATATTTCTGCTAGGAGCTTATGGAAATCTTCACTTTGACTATTAATTATAGAGATCGTAATTGGTGATTCTGTTTTTTTCTCTCGTATAACCTGTCTTCAGGTTGTCCAATCGGACGTGCTTCCAGATATGTTTGTGGCAACATATGAAGCTATCACTAAAGGAAATCCTATGTGGAATCAGTTATCTACACCTTCTAGCACTCTCTATGCTTGGGACCCAACAACAACATACATTCATGACCCACCATATTTCAAGAGCAAGACAATGTCTCCTCCTGGCCTTCATGGCGTGAAGGATGCCTACTGCTTACTAAACTTTGGGGACAGCATTACGACTGGCCATATTTCTCCGGCTGGTAGCATTCACAGGGATAGCCCCGCTGCAAGGTGTCTAATGGAACGTGGGCTTGATAGAAGGGACTTCAACTCTTACAGAAGTCGCCATGGGAATGATGAGATCATGGCAAGAGGAACCTTTGCTAACATTCGCCTTGTCAACAAGTTTCTTAAAGGAGAAGTTGGACCTAAAACAATCCACATCCCCAGTGGGGAGAAACTATCTGTTTATGATGTTGCCATGGTAATTTTCTTCACTCTCCAATACAGACACCGCATCACAAATGACAGTGTCGTGAGTGATGGGGCCTCAGTATTCATAGTTGTTGGTTGGATAAGCCATTCTATTTAGATTGGCCCTGAGAATTATGCTACTTACCATGTCTATTGCTAGTTCTTTTCTGCAAATTTTTGTTTAAGTCTGAAAGAAGCTGATTTTTTGTTCGGTCCATTAATGCCAGCTAGATCAGCCTCCTAGCAACATCCTTCTGGGTCATCCCACTGTTAGTTGAGATTCATTTGACAGGTCAATGTGATATCATCTTAATTGGGAGAACTTTTTAAAGAAAATAATCTGATTTTAACTGTCCGCCTGCTGGTTAATATTCTATTAGATGAGTATGGGCTCCATCAATGACTCATTATCTGATTGCTGGTGCCATTGTGGCTCATACTAGCTTTGTCTCTTGTATGGCAGAGGTACAAGAGTGAGGGGCATGCCACCATTATTTTGGCTGGTGCTGAGTATGGAAGTGGAAGTTCTCGCGATTGGGCTGCCAAGGGTCCAATGCTGTTGGTGAGCATTTTTGTGCTTTTTTATTTAATTTTTTGTCCAATTTTTTCCCCGTCGGTTGCGCCCTAAGCTGTAATTCGTATCAGGGCATGAAAGCTGTCATAGCAAAGAGCTTTGAGCGGATTCACAGAAGCAATTTAGTGGGAATGGGTATCATTCCTCTATGTTTCAAGTCTGGGGAGGATGCAGAAACACTTGGACTGACTGGCCATGAACGCTACACCATTAATCTTCCGAAGAGCGTGAGCGAAATAAGGCCTGGTCAGGACATCACAGTGGAGACAGACAATGGCAAGTCATTTGTGTGCACACTACGGTTTGACAGAGGTAACGATATTGATCTGTCAGTTCTCTATATCCTTGGAAGATTCATCATCTTTTCATCTCCTTGCTAAGTTTCGGTGGCTTCCATATGTAGGTTGAGCTGGCCTATTTCGATCATGGGGGCATCCTGCAGTACGTCATCAGGAACTTGATTGGAGGTAGACATTGAGCGACCAGGCAGGTTCAACAGCCGACTCTTCTCGGTGTTCCTAGCATTTCCATACCATCCGGTCAACATGGCTTGAGTAAATCTCTATGTCGGAGAGTTCTTCCTCCAGCTGTTATGGGAATAAATTGGGGGAATAAATGGGACGATTTCTGCGTCCTTGGATGATTATCATTCTAACTCTGTGGGCGGCAGATAAATTAACATTGCAAGGTCTGATGGCGTTCATGATATGTGGACAAACTATTGTTGGCCTCTCATTTTGTTCAAAAAGCTTTGGGTTCTGTTTTCATCGGACAAATGATTTGGATTTTAGAAATCTGCAAGATTTTTCAACTGTGTCCCGAAATGTGATTTACTCAAGCAGTTTGCCTCTTTCTAGTGTAAGATGGTGGTGTAGAATTTTGCCTAAGAGAGGATCTCTTTCAAAGCTATAAAGACAAACGCATTTAGAGAGAGAGAGAGAGAGAGAGAGCATGAAATTCATTATGGAGGTGGCGGAGTCCCATATTCACCTGTACTGGGAGTCACGTGTCGGGGTTGTCCGTGTAGAAGTTCCAAATGACAACCTGACCACGTGACCATTCGTCTTGCTAATAGTCGAGTGAGAACAAAATGAGATTCGTCGTCTCATTGGTTTGGTTTGGGTCGAAACCGATCAAACCATCACAAGGCCAAATTCACAAAGAGACTTTGTACAATGTGTGGAACGCTTTTTGTAGACACAATTTCATATGGGAATGGCTATTTGGATGCATGCCGATCCCGGCTCATGCTATCATCAGGTTGTATCTTAGCTAGAACAGCAAATGACTATTCACAACTCATGTGATGATATCGGACTCAGTATATAAAGGGCAGGTGGGGAATGCAAAACGCGCCACCCATAGCTTTCAAAAGTTCATGATAATAGCACTCATCAGCATCCTCATGTTCTAATGCTCATCTGATTCCCAGAAAGAGGGGAAGGAAGTGAGGAACAAAGGTGAACCGCCGTACAGCCGATCATTCTGTACTGCGGTAGAACTACAAAGACAACACAAAATTGCGAGTCATGGCATGCTGTTGCTGACGTGAAAGGTGGACATGAGACCCGGAAGATGGGGCCTTCACCAGAGAATTCAGACATGTTACAGCAGTAGGAATTTATGAACTTTTGGACCTGCAAACGAAGGCGGGTGCAAGATGGAGTAGTTACGGGCAACAATCGGCACTGATATTTAAAATCTAGGTAATTTCAGGAAGGAAAACCAAGAGACCAATAGTTCAGTTGTTAAAAAATTTTGGATGTGTGTGATGCGGAAGCATGGTTTTGATATTAGATATAGTTTTTGGTTAGTAATGTTGTGTGCAAGTGTATGGTGTAGTTTATAGATAATGGACAAGGGATCAATTAAGATAATTGAAGGACAAAGAACATGGGATATGGGAAATAGTTTCATTAGTTGGATAAAATAATTTTACAATAGTTGAAGGAAGTGTTGGTGGAGGAGCTTCAAGATATGGAGTATTATCTCATGCTCCTCTCACCCTCTTACATTTGTTGTTCTACTATGCTCTCCCCTCTTTCCTATTTATAGGGTGCTCTACCAACATTCTAGATTTGTGTAGAATGTTGTCCACTTTGGCTTAATCTAGAGAGTTCTAGATTGTAGTTTATCCTCTCTTCTTCTAGAGAGATCTACACATGTGCTTCTACATTTTTCTCTTTCTTCCAAAAACTTCATCTAGGGAATTCTAGAAGTTTAGCAACTCTAGGAAATTCTAAAAAATGGATCACCATTTCCAACATCAGTTTTACTCGGTGCTATATTTACCGAACTGAAAGTACATTTAATCAGGAAATCTTCCTTATCTGTAGCATGACCAACATACTAAATGAATGAACTTATCCAGCCAACGGTTACCTGAACCATTTCTGAACATTCCTAAATGTATAAGGACAACCTCAGCAAACTTTACACCTTCCAGACAGTAAACATATTGGACTCATTCAACCTAGAACTGAACATAACATCAGCTATAAACTGACATAGGCTGATAGCTGTCTTCATTAAATAAAGTCACATAGGTGTAAAATAGCGCAAGAGAGACCAGAAATGTTTCATCCATCATGCAATTAACAGATGGTTAGACACTAGTAATGAAATTTCTATTACCTTACTAACGTCCAGGGTGAGACACTTAGAGAAACTATCACTAAATCATATATTGCTAATGATTGCTACTGCAAGGAAACACGACCATGGACCACTTCACATTGAAAATGACAGTTATACTGAAACACAGCATTTGTATCCTAATCATCTGTTCCCAGCAGAAAAAATTTACCTTCTGCTCAGTATCTCAAACTTTGTACTCATGCACACGCAGCCACTTAGTAGATGACCATTTGTTCCCCTTAATAACAGGGCAACCACCTGACATGAATCAGAATGGCTAAGTGAATGGTGACAAACTAGAGAATAAATTCGATAACTCATTTACAAGATCGACGTATAATTTTAGTAAAATTGTACAGACTTTGACATGCTATCATATTATGAACTCTAGGCATGACCAAGTACACATAACAGCTGAATAGAGAGCACAACTAACCATGCAAACTGGATTTATCCAGAGAACCATCAGGTTTCATACTCCAAAAAAGAAGTGCATCACCCATTTTCAGTAAAAAGGAAATTCCTATCTGTCTGTTTATCAGGAATATTACATACACTAATTTATCAGGAAGAAGCTGCTCATTGGTACATATCATGCTCTCTCCAGAAACGATAAAGCACATTTTTTGGCGAAAGGAATGTAATCACCAATTCCAATATTAGTATTTTCATGTGCTATTCAGAATCAAAATGGGCAGGCATTCGTGTATATGACAGAATGCCTATCCCCCCTCCTTTACGAGACACTTTTTTTTGAATCGTAGCCTAACTATTTCCCATTTCATAGATGGATATCTAGGGACTCAAGTCTAAATAAAATTGACTGTACACAATTGTAATTTGTACCAGACATATTTTACTCGAGTAATTATGAAAATTGAATCTGACAAGAAGATACCTAATAAGTCCAGCTAACTTGGTGCGGAAGTCATTAAAGTTACTAGAAGGATTCTCATCACTAAGGAACTGGTGAAGCTTCTCTTCACACTAATGAAGCCTTTCCAATCCAGACTCTGCCTCACCTGGTACAGAAACCATTTCATGTAAGTAAATAGGAAAACAAGAAGGATATGCATGGCCATTGTCTATCCACAATCCTACTCTCCAATACAAACCTTGCAAATACTCAAAAAATTGATTCTTAGCATGATCATATTCTAGTAGATAATAACCAAATGCATATGTCCACTTGAGCACTCGCTTACACTCAACTATCTGCAAACATCAGAGGAATCTAATTTAATTTCACAGAAGCAGGTCAGGATAATAAATCAAAAACACTCCATCAGATTTTAACCTATACAACAGCTGTATTTACATTCCAAACTGAAAATCACATAAATCATATTTAAGTTGAATTAAGTAATAAAACCTGTTGCCAGGCCTCTATGATGAACTTCAACTGTGACTCCGGCTAGCATTGTGTGTCACTAAGCTTATCGAATTGACAAGAAGAAAAAAAAACCTTATTTAATCAATAGCAAAGGATCAGGAAGCATCAGCAGCACAACATAATTAAACCAGATGAATAGAAAAGCCATGCATCTTGCTTCCTATCACAAGAAAACAAAGATCAATCTGTTAATTTAACATTATAAGTAGTTTATTGCAACTCAACCCGCCCAGGTGCCACTTAGCATCAACACATTTACCCAGTATAGATTCTTCAGACACAACTGCTGTACTCAATATCCATGACTGTCAGACTAAAATGTTAGCCCAAGTACAAAGAGGCAAACACATACAAAAACATAGATCTTCCTGGTCTTGTAGCACTCCTTACATTTGGCCAATGCCTCTGCAACAAACCGTGGCCCAAGAGCTGAACCTCTGATTCCAACTGAAAGTACTTGAGTAAAGCGATCTACGGGAGAAGTAGGAGGGGGCTTAATCTGAAGAAGTTTATGCGCAAAGAAGAAATAGGAAATCTTGGGATGAAAGAACAGTAGAGAGATCTTGAGATGGAAAACTTCTTTCTATTCTTTTCTTTCCTTACTTACAATCACGAGAGTTAGCCTTTTTATATACAATGGCTCTCTTTGGAAACTGTTTTACAGGTATTGAACAATTGAAGAAATGAAAACTAACTAACTGAAGCAACAAACTAACTAACTTCCAGAACTGAAGTACACCAGACTAACTACCGAGACTTACCAAGACTTGCAGCATTATACAGAGTGTTCGAAACAAGGTATCCCATTATAGAGCTTCTAGCTCACTTTACAGATTATCACTCTTATCTTTGTGTTCTTTTCTTTCTTTGATACTAACAGTAGCCCCTTTTCTTCTCATTCTTCTCAGCAGCATTTATATTCTCTACTTCCTCTTCTTCATATGTTTTCTCTTCGTTGCTCTTGTATATCTTACTTCCCCTATTCTTACTGTTATCAGTAATAGCATCAATAGAGCTTATGTTCTTGCTGTTCTTAACATAATCTACAAATTAAGCGTCAAACATAATCAAGTCAATCAATCCGTATGTGTCCAATGCAATCAGCTAAGCACACTAAAAGAAAACCAATGATCAAAAACCGAATTTCATACTGACATTAATCGGAAAACCTGAAGAAAATTTTGAAATTACTGCATCTCAGAGTCGGAAATTTCCATACATGGTCATTTCAAGTAAATAATATGTAAACGAGCTCTCCATATCTTCGACCAGAAACCAATTCAATTTATCCTCGGCTCATGCTTCCTCAAGACTAAGACAATGCTGGCATTTACTAAAAAACTGACACAGGCATCTACGACAGCAAACCAATTCCCAAGACAAAAAAAAAAAAAAAGAACGCAGGGAACTACAGACTCTTACCACACGGAGAGCAACAACGACCGGAATTCCAGAACTGACCTTACCGCTGACCACGTCGGTAGCAAAATTGCAGACGGCGTCAAGCGTGCTCTCAATTTGCGCCTTCAAGATCCGGGCGAGCACGAGTTCCAACTTCCTCAACCGGTAGTGCCCGACCATGCAGCCCTCGTCTGGGCCAGGTTCGCGATGTCATCTACCAATGACAATTCGCTCATTCCTTCCCCTGCAAAAGTGACACAACATTTAAAAACAACAGTAACAAGAAGGATTCGGTGGCTGTGGCATATCTTGAACAGAAAGGATTAACGATGCAGGGGAATCAGAAGATGTACCATAAAACTCAACAAATTTGCCCACAACGCCATGCTTCCTTAGCATTTGTGTTACGGTCAAGACCAGATCGGTTGCTGTTACCCCATCTTTCAGCTTCCCAGTTAATTTAAACCCAACCACACCAGGAAGGACCATGCTCATCGGCTGCATCAAAATAAGAGATGAAAACAGAAATGCTAAGAAATGACTGAAAAAATTAATGGATGTATGTTCATACTTCATAACATCTTGAAAAGGACATACTAGTGTCAAATGACACTACTTTATCAGCCATCCACAGTAAAAAAAAATATAATAATAATAATAACAATATATTGAAATTATCTTACCTGGCCAAGCATTGCAGCTTCTGCTTCTATTCCTCCAACTCCCCAACCAGCAACTCCTAATCCGTCTATCATAGTTGTATGTGAATCAGTACCAACAACGCTATCAGGGTAAAGCAAGCCGTTTGTGTTGAAGACCACTCTGCCAAGATATTCTAGATTAACCTGCAAATAGATTCCAGCTCAGTTTGTCAACTCAATGATACAGGCCAATATTCTAGTAAAGCAAGAAAATTGCATATTCTCATAGGACACGGCATGTAATAGTTCCACCACAGGTATATACAATTTTTTCCACTTCTTATGCTAAAGTCATACATATGATCAGTATATATGCACTATATGTTTTACTACCTGGTGGACAATCCCCGATCCAAGCGGAACAACAAGCATATTATGAAACGCAGTTGAACCCCACTTGAGAAAGCCAAATCTCTCCTTGTTCCGATGAAACTCAAGTTCCATATTAGCCTGGACAGCATTTTCTGACCTTGCCACATCAACCTGAACGGAGTGATCGATAACAAGATCCACTGGAACCTGCACGATGATTGACATGTTCACAAATGACAGTTCAACTACTTGCACACACAAAGATAAAGTTCCTTCACCACCAACGAGTAGCTGGAACGAGCGACATGCTGACATATAAAGCTCACCAGTGGGTTGATTTTATTCGGATCTCCCCTGAGGCTATTCATGGCATCACGCATGCAAGCAAGATCAACAACAGCAGGCACCCCAGTAAAATCCTGATACAAATGACGACGCATCATCAAATATCAAACATTGCAACTCATCAAAACCCCAATCAGCATCAATGACACACGATGCGCAGCTCCATGTACCTGCACCAGCACTCTAGCCGGCTTAAATGGGATCTCGACTTGTCTAGGAGAAGTGTTTTCCCAGTCGATGATCTTCTCGACATCCTTGCTCTTGACCTGGAACTCGTGGCAGTTCCGAATGGCTGACTCCAGAAGAAACCTAATAGAGTACGGCAGCCTATCTGAAGCATAAACAACGGAGATTGAAATTGATCAAGTAGATTCCGCTAGAATCCTGACAAGAGTACGGCACTCTGCCACTCTTATCTGCAACAGAGGACCATCGAACTCAAAAACTACTAAAGAATGTGCTTTATTGTTTCTAGAAGGATGGCAACCTACACAAGTTGTAGGCAATCAGGTCACATTATGCATCCTTCCATGTAAAGAAAAGACACCCTTATGTCATTTAAGCAGGCTTTAATGCAGTTACCATAAAGGAAGAGTTGCAATTTGTAATCAGGGCTTTTAAGACGTCAAACCTTTGAGAAATTGCAATATCAGCAAGCATGTGGAGACTCGGAAATAATTGCACAACTTAAACAAGAGAGAAACGGACTACAAGAGTGACGTGCTGTTTAGTGATGCAAGAGCAGACGATCTTAAGTCAAAAACACTAACCCTTTCCAGTACATCAAAAGCTTTCTTCCTTAGCACAGCATCTGATGTGCACATGATGACTTTCGCGATGGGGCCCTTCCCCAGCTCCTCCATCGCCTTGAACGCGGCCTGGAACCAAGGCTCTATTTCCTCCATGAACTCGTCCGTGTACTCGATTCGGCTCACGTCCAAGGAAAATCCCTAGCTCTGGTGTAGCTAGTCCACGTACCTCGTCCACAGCGAGCGGGAATCCTTCTCCAGCCCTCTAGCCCACGGCGCCGTCGGCCCTGCCCAGGTCTACCGAAATCTCCCTCGCGACCAATTGGGCCAGCGACAGGGACAACACCCGGTCGACGGCGGGGAGCCTGGCGCCGCTCGGGAACAAAACCGAGGCCGCCTCCCTCCTGCCGGAGGCCAACGGCTTCATGGCGGAGGCCGGCGGCATCTTCGGCCTGAGGGAGGGGGAGGCCAAGCAGATGCCAGAGACAGAGGACGCCATCGGCGGCGGCGGCGGCGGCGGTGGCTTTGAGTCGGAGTTGATGACGAGTTCGTCGGAGGAAGGCAATCGGACGGAGGCCCAGAAATTGTTGAGAGACCAACGCAAGCACAAAACTTATGCTCAATCTCCGCGTTGGAAATAGTCGGAGGTGAAGGGGGTCGGGAACCAGCTACGACTGGCGGGGCTCTTGGAGGAGGCGACGTGCCAAAGGTAGATGACCGGCGAGGCTTTTTGGGGACGCGGAGGGGGGTGGGATGCGCTGAGAAGGAAACAGAGGAAGTGCAGCTCGTCCACGAGGAGAGAGTGCCCAGAAAATATTCAAGTGAGGAGAGAGAAATTTTAAGCGGGAGAGTCGCTCATTTATTACTCACTGGCCGTCCTTTCTTCTGCCAGCCGAGCCGAGCCATCAGCCGAGAGTTATTTGGGACAGAGTGAGAAGAGAGAGGAGAGAGAAAGAAGCGCTAAGTCGAGGAGCAGACGCCTAACTTTATGGGTCCCACGAGGACACGTGTCGTGCTCCCACCGCCTTCTTATTTGCCACGCTGAAGCATGAGACGTATCTAATATTTTCTCCCGTCTTTTTCCTATTTTTGGGACCAAGTACGAAGAGAGTGACGTGGATGGATTTTGACCATCCAATGAGGCTCCGCGTGGGGAAAAGCCATACTGATTCATTTAACAATATACTAAATTTATTGCACCTTCGAATACTTGAAATTTACCATCGTCGATTTTCATAGGTAATCGTCGTATGCAGTACAGGAAATAGTACAACTACCATATCACAAACGTTTTTAAAGTAGTGCCAGAATTATAGAAACATTTGCTAACATACTCAAATCTGCTAGACGTACTAAATTTGCTTCTATAGTATTAAGAAGCTGGTGTTTTTTTGGGGCTGAGTATGCCTTGAACGGTACCAAACATCTCTCTCTCCTGACTTTCACAGTGCGGCTATTGCCACCAAAAATTAAGAAAAGAAGAAGAAAGAAAGAAGCAGAGAAGCACAAGATGGGTAATTTCCTAGACGTGTGAGTATTGCTTCACAAGACAAATTCAGGAAAAAAAACAAAACAAAACAGGCAGTGAGATTCGTGAGCAAAGCAAAGAAGGTTATCAAGGGGGAAAAAAGCTCAGTGCTGATTAAATATTAAGTGCATCTCTCTGAGTAGAAGACTCCCGTAGGTTATAAGATCTGTGAAGTTAGCAGTCATTCTATGCAGAAACAGACTAGAAAACTAAATCTTTACAGCCATCACACACACACACACACACACACACACACTTCGTATCAAAATTCAATGAGCCTCAATGCGCACGGACCATGTCGGTCACTTCCAACAGATAAAAAAACTCAAAACTCATGGCACAATTGACAATGGGAAAGAAGCTGGTGACATTCAGGTTCAAACCTAATCAAGACATGTACTGATGCATGAACTGAATCCAGTATAATTTAGCAATACTATTGCGTTATTGCTCGAGACTTGGAGACTGGATTGGATAGCAAGCAGCAAAGGCAATCTGTCATGAACCAAATATCAATCAACACCCTGGAAGGGACTGAGCCGACGCAAAAGGTGAGAGGCTTGCAGCTGATTCACTGTGGTGTAACGCCTGATGCTGGTGACTAGAACTGATAAAACTTGCGAAGGCGTTGCTCGGGCTTGGAATGTAACGTGAGATATATCTTGAATTGACAGGTGATAAGAGGGATAACCCATCGAGTGGGGAGAAACCAAGTACGATCCTTGAGACCGGTGGTACGATGCATTCCTGAGGTCAGCTGAGCTACGGCTAATGCTCAGAGGAGGAGATTGTCTATAGGACCTAAAAGACTGCTGCATATAAGTACTCGAGAGAGATGGAGTACAAGATGCGGATGGAGGACGTGACGCTCTGGCTATTTGGATGGCTGATGAGGATGCCACCGATGATCTAGCAGAAGACAAAGCAGAGGAGGAAGCCACGGACACAGGGCTCGATGACAGCAATGGTGTACTCTCAGATGCTGGGGGTTCACCTGTGCAAGTTCTTGCATCACGCTTGCAAACTTGGCAGAAAGTTCTCCACGATGTAAGCCATGAGTCGACACATAATGCATGAAACTCTGTCCACAGTAGAAGATACCATAGAAGATTGTGTGAGTGAATAAATCACTATAGATCTGATAGCAGCTCAATCTAAATAAAGATAGGCCTGAAAAAGACAGCTTAAATTGATATAAGGTTATTGAGCAGCAACTGCAGACAACAAGAATACTACCAAATAGTAACTCCCTAAGTTCTATGTGTTGGTAATTTGTTTATAAAACAAATGAAGAGGTGCTTTGTCTCATATCGAAAAGATGTGAGTGCGCATGTGACGAGATTTGGCCCTAACCGATCATATTTTCTTTTATTGAAAATTTGGATTTAATTCTATAAAAATTAACTATAAAGTCTTATTGAAATAATGCAACTGTTCACGAAAAGTTACGGTTATTATTTATCTATTTATTATCTATTTAATTTCAAATTTTTTATGTCTTTTCAACGTAACTTTTGAGAGGTACTTGTTTATTTTGCAACTTTTTCCGAAGGGTTGCTTTTGTTCTTTTTGCAACCTTTTGAAGAGTTACCTCTATTCGAAAGACAAAGATAAGTACGTTTGTTTTGAGATCAAACTAACTTCTTTTTCCATTTTTTCGTTTTCTTTTTTCATTTTTTTAGAATTGTTATGTAGTATTCTCATTTTGAGATTTTGTTGTATCCTAGAGGAAATTTTCCGGTAATCATTAGCAACTTTGTGGGGTAAATAAATTCTTAACACCTCAAAGTCCGACTTGATTATTTTAAAGATCCGATTTCATTGTTCTACCTGATTCGAAGCTATACTTTCACAACAAAGTTAAGGATTTATTTTTGCAACAATGGAGCCGGTGTCAAAGAGAAGGAATTGATGGTTGAAAATGAGAGGCTGATCGGTGCGGTCGCCAAGAACCGAGTCGCGATGACTCCCACCAACAGTCTTGGATGCGAAGCAATTGATCAAGAGGAGATTCACTGCCCTTCACTCCAGAGTGATAGGTGGACTGGTCGTTCAAGGTTATTGCTAGTCCCGGCAACAAGCCCATGATTGTCGTCATTTTCAAGGTCGTAAAGAAGCAGTTTGCTGTGGAGGAAATTTCATCCACGCTCCTCACAAAGATGCGTGAGACCGCTGAGGCTTACCTTAATATGACTATCAAGAATGTGTTGTCCGAGTCCCTGCACACTTCAATAACTCGGTCTCGTCAAGGGGCAGATACATGATGGATTCACTTTTTTGAAGATGCCTTTTAATCGCTTTCGCTGATTGGCATTTTGGATCCATATCAAGTAGGAGGTACTTTCGCAGGTATGGCCCAATTCTGATTTTTTTTTTCCGCCTCGAGGAGTCACATTCTAGATTTGTCTAGATGGCTGCGAAATATGTGAGCTCATGGGGATATTGTTTTAGTTATAAAAAAAAAAATGATTGAATTTAGAGACGGCAGTGCAAAGAGATCAGGAATGCGGTGGACCATGCGAAGGAATTCGCGAAAGGAGCGGCAGAGATGAGCGTGGAGTTGGCCAAGGGTTGTGGGGAAATCGTGTGCCAAACTCTTGGCAACGAGAACTCCTTCCTCCCCAAGTACTTCGGGAGGGACTTGTACATCATGGGCAGGCTCCAGGGGCCGTGCGTAAGGACGTTTACGAGATTGGAGCTCTAAGTGAGTACTTCCCGAGGACAAGAACCCGATGCATGTCTGGTCGGCCGTGTCGTTCATCTCTATCGTGGTCGCTGCAAGTTGGTTGATGATTCTCTATATAGGTTCCTAGTTTGAGCGAGGAAATTATTTGATTGAGAAATGCATCATATCACATTCCGTGCATTGGTGTTGTTGACCCATTATGGCAACTTTTTTTTTCTTTAAACTATTGGTTGATCTTTTTGAGAATGAGAAATTGGAGAATTCGATTGACTATCCTCTCAGTGATCTAAAATTCGTAAACATTTCTTCTGATTTTGCTGTTGACGAATTTGGATACACACAATTGAAAGATCTTATTGAAATGATGAACCATCGTAATGATGGGGCAATCTTTTGTTCTACCGTCGGTTTGTCTTGGTGAAGCTATTGGAAAATTATTTGCTGTATGCTTCTGTTCTCACATGCTTTTGATTGTTAGGGGTGGTGTATAAATTGCATTGGTTGATGTATGTATTTCATTAAGGATGAAAATTTGATGATGCATAATTTCAATTGGATGCCTCATGAAATATTCTTGTGGTGGGGGTATCCGAAGGGGACTTGGAAGTCATTGAGACTAAGAAGTATTTAACTTTCATTTTTTAAATGAAAGATTTGGGTGAAGTAGATACTTTATTAGGTATTTAAGTTATAAAAAAAAAATGAGAGTTATTCTTTGAGTCAAAGTGATTACATGAAGAAGATGTTGTATAGATTTAAACATCTTGTTTTCAAATATTTGACTACTCCATTTGATTCCCGGTGGAGAGTTTTTAATGTGAGTGCTATGGGTCTTTAATGTATGGGATACATTATACTAGACCTAATATTACTTTTTGTATATGTAAGTTGAGTAAATACTAGTAATCCAATATAGAACATTGGAGGGTTATCTTATTGTTCTATAATAATATGACTATATTAGAAGGATACGCTGATGCTACTTGAATTACAAGTGTGGGATATAAACAATTCGCTACTGGATGAAGTTTCATATTAGGGGAATGTGTTGATTCTTAGACGCGCAAGAAACAAATGTGTATAACTCACTCAACAATAGAATCCGAATTCGTTGCTTTAGCAACAACTGGGAATGAGGCCAAATGAATTAGGAATTTGTTGTTGGATATCAAATTATATCCTAGTCCTATGCCTCCTATTTCTATCCACTGTAATGGTTAGGCTACTTTGGCAAGAGCGTATAGTAGCACCTATAATGGTTAGTCTAGACATATTAATCTAAGACATGAATATGTGAGACAATTGATTAAAGATGTTACCATAACAATTGTCTATGTGAGGTGAAGTCATAATCTTGCTGATCCTTTGACAAAGGCTTTACCAAGAGACATGGTAATAATGACTTCACAAGAAATGAGACTGAAACCCTTTAATTGAAATCACCAATAATGGTAACCCGGCCTTTTTCTAGAACATTACTAGTTACAAGGTTTAATGGGTAAGAACAAGTTATTGAATGTGATTGTTTGATATTGACGTAACCTTGATATGAGAAGTCAGTATCATCTGTTACGTTTTGTAAGTTGAATTGAATTCTTAAAGAAGTATAGTACAAACTTGTAATGTGTTGATAGTAATAGAAACATATGGTAGATACTTCACCTATATAAGCTTAGAAGTGGTGCCGCTTCTTACGAAAGTTAGGATTGCTTTCTAGAGAGCTCATGAAACAGGATCAAGCACAAGGCCATAATAGTGCGGAGTAATATAGAACTTTTCGCCGAAACAAGAGGTTAGTGTATATGCAGTATGTCCAGTTCAATTATATAAAAGTACAAGTTTAAAGCCGAGCTACTTGTCACTTTAATAGAGCTTTGAGATACTTGCACTAAGTAAAGGTTTAACTCGAAAAAGACATTTATGTATGTATATTAATCTCACGGAAATTTGGGCTGTATATTTCTAATGTTTTATTTCTTGTTTTGTTTTATAAACGAAAGTGGGGGATTGTTGGTAATTTGTTTATAAAACAAATGAAGAGGTGCCTTGTCTCATATCGAAAAAAATGTGAGTGTGCACGTGGATGAGATTTGGCCCTAACCGACAATCATATTTTCTTTTATTAAAAATTCGGATTTATTTCTATAAAAATTTACTATAAAGTCTTGTTGAAACAATGCGACTGTTCACGAAAAATTACGGTTATTTTTTTATTTATTATTTATTTAATTCCGAATTTTTTATATCTTTTCAACGTAACTTTTGAAACGTACTTGTTTATTTTGTAATCTTTTCCGAAGGGTTGCTTTTGTTCTTTTTGCAACCTTTTGAAGAGTTGCCTCTATTCGAAAGACAAAGATAAATACGTTTGTTTTGAGATCAAACTTCTTTCTTCCATTTTTTCGTTTTCTTTCAAAAGAAACTACAGCCATTGTTTCTAATTGTTTCCCATGAGAGACCTTAGAAAAATACTAGAATTGCTATCTAGTATTCTCATTTTGAGACTTTGTTGTATCCTGGAGGAAATATGTCGGTTATCATTAGCAATTTTGTGGAGCAAATAAATCCTTAAAAAAAATGATATAACGCCTCAAAGTCCGACTTAATTACTCTAAAGATTCGATTTCATTGTTCTAACTAATTCGAAGCTAAATTTTCCCAACACTATGAGTACCGTGTAGAGACGGGAAACTGAGAATGAGAATCGTAGAGAGAATATTTGCGTGCCACTCGTTTGATTTAAAGAAATTGCTGTTGAAATATACGCAATAGGACTTCTAAGCACACTAGAAATGGAGCCTACACCATAGCCCAATGAAAAGACACCTCATCCACATTCTCTCTTTACTATGATTAACCAAGTTGACCACCTTTTAGGGTCCTTTGCCATGACTAGCACACTGGAGGAAGAGACAGACTATGTCTATTTCTGCACGTTCCGGAACTGGAGCGAGCCATCCATTACTAAAGACTAAGCATTACACAGCGAAAATATTTCAGGTAAAAATCATGCAACTGACGCCCAAAGTTTTACTACATCGAGCTTGAAATTGAAAGTGCTCGTGATGCTTGCTAGAGAACTAAGACAATTCCCAACGATCAGCTGACATAAAACTCGATTGACTATCATATTGGCAAGGAAACCCTTACAGTGACAACACGGCAAAATCCTGAGCTTCTCCCCAACATTGTAATCTTCAAGGCATATGGCACATGTCCTTCATGTGCAGTTATCCTCTGAAACAGCAGTAAATAGGAGACTTGGCATTGCTTTCACCAAACGACTGCTCATTCCATGGAACTCCCTAACACGAGGAGCTCGAGGCCTTTCTCGTCTTATGCGATGCCTGCGGACAAAGAAGCATGTGGCAAGAACTGCTGACATGGCAAGCAGGGAAATAAAAGAAATAGCCATGATCGACCAAGCTGAGTCTTCAAAGCTTGGAATTATCCACACCTCCACATTAGTTGAACCAGCATAATTTTGAAGTAATTCCCCTGAAACTTTAGAAACAAACACAGCATGGATTTTTATCCCAGCTGAATTTCCAGCCACTGCATGCAGCAGGCCGACTTACATTAGAAATGTACCTCAATAGTGAACCATATTCAACACTAGAAAAAACAAAGGAACGTGAATATTTGATGACATCACAGCAAACTTGGGAGAAAATAGAACACGGCATACAACACAAGCTACAAGAATCACTCAAAGGCAAAAGTGCAAATAGCATCAATTAATTGTCATGATTTAACAACATTTTTAACATCCAAATAAATTATCCACATGACTTCAGACCTCGACTGAGGTTGCTGTTGATGCTCAGCATGGTTCACGTTGAAGTCCTAAATCCCCCAAATCAGCTCTATTGAAAGGATAACAAACTGAATAACCCAACACATCAACCAATCATTTTCATCCAAGTAGTTTCCAACCAGGCTAGGTGTACATTGCTAGGCTCAAGGGTTTAGAATCTTTGGTTGCATCTGTCATGTACTCTTTTATACGGCTTTGGACATCTTGCTTTGACTTCTCATGGTCTTTTGATGTTTTCCTTATTTTTTGCCTTTTCTTTCCTTCTTTCTTTTCCTTGTGCATATCTAATGTACTCATATTTCTTACTCTAATAACATCCTCTAGCGCCCGTCAAAGAACTCCCCGCACCCCAACCCCCCCCCCCCCCCCCAAAAAAAAAAAAAAAAAGAAAAGAAAAGAAAAGAAAAAAAAACAGCAGAAGACAGCTTTCCTTTAAGTGTATTATATGCCAAAATTAGCAAGCAGTAGGAAGTTAAAAAGTCGCATCCTGAGTGATGTCTCGACTTAAGTTTTTTAATGGTTAAAAATTGCGATATCTACAATTATCATTTTCCTATAGGAGTAATATAAATCTATGCGTATCGAGCTAAACCAAACAAACTCTATATGGGCAAATTCAGATGGTTGTGATCAGGTATATCTCTCACTTACATGATAATTATACCATTATCACTAGTTATCCATCCATCTCAATCAAGCTGGCTCTACAAGTGGAGACAAAATGAAAGGGCATGAAATCCTACTTCCTTTTCTCAATTTTCAACATTTTTTTTTTTTTAAATCCCAAGATCCCTGTTGGGTTTCTCACACGTAATTTTTGTCTCCACTTGTAGAGCCATGTCAAAGAATAGACAAAGGTAATTTTTAATCCATCAACTAATATTGTTATGAGCCATGTCTTATATATAGATTTAGGGGAACCGAAGACTTATGATGAGGCAAAGATAGACACGTCTCACTTGCAATGGAGGTGTCCTATGAAAGACGAGATGAGCTCGTTACTTCAATACAAAACTTGGGAGTTGACTAAGTTGCCCACAAGTTAAAAAAGTTTTGTTAAACAAATGGGTGTACATAATTAATGATGAAGCAAATGGTAATATTAGATACAAGGTGAGACTTGTAGTCAAGGGCTTTTCTAAAAAAGAATAGATTGACTACTCCAAGATATTTTCACTCGTAGTGAAAATGACATCAATTAGAGTTTTGTTGAGTATAGTTGCAGTGGAGGATCTTCATCTTGAGTAGTTAGACGTAAAAACAACATTTTTACACGGTGACTTAGATGAAGAACTATACATAGCATAACCTAAGGGTTTTGAAGTCAAAGGTAAGGAGCACATGGCATGTCGCTTGAAGAAAACCTTGTATGGCTTGAAACAAGCCTCATGGCAATGGTACCTAAAATTTGATGGTTTCATGAAAGAAAATGGATTTGCACTTTGAGTCTGATCATTGTGTTTATTTTCGCAAGTATGATGATAGTGACATTGTGTGCCTTTACATGAGGATGACATGTTGGTGGCTTGTTCCAATATGAAGAGAATCATAGAAGTGAAGAAGATGTTAGCATCACAGTTTGCTATGAAAGACTTGGGAGAGGCCAATAATATTTTAGGCATGAAAATCATCAGGGACTGAAAAAATAAAAAATTATGGTTGTCACAGGAAGACTATGTGAACAAGGTATTAAAGAGATTTAACATGGATAGGGCAAAACCGGTTGCAACTCCTTTAGCGAGTCACTTCAAACTTTCCAAAGGTATGTGTCCGAGCACTCAAGCTTTGAAAGATGAGATGGCAGTAGTTCCATATGCATCGGTAGTGGGGAGTTTGATGTATGCCATACTGAGCACGAGACCAGATATTGCAAAGGCAATGGGATTTGTGAGTCGATATATGCAGAACCCAGGCAGATAGGATTGGAATGCAGTGAAATGGATATTGAGATATCTAGCAGGTACTTCAAACTACTCACTTTGTTATGGTGGTACATTTCTAGAGTTGCAGGATTATGTAGATGCAGATCATTTGGGTGATAGTGGTAAGAGTACCACTAGATATGTCTTTATAGTCGCAGGTACAACAGTGAGTTGAGTATCTCAATTACAAAAAGTAGTGGCTTTATCGACGACAGAGGCAAAATACGTGGCGATCACATAAGCCTCCAAGGAAATCATGTGATTACAAGATTACATGGATGAGCTATATCAAAAACAGCTAGTCAGTACACTGTGGAGTGATAGTCAAAGTGCAGTGTACTTAGCAAATAATGTAGCTTATCACTCAAGGATTAAACATATCGAGAATCGTTATCACTTTATCAGGTCGGCATTGAAAGAAAATGAGTTAAAGCTATAGAAGATTGATGGCTCAAAGAATCCAACTGACATGTTGACCAAGGTAGCAAACAGAGAGAAGTATATTTTATGTACTACTACCATTGGTATTACTCCATGTTGATTGATGAGGAGTATCGCACAGGCACAAGTTTTTCAAGTACTAGTTTTTGAAGAAGATGGATGCAAAGTTGCTTGGTGCTCGGATATATTTGTCTTCAAGTGGGAGATTTTTATAAATGAAGCCAAATATTTTTATGAGCTTTTTTGTCTTTTTTATTAGATTTGCTTTTAGGTTAAAAGCTACACCTTTATATTAGCGATGGTAAGACGCTAGCCGTCAAGAGGCTAAAAAAGAAAATAAAGAGGTAAGAAAAAGAGAGAAGAAAAAAGTGAGCTTTTTTTTTTTCTTTATGAGAGTTCTCAATCTCTTTGTGCCATGATCTTAAGAGAAGATCATTGTTGTATTCCAACTTTTTACGAAATCGGGTGGATTTGCAAAGTGCCTTTGCGCAGAGACGTAACCCAGGTTTGGATGAACTTTGTTAACAAATTTTATGGCATGTTCGTCTGATTTTGTTCTTTTATTATTATATTCTGTTTAGTGAATTGTTTGTGAGCGTTATTTTTCTTGAATCAACGTGCAATTTTGTAACAAATCCACCATCGCACAGAAGAAGAATTCAATAGAACCTACCACCCCACTGACGAACCCTATGTGCTCTTTCAAATGAGGACATTTTGAGCTTCTTGTGTTAAAAACCTGATAAAACCATATAATGGAAGGCTATGAGCGTCAATGGTTAGCTGGGAAAGTGGCAGGAAATGACTAATTTCATGTTGTGTTGCTGTGTTTTTCCTGTACCTGCGAACATGATGGTACCCCTTCTCGCTGGACAATTACAGCTAGCAAATTTTATTTGCTGTTCTTGCTCTGTGATGGTGGGAAAACTTGAGGAAGGATAAGCTTCATCTTGTCATAGAATGAGATTCAGATGTCTATGTATTCGGCTTTCGATCCTTTTCTGTTGATGATCCAAATTCCAGAGAA
The DNA here is from genome assembly GCA_016097605.1 of Eucalyptus guilfoylei. NCBI lineage: Eukaryota > Viridiplantae > Streptophyta > Magnoliopsida > Myrtales > Myrtaceae > Eucalyptus > Eucalyptus guilfoylei. Next base: position 29,604,609 of record CM027862.1, read on the forward strand.
TCTAGTAGAAAAGGCCTGACTTTAGAAAATGGATTATCGATGTAAATATAAATGTTGCTGCTGCCAAGTTAGGAGTGGGAGTAAAGTTAAAATGGAAGTATCTGATAGTTTGCCAATACAAAATACAAATGTTTCGTGACCAAACACTTCATAAATCTTGAGGTAGAAGTAGAACAGTGTGGCACGATTGGGTGAACGTTTGTTCTTTTTATGAGCTTACCAAACCCATAGGTTTTATCTAACATCCTCGATCCATCATTGAGCTGAACAAGCATGACATAGAGACAGGGAATGGAATGCAATTTAAAGACATTTAGGGCGTGCATCACCACATTTTTGTTCTTGAAATAATTTTTTTTTCCTGGATAAATTCATGAGCAAAGAAATGCATTTGATAACAATTTAAAAGTTTTGTTTTTGGAATAGAAATTCATTTGAAATTGAATAAAATTTCTATTTCTAGGGGGGTGGTGGTGGGTGTTTGGCGACCGGCGACAAGCGAGGGGCCTCGAGCGGCGAGCATTTGGGGGCAAGCGTTCAACATCCCTTGGGCGGTGGGGTGGTAGCGAGCAGTAACAAAAGTGAACGATGAGAAGAATTCTCATTTCTCACTTTTGTTCCATAAATAGAAAAGCTAAAAATTTTAATTTCTAATTTCTACTCTAAATCTACTTATTTCTATTTTAGAAATAGAAAAATGAAATTATATTATTAAATGGATTTTTGTTCCAAACTCATTCCAGAAAATAAAAAAATAAAGAAATAGAAAAACATAAATTTTGTCATGTGTGCCCCTAGAGCTACTTTTTGAAACCAGCTTTATGTATAATACTTGAAAGATTATATTTCTACTTGATACTCTTGATCAACGTTGTCATTGTCTAGGTTTTGCACTTAAGTTAGACATGAAGAACTAGGAGAGGACTGTGTAGAACTTCGCCAATTGTGTGGTCAACCTTCATTATCTGTGAAGAGTAAGCCAGTGAACACAGAGTTATCCCGGTTAGCCCTTCACACTCCTTTGCTATCTACTACACCATCTCTTTTGGAACATTAGAGACAAATAATGCCTAAAAGCTGAAATGAGAGGAAAAAGCAATATTTGTCACGGGCAATGACATGGCGGTTAATGTCTGTTATTGGCATCAATTTCTCCTCAAGCATGTAGAAAGGCTCTAAGCATGTCGGAAGGCCTTGAACAATCCAAAGTGAGAGCTTCCAGATTTATTGATAGCTTCGGCTTTCTCTTTCTTCGCAAGTTAGCTGTTACCATTAGGAGAAGGAATTTTTGTGTTAATTCTCTTTGGTGGTTTGAGGGGCTTCTGAGTTGAAAGGACAGTGACGAAGGTTTATACAAAGACAAAAAATCTGGCACCTGAATATACTCTTAAAATGTGAAATATTTCTGCTTGTTCCAATGCCAGCGATCTTATGCTTTTAATTGTTTGGTATATCACAGCATTTCAAGTTTATCCAAGGCAGATCACAAATAACGCCTCCTCCGGCAAAGACTTGCGTCAGCTGTTGACCTTAAAGAAGCATCCCACCGTCCATTTGTACATAGGCGTCAGCCTTTCCAAAGCATGGATGTTATATGGTCTTAACAACTGAGGTCAAGGCTTCAATTGTGGATTAATGTTAATACGGGAAAAGTACAAAAAAAGTCATAAACCTATTGCATTGGTACAAATTCAATCATAAACTTTTCAATTGGACCAATTCAGTCTTAAACCTTTTAATATTTGTACCAATTCAGTCCATCCAGCCAATTTTGGCCGACCAGCACTGACGTGGACGTCGGCTGGTGGCCGGACGCTGATGTGGCAATTTTATGATTTTTTTATTATTTTTCGAATTTTTAATTATTTTTTAATTATTTTTTCTTTTTTCTTTTCTTTTTCCTTTTCTTTTCTGCTTTTTTCCTGGCGCCGGCCGCGAAGCCCTTGCCTACCGTCGCAAGGGTCGCGGCCCTCGCCCGGCCTCTCCCAGGGCCACCGACGAGGCAGCTTCGCTTGGATCCGAGTGAGGCCAGCCTCGCTCGCAGCTGGCGAGGCCATGGCGGCCATCGCCAGGGCGGAGGCGAGGGCCACGAAGCCCTCGCCAACTGCTAGCAAGGGTCGCGACCCTCACTCGACCTCACCCAGGGCCATGGGCAAGGTGGCTTAGCCCAGATCTGGGCGAGGCTAGCCTTGCCTTGGCCTTGCAGCTGAGTCCCAGGTGCCTCCTCCGCTATCGACCCCGGAGCTTCTCGACCTTGTCACCGCCGCCCTCACCTCCACGAAATCCCAATTCGAGGCCTTAGTCCCCCACCTCCCATGCCTCACACCGCCGCTCCTCCGCCCGATCTTAGCCTCCGAAACCCTAGCTCGCCGTCCCAACACCCTCCTCTCCTTCTTTCGATGGTGCCAATCCCACAACCCGTCCCTCGCCCGCTCCCCATCCCTCCTCCTCTCCCTCCTCCCGCAGCAAGGCCAGGGTGAGGCTGGCCTCGCTCGCAGCCCTGGGCAAGGCCGAGTGAGGGTCGCGACCCTCGTCGGCGGCTGGTGAGGGCTTCGCGGCCCTCGCCTCCACCCTGGCAATGGCTGCGATGGCCTCACCGGCGGCCCTGTGTGGCACCCGAATCCAATAGGGTCACCACAGTGCGATTTCCTTTCTGATACCTTGACTTGAAGGTCTATAAGTCCTGAGAGTTTGTTATTTACTTTTAACGGTCCCGGCGCAATCTAAGAGATATAGTGGAAGCGATTTCACATCTCCCCAACTCAGAATTTGAAATGATGCACACTTACTAGACAGTTTCACAAGATAAGCCAAGCACTTTTATTTATATAACTTGATGGACAACATGAGTTGGTACAACAAAAGGCCAAGGCTTTCTAAAACTCGGCTAAACCAAAAGTGTCCAACTCTACATCAGCCATAAACATCAGTCCATCACATAGTGCCGGCAGTCCAAAAAGAGCTCCATCAGCTACCCATCTCACTCAGACGATCACACCCAGCCCGGTCCATTGGATGGCCGTGGCGGTAGCATCCCCAACATAATGCCGTCACGGCGAACGTGTACAGATAGGAACTCCTGCACCACAGGGCCTCCAGGTAGGCCCATATCATACATGACTAGTACACGGACGCGAACGAACACTAGTCCCCGCACACCAACACAAATGTGCTTTGAACACGAGCACTCAACATCAACAGGGACACCGTAGAAGGTACCGCGTGCGACGGGTAGCAACGGCATATCTCAATCTGAAATGTTAGTCCCCAAACGGGGTGAGTACAGCCACTCAGCAGCAAAAGATTCAACAAGCTATGTCGAGCATAACAATCAGCATCCAATTTCATACAAGATAGACAAGGCAGGAAATCAAGGGATACATGGATATCAATATCATGGATTTCTTCAATATCAAAGCAATTGCAATTCTATAAGAATCATATGCCACATAATCAGATCACAATCATGAAACCCTTCAATGTGATGACAACATATCCAAGATAGACGACTTTCAATCATAAAGCCAAACTGAAACATCATATGCCATACACTCAGTCATATCTAGACCCCACACATTTATAGTTGAATTATTCATTTTAACATTCAAAAGGGATTTCATCCCCGGAGGACCAATGATTGCATCTCTCCGGCATTCGCATCTCTCCAAGCATCACGAAAGCCTCCGGCATTCAGCCACTTAGGGCCACCGGGCATCTGGAGCGAATCACGCCTCCAGGCATCTCATACCCCACCTGGCATCACGAGGAAAAACCTCCGAAGCTCACCATGAGGATGGTTGCTCGGCCATCTGGGTTTATGTACCGACAAGCATACAACCGGGCATCCCGAAGCTCCCGGGGCATACCTCCAGCATTTAGCCTCTTAGGGCCACTGGGCATCCACAAGGCATCGACTCTTTCGATCCTTGGGACCTCCCGACTCCCGGGGCATCATTAACCCGATGGTTCAATGGGTAACAAATCGCATTTTAATTCACAAATGCATCATCATATGTCAAACAAGATATCTCATGAACCTTTTATCAATCACAATATCCCACCATCAGCATCACCAAGTCACATAGCAATTCGAAAACCATACTTCTTATAGGACAATCTTGTAGAAATTCAAGCAAACAGTTTAATTCTTACATTTGCACAGCTCTGGTAACAATTCCAAATTAATTACTAAACAGGTACAGAAAATTATGAACTTTTAACAAGTTATCAATGAGGCTTAGAGGGACAAATCTCATGAAGAACACCAAGTCAAATTCCTTATGTACCGAGGGTAAAAATCTCGATTTTTCCCTAACTACCATTCTATAAAATTTCCAGATATTGTATCTTCATAGGAAAATCATTTCGATGGTCATTCCTTGTTCTTTCATTCTGAATTTTTGATATGTTGTTCGTGAGGATGTGCTCTTAAACTTTCATCAAGAAGTCGAAGTCGAATTATGGCTAGATAATTACAGAAAAATCGAAGAAACACCGATAGTCATCCTGTCTCTTGCAAAACAGTATACTGACCAAAGAGAATTTGTTCCTATTTCATAGATTTCGACTGTCAGCATACACAAGCCAATATATATCCATACCAGAACACAATATCACACCATATTCTTTATTTTACTTCCCAAAACCCATCCTTATTAGATCTTTAAATCTTGGTTTTTCCTTCTGAAAATTCGGAATCCCTTACATGCTCTGTTTTACTTCATTTCCAGATCTAACTTCATCTAAAGAGAACCAAATCAACATGCAACTCGAATTTCTCCACTTCCTCACATCTATCAGCATCCCACAGACAATTTCTAGCATGCACAGGCATAGATAGGTGAACTTTCGCTTGCCTTAAATCCTCTCTCTTGGTGGCTGTCCGAAAATGGAGGTGCAGAGGTCACAGCTTGGCCGACCGGCGACAAGGACCGGCGACGGCGGCGATGGCAGCTCGGACACGGTGGGGGCGGCCCTTCCTTCTCTTCCCTCGCTGCTCGCACACACACGCGAACTCTCCTTCTCTCTCTGCTCAGTTTCACTCTCAAACTCTCTCTCTCGGTCTCTCCTCCTCTCCGTGCGAAGCCCCCTTCCCCCTTTGTTTTGTTCTTTTATTAATTAATTATCTCCATTTTGCATGTAGGAAATTGAACAAAGGACAAGTGGTCAAAGAGGAAGGACAAGTGTAGGTACAACAAGGACAAGTGTTGGTGGTGAAAGGCATGCTCTCCCCCCTCTCCTTTTGGTTCGTGCGACACCCTTGGGGTGTTTCTTGGGCCTGCTTGGGCCCGAATTTTTGGGCCAAAGAGTCCATAAAATAAGGCCCTAATCCCCACTTCTTCTTCTTCCTTTTTTTATACATATAGTATTTTATCTCTATCAAACTTAATTTAATAACAAAAATTCAGATTGCTTTATATATATTCCAAAATCTTGCGGCCCATTAAATATCGTTTATATTTACACATAAAATTCTTAAGCAAAAATCGAATCCCATCCTTTTGGCTCAAAGGATAAAATTGAAATATTAATCCAAACTAACAAATATAAATCAATGCATGTAAAATAAAAACAAAGTCACAGCTCAGTGACTGTCACCTATTCGAGGGTCACCTAAAGTTTTGGATGCCACACCCTGAGAGAGGCCGGGTGAGGCCGCAACCCTCCCTAGCGGCAGGCGAGGGCTTTTCGGCCCTCGCCCAGTGGCCGGCGAGCCACCGCCGGGAAGAAAGCAGAAAAGAAAAGGAAAAAGAAAAGACAAAGAAAAAAATTAATAAAAAAATCATAAAAATTGCCACGTCAACGTCCAGCCACCGGCCGATGTCCACGTCAGTGTCGGCCTGCCAAAATTGGCCAGATGGACTAAATTGGTACCAATATTAAAAGGTTTATGACTGAATTGGTACCAATGCAATAGGTTTAGGGCTTTTTTGGTACTTTTCCCTATTAATACCTTTAATTTGGGACCGCATCCGTTCTCAGCCTCACGTTTCTGCTTGTCAATATTGCCTTCTTTGGGAATTTGGCTACTGTTATAGTCTAGTGAAGTTTTGGTGGTTGGTTGTTTGTGTGATGAGCAGAACTTTCTGGGAAACGAATCTTAGCTCTCAACCTTGATGATTTAATTCTTCATTCCAGGTTTCTTTTTGTCGCTCCATTTTCTTTAGACCTATTGGCCCCGCTGATGGTTAAGGCCAAGTTTCCTACCGCTTCTAAGTCATCACAGGAAAAGCTCAACCAACCATATAGTATTTAAATGCAATCTTAGAAATGAAGGCAAAGCCATACGTTCAAATCCGAGAACTTCCAACTTCAATGATGCATTTGCATTTCAGCAGGCGAAAGCTGAAAGTGGACATACTTCACAGACCTGGAAGAACTTACGGAGTCGGTAGCTCTCTGGTCAAGTTGTTCATTGACACCTAGTTTAACACCTCATCCATGACGATAGATCTCAGGAATCAAAAGCAGAAAAGCATATCTAGCTTTATATTATAAATTGAACTTCAAAATATAGTACAAATTCTTTGAGTACGGTGAGATGCACCCGACCCCATTGCGACATACAGCTGCATTGGTGCACTTATGCATGACAAATGAATAACATGCGCAAAAGATTTCTTCGAGGAAACTAGATAAAAGGAAAGAAGAAAGTTCTTCTCTATCGGTATTAGAAACCGACCGTTCAGTCGTCAAGCTTGCACATTTTTCATGGTGACTCACCAGGGAAGTCGTAGAAGAATTTCTCAAACGGTTTCATGTGCTCTGTTTGCAATGAGATGGCAATGGACAAGCTTCCATCACCGGTTGGGCTAGGCAATATGTATGATAATCCCTCATATGCAATCCTGCCTGGCCCCATGAAGATAGGGCGGCCCCAACCAAAGTTTGCGTCATGGATGGGCAACCTGACCCAACTAACAATGTTCAGATTTGGACACCTAAAAGTATGCGCCCCGCGAGCCAGTGCTGAGAGATCAGGCTGGAGCTCCAAGTAATCAAGGGCAGATCTTAGGTAATTGTCGTTCATTCTCGCCAATGACTCACGGATCTTCTGTGCAGCATAGGATATTGGTTTTGATATTAGATCGCCTGCAACAGCAATTGGTGTGGTTGTAAAGATCCCATTGCCAAAATAACCCTGCGGAAGTGGTGGAGACAATCTCATCCGTCCATCTGTTGCAATGTACAATTTAGTGTCTTGATCATCAGAAAGTCCGCGTGCTCTGCATGCACATCTCCAGACATGACCTGCCAAGATTTCATAGGAACTATACCTAGTGGTGTTTCCATTTTCTAATTCTGCATGTGTCTTCAGGTTGTCTAGCTGTTCTCGAGTAACTCTTAAAATAGAAATAGTAGTGCTATTTGGAGTTGAATTAGTAGTTTCAGGAGAAACTTGCAATGCAGGTGGAGACTGGTATTCGATATGGGGGAATTGAGGCCGTGGTGGGCTACGGGCGCGTAGAAGGGTCCGGTCGATAAATGGAGGGAGCTTAACGTCAAGTCCACGAGCCAGATCAGACCATGTGTTCACAAAGTGTAGACCAGAAAATCCATCGGCCACATGGTGCTGCATGCCAACACCAAGCGAAACTCCCCCACACTTGAAGTATGTAACCTATATAAAGGAAACAATCGAAATTAATAACACTGAAATCTGATTTGAACCCAACTACTTGATGAACTGATAACTGCTAGCAAACATTAGCTTCCAAGCGGCTTACTCTTGATAAATCAATTTGCTCATTGTAGGGTCAAATTCTGGACTGTTTTTTATGCATGAATTCCTAGAGTCAGGAACGCTCAGCCAGGTCTCTCAACTTAGAAGCAAACTAAAGGCACCAATCTGAAACCCTTAATTGTTGCTGGCATGTACTATCTCTAGTCTGAGTCAAAGACAAAGGTCTTCTTCAATGTTTTAAGTTAAGATGTTTAATAAAACCATAGCTAAAACAAACCAAAAAGTTGGTACAATATGACCTACTTGGATCCCTCGCTTGTACTTTTCAAATGGGAGAGATTTTATCTCTGAGCATTGAACATAACTGTCAAAATCAAGGTTCAACTTCTATTTGAGGTTTCAAAAGTACTCTCCGGACAAAAGCTCACAAAGTATGATGAGAAGCACATGGGCACAAGGGGACATTCAAGAGCTTATGGTTCTTGAAAACAAATTATGTTTACGTTAAGTACTTTCGCATTTGTTGCTAGACACAGACTCCCCTTTGTAGGAAATTATCCATCATCAATTTTAACTGATCAATTTTTGTTGTCACTTCAATTGCGGTTGTAGAATCACAAATCATCATTTCAACTATCTTTATCTGATAATCCTACTGACCTTGAATCTTCATGAGTATCATCAAGAGTTCATGAGAATTCATCCTCACCACATTAAGTCAACCTTCATTAGCGTAAGAATGAACCAATTCTAGGAATAGAATTAAAAAGAGAAATCACACCTGTAGCACCAACACAGGGTTCGAGGATATCCCACCAGAGTAATCCACAGTCGGAATAAGCTTTCGGAGCTCCAAATTCACAAAATCCCCGAAATCATCGACCACCGAGCTTGTCTCTGCCTCAACAAACAGCACGCCCTCAGCATTGCAATTGATCTCGATCCGGCCATTTTCATCCCTCTTCAACCGCCCGGCCAATGGGTAAAACAGCACCAAAGCTTTGCTTAGTGCCTCTTTCAACACTCTAGAATCGAAGAAGTCATCCGATCCAGTCGGTCGGTAGAAGTACACACTAGGGGTGTGCAAGGTCGGGACCATCAAGTCCACGTTCGCAAGCCACTGGGTACATCTCGGCGTGTCCTTAGCTGGAGATACCATAGTCGACCCTTTAACATTGATTATCATTCTTGAGAACGTTGATATCATCCAAGCACCCTTATGCTAATTTGTGTCTCAAATCGGAGGATGCTAGACTGCAACAAAACATTAGAGAAACAAGAACGTTAAAAGAAATCAAGTCTTTATTAAGCTTCCATATCTTAGTCTCCATTTGAAAGTTGGTAAAAACCAAGTGGTTGGCTTAGCTTTCTCTATTGACGTGTGTTCGTCGGAGGCGAGTGAGGCTCCGTTTAGTTCAGCATTTGAAATGGGTTTGGGACTTTAAAGGGATTTGGCCAAATGCAATAGTGTTTGGCTCATTTTTTTTAGGGCTTTGAAAAGATGCAATTACATATTCAAAGGACTCCAAAGGCCTTTAAGGGAATGGAGGGTTGAAGGTACCATGAGAAGTAGTATTTTCGGAATGCTACTTCCTTGGTTTAATAAAAAGTATGTCAATTGCCCATCTTATCCTCATTTCTAAAGTGAATTCCATTTTTGCCCTTTTATAAAACAAAAACCCTAAGACCTCTTCCTTTTCTCTTCACTCATGTCTCTCTTTGCCTCACGTCTCTCTCCTCCCATTTGCCCGACCCTCATGCTCGCCTGGGGTTGCACACTAACGATCGCCGCCTTGGTTGTGATGAGGCAGGTGATGCTTGGGTCACACGACCTCAAGTAGTGTCTACTCACCGTGACTCAGGCGGCATCGCTTGCTCAAGCGATATCGTTTAGTAGCCAGATCTGGTCGCCGGCAGTGGCTGTTTTGGCCACCGATGGTTGAACTAAAAAAAAAAAATTTTAAAACCTTTTTAAAAAAATAATAAAAGTCCTTTACAAAATATAAGTTTTATTAAGAGGTGTTTAAGTCAAAGTTGTTTCTCAATCCATTTTAAAATTATAATGCATCAAACATTATTTGTATTTTGAAAAACTCCCCAAGAAGCAAGGAAATTTTCCCAAGCTGAACCAAATGGGTGCTTATTCATCGTGAGTTGACCAAGACGCCACAAGACCCCCACTGATCAAAATTCACAATTTTTCTAATAAAATAATTAGCTGGGACAGGAAGACTGCGTTGGGAGTTCATTGAACAGGTCAACTCCAGTAAAAAAACGCGAAACGAAACGGAAATTCTTGCAATGATTTGACTCACAAATTCGTTGCCATGCTCAACAAAACGGTCTTTGAAAATGTAAAAAATAAAAACATAAGTTGAAGGCATCGACCACTAGTGATACCTCGACGTGATCTGCCTACAAACGGCGGCAAGGCAACTGACAACGTGTCCAGATGAAATGCGAACAAAGGAAGATAAAGGGAGAAATGCAAGAGCTGTCCACTTACACGAAGTGTTTCCTGCGAACATAACAAGAATCACCTGCGAGCTTCAATGGAGGCGAACGCTGTCGGTGCTGCAGAGCAGCAGAAACTCAAGAGGATGATGGAGAGAGAAAGAGATATAGAGCTTTTTCAATTGACGAAAAAAGGCGTGCAAGATCCGTCGTCTTCACCACCGTATAATGATGAGGACGACAGACGCACTCACAACTGTCGAAGTAAGTGGTCCGGGGCTCTTGGTCCCCGTCTGGGATTGCTACCCATTGCACGGAGTCGCTTTTCTCAGTCGAGAAAATATTGGATACCTAAAGGGATCACGTCATTGGTGCTCTGAATGAGTCAAGCTTCGACACTTGTCCAGCAGCAGGTCCACGTTTGCTCTCCCTTCTGAGAAAACCGTGTAAGAATTATTGTGGCCCATATTATGTGATTTATTATATGGTTTACTAATTATTAAAATCTTATAAATAATTATTGGTTCTGAAGATCGACTAATAAAATGAAAGGGTATATTCTTTGATGGAAGAAGCGGCATTTTCAATGAACGTATAAATAGTGTCGGTCTCTCCACCCACAATGATGAACAATAATAACAAAGAATTTGGTATTCTCTCCTCCATCAATTGAATACATTAAGGTTTAGTGGGTTAAGGGAGAGAAATCGGATTTCTTCTTTTTGTTCGAGATTATTGGATTTTCTACAACAATCATCATCAAGCGTGGCGCTATTTATGGATAAAGGTATGTCTTCATCTAATTGTGAAAATCATGAAGATCAAGCGATCACTGATTTGTTATGTATTTCCGCATCAAGTATTATATGAATTTATTTAACATTTGGTATCGAAAAGCGTTTGGTTTATGATCTCATGATTTTTCCGTTTAAAGAAATATTATGATTTATGTTTGATGATTCGATCCTGTTCGTATTATTTATTGTTGTTAAAATGTTTTCGGATGATTATGGATAAAGAAAATCCGAATGATGGAACGTTCTTCATGGACGAAAATGGCGAAGAAAAGTTACTGTGCGCGAGTGGAAAAGGATGAAAATGGAAAAAATTCGGAATTTTGAGGGCAAATAAGAAACCCGCCGATTCCGGGGAAAAGTCCGGCGATCCACCGCTTGATTTCGGACCCATACGGTCGCACTGCCATGAGAAACATTAGGCATGAGTTTTTCCGGTATATTGGTGTTCGCCGGAGGCGAATCGGGCGGCGCAAGTCGCCGTGGTTAGGGTTTGCGTTTTGGGGAAACTTTGGTTTGATTTGGGGCCAATTTCTGCGTCATTTTCGCCGAAACTTAAAGCCATGTGGTCGTGCCGGCATGCTCTTCAAAACCCATTTTTTATTTGTGTCAGGGATGGGCTGCCGGAGAAGGAAACGCCGGCGAAAACCGCGGCGGAACGGCGAAAAACGGCGAAGAGACGCGTTCGGTCGTGCGAGGAAGAAGGCGCGTGGGCTCCACGCCCGCGCTGTAGTTGCAGGCGCGTGGAACCCACGCGCCACGCGCGCGCTTCCCGCGCAGTTGCAGGCGCGTGCGCGGCACGCGCCTGCGGCAGTTGCCAGGCACGTGCCCAGCACGCGCTTGCGCGCCGAACGTGCGAGTGCGGGGCACGCGCCTGACGTCTCCGCGAGGCACTTTTAAGCTTTTGCCCCTCCCGCGGCTCCTAATTACCGTTTTGCCCTTCTTTTGATGGTTATTTACAATTATGCCCCTGTTTAATTTATAATTACAATTCAGCCATTACTGATTATTTACCATTTTGCCCCTGGATTATAAATTTATGATTCTGCCATAATGGAATTATGTTTTTACGATTTTGCCCTTTTGCTTTGATTAAGTTTTTGTCCTTGTGTGCAAATTTGGTAAATATTTGTATTTTACAATATTAAAATTCATATTATGAATGGTTTGTTAGTCACCAAAGTGGCCAAACCTTGAAGTCTTTTGAATTTTTTGATATTGTAAATTATTTTATTCAATTACCCATGATTAATTGATGCTATATATGAAATTGATATGTTTTATATCATTATTGGAGTTATGGGTATATTGAAGTTCATTTATTATAAGAACTTAGGGATTAACCCAAAGGTTAATTATTTTCTTATAATTCATGAACATGATGGTTGATAATTAGTATGATTTGTTAAATTTGTTTGTATATCCAAAGATAACAAATAAATTTTAATAAGATATATTTACAATTATCAAATAAAAGTTATTAGCATCATTACTTGTATATCATAGGATCACCCAAAGGAGAACTATGATGTACATGTGTTGTTTAGTTTGAATCTGATTAAGTGATATTCTCAAAGCATTAATGTATGAGTATTTTCTTGCACATTTGCAGTATCTGTACCTGTTTCACTTCATTCGCACGCCTCATCTGTTCCCTTATTCAATGGGATAAATTTTCCTGATTGGAGTGAACAAGTCCAGTTTCACTTAGGTGTCCTGGATCTTGATTTAGCGCTTCAAGCTGAGAAACCAGCTGCTATTACTGATGAAAGTAGCGATGATGAAAAGTCTTTCCATAAAGCTTGGGAAAGATCGAACAGACTGAGCTTAATGTTCATGCGAATGACAGTTGCAAACAACTTAAAGACTTCTCTTCCCAAGACTAACAATGCTAAGGAATTTATGAAATTTGTGGAAGAGCGTTCTCAAACTGCGATAAATCACTTGCTGGTACATTGATGAGCACACTAACCACCATGAAATATGATGGTTCGCGTACCATGCATGAGCATATACTTGAGATGACGAATTTAGCACAAAGTTAAGGACTTTGGGAATGAACGTGGATGAGTACTTTTTAGTACAATTTATACTTAATTCCTTACCTCATGAGCAATATGGGCCATTTCAAATGAATTACAACACTATAAAGGATAAGTGGAATGTAAATGAATTGGCCAAGTATGCTAGTTCAAGAGGAAACAAGGATAAAGAATCAAAAGGCTCATTCGTTCATCTCTCAAGTCATCAAGAAGTTCGAAAGAATTTCAAGAGGAAAGGTGGAAGGAGCAAGAAGAAAGGACTACACATCCTGAATGACTCTTCAAAGGCTTCTCAAATCCACAAGAAGGAACGCAATCTTATTAAGTGTCATTTTTGCAACAAAATTGGGCACTTGAAGAAAGATTGTCTGAAATGTAAGGCTTGGTTCGAAAAGAAAGGTAAGCCCTGTGCTTTAGTATGTTTTGAATCAAACTTTCTTGAAGTTCCTTATAATACTTGGTGGATTGATTACGTGCCACCACTCATGTGTCAAATACGATGCGGGATTTCTTATGATCCAAACTATAAAGCCAAATGAAAGTTATGTGATTACGGGAACGAAAACAAAGCTCCAGTTGAAGGCATTGGCGTTATCGTTTGATCTTAGATCTTGGACATTATTTGGATTTGTTTCGAACCCTTTATGTACCTACATTTTCTCGCAATTTAGTTTCTTTGCCAAGACTTGATGTGGCGGGTTTTTATTGTAAGTTTGGATCTGAATCTTTCGGTCTATTTAAGAGTGATACTCTTATTGGAACTGGAACTTTATGTGATGGTCTCTACAAATTTAGACTTGATAATACTTTTGTTGAGACATTAATGACCTTGCATCATAATGTTGGCACTAAACGAAGTTTGGTGAATGAGAATTCTGCTTACTTGTGGCATAAACGTTTGGGTCATATATCCAAGGAAAGAATGCAAAGATTAGTGAAGAATGAAATTCTTCCAAATTTGGATTTTATCGACCTTGGAGTGTGTATTGATTGTATTAAAGGTAAACAAACAAAACACACTAAGAAAGGTGCCACAAGAAGCATAGAACTTCTTGAAATTATACATACTTGACATATGTGGTCCTTTCGATGTTCCATCTTTTGGCAAGGAAAGCTATTTCATTACCTTTATTGATGATTTTTCACGTTATGGTTACATTTATCTATTGCATGATAAGTCTCAATCGGTGAATGCACTTGAAGTGTATATTAAAGAGGTTGAGAGGCAATTAGATAGAAAGGTGAAAATAGTAAGATCGGATAGAGGTGGTGAATATTATGGAAAGTATGATGAATCGGGACAATGTCCAGTCCATTTGCTAAATTCCTTGAAAGACATGGCATTTGTGCTCAATACACAATGCCAGGTACACCACAACAAAATGGTGTAGCGAAAGGCGTAATCGTACTTTAATGGAAATGGTTAGGAGTATGATGAGTCATTCATCTTTACCCTTATCTTTGTGGATGTATGCTTTAAAGACTTCTATGTATTTATTAAATAGGGTTCCTAGTAAGGCAGTTCCAAAGACTCCTTTGAACTATGGACGGGGAAGGAAACCTAGTTTACGACACCCGCATGTTTGGGGTTGTCAAGCGAGTAAGAATTTACAATCCACATGAAAGGAAATTGGATTCAAGAACGGCCAAAGTGGTTATTTCATTGGTTATGCAGAGAAATCCAAAGGGTATAAATTTTATTGTCCTAATCATAGTACAAGAATTGTTGAATCTGGAAATGCTAGGTTCATTGAGAATGGTGACATCAGTGGGAGTGAAAGAATGCGTGATGCTTGCATTCAAGAAGTAAGGGTAGAAGTTCCTGTACCCAAAGCTTCTAAAGTTGTTGTTCCTGATATTATAGTACAATCTAACAATAATCGAGAACAACAAATTAATGAACAAACACTCCATAATGAAGATGTCAATAATGAACCTCCAATAGCCAAGTCACAAGAAATAGCATTAAGAAGATCTCAAAGAGAAAGGAGATCGGCTATTTCTGATGACTATATGATTTATCTACAAGAGTCGAAATTGACTTAGGAATTGGAAATGATCCGATTCATTTTCCCAAGCCATGGAATGTGAAGATTCTAATGAATGGTTTAATGCCATGGAAGAAGAGTTAATATCCATGCATCAAAATCAAGTTTGGGATATTGTTGAATTGCCTAAAGGATGTAAGAAGGTCGGATGTAAATGGGTCTTTAAGACCAAGCGCGACTCAAAAGGCAATATTGAACGACATAAAGCCAAATTTGTTGCAAAGGGTTTTACTCAGAAAGAAGGCATTGACTATAAAGAGACATTTTCACCAGTCTCTAAGAAGGACTCACTTAGAATCATTATGGCTTTGGTAGCTCATTATGACTTGGAGTTACACCAAATGGATGTAAAAACCGCTTTTCTTAATGGGAATTTAGAGGAAGAGGTTCATATGGACCAACCCGAAGGCTTTTCAGTTAAAGGAAAGGAACACATGGTATGTAAATTAAAGAAATCAATATATGGACTTAAACAAGCTTCCCGACAATGGTATCTTAAGTTTAACAATACCATAACTTCATTTGGATTTAAGGAAAACACTGTTGATCGGTGTATATATATGAAGATTAGTGGGAGCAAGTTTATTTTTCTAGTTACGTATGTTGATGATATTTTGCTTGCTTGCTAATGATCTTGGTTTGTTACATGAAACCAAGAAGTTTCTCTCTAAGAATTTTGAAATGAAGGATATGGGAGAGGCGACATATGTGATAGGAATAGAAATATTCCGTGAAAGATCACAAGGATTATTAGGATTGTCTCGAAAAGCCTACATTGAGAAAATTTTAGAGAGATTTAATATGAGTAAATGTTCGCGGAATAATTCCAATTCAGAAAGGTGACAAATTTAGTCTTATGCAATGTCCGAAAAGTGAATTGGAACGAGAACAAATGAATAATATTCCTTATGCATCTGTTGTGGGGAGCTTAATGTATGCACAAACTTGCACCGACCGGACATCGGTTTTGCCGTCGGAATGTTTGGGCGGTATCAAAGTAATCCTGGAATGGATCATTGGAAAGCTGCAAAGAAAGTTCTTAGATACTTGCAAGGAACGAAGAATCATATGCTCACTTATAAAAGATCCAATCATCTCGAGGTGATTGGATATTCGATCAGACTTAGCCGGATGTGTCGATACAAGAAAATCAACGTTTGGTTATTTGTTTCTTAAAATGGAGGGGCAATTTCATGGAAGAGTGCGAAGCGATCGATTATTGCTGCATCCACTATGGAAGCTGAATTTGTGGCATGCTTTGAGGCCACAATTCATGGATTATGGCTGCGGAATTTTATTTCGGGGCTTGTGATTGTCGACAGTATTGCCAAGCCGCTGAAAATTTATTGTGATAACTCTGCAGCGTTTTTCTTCTCTAAGAATGACAAGTATTCTAAGGGTGCTAAGCATATGGAGATCAAATACTTGTCTGTCAAAGAAGAAGTTCAGAAACAAAGAGTGTCAATTGAGCACATTAGCACCAATCTTATGATAGCGAGATCCCTTAACAAAAGGATCGCCGCCCAAAACATTTAATGAGCATGTTGAAAAGATGGGCATTATTGGACGTCATTAATGTTTGTATTGTGATTGTATTAAGTTTATGTATTTGACACTTTGAGCTCACTTACGTGTTTCTGATATTTCCTGTTTTCTATTTAGTATACATTATGGAAATAGATGAATGTTAAACGGATAGTTTCTAAAGAAACATTATGGTTGGATTCTTTGTACTTCTCATTTATGGATCATGTTAAGTAAAGTGCTATAGTTGTAGTGCATAGAAGGGACTATGTCGATTAATGACATACAACCGCTATGACTCGCATTAGTTCCCTTTACTTAATTGTGATTATTATGTGATTACCAATTTAATGAAATTTTATAGCATAATCTTATTGTGCACATTACGGTCTTTATTAAACCATGAAAGGAACATCATATGGGCCAAGTGGGAGAATGTAAGAATTATTGTGGCCCATATTATGTGATTTATTATATGGTTTACTAATTATTAAAATGCTATAAATAATTATTGGTTACAAGAAGGTACGACTCTAATAAAATGAAAGGGTATATTGCTTTGATGGAAGGCACCTTTTCAATGAACGTATAAATAGTGTCCGGTCCTCTCTCCACCCACAATGAACAACAATAACAGAAGAATTTGGTATTCTCTCCTCCATCAATTGAATACATTAAGGTTTAGTGGGTTAAGGGAGAGAAATCGGATTTCTTCTTTTGGTTCGAGATTATTGGATTTTCTACAACAATCATCATCAAGCGTAGCGCTATGGATAAAGGTATGTCTTCATCTAATTGTGAAAATCATGAAGATCAAACGATCACTGATTTGTTATGTATTTCCGCATCAAGTATTATATGAATTTATTTAACAAACCGCACTTTCTGACATGGCACGTCCAAAATGCCGCCACGTCCTCATCTCCCGCCTCCCTCCTCCTCCTGAGATCCTCCTCCTTCTTCCTCCCTCCTCCTTCCTCTGCTCTTTTCTAGTTGCAGGAAGGAGATCGAATCGAAGCAAAAGAGCTCGCCGCTTCGCTTTGCTTCTCGTTCGATCGATCGATATGGCTCACCGAGCTGTCAAGGGCCGAGCTCGCTCGATCACCGGCGCTCTCTCTATGTGGCCTCCCCGCCGGGGCTCCATCGGCGACGCCGCTCGCTTTCGCCTCCGCCGCGGCCTCGCCGGCTCCGCTTCCCCGCAAAGTCCAGGTCATCCCTTTCTCTCTCTCTCTCTCTCTCTCTCTCTCTCTCTCGCTGGATTCGTTGATGTCGGTTCTCTCGTGAGTGCTGCCTCGGACTTCCGTCTCTGCTAACTCGCCGAGCGATATTCGGGGCGAAATTCATGTTTCGTTGACCTCTCTCTTTCCCCGGGCATTGATCAACGGCGCGATGAAACTGATAAGCTGAAGCTGGATTCGCGATGAATTTCGAGCCGGCGACCGAGTGTTGTGTGATTCGTGTGCGCGCCTGATGTAGGATTATATCCGTAATGCCGATTCGAGCCTTCTTCTTCTTTTTTTTGTTCTGGGGCAAGTGTGGATTTTTATTACGTCGTTTATGTCTTGAGCGGGAAGGCTACTACAGTTGATTGATGTCGTCGATTATCACTAGCTGGTTATTCTAAGTACGGGTGTCAGTAACCGAACTGAAAAGTTTGGTTTTTTCGGTTCGATTTTCATTAAAAAAAGAAAATTTTCAGTTCGATTCGGTTTTTATCGGTTAACCAAATCGAACCGAACGAACAAATAAAAGTGGAGAAATCTAAGTTTAACAGAAAAAAAAAAAAAAACTAAAACTAAAAACCAAAAGTTAAAAACCAAAAATCGAAAAACCGAAAAATCGAACCAAACCGAACCGAAAGCCACTTGAGAAGTTCGAATTATCAATTGGAAGAATGTGATCGAGTCGTGCTCTGATGGTGGGCTTATTCCAGTCTTTTGAGCTAGTATTTCTCTTAAAAGCGAGGTCCACGATGGGCATATGTTAGGGTGAAAGATAGGTTGTCCTAAAGCACCTTCTTTTAGGTGTCATGTCTGGCATTGTACTCAGTGAAGGGTGTGTGCATCTAAATTGAGTTGTTTAGAGAACCCAACTCTTGGTTCTGAAAGCAAAACTCATTTTCAGGGCTACTTGAACAATACGAGGATCTCATCAAGCAGGGAAGGCTGCAGCATGATCCTTACCAGGAAAGCGTAGCTATCGAATTGGAAAATCTACTCGGGCGGCTGGAACAGTACGAGAAAGATATGGAAGAATACCATGTACCACATATGCATTTGCATTGTTTAATTCATAATTTAATTTGGTAATTATCTATGTTACCGAAATTTCTTTCCTGATGGTTTATCCTTTTTCTATGCAGAAGAAGCTAACTGATTGGGAGAACAAGAGGGAGGATGAGCGCCGCAGGATTTTGATGGAAGAAGCAGAGATGAAGCAACATGGAAATGTATGGCCATCGGTCAGCAAGCAGAGAAATAAGCTTGTTGAGAAGTGGATATTTCGGTAAGCCCACTCTAAATGCATTTGAAGAAAACTGTGCACTTCAAGTATGGCTTTTGTTTCAATGGTTCTTTTCTTGAAATTCTTATGAATTCATAGGCTTTGACGTAGATATGATTTTTGCGATCATATATTAATATGAAGCAAGTTGCTCGATGGAGTTATTACTTCTTATTTGACGAATCTCCTATGCAGGATATTATGGAAGTGCAGCTACTCTAGACGTGCTTCTGTTATATGTCAACGACATAATTGATCAATCACTAGATATGTTATGGGCTCATCTCATGTGTTACATTTGCTTCTAGTCCTAATTTCTTGAATGATGTCCTCCCCATTTGCTCTATAATATAAAACTAGCGATATTTCTGGAAATAATGCTTCCTGATTTTCGTGATGACACTAATTTATTGGAATTTGAACTCCAATTCGCACTTCCTCATTTGTTGGATATTGCATATTTTCATAGAGAAATGTATAGAGGATAAAGGTTGATGTCTGCCAGCCGCATTGATTAAAGAGGCATATTTTCCAATGTTTTCTGCTTTATCAAAAAAAGGCTTGAAAATATAGAGCCAGGAGTTGGAAGATGGGTCTCATTTCTCAACAGAGAGAGGAAGTTGGATTCAATGATTGGTGGACGTCCGACTGCACCTCCCGCTCCAAAGGACTTTACCTGTATGGCAATGTGGGCAGTGGTATGTTGGTAAATTTTGCTGTCAAAGGAAGAGACATGCAGCATACTTCACTCAGCTCCTTGCTGCAGTGATGATCACTTAGATTGACTTTCCAATAGGGTTTAGCTGTTCATATCAGCTAAAGAAAACTAAGAAAAAATTAACATTGAAGCAATTTTCTTCTTACTTTCTTTGCTTGTAGAACTTTAAATCTATTGATAATTACGGTAAATTGTAGGGAAGACAATGCTTATGGATATGTTTTATAGCGCTACCAATGGTATTATTGAGGTAAACCTTTTCTTCAATGCCTTGAAACTATCCCTTTGTTACAAGCTGTGCTATTGTGTACGTCTTTTTTATTCTCTTTCTGAGTCCTTTCCTGAGCTTGTGATGTTGCCTTTCTGGTTTTATGTAGGCAATGCTTGAGATTAATGCACGCATGCATCAGATTTGGAAGAAACAAGTAGAGGACAAGTCTTTGCAGTTGAGTATCTCTAGCTGGATTATGAATCTGCCCTTTGATACAAAAGTTAAGGAATGGTTGGCTGCAGAAGAAAGGTACAAGCAAGAGGTACAGATGAAGAACATCCTACCAGCAGTGGCAGACATGTTTTTCATAGATCAGAGAGAGGATCATAGAGGAGCCAGTGTTCTTTGCTTCGATGAGATGCAGGTGAACGCACTTTGTGCTGTGTCCTAATTTGGTCATTATTCTTGCATGGATGCTACCTTGACTGATATATGGGTCAAAAATAATCTCCAGAGAAATTATCTTCTAGATGTTCCCCCATTTTTTATGACTCCAAATGTTTTTGCTCTCTAATGCAGACTGTTGATGTATTTGCAATTGTCACCCTATCTGGAATTCTAAGCAGATTATTGGGCAGTGGAACAGTACTTGTGGCCACCAGTAACAGAGCACCAAATGATTTAAATCAAGTACGTCGGCCTTTTGGAAAGCTGCACAACCTTTTTCCTTTCCTAGCCACTCGTTGTACTTTAGAAGCTTTCTTTGCTTCTGTATTACCATGTCAGAATTTATCGGACCTGTATAAGCCATGAGTTTTGCCGGTTGCTGTATTGGTTGGTAGGTTGGAAAAATTTTCTTTGAGTCTGGAGTATGCTAATCTAATATTAGCAAAGAATGACCTTGTGTACCTTCTTAATTCTGCTTACGTCACATAACTTCTGCCTTTTCTAAATTGTGATACAGGATAGTATATAGCGGGATATCTTTCTCAAATTGGTCCGGAAATTGGAGGAACACTGTCAGACCATTCTGATAGGAAGTGACATTGACTATCGACGCCTTATAGCAGAAAGATGCATAGAACAGGTGAACGATGGTGTCCTATGTTTTATAATTCTTTTTACTGGGAAAGTGCACAAGTGGATTGCAATGTCAAGCATTATTAAAGTCAAAGCAAGTTACTATATTCTGAGATGATTTTCTATCATATTGTTGTTGAGATGTCAACTATGCAAAGTGCAGGATCATTTTTTCTGGCCTTTAGATGGCAATGCTCAGAAGGAATTCCAGAGGATGTGGCCTTTAGATGACCATTTATTTTCTTCAATTCTTGTACTATGAAGACTGTCAAAGGGTTGTACATTTTACAGATTGAGAAATACAAACATTATTCTTCCATTACTCCACATTTCCTGTCACAAACATCTTGTAATGTACAGGCTACATGTGTAAAGCAGATTCCTTGGTTATTTATCATATGAAGCTACCTTCGCAACAAAAGACATGATGGTACTGTTGTTGTCATCAGGATTTTTATGCTTGTACAGCTTGTATGTCTTTATTCCTTATTGAAACAAACCTTCCAACCTTGGCTCGCATTCTCATCAAACCCTGCACGCAAGAGAAAGTCCTGATAAGCATGATCATGAAAATTATTCTGCCTCTAGATTGAGAGAAAGACAAGATATTTTTACTGTGTATATGCAACATTGATCTTGGCATCCGGGTATCTTGAGATAGCATTGAAAGCCTTGTTAGATAGGGTCATTGTTGCAGGGCACACATTGCTTCGACAGAAATCGACCACTTCAACAAAGATGGTTGCTTCTCTGCAGGGCCTCTTTGGTCCACTGATGCATCTCACTTGATACCGCCGTCCACAGGCTGCTCCATTGTCCCACAAGCCATCGCTCGCTGCAATGAAATACCCTCCTTCAGGGAACTGTTCTGGGTCGTATCCCTTGCACCTTGTGGCTACATAATAAGACCAGAAAAATCAACAAAGCCAAAGTAAGTTTTTCTTATGTACCCTTTTCAGATTACATGCAGGAGGTAGGATACTACAAGAAATTTCCTATGTTGCAAATTGTTCTAGTTGATTTCTGAGCAGCATTAATAAGGTTTGTGGGTCATAAATTCCATCAAAGGTTTCTTTCCATTTTCTTCTCTTCCTTCCATCTTGACATTTGATTGCACAGTCACACAAGAGAGGTAGGGATGTTGCAGCTCTGACCCAAGCCCAATGTGTGAGGGGAAGATTGTTAAGATTGTTCCACATCGGTTGTGGAAGGGTCTATTGATCGGTTTTTAAGTGTGAGAAAAAGTCTCTTTAAGCGAGCTTTTGGAGTAAGGGAGATTCAAGATCGCCCAACACAAAGTGAGAGCAGAGCTTTCATTATTGCAAATGTTGAATGAAGGTAAAACAAGAAAGATGTCAGAACAAGAAAATAGAATTGACTTTGTACATACGCAAATATGGCGGATTATAAGATATGGCAGTCCCTACATCCCCATGAACTCTCAGAATAACTAAGCACAAGATTATTAGACTGAGACTTGGAAAGAGTGACTTCATATTGTTGTTGCTAGTATAGCATTAGCATAGAGCCTAGACAAAGGTTGGTTAGAGAGAAGGCTTGTGGTTCTTAAGCAGTCTCCCGTTTTGATCTTATTTATACCAATTGAGTCTTGTCCATGCATAGATTTAACTCTCTCTCTCTCTCTCTCTCTCTCTCTCTCTCTCTCTCTCTCTCTCTCCGCACAAAGATGACTTTTTATTGGTTTTTTGTGATTCGTACCATCTGAAGTTCTAATCTTATACGTTTTCAATTTCTATTTCCATGTCTTTTTGTTCAGTTGGAACTGATGTCATCTCCATCTTCCTAATACAACCCGTTGGAGGCTAGCTCTACACATGACCAAAGTGTTAAAGTATTAGAAGTGCAAAAAGTTTACGGGGGAAAAGTGGATGATTTCGTTCAATTTTACACATCCACAGGATGGTTCCGTCTAATATTGCAACTTCTATATATAATTAGACCTTTGCATTCACAAAGCATAAGGCACTCTTTTAAACTAATGCTACCACCTGTTTTATCTTGGCCATAAATTAATGGGACCACTTAGAGATAATTGTTCGGCCACTACAGATTTGATCAGCTGATGACCCCCTAACATTCTATGAGGAACTGCTCAAATGTGCATGAAGTGCTGTCATGTTCCAATTAGTAGTATTCACTAAATAGCTTAACACAAAGATGGCATGAAGTCTAGTAAAGTTAATGGAATATGTGAAGAGAAAATGATGAAAATCAAAGCGAATTGCCCCGGCGGCAGCAGGGGGCGGTGGTGGCAGCTCAATGATTGAGTGAAACACCTTTGGTTGATTGATCTTTGTGGATGTGAAGCTAGAAGCAAAAGCTGCTTTGTACTTCGGCTAATGGGTTGATGAGTGATCTGGTGGGTGAACAAGAGTAGGTGTGGAAATGCGCATGCGACTTTCACTACTAATAATAGAAATAGATATGACGGTCTCTCTCATCGGAAGTCCAGGTTATAGCCTGAAATATGTCAAATCATTTATTGATTATTGAAGCGCGTTCAATCCTTGACATAACGAGCATTATCTGCGAAAACCATCGCGTTAAGCGACGGTGTGTGGAGGAGGAAATTATCATCGTCCACCTTTTAGTGAGATCATAGCTGGAGGTTTTATCGTGAACCGGTTTCCAATTCCTTACTGCATTAACAGATATGCACGTGCATATTATGTTAAAACGTATTACATCAAAGAATTAATATGATATAAAGCAATTAATATATACTAGTTAGTCCAAAACTTAGTGGCTTTAAGTTTTTTATTGAAGGCGGTCCAACTAAATATATTGACATATTCAAGCTTGGTTTTCACTTGGCAACCTACATGATAAATGTATTAGGGAAGAATTACAAAAAAAAGTTATAAATCTACTGTAATTGTGTTAATTCAATCCTAAACTTTTTCTTTGCCAATTCAGTTTTAAATATTTTGCAGTTATATCAATTCAGTCCATTCGACCAATTTTGGCCAAATGGGTGTTGACGTAAATGCCTGTTGGCACCGTCTATCTGATTAACGCTAACATGAACGAATTTTAATAATATCTTATTCTTTATTAATCATTTTTCTTTTTTTTTCTTTTCTTCTTTTCTTCCTTTTTTGCTTTTTTCCCCCACAATGGATGGCGAGGCTCTAGCAGGGCTCGCCAATCACAAGGCAAGGGCCGTGAAGCCCTCACCAATTGCCAATGAGGCAACTTTGCCCAAATCTAGGTGTGATCACCTTTGCTAGGGAAAGGCAGCCACGGCTCGCCAGTCGCAGGCGAGGCTGGCCTTGCCCAAATCTAGGTGAAGCCACCTTGCACGCGGCCCCTAGGCCTCACCCAGATCTAGGCAAGGCCAGGCGAGGGCCACGACCCTTGCCAACCACTATGGGGAAAAGAAGCAAAGAAGGAAGTAAAGAAAAAAATAATTAAATATTCAAAAAAATATTATTGAAAATTATCCATGTTAGCGTCAGCCAGCCAAAATTGACTGGATTAACTTAATTGGCGCATTTATAAAAGGTTTAGGATTGAATTAACCAATTGCAAAAAGTTTAAAACTAAATTGACACAATTACAAAATATTGAGGATTGAATTGGCATAATTATAATAGATTTAGAATTTTTTTGATAATTTTCCCCAAATGTCAGTTAGTAGTGCACTCCAATATATACATCACGTTTTTTTTTTTCAGATGGTGGAAGCTTTTGCTTTCTCTTCATAGTGAGTGAACCTCAGACTTCTAACTAATCTACTACCCACCTCTCGTTCCGAAAATGCTTCTATACTTTTCACTGACAATGAAGAATGTTCTTATCTTTGCGTGCTTGGATTTCCTACAGGACTAATGCCTCGTTTGTTTAGTCGAAAGCATAACTTGAATTTTGGAGGACCGGTCGAGGTTGAATTTCTTTGAAGGTAGAAATTTGAAGATATCTATTAATGGTTGAAATAGGAGTATCTCTAAAGGTTGTTTAACTTTGATTTATGTTGAAATGTGTCTTGCCAAATCGAATAGCAACAAAATGTGGCACACGATTGTTTCCTTCATTTTATGGTCGTGATCATTCAGTACTTCGTGATCAAATACTTCGATGGCAAGTCCATGAACGATCGTTTCCTATCGCATAAAACAGAATTTCGCTCAGGATCTTAACCAAACGGTCTTTCTTTCACTTTGAAGATGCAAACATCTACATGTGTCAAGGATAACATTTGAATTCTGATAATGTAAGATAAAGTTCTAACTAGAGCTTCCTCTTCCAGTCTTCATTCCTTGGACAGAGAAACCTGATCATATCCTTCATTCAAGAACAAAGGCCAATGATTCATCCACCGCCAAACTTGTTGGAGTACCAAAAATATGAGAGAGAGAGAGAGACAATTAGAAATTTTACTGGATATATTCGGCGTTGATTTTGGCGGAGGGAGATTCCGAGATGGCGGAGAAGGCACTGGTGGATAAGAGAATGGTGGAGGGGCATGGAGACTTGGGGCAGTAATCCACGACGGTGACGTCCACCGTGCCGTCCTTGCACGGCCTGTTGCTGCCACTTGGGCACCGCAGCGGTACCACCGCCCGCAGGCTGCTCCGTTGTCCCACAACCCTTAGCTCATCGCCGTGAACAGATTTCCCGGACGAAACTGGTCTGCCCTATACCCATTGCATCTGGTTGCGGCCCTCCAGAAAAAAATGACGAGAAAAAGAAAGGTTATGAGAGTCACATATTACCTGCAGAAGTATTATTTCATGTGTGGATTATTATTAAGAGAGATACTTGATATACAATGATACCATAAAGTCATTACGTCGTTTTTGTGGTGATATTTATCGCGATGTCACCTGTCATTCTCGCCTTGTTGGAAAATCGAATGTCTTGGATAAACATGCATTTGTGTGCTTGTAAACAATGCACCAGATGACATACAACAGTATTTCCCATTCTGTTTAGCCAGTTTGCCAAACAAAAATTCATTGCATGATCGATCCTATATTAAATTCTTCTGACTGAATCAGTTTGCGGACTGAAAGAGAGAAGTTAACGCGGGTTTGGACTTACGGGTGTAAGGTGGATCGTACGAAGAAGCAGTCCCTACTTCTCCAAGAACGAACAAGCCCATTTCTTTGCTCATTAAGCTCATGAATACTATTGCCATTACTATCTGACCCATCTCTCTTAGTAGCAAATTTGAAACTCTATCTTGCGAATCTCGAAGACAAACTTGTCGACTATTCATCTCTCTCTGAGTCACCAAAACGTTGTTTATTTGTTGTCGGGAACTAAAAGACTGCTTGCATATGCACTATCTTTTTGACAGGTCCACAGGTTCTTTTAATTTGGGAAAATTATTCAAAAAATCTTAAATCTATTGCATTTTTACCAATTCAATCATAAATTTTTCAATCTTGACAATTGAGTCTTAAACATTTTTACTTTTTGTCAATTAAGTCCATCCGGTTAATTTTCGCCGGAATTCGCGAATATGGACGTCAATCGTTTACATAGTTGTACGACCAACGCTGACATGAACAAAATTTATTATATTTTAAATGTTTTTCATTTTTTATTTTTTATATTTCTAATTTCTTTTTTTTTTCTTTTCTTTTCTTTTATTTTTTTCCTTCTTTCTCTAGTTGCCTATCCTCCATCAACCAACTAGAGGCTACGACTAGCGAGGCTTAACCTCGCCAACCTCAAGTGAGGTCACCTTCGCCAGGATCTGGCGAGGGTGAGGTTGCCCTCGCCGGGACCTAGCGAGGGGTGACCTCATCGGCGAGGGCAACCTCACCGGTCATGAGTAAGGCTCACCCTCGCTAGGTCGCCCTCATTGGCCTTCAACAAGGCCAACCCTCACCAGCTTCGGAAACCTCCCCAAACGCAAGCGGGGCTCACCCTCACCCAAGGCCCCCAAGGTTGTCCCTTGCCGAACCCTAGCAAGGCCAACCCTTGTTGGTTGTAGCCTCTAGCTGGTTACCGAAGGCTAGGCGATTGATAGAAAAAGAAGTGGGAAAAAAAAAGAAATTAAAAATATAAAAAAAACAATCGAAAAATATTTAAAATATAATAAATATTGTACATATTAGCGTCAACTGTGTCACGTAGAATAATCGACGTCCACATTAGCGAATTCTAGCCAAAATTAACTAAATAGACTCAATTGATAAAAAATAAAAAGGTATATGACTCAATCGGCAAGATTGAAAGATTACATTTAAAAAAAATTTGGACAATTGAGTGTGAGTGCTTTCACATGGATTGGTCGATTATATAAAACCCTTCATTAGTTGATTCTCAACGCAACAACCTATGCATCCACCGCCCACTTCCATGAATATGTAAATAGTCCATGGACAACGCGAGCAACTTTTTCTGAGCATGAGTAGTGTCCCATTGGTGGAAATCAAGATTTAGAAACGTGGGTCACCTCGACATCTTTAGACGTCCTTGAATACTTCATTAAAATCTTACACTAGAGGCATGTGCTGATTTGCGCTTGTCTGGACATCACTTCCCCTCCCCACTTCAATGCAATCGACAGAGATCCTCGTTAGTGACATGTCTCAATCTGAGATTCTGTTGTCGGTATTATGCTCAAGGGGGGAGTCCTTTTATTCAGTGGGCGACCCCCACTGAAGTTCTTGCTTGTCTATTGTGTTTTTTAAATTACGAAGGTACTATATGTTTGATCCCTTTGTTTTTGTAGGCTTTTGTATTCACCTAGAAAACCCACATTACAAAAGAGAAAGCTTAGTTTTAGGAAGAAAGCTTTGGATTCCACTAGTATGTAATGCTCTCCTTAACAATATTTCCGCACATCAAGATTGGATATGAGTCCGTGTTTAAAGTAACCGCCCCAACAGATGTTGTAGCTCCGTCCCTAACTATCGCAAGGCGAAGAGTACACGTAGGGAAAAGTAGTAAAATGAAATGACCAATCGTCCAACTATTATATGTCAAAATGGGTCTTAAACTTATATATGACCCTTTTAAAATATAAATGGGTCATTAAAAAAATAAATGGATCATATATGGATCACTTTAATTTTATAGACCTTCCTTAAATGGGTTTAAAATTTTAAAAGTTAAAATAAACGGGTCTAGGATTAAGGGCGATAATGATAACTATTCTAATCAAAAATTGATTTCTGAAAGAGAAATAGATTTTTCTAATTCTAATTTTAGATGAGTTTCTAAGCAGAAATTCGTATTTGATGACAACACCAAATTTTTACTCCTAGAATAGAATTTCTTTTGATAACGATACAAAAAATTTTCTTCCCAAGGAGCGGTGGATGGTGGCAACGACGGCCAGCGGTAACCTACGATAGGTAGCAACCGGCAGACAATGACAGCTGTCAACCGAAGATGGCGACAGTGGCAGCAGCCAACGACGAACCGTGGGCAACCAGCGAAGGACGACAATGGATGGCAAACAACGGACAACAATGTGTCAAGGATAACATTTGAATTCTGATAATGTAGGATAAAGTTCTAACTAGGGCTTCCTCTTCCAGTCTTCATTCCTTGGACAGAGAAACCTGATCATATCATTCATTCAAGAATAAAGGCCAATGATTCATCCAACGTCAAACTTGTTGGAGTACCAAAAATATGAGAGAGAGAGAGAGAGAGAGAGAGAGAGAGAGAGTTAGAAATTTTACTGGATATATTCGGCGTTGATTTTGGTGGAGGGAGATTTCGAGATGGCGGAGAAGGCATTGGTGGATGAGAGAATGGTGAAGGGGCATGGAGACTTGGGGCAGTAATCCACGACGGTGACGTCCACCGTGCCGTCCTTGCACGGCCTGTTGCTGCCACTCGGGCACCGCAGCCGGTACCACCGCCCACAGGCTGCTCCGTTGTCCCACAACCCTTAGCTCATCGCCGTGAACAGATTTCCCGGACGAAACTGGTCTGCCCTATACCCATTGCACCTGGTTGCTGCCCCCCAGAAAAAAATGACGAGAAAAAGAAAGGCTATGAGAGTCACATATTACCTACAGAAGTATTATTTCATGTGTGGATTATTAATAAGAGAGATATTTGATATACAATGATACCATAAAGTCTCGTTTTTGTGGTGATATTTATCAAGATGTCACCTGTCATTCTCGCCTTGTTGGCAAATCGAATGTCCTGGATAAACATGCATTTGTGTACTTGTAAACAATGCACCAGATTTAGTTCAAAAAAAAAAAACAATGCACCAGATGACATACAACAGTATTTCCCATTCTGTTCAGCCAGTTTGCCAGACAAAAATTCATTGCATGATCGATCCTATATTAAATTCTGCTGACTGAATCAGTTTGCGGACTGAAAGAGAGAAGTTAACGCGGGTTTGGACTTACGGGTGTAAGGTGGATCGTAGGAAGAAGCAGTCCCTACGTCTCCAATAACGAACAAGCCTATTTCTTTGCTCATTAAGCTCATGAATACTATTGCCAATACTATCTGACCCATCTCTCTTAGTAGCAAATTTGAAACTCCATCTTGCGAATCTCGAAGACAAACTTGTCGACTATTCATAGCCTCTCTCTCTCTCTCTCTCAGTTACCAAAACGTTGTTTATTTGCCGTCGGGAACTAAAAGACTGCTTGCATATGCACTATCTTTTTTACAGGTCCGCACCTTCTTTTAATTTGGAAAAATTATTCAAAAACCCTTAAATCTATTATATTTTTACCAATTCAGTCATAAATATTTCAATCTTAACAATTGAGTCTTAAACATTTTTACTTTTTGTCAGTTAAATCTATCTAACTAATTTTGGCGAGAATTTGCCGATATGGACATCAATCATTTTACGTTGTACAACCAATGCTGACATGGACAAATATTATATTTTAAATGTTTTTCAATTTTTTATTTTTTATATTTCTAATTTCCTCTTTTCTTTTCTTTTTCTTTTTCTTTTCTTTTTTTCCACTTCTTTCTCTACCAATTGCCTATCCTCCATCAACCGGCTAGAGGCTATGAATGGCGAGGCTCAACCTCGCCAACTTTAAGTTGATTATAAAGTCATAATTAAACCAAATGGATTGGTCGATTATAGACATAACTTATAGACAAAACTGCCGTAGTGTGAGTGCTTTCACATGCATTGGTCGATTATATAAAACCCTTCATTAGTTGATTTTCAACAGCCTATGCATCCGCCGCCCACTTCCTTGAATATGTAATAGTCTAGAGTCCCCTCACACGGGGCATGTGCTGGTTTGTGCTTATCTGGACATCATTTCCCCTCCCACAATCGACAGAGATCCTCATTAGTGACATGTCCCAATCTGAGATTCTGTCGAACATTTATCGGTATTATGCTCAAGGGGGCAGTCCTTTTATTCAGTGGGCGACCCCAACTGAAGTTGTTGCTTGTCTGTTGTGTTTTTGAAATTACGAAGGTACTATATGGAGTGCCGGACATTTGGAGTACCAAAATTTAGTATGGAGAGACAATTAAATATCAAAAGTTTTTTTTTAACAGAAAATGTCAAAAGTTAGGAAAGTGACATTTAAGTACAAAAATCGTAGCAAAATAAATTAAAGTGTCAATCCACCAAAATGCTAACGTGGTGATTTTTCGATAAGATAAGTGCAAAACAACGTTTTGCACGCCGACGTGACTAAACAAATGCAAGAAAAAAATGTAGTTTTGTTTCGACGTGGTAAATAATTAATATAAAAATTAATTAAATTAAATTTAAAACTAAATTTATTTAAAACATTTAAAATTTAAAAAAATTGGGGGAGGGAGGAGGGACGCGGATGAGGGCCGAGCCTTCATTGCCGCCGCCGACGACGGTGGGGGAGTGTCACTTGGGGTCGTCGGCCCCTGGCCAACCATATCCCTCCTTCCTCCCCCACTTTAAAAAAAACATTTATTTATTTATTTATTTTATAATTAAAGTAAATTAATTTTTATATTAAAATTGGAATCCGCGCCAAAACGGGGTCGTTTTTGCGTTTCTTTGCTTAGTTAGCTCTCCAGCGAGCCACATAGGTGAGAAAAATAATAAAAAATTGCCACATAAGATTTTCGACGGAGTTTAGCCAGAGATGACACTTAAGTGTCCCACTTTTAAAAAAAAATGGCACTTAAGTGTCCCTTCGTGGCAAGTTTTGATACTTTGGGTATACTTCTTCCATATTATATGTTTGATCCCTTTGTTTTTGTAGGCTTTTGTATTCACCTAGAAAACCCACATTACAAAAAGAGAAAGCTTAGTTTTTAGGAAGAAAGCTTTGGATTGCACTAGTATGTAATGCTCTCCTTAACAATATTTTTGCGCATCAAGATTGGATCTGAGAACGTGTTTAAAGTAACCGCCCCAACAGATGTTGCAGCTCCGTCCCTAACTATTGCAAGGCGAAGAGTACACAGAGGGAAAAGTAGTAAAATGAAATGACCGATCGTCCAACTATTATATGTCAAAATGGGTCTTAAACTCATATATGACCCATTTAAAATATAAATGGGTCATTAAAAAAATAAATTGATCATATATGAGTCAGTTTAATTTTATAGACCTTCCTTAAAT
Organism: Eucalyptus guilfoylei; assembly: GCA_016097605.1. NCBI lineage: Eukaryota > Viridiplantae > Streptophyta > Magnoliopsida > Myrtales > Myrtaceae > Eucalyptus > Eucalyptus guilfoylei. The sequence continues at coordinate 29,636,210 of CM027862.1, forward strand.
GGGCTTAAAATTTTAAAGGTTAAAATAAAGGGGTCTAGGATTAAGGGCAAGAATGATAACTATTCAGGTCAGAAATTGATTTATGAAAGAGAAATAGATTTTTCTATTTCTAATTTTAGATGAGTTCCTAAGTAGAAATTCATATTTGATAACGACACAAAATTTTTGCTCCTAGAATAAAATTTATTTTGATAACGACACAAAATTTCTCCTTCCTAAGGAGCGGTGGATGGCGGCAATGACGACCAGCAACAACTTGCGATAGGCGACAACCAACAAAGTAGCTGTCAACTGAAGATGGCGACAGTGGCAGCCTGACGACAAACCACTAGCAACCAGTGAAGGACAACAATGGATGGCAAACAACGGGCGACCAATGGTGGATGGCAAGTGGGTGACCAATTAGTAAAGAGAACGAACGATGAAAAAAGTTTTTATTTTTCAATTCTGTTCCAAACCTTTTTTCTAGGCTAAAAGTTTGTTCTAGAAATAAAAAAAAAATAAAATTGCATCACCAAACGGATTTCTGTTTTAGAAAAAATTTGAAATAGAAAATTTGTTCTTGAACAAAAATAAAATGGTTGTCATGTGCGTCTAAGTTTATGACCTCTTTCCAACCCAAGGCTTACACACCCATTCTGCCTCTTTAGCCTTATAAAATTATTTTTCTTTTTTCTTTTTCTTTTCTTTTTTTTCTTTCTTCTTCCTTCTTCCATCTTCCTCTGACAACCCACAATTAGCTAAGCGAGGGACAAGCTACCAACCTCGAGCGAGGTTGAGGTTGACGATCAGGTGAGCCTTCGGCCTTGCCGACATCTAGCGAGGCCTCGATCCAACAACCCACAACCGGCTAAGCGAGGGACAAGTTGCCGACCTCGGGTGAGTCACCAATCAGGTGAGCCTTCGACCTTGCTGACATCTAGCGAGGCTTCGAGATTCACTAGCCTTTGTGAGCTAAAGGTGGAAGATTGGGTGAGCAGAGGCCTTGCTAACATTTGGTGAGGCTTCGAGACTCGCCAATCTCGGGCGAGCTTGAAGTCGTAGATCTAGTAAGGCCTCAGGCAAGTTCGACCTCATCGGATCTGGCGAGGCTCGACTCACCGGAATTGAGTGAGCTCGAGCGTCACCGATTAGTTGAAGAAGAAGGAAAAAAAAAAAAAAAACTCAATTTTAAAAAAATGAAAATTATTTTTTTAGAAAATAAAAAATAATAAAAATAATTTAAAAATAATAATAATAATAAATAATTTATTTACAAACATAAGAAAATATTGTTATTTAAAAAAAATCAAGAAACAAATGGAACTTCAATTATTTTAAAAAATTATAAAGATGTCCACTAAATTTGAATTGCATGAAAATATTTTAGTAATAATTTTGTTAAAAAAATCATAAGAAACAAGATCTCCTAAATTGGTTAAATGAGTTAGGTCGGGCATGAGTATGGGTCAAGAAATTTGCATTATAATTAATGGGTAATAAACGGGTTAAATGGATCAACTTGAGAATGAACATTTATAACTCAACTCAAACCCGGTTCAACTCACTCATTTAATAGATTTAGCTGTGAGTTACATAAAATTGACCAAAGTAGTCAATTGATCAATTAGCATTGTTCATGGACCTTAACTCATTAGGGCCTGCTAATGAATCTAGTATGTGGCCACACTGAGAAAATATTGGGTGTGCAGATCATCTAATTGAGATGAGAACTTGGAGATGTCATTTTTTTCTAAATAATACCCTATGACATGTAACTTTTGGCAATATAACCTCTTTTTAATTTTTTTTTTGCATGAGAAACTGTTGATCAATAAACAAGTTTGGATCCATTACCTGCACCTGCCAACTGACAGATCATTAGATTGGGTGCATCCGAAATTAAACCATCGTTCACCCCAGTTTTCTGGTGAGGAATACATGGCTACCAATGCCAGTGCCGCCCTCTCTCATCTACTTTGCAAGTCCCAAGTGTCCAGGCATGGTCTATTGATAGAAAACTAATCGGCGGTCACCACCTTATTTGGGCCATTTCTGTTGTTGGGCCTTGAAAGAAATGAACAATTTACTCACTCTATAGTCTGGGGCGTCGTCCTCCAGCTCGGCGCCGTCGCCTTCGAGGCAACCAGGCTCGTCATGATCCAAATCTTTCTCCCCTCCAAGGGGATCCAGCTCAACCCCATCACCTCCCTCTACTACGTCGCCCCCTGCTGCTTGGCCTTCCTCTTCGTGCCGTGGATCTTCGTGGAGTTCCCCGTCCTGAGGGAGACCTCGAGCTTCCACTTCGATTTCGTGATCTTCGGCACCAACTCCCTGTGCGCCTTCTTCCTGAATCTGGCCGTGTTCTTGCTCGTCGGGAAGACCTCGGCATTGACGATGAATGTGGCCGGGGTCGTGAAGGATTGGCTACTGATCGCCTTCTCTTGGTCAGTCATTTAGGACACCATCACCTATGAAACACCGACACTCTCCAAGAGTTTTCGTGTCGTGTCAAACACTTCGACACGTATCCGACACTCTCCCATGCTTTCAAACACCCTCCGACACTCGGTTAACACATGTAAGAAAATCCGACACTTGGTCCACTTTCTCGACACTCTCAGACACTCAAGTCAAAATTCTAATATGCGAGTTTTCAACATGTGATTCCGATATTGAGGTTAATTTTAAAAATTTAATAAATGAAAAGTAAAAAATATATATGTGAAAATATAAAACACAATAATAAAAATAATAAATTGAGAAATAAGAAAAACCTAGTCTTCTCTAATCTTTGACTACCACTTTACATGATATGCAATTCACCCCTTAAGTTTTTTTTCTCCTCTTCCAACATATTTGACATGTGAGTCCATAATATGAATCGCTTGTTTTTTCTCCAAGTTTTATGAATTATTGAAATAGAGTTGAATTTATCAAATTGAAATAATGAATGATATTAATAAATGACGGATTAATGTTTTTAGTATATGTTCATTTTAGGCTTTTTTAATTATTTATTTATTTATGAATTTGATTCAAATTAATTTGATCGAAATAATCATAAAAATGATAATTTATTATGTATATATAAAAATGTATATTTAATATATAACGTTTCCCAACTTGTCGGAATTCTCTATTTTCTTAAAAACGGCGTGTCGTATCGCGTGTCGCGTGTCAGTGTCGGTGCTACTTAGACCGTCAAACTAGTGAACTTGTTCAGTTACGGCCTGGCATTCTTGGGCGTGGCGTATTATAACCACTCGAAACTGCAGGCTCTGAAGGCGAAGGAAGCGCAGGAGAAGGCCGCGCAGGCGGATGAGGAGGCGGGCAGGTTGCTGGAGCAGAGGGATGGAGGTGGAATGGGGGAGAAGAGAGATTCGCAAGCCTAAATTTTTGATCGGATTTTAGGGATAGGTGGATATTCGAGTTGAGTATGGAAATAATTTATCAGGGAGTCTTGGAGGATACTATATTGGTTTAGGAGGAAGGGCAAGTGGATTGAGTGTCATGAGTGTCATGTTCTCAACTACAATTTGCACCAATTGGTATGTGGCATTTATGTTGTCCGCGTCATCCGCTACTTAAAGATGTCTTGCACTTGTGGCAGGGTCGGGATTCATGTCCATCGCTTTGGATGAGACTATGTGCTTTACTCGAGTTGAAGAAATCTCGATGGCCTGCTATGTTTCCCATGTTTCTCTTTTTGTTTATCCTTATTGTTCTTCACACTAGCATTGTAGCGACTTTCATTTATTGAGTTTCGGTGCTTATTGACTCTTATGAATTATATATGTATGCGAGTTTTTGTCTTGAGTTGCTGGGCTGTTATACATATTGCATCTTTGATTTCACTGTCCCTGACTCTTATCTGAAACCCATGAGATTTGCTTGTGTTCGTTGCTCGTCAGTACTTTTTGAAGGTCAAGCCTTTACGGGACGGCATTTGCATTATGAGAATGTGAAAGAACTGAGTTCCTGAGAAACACTGTTATGCATATAGTATCAAGTTTCGACGAAGATAATGATCGGTAACTAATTGTCACTGGTTATGGCAGATACTAACTGAGGCACTCTCAAACTCTTGGTGATGGTAGAAATCATTAGTTCATCATATGAATAACCACACGCCATTCTTTTTGGAATGGCTAGATTGGTCCGCTCTTCCCTTGTGTTGCCCTGTGATTTTCATGAATGAGGAGTTACATATTTTGCTAGGAAATTTGTGAATGCTGGCTGGGTGAGTAGATCTCAGTCATTTGCATTGACGTATGATGAAGAAAAGGAATGCCGCTATCGTTTCACATTCATTCTGCACTTTGCTGTTGAAATATTGAACTGAAATGCACTGTGGAAGTTATGAAAGCTCTGAATGTGGAGGGTGCCAGAATAAAAGCTGTCTTGTAGACTTGTCAAATGATTTAACTGATATCTCTCTAGCATATGGTGTAATGCTTAACCAGCCCTGAATCATCTGTATTTCAAGTCTCAAACCATGGCAGAATTCTACTTAGAGCTGATTAGTGTCCATGAAATCATCCTTTTGGCATAATTTTGTTTGATCTATAGGTTATGTTCCTTCTGTTAGCAGGGGTATGGATCCTCAGTTTTTGAGAGAGGTAAATGAACAGATCATGACCTATCGTCCAAATTGACATTGATTGTTGTGAAGTTGCTACTCATATTTTCTTCTTAGTTCGGATGATTTCTCATCTAATGATCACAAACGCATAGCGTGACTCGATCTAAACATATTGATGATATCACAGCCTCATCGGTGGATGAGCTGTGGCAGCCTCTCCTTGTGCAATTTGCCATGTTTCGGTGGACTGTTGTCAGCTCCTTAACTCTGGACAATCTGAGTAGTGCAGTTCATACGTACCAAAAACTAGAGGGAACTGCTTCAGGCTCAATGTGGCAAATGAATCTCTGTTAAAGTCACATGTTTGCCTTTCTTGACCTGCAAACTCTGTTGTCCTACCTTGATGTCAATCTCTTCATTTTTCTGCCCTTTGTCGAAGGGAATAACTTACTCATCGGCCTATCCTGGAACTCAGGGCAACTCTTTATTGGCTCAACAGTGGACCAAATCGATGACGACGCAAATATCGTTGTATCGCATGCATCGGATCCGGTCGTCTCAAGCTGGTGCAGAGTTCTCGGAATGTGATGATCCTTGCCTTTCTGTGTGCTGATGATCCCATCTCTTCCTCAAAGGAGAGTTGCATTTGTTGGTAGTGGTGGATTGTTCTCTCATGTCAGTAAAAGTTCAGCTTAACACCGATTCTTCTTAGGAGCATTTAAATAATGTTAATTTGGCAAAGTAATTTCTTCAAATAAATAGAGTGAGTATTCCTTTTTGCCGTTTTCAGATCAATTAAATAAGTATTAACTTTCTTGAATATATAACTTCACATCTTGTTAATTCGACAAATGTTTTAAATTGAAATTACCGTTTCAATACCCAAAATATAAAAGCATACGAGGTTGGTCGCCCAACATTGTAGGGAATTGAATTTGACGATCACCTTCATAGAGCCATCTGATTTGAGGAACTATTAATTCATTTTCTTCAAATAAATAGCCTTTTTTCCGAGATCTAATGCTAAAAAAAGCTGATTTTTATAATTTTATGATTCGAATTATACGTATTGATGTCGAATTTTTTCTGTATTAATTTCATTTTATTCATCGCCAAATGTGTGCCAAATCCGAATTACTTCATCCAATAAAACACGGCTTTTTCCCCACTCGCGGAGCCTCATTGGATGGTCAAAATCCATCCACGTCGCTCTCTCCGTACTCGGTCCCAAAAATAGGAAAAAGACGCACCAAAGGCCACCGCACTTTCTGACGTGGCACGTCCAAAATGCCGCCACGTCGACATCTCCCGCCTCCCTCCTCCTTCCTGAGATCCTCCTCCTCCTCCTTCCTCTGCTCTTTTCCAGTTGCAGGAAGGAGACCGAATCGAAGCAAAAGAGCTCGCCGATTCGCTTCGCTTCTCGTTCGATCGATCGACATGGCTCACCGAGCTGTCATGGGCCGAGCTCGCTCGATCGCTCGCGTTCTCTCTCCGTGGCCTCCCCGCCGCGGCGCCGTCGGCGACGCCGCTCGCTTTCGCCTCCGCCGCGGCCTCGCCGGCATCGCTTCCCCGAAGCGTCCAGGTCATACCCCTTCCCTCTCTCTCTCTCTCGCTGGATTCGTTGATGTCGGTTCTCTCGTGAGTGCTGCCTCGGACTTCCGTCTCTGCTAACTCGCCGAGCGATATTCGGGGCGAAATTCATGTTTCGTTGACCTCTCTCTTTCCCCGGGCATTGATCAACGGCGCGACGAAACTGATTAGCTGAAGCTGGATTCGCGATGAATTTCGAGCCGGCGACCGAGTGTTATGTGATTCGTGTGCGCGCCTGATGTAGTATTATATCTGTAATGCCGGTTCGAGCTTTCTTTTTTTTGCTCTGGGGCAAGTGTGGATTTTCTTATTGCGTCGTTTATGTCTTGAGCGGGAAGGCTACTACAGATGATTGATGTCGTCGATTATTACTAGCTGGTTATTCTAAGTAATAGCCACTTGAGAAGTTCGAATTATCAATCGAAGGAATGTGATCGAATCGTGCTCTGATGGCGGGCTTTTTCCAGTCTTTGAGCTAGTATTTCTCTTCAATGCGAGGTCCACGATGGGCATATGTTAGGGTGAAAGATAGGTTGTCCTAAAGCACCTTCTTTTAGGTGTCATGTCTGGCATTGTACTCAGTGAAGGGTGTGTGCATCCAAGTTGAGTTGTTTAGAGAACCCAACTCTTGGTTCTGAAAGCAAAACCCATTTTCAGGGCTACTTGAACAATACAAGGACCTCATCAAGCAGGGAAAGCTGCAGCATGATCCTTACCAGGAAAGCGTAGCTATCGAATTGGAAAATCTACTCGGGCGGCTGGAACAGTACGAGAAAGATATGGAAGAATACCATGTACCGCATATGCATTTGCATTGTTTAATTCATAATTTAATTTGGTAATCATCTATGTTACCAAAATTTCATTCCTGACGGTTTATCCTTTTTCTATGCAGATGAAGCTAGCTGATTGGGAGAACAAGAGGGAGGATGAGCACCGCAGGATTTTGATGGAAGAAGCAGAGATGAAGCAGCATGGAAATGTATGGCCATCGGTCAGCAAGCAGAGAAATAAGCTTGTTGAGAAGTGGATGTTTCGGTAAGCCCACTCTAAATGCATCTAAAGAAAACTGTGCACTTCAAGTATGGCTTTTGTTTCAATGGTTCTTTTCTTGAAATTCTTATGAATTCATAGGCTTTGACGTAGATGTAATTTTTGCGATCATATATTAATATGAAGCAACTTGCTCAATGGAGTTATTACTTCTTATTTGACAAATCTCCTATGCAGGATGTTATGGAAGTGCAGCTACTCTAGATGTGCTTCTGTTATATGTCAATGACATAATTGATCAATCACTAGCTATGTTATGGGCTCATCTCATGTGTTACATTTGCTTCTAGTCCTAATTTCTTGAATGTCCTCCCCATTTGCTCTATAATATAAAACTAGCGATATTTCTGGAAATAATGCTTCCTGATTTTCGTGATGACACTAATTTATTGGAATTTGAACTCCAATTCGCACTTCCTCATTTGTTGGATATTGCATTTTTTCATAGAGAAATGTATAGACGATAAAGGTTGATGTCTGCCAGCCGCATTGATTAAAGAGGCATATTTTCCAATGTTTTCTGCTTTATCAGAAAAAGGCCTGAAAATATAGAGCCAGGAGTTGGAAGATGGGTCTCATATCTCAACAGAGAGAGGAAGTTGGATTCAATGATTGGTCGGCGTCCGACTGCACCTCCGGCTCCAAAGGGACTTTACCTGTATGGCAATGTGGGCAGTGGTATGTTGGTAAATTTTGTTGTCAAAGGAAGAGACATGCAGCATACTTCACTCAGCTCCTTGCAGCAGTGATGATCACTTAGATTGACTTTCCAATAGGGTTTAGCTGTTCATATCAGCTAAAGAAAACTACGAAAAACTTAACATTGAAGCAATTTTCTTCTTACTTTCTTTGCTTGTAGAACTTTAAATCTATTGATAATTACGGTAAATTGTAGGGAAGACAATGCTTATGGATATGTTTTATAGTGCTACCAACGGTATTATTAAGCATAGAAGACGATATCACTTTCATGAGGTAAACCTTTTCTTCAATTCCTTGAAACTATCCCTTTGTTACAAGCTGTGCTATTGTGTACGTCTTTTTTAGACATTCTCTTTCTGAGTCCTTTCCTGAGCTTGTGATGTTGCCTTTCTGGTTTTATGTAGGCAATGCTTGAGATTAATGCACGCATGCATCAGATTTGGAAGAAACAAGTAGAGGACAAGTCTTTGCAGTCGAGTATCTCTAGCTGGATTATGAATCTCCCCTTTGATACAAAAGTTAAGGAATGGTTGGCTGCAGAAGAAAGGTACAAGCAAGAGGTACAGATGAAGAACATCCTTCCAGCAGTGGCAGACATGTTTCTCATAGATCAGAGAGAGGATTATAGAGGAGCCAGTGTTCTTTGCTTCGATGAGATACAGGTGAACGCACTTGTGCTGTGTCCTAATTTGGTCATGCTAATTTGGTCATGATTCTTGCATAGATGCTACCTTGACTGATATATGGGTCAAAAATAATCTCCAGAGAAATTATCTTCTAGATGTTCCCCCAATTTTTATGACTCCAAATGTTTTTGCTCTCTAATGCAGACTGTTGATGTATTTGCAATTATCGCCTTATCTGGAATTCTAAGCAGATTATTGGGCAGTGGAACAGTACTTGTGGCCACCAGTAACAGAGCACCGAATGATTTAAATCAAGTACGTCAGCCTTTTGGAAAGCCGCACAACCTTTTTCCTTGCCTAGCCACTCGTTGTACTTTGGGAGATTTCTTTGCTTCTGTATTACCATGTCAGAATTTATCGGACCTGTATAAGCTATGAGTTTTGCCAGTTGCTGTATTAGTTGGTAGGTTGGAAGAATTTTCTTCGAGTCTGGAGTATGCTAATTTAATATTAGCAAAGAATGACCTTGTGTACCTTCTTAATTCTGCTTACTTCACATAACTTCTGCCTTTTCTAAATTGTGATACAGGATGGTATGCAGCGGGATATCTTTCTCAAATTGGTCCGGAAATTGGAGGAACACTGTCAGACCATTCTGATAGGAAGTGACATTGACTATCGACGCCTTATAGCAGAAAGATGCATAGAACAGGTGAACGATGGTGTCCTATGTTTTATTACTCTTTTAACTGGGAAAGTGCACAAGTATATAACCAGTATTTCATACTTGTCTGGATTGCAATGTCAAGCGCTGTTAAAGTCAAAGCAAGTTACTATATTCTGAGATGATTTTCTATCATATTGTTGTTGAGATGTCAACTATGCAAAGTGCAGGATCATTTATTCTGGCCTTTAGATGGCAATGCTCAGAAGGAATTCCAGAGGATGTGGCATGAGATAACAAGCAAGTCAGGTGGAAAAATAACTTCCACAGCTCTAGGAGTGATGTTTGGAAGGTACTCCATTTGTGAAGTATTAGCATGTCTATAGTTTGATAAAACTACTGTAATGCATATAAATCATAACAGAACACTGGAGGTTCCAGAAAGCTGCAATGGAGTGGCACGGTTTACATTTGAGTATCTATGCGGTCGGCCGGTATGGTATTTTCTTCTCTTTGAGATTCCATAACTTTCTGTTATCAGTCTCACATCCAGTAGGCTCTGTATTCGAGATCTTGTTTTACATGCATGATGCACAGTTGAATTTCTCTTCATGATGGGTTAACATGGGCAGAGCTCTGTTATTTAGCAGCATGATTTGAATTCTATTGTAAGAGAGAATTTTCAAAATCAACGACTTCATTAAGACAGCAAAATGGAAGAAGGGAGCTAACTGCCTGACTAGGAAGAAACAACAATGTAAACACTGCTGAGTACAGTCTCTTGGAAAGCTAATTGGATATGTTGTCTAATTTTGCTTTGTTTTAGGAAAGGGAAAAGGCAACATCTGTTCCTGAACTTTTTGAAATTGTATAATGAGGTCCCTGAACTTTTTTTTTTTTTTTTTTTTTTGGTGCAATCGGTTCCTTAAAATATATGCATTTTTGTTTGAGTTGCGGAGATGCTGACGTGGACAGACACATTAGCGCCATCTTAATGCTGACAGTGCTTACATATAATATTCATGTGTGAACTGTATAGCATATTCGAAATTTACAATAACAAAAGACCAAACCCTAAGAGAGAAAAAGAGAAGAGAAGGGGAAGGCGGCAAGGGTGAGTGGTGGCAACCCCCACATGCTGGCAAGGGCTCGGCCTCCCTCGCTGACTGCTGTCGGGGTTGCGCCAACCCAGTTTACACCTGGCCAGGGTTGCACAGGCTGGGCCAGATCTGGCCTGGGTTCATGCGTGCCGTGCCCTATCCTAGGGCAGCACGACCGAAACTGCTGATTGCCGAAGTCACCCAACTTAGGATCAGATTTCCTTTTTTCTAAAATTTTTTAGAATATATGTATATATATATGTTTACTTTTCAATAAATCTGGTATCCTTCTTTATTTTTTGGATGCCATTAAGGGCGCCTTGTCAGCATTTGACGGTGACTTAACAGGCACAACAGCATTTCCTTCCATAATTTTGACAGAAGGACCAAGTCGATAAAGAAAACTATAGCTTAAGGACCCAATTCACACCCAAAAAAAAAAAAGTTTCGAAGACCATATTTAATAATTTGGAAAAATTCGGGGACCTCTTGTGCCTTTATTCCTTTAGAAAAATTGTAGTTGCTGATGTTAAATTACCAAGAGTAGAATTTCTTGATGATTTATAGAAAAATTGTAGTTGCCTTGTTCCATCTAAAGGAAGTTAATTAATCTTTTCAATTTGATACATTCCCGGAAGTCTAACAAAATTCTCCTTACCTTCATTTTAAGGACAATGTCTCTGAACTTTCCAGTTAAGTTTGATAAACAATCTTTAGCCTCCTTCTATTATGTCAAGCTTGTTGCTTTTGTTGAAGGTTTTATCCTGTCATGCACAGGTGGGAGCTGCAGATTATATTGCTGTTGCTAGGAACTATCATACTGTCTTCATATCTGACATTCCAAAAATGAGCATGCGCATCCGTGACAAGGTGCATCACCATTTTCCAAGTACTGACTATTTATTCTAGAAATACTGCTTCATGGAATCTCTGATGTATGGCAAACGATGATATCAAGTTCCGACAAGATGGAAGTAGAATATTGTCTGATCGGACATGCAGATGAAAATGTAAAAAGCTCGTGCTTGTTGAAAATTTTTATGTGTGTGTATACGCATGTATGCCCATCGAATTCTGTTTATATACGGAATCTTTAATTCTGTACGCATCTCTCAGCAAGACAGTAAGGGATTTTTGTTAATCTTACCTGCTTTTATGCAGCATTTTTCATGGCATTATTGACTCACAAATTTCAGGCAAGGAGGTTTATCACCCTCATTGATGAGCTATACAACCATCACTGCCGCCTGGTTTGCACTGCAGCTTCTTCTATTGATGATTTATTTCAAGGAACTGAAGAAGGTACTCTGTTTGATTTGGAGAGGTGAGTCCGTTTTCAGTAAGAAAATTATTCCATCCGTTGCAGTCCAGAGACATGAGCACAGATGCAGTCTGCAGGCTTCAAGTGTTCTGATTTTCCCATATTGAGAGTTCTTTGACTGAAATGGTTTGGTCCTGCCTCAAAATTTAGCAACTCTTCTTTTTAAGTAGCAGTTGAACATCTAAATGGACCTGTTATCCTGCAGTTTTCTTGTCATTTTATTTGAGTATCCTAGGCCCATATCCCTGTCCACGGAGATATATCCTATATTATTGAGAACCTCTATAAGAAACAAATGTTGGCATGGTAACGTGTGTGCTTCCATCACTTTAATGATTTATAGGATTTGTATCCTATAATCTTCATGTTCATGATATAATAAGACATTTTTGAGTGATCATACTTATTCAAATTAGAAAACTTCTGGTGCATGGAACAAAAGAACAGTAATATCATGAACAGAAACCCTGGTTAAGAATGTTATCTATGTCCCAGAACCTTGCTGCAGCAACTATGGATTCCCAAACCAGGAATTAGTAGCCACTGTATACCCAATACTTCCTATTTTCAATGTTCTAGATTTTTTTTTCTACCACTGTTTTGCTCGACTTAAGTTCATGAAATTGCCGTGCTGGAGTAACAGGAATTTTGCTACCATAGAATATTTTGTTTGATGCTTGGTGACTTGATTCAAAACTATGAACTTATCACCGTTTGTGTATATTTGCCTTGCCCAGCTTTCAATTTGAGACTGAGATAGAAGGAAGTAAACTTCGCCGGGATGTCTTAGCAGAAGGCAATGTGAGTTCTGGAGGTGCCCCAACTGGGATCATATCCATTCTATCTGGTCAAGAAGAAATGTTTGCATTTCGCCGAGCAGTAAGTGATCCACTTTGATCTCCCTCCCTCCCTCTCTCTATTTCTCTCTGCGCTTCTTGGTCAAGGCTTAATCTCACAACTACACGGAATTTGCTAGTATCTGAGTTCTACTTTCTTGCTTGTTTTAGTTTTTTATGACTTACTTTTTCTTAAGATTGATGCACATGACATTAGGTGGCTGATATGGATCTAATCTAATCTTGTACTGCTGGTTCTACGCTAGATCATTTTCTTCAACTTGGACTTTCCCAATAGCGCCCTAACATTTAGCTGACCTTCCTCAGTTTTTGTCCTTTTTTCCTAAACTTTATGAGCTTCATGCAGGTATCACGCTTAATTGAAATGCAGACACCTTTGTATCTGGATGGAGTTCAGAGTTTTCATCCTTATTTTGAGAGACATCGCCAATAATTGCAACATTAAAAGCAGAGTGATCAAAATCTTGTGAAAAGTGACAAAATCATTATCACAGCTTCCAATTGTTCTATCTTCTGTCTATTTGATCTCCAACAAAAATAATCTGATATATTATTCCGTTAGTAAGTGCCAGAAGAAGTCCTCATTCAATTATACTAAATTTGTTCTTCAGCCAGGTCTCCCCACTATTCAGGTAGGCCCACTTTATCAGTATCTTTTCCATTATCTTTATGATGGACCTATTCTGAGAGAACTTACTTCGTTTGTCAGATGTCTTGGCCTTGGCGTTTGCAAAGCAATAAAAGAGAACGTCCTTGCCTCGGATTCATCATGCGTTTTTGACAGAGTGACTTGATGGATTCATCATGCAGACAGAGTAATTTGATGATGGAGCATTTTCTAGGTGTTCCATAGACTAACATGCTGATTTTGCTAGAGCAGATTCATGCCTAGTCGCTGCCTCCCTGGATATTTCTTGTAATGGAAATCTAATGTAATATTCAAGACGATTACTCACTGGGTGGATTCATGTTGTCATGGGGCAAGTGAGACAAACATCTTGTAATGTACAGGCTACATGTGTAAAGCAGATTCCTTGGGTATTTATCACATGAAGCTACCTTCGCAACAAAAGACATGACGTTACTGGTGTTGTCATCAGGATATTTATGCTTGTACATCTTGTATGCCTTAATTCCTTGGTGAAACAAACCTTCCAATCTTGGCTTGCATTCTCATCAAACCCTGCATGCAAGAGAAAGTCCTGATAAGTATGATCGTGAAACTTATTCTGCCTCTTGAGAGAAATAGATGTTACTGTGTATATTCAACATTGACCTTGTCATCAGGGTATCTTGAGATAGCATTGAAAGCCTTGTTAGATAGAATCACTGTGGAAAAGTGGATGATTTCATTCAACGTCACATGTTCATAAAATGGTTCCGTCCTATATGAAATTGGCTAAAACTGCAACTTCTATATATAATTAGACCTTAGCATTTTACAAAGCATGAGGCACTCCTTTTAAACTAATCTGCCACCATTTTCCTTCGGCCATAAACTAATGCGCTTTCGGCCACTACAGATATGATCGGCCGATGACCATCTAATATACTATGACGAACTGCTCAAATGTGCATGAGGTGCTGTCATGTTCCAAAAAGTAGTATTCACTGGATAGCAAGTTAGATATGTTAGTTTAAACAAAGATAGCATGAAGTCTAAAAAAGTGAATGGCATATGTGATAAGAAAATGATGAAGAGATCAAATCGAATTGCCTCGGGGGGGCAGCGGCGGCTCAGTGATTGAGTGGAACACCTTTTGTTGATTGATCTCGTGGGTGTGAGGTTAGAAGCAAAAGCTGCTTCGGATTGACGCTGATGGGTTGATAAGTGTTCTGGTGGGTGAACAAGAATAGGTCTTGAAATGCGCATGCGACTTTCACTACTAATAATCGAAATAGATTTTACGGCTGTCTCGTAGGAAGTCCACGTTATAGACTGAAATATGTCAAATCATTTCTTGATCAAACAAGCACATTTAATCCTTGATATGATTATGAATTATTTGATAACAATCCTATTTTTCTATTTTTTTATTGTTCGAAATAGAAAAAGAACAAAAATATATTTGATAACATGAACTAATTTTTTTTATTTTTCAGAGTAGATCAATGACATGAGAACATATTTAGAACAAAAAAATAATAATCTACTTTTTTGTTCTCAAGAACAATTTCTAAAATAATATTATTTTTTTTTCTTTTTTCCTTGCTTCTTCTTCCTTCGTTAGACGATCCTTGGGCCTTGGTGATGGTTCGCGAGGCTTGAGGTCAAGCCTCGCCCATCCACTACAAGGTCGGCCTCGCCATGACTAGGCAAAGCCGACCTCACAGATCTGACGGTAACTGGGCGAGGTTGACCTCATTGCCCTTGTCTACGGCCACTCACTAGCCATCGCCAAGGCCTCAGCGACCAACTAGAGGAGGAAGAAGAAGGGAGGAAAAAAAGAAAAAATTAAAGAACTCAAAAAAAAATTGTTGAAAAACTAAAAAAAGTTTCACGTAACAAAAGAAATTGAAGGTTATACCAAACATTTTTTTTTTGTTCTTTTTCTATTTCAAAAATAGAAATTTTAGAGTCATATCAAATGCGTTCTTCTGCTAAAAATCTCGTCTCAAAAATAAAAATGGAAAAAAAATATTTATGAACATAAATTGTTAAATATTACTAAATGCACCCTTATATTTCAGAAGGGGTCTCTTGGATGTGTTACACATAATTCGTACATTAACAATAAAAATATTTCTTTATTAAATATGTTTAAAAAATACTCTAAAAGCACTCACACCAAAATATAAGATGACAATACATTGAAAATGACAAAATTTTGTCCATTAAAGATGTGTTTGGGCGCGTATGACAACCATTCTATTCTAGAAATAGTTTCTGGAACAGAAATAGATTTTTCTATTTCTATTTCTAGAAGAGTTTCTAAGCAAAAATAACCGTTTGATAACGACACAAAATTTCTACTATAAAAATAGAAATTCGTTTGATAACAACACAAAATTTCTTCCTTTCGGATGGCAGAGGATCGGCGGATAGCGATGATGGACGGCGGCGACCGACGGCGGCGACGACTAGCGACCGGCGGTGGCAGCTGGCGACCGGCGGCGACCGGCGACCAGCGGTGCCAGCAGCAGTGGCGGCGCCGATGAGCGGGCGGCGACCGACGGACAGTGGTCAATAGCAACGGATGAAGGACCGGTTGACGAACGATGAGAAAATTTTTTATTTCTCATTTATGTTCCAGAAATAGAGAAGTAGAAAATTTCTATTTTTGATTTTTATTCCAAATCTATTTCTGGAATAGAAATCTATTCCAAAAATAGAAAAATGAAATAAGTTTATCAAACGGATTTCTATTCCAGAAACAGGTCTGGAATAGAAAAATTGATTATGAAATAGAAATTCCGATTTGTCATACACCCCCTAAGTACCCAAAAGTACATTCATCGCACAAGTCAAAAAGTAATTTTTTTTTTCACTTTTTCCGTTAAAATCTAAAACATCACGCAGATTACAACCTACAAAAAAGACTATATATAAATGTGCGAGTCGGCATTTAAATATTGTAAATTTTTTTAGGATTTAAGCAAAGTGTGTGAGTCGCAAGATTTGTAACAAATAAAAAGCCAAAAGTAAAAGTAACTAAAAATAAAAAAATCAAATGCTTTTTTTTTTTTTTTTTTTGGGTAAGGTATCAAATGCTTTTGTTTATACTTAATTATCACAAAAAGGTACAATCTAAAAATAAAAAGAAGATGTCTACGATGATCAGTACATTATTTTTCTATAAATAGAGTTTCTATGGTTCACTTTTTATTTTTTATAATTAAGATTGAAGGCAAGAAGCAAGATAAAACTAGGGCTTTGATATGGGTCTCTTTCTCTTGGTGGCCTTGATACTATGTAAATATTCTAATATCTCCATGGAAGAGGAGGAGAGAAGATAGATAAATGTGACACTTTACTCAATAACTGAACTTTTCAATATTTTACAATCAAGAGGTATCCCCGAACAATATGAATAGTAAAGGAGGTACTCTAATTTAATGAGAAAACTAATTATCTTATTCTAATAAGAAAACTAGCTATTCCGGAAAATAAGGATAATATCTGTAATATGTTGCCCTTAGTAATTTCCCAATCATTTGACCCATCAACTCGTTGACCAGCTCAGATGTGTATGTCCCCTCAAACCCTGCCAAGAAAGATGTCAAAAGAAAATTTGCTATCGTTATCACTTTATCTTCAGCGTCCGAATACCCAAACATAATCTGCAGCATATGAGACACATGAAATGAAATTATTGACTTTTCAATTCATCTCTGTCATGAGGTGAGAGATCTCGACATTAAAGATGGAGGAGGAGCCCGCTTAATCAAAGGCATATGGACAAGTGTTTGCCACCTTTAGCTGATGCCTCTCGCACTGGAAACATCGTGTCATTCGTAAGAGATGATGATAAGTATTGCGCCATTGCATTCACGTCGGTTACTTGGCCAAACTTGGCCAAGTATTGTCAAAACTGTGTAAATTCAGTTCAATGAGATTCAGGAGGAGTTCCATGTTAGAGCTCATCGGCATTGACCCGTGTCAGATTCAGGTTTCTCTCACTGAATTAAGTTTGTATTCATGTCTAATTTATATCAAATGGGTGCTGAATGTCCATCTAAAGACAACCAATTAGGAGAGGAAATGATTGTACCGTTGATACTCAATGTTGACCGCTGCGGCAAACTTTGCGATTAGTTCGAACGCCGTCATCGAGAGGACCATGGTCGTGTCGTTACTTGAGGGACGTGAAGACGATGATAGAGCACAGTCGACAATTCGGACTTTGACAATCTGGCTGTGAATGCATATTCCAGAAACAGTGGGGCTGGTGCACCTTACTAGGTACTGCCTCCCGCACGATGCTCCGTTGTCCCATATCCCTTCACCTGCTGCCGCAAAGAGGTTGCTCGGTGGGAACTGCGCTGAATCATTGCCATAACACGCAGTTGCTGAAACACAATGATCAAACTTGTGTGTGTGTGTGTGAGAGAGAGAGAGAGAGAGATTGTACGTACGTGTGTATGGACTGTAGTAAGCGGCTGTGCCGACGTCGGCATGAGAGAGATGAGGCTGATCGGTCAAAGGTAGAAAGGCGAGTAGAGAAAGCAAGAGAATGGCGTTCTAATGCTGGAGAACTTCATGATGAGAATCTGCAGGGCCAACGGGACACCTGAATGCAATGAGCCAAGAAGAGCTCCACATGACGATAATTGCTTCGCTTCAGACCGACACATCCAATATGGAAAATCAACTTACCCGACGAGAGCCGCAGAAGAATTTGGTTCTTAAGCAATCTCCTGTTCTGATCTTATTTATACCAATTGAGTCTTGTCCATGCATAGATTTAATACTCTCTCTCTCTCTCTCTCTCTCTCTCTCTCTCTCTCTCCGCACAATCATAACTTTTTATTGGTTTTTTGTCATTTGTGCTATCTGAAGTTCTAATCTTATCCATTTTCATTTTCTGTTTCCATGCCTGTCTGTTCTGTTGGAACTGATGTCATCTCCATCTTCCCAAAACAACCCGTTGGAGGCTAGCTCTACACATGACCAAAGTTTTATAGTATTAGAAGTGCAAAAAGTTTACGGAGAAAAGTGGATGATTTTATTCATGTTACACTTCCACAGGATGGTTCCATCCTGTATAAAATTGACTAAAATTGCAACTTCTATATATAATTAGACCATTGCATTCACAAAGCATTAGGCACTCCTTTTAAACTAATGCTACCACCTTTTTCTTTTGGCCATAAACTAATGCTACCACTAAGAGAAAACTATTTGGCCAGTACAGATTTAATCAGCTAACGACACCCTAATATGCTATGATGAACTGCTCAAATGTGCATGAGGTGCTGTCATGGTCCAATTAGTAGTATTCACTGGATAGCTATACATAAGGATAGCATGAAGTTAATGGCATATGTAATGAGAAAATGATGAAGAGATCAAATCGAAGTACCTCCACGGCGGTGGTGGCGGCAGCGGCAGCGGGTAGGTGATTGAGTGGAACAGCTTTGGTTGATTGATCTTGTGGATGTGCAGCTAAAAGCAAAAGCCGCTCTGAATTTCGGCTAATGGGTTGATGAGTGATCTGGTGGGTGAACAAGAGTAGGTCTTGAAATGCACATGCAACTTTCACTACTATTAATAGAAAAAGATTTGACGGCTCTCATGGGAAGTCCACATTATAGCCTAAAATATGTCAAATCATTTATTGATTAGAGAAGCGCATTCAATCCTTGACACAATTAGCATTATCTGTGAAAACCATCGTCTTAAGCAACAGTGTGTGGAGTTGGAAATTGTCATTATCCACCCTTTACCGAGATCATAGTTGAAGGGTTTATCATGAACCGATTTTCAATTCCTTATTGCATTAACAGATATGCACATGTACATTGTGTTAGAATGTATTACATCAGAGAATTATTGTGGTATGGAGCAATTAATATGTACTTATTGATCCATAACTTAGTCGCTTTGAGTTTTATTTTTTTTTTATTGAAGGCAATCTAAATGAATATATTGATGTGCTTGAACTTAGTTTTCACTTGGCAATATGCCTGGTAAAGGTTTCAAGGGAGAATTACCAAAAAATTTTAAATTTATTGTAATTATTTCAATTTAGTCCTAAACTTTCTTTTTCTTTTTCTTTTTGCCAATTTAGTAATAAACCATCCAGCCAATTTTGGCTAACAGGTGCTGACATGGACATCGGTAGTGATGTCCATCCAACTTATGTTGAAGTAAACAATTTTTAATAATATTGTATTTTTTATTAATTTTTTCTTTTATTCCTTCTTTACTTTTTCTCCCAACAATGGATGGCGAGGCTCTAGCGAGGCTCGCTAGCCATTAGGCAAGGCCACCTTCACTCATGATCGAGGAGGCCATGGCAAGGCTGGCCTTGCCCAAATCTAGGCAAAGCCACCTCGCCTGTAGCCCCCAAGCCTCACCCAAATCTAGGCAAGGCTAGGTAGGGGGCGACCCTGGTCAACCACTGCAGGGAAAAGAAGCAAAGAAAGAAGAAAAGAAAAAAAGGAAAAAAAATAAAAATATATTATCAAAAATTGTCCACATTAGTGTTGGCTATTGGTTAAATTGACTGAATTAACACAATTGCAAAATGTTTATGACTGAATTAGTTAAAAAAAGTTTTGAATGAATTGGCATAATTATAATAGATTTGGAATTTTTGTTTGATAATTTTGTAAGAGTTTTCCTAATTGTGGACTACATTAATTGATATTGTAATTTACCATTTAACGTTTATCGTCTTACGGGGTTTGGTCTAAAGTGAGATAGAAGGTTTCTTAATTAGTCTAATATGGGCTTGGCTAGTGTGGGCGAGTTGAGCACGGCCCGTAATGAGAGGAACGGTTGGAAACTCTATAAATAGTGCTCAAGTCTCTCCTCTAACCCTAATTCTCACATGTATCCTCACATAAGGAGTGTTTACCTAACACTAAACGTGAGGGGGTTTGCCTCATTGAGCCAGTGATACGAAGGGCAATAGAGGAGAAGGACTTGCGCGTGGAACTTTGTATTTCCGCTTCCGCTTCAAGTACAATGGATCCTAAAACAGGTGCGTAAATCTTTCTGATCTATTATACATGTTTTTGTTCTAGTTATGGAGATCTTGGGATTGCATAATTTGCATCCAACATGTGGTATCAGAGCCGACTCCCGACCGTGTGTGGGACCACAGCTTGAATGCTGTTTTGAAGCCCGTGGGGCCACAGCGAGGACGCTGTTCTGTTAAGAGGTGGAGAGTGTGACAGCCTCCTCTCTTGTCCCACATCGCCTAGGGAGGGAGGTCTTGGTCAGCTTATAAGGCTTGGTCTCTCTAACCTGTATAACGCGTTTTAAAGCCGTGAGGGAAAAGATCATGGCTAGGATGACGGTTCGTCCGCGCCAGGGCGGGTGACCCAAAGCGAACAATATTACACAGTGGGGCCCGGGATGTTACAAGTGGTATCAATATACTGCAAGGTCAGTGGGAGGAAATTTATTTTTTCTCATACTTTATGTACATAATTTTTTGCTTACAAGTTGTGACCTTGAGACATCTTATATCCTTTGTACTAAGATCTGTAAGGATTGTTTTTGCCATATTATATTAGATTTTCTCGGAGGACATTTGCTGATTGTATATTGGAAATATTCAATATACATCATTGCAAGCTAGGAATTGCTCCTGTTGTTAAGGGTGATGGACTGAATATATCACATTGTCCTTATTTAGATATTGAGAAAATCTAGTTAAATAGTTTACCTTGTGTTAGTGCACTTGAAAGTATAATGTATGCTCAAATTTGCACTAGACTAAATATCGTCTTTATGACGGGACTTCTTGGTAGATATCAATCAAATCTAGGATGTGATCACTGGGTTGTTGCCAAGAAAGTTTTGTGGAACTTAAAGATGACAAGATATTATATGCTAATTTACAAATATGTTCAATTATTGTAATTAGTAGGGTATTAAGATGTAAATTTTGCTGGCTGTTATGATGACATGCGATCGATAACATAATACATATTTATGTTAGTAAGAAGTGCAGTAAATAAAGTTCTATGTCATCTTATACTATGTAAGCAGTGCTAGTAACATTCTTTTAGGTTGTTACTTGGGCTATTAGGCTCCAAAATCTCATGAAAGAGTTGACCGTTTTTAACTTTATGATTAGCTCATACGGTTGTATTGAGACAATAAATTTGTAGTATTAACAACAAATGTCTCAACGGGTCTAAATATATGGTGGTCAAAATTTTTTACCATAGAAAAACGGTACAGAAAGATGACATTATAATATAACATATTTCCATAGATGATGTGATTATAGATCCACTAACTAAAGGCCTACGCCCATGTGTATCTGAACGACATGTCATTAGCATGGGCCTAGGAGCATCATGAGATGCTGTTGTTTAGTGGGAGCCATTTTGGCTTTACTCTAATAAAGTTCACATCTGTGTTCGTTACACTTTGTAACGGTTTGATATGTATCAACTTTTGCATTTAATAAAATATTTTTGAATGTGTTGTTATGTTGAATACATATTGATAAAGTCTTAAGATACTGTATAAACCTTGAGTGAAAGCTAGGGGCATCCAGTTATTAGCCTTGTGCATATGTCTTGTTATACATAAAGAAAGGTTAACCGTAAAGACAAGACATATGTGGGTTCATTGGAACCATAAGACATTTTCTAGTGGCACAAGTTTTTTGTGACGCTTAAGGTAAGAGAATGGATATTCTCTAGTGGCACAAGTTTTTGTGACACTTAAGGTAAGAGAATGGTGACTGACAAATGGGATCTCTCTATGAGAGATGTTATCCATTTGACACACTACCATATTAAATCCATATCAATAAATTTGAGAACATTCGTGACCATGGAAGGCTCTGTGTGTATACATGCAGTTACCGTCATGATTCGGTGTTTAAGACTTTATGGGATATGATTGACTATTAAGAATTATCTCTAGACCAATGTGCGCACATACAGTACGATTTCAATTAATATAGTCCAAGTGGGAGAATATAGGAGTTTTCCTAATTGTTGACTACATTAATTGATATTGTAATTTACCGTTTAATGTTTATCGTCTTACGGGGTTTGGTCTAAAGTGAGATAGAAGGTTTCTTAATTAGTCTAATATGGGCTGGCTAGTGTGGGCCGAGTTGAGCCTGGCCCGTAATGAGAGGGACTGATTGGAAACTCTATAAATAGTGCTCAAGTCTCTCCTCTAACCCTAATTCTCACATGTATCCTCACCTAAGGAGTGTTTACCTAACACTAAACGTGAGGGGGGTTGCCTCATTGAGCCAGTGATACGGAGGGCAATAGAGGAGAAGGATTTGCGCTTGGAACATTATGTTTCCGCTTCCGCTTCAAGTACAATGGATCCTAAAACAGGTGCGTAAATCTTTCTGATCTATTATGCATGTTTTTGTTCTAGTTATGGAGATCGTGGGGTTGCGTAATTTGCATCCAACAAATTTTCCCAAGGTATCAGTCTACTAATGTCCACTCCAATAGGAACATCTTGTCTTTTTAGATTGTGGAAGTTTTTGCTTTCTCTTTATAGTGATCGAACCTCAAATTTCTGATTAAATTGGAAAAAAAAAAAAGTGGAGTGATAGATTAAAGGTCAACCACTGCAGTGAAAAGTATTGAAGTTTCGAAAATGCTTCAATACTTTTTGCTGACAATGAAGAATGTTCTTATCATTGCCAGCTTGGATTTCCTATAGGACTAGTGCCTCGTTTGTTTAGTCGAAAACATCACTTGAATTTGGGAGGACCGGTCGAGGTTGAATTCCTTTGAAGGTGGAAATGTGAAGATGTCTAATAAGACCCATATATTATGGTTCAAATAGGAGTATCTCTAAAGGTTGTTTAGCTTTAATTTATATCGAAATGTGTCTTGCCCAAGCAAAATATGGCAGGCGATTATTGCCTTCTTTTTATGATCGTGATCACTCAGTAAGTTCATGAACAACTACTTCGATCATCCATGGATGATAGTTTCCTATTGCATAAAACAGAGTTTCGCTCGGGATCTTAATCAAACGCTCTTTCTTTCACTTTGAAGACACAAACATTTACAACCCACCCACCCCGCGGTGGCCTAGCTGGTTCGAGCTCTACCCCCTCATTTGAAAGGGGAGGGATTGCGCGACTCACCCACGGCCAAGTCAGGTGGGTGGGCTCGGTTCACCCTGGGTTTACATCGCTGGCTGCCGGTTGTATGGTGGTTCCCGGGTCACTAAAAAAAAAAAGAAACATTTACAATCCACCGGTAGGTAGCTGAGTTAATTTGGCTTTGAGCACTTCATTGCAGAGGTCTCAGTGTCGAAACTCCGCAGTTGCTAACACGTCTTAAGTGGGAGCCCATGGTGGTGGGGTCCTGTGCTAGCTTCCCCCCAGGTATTAACGCTTGGTCTGGGGTGCACTGCGCACTCTATGGGCCGTGGGCTGCCCGGCGTAAGCCTAGCGGGCTCGGCGGATCCTGGGCATAAAAAAAAGAAACATTTACATCTGTATATGTCAAGGATAAGATTTGAAATCCAACAATGTAGAACAAGGTTCTAACTAGAGCTTCCCTCTTCCGGTCTTCATTCTATGGAATTATAGAAACCTCATCTATCCTGCATTAAAAAAAGAGGCCAATGATTCATCCAACGTCAAACTTGTTGGAGTACCAAAAATATGAGAGAGAGAATTAGAAATTTTACTGGATATATTCGACGTTGATTTTGGCGGAGGGAGATTTGGAGATGGCGGAGAAGGCATTGGTGGATAAGAGAATGGTGGAGGGGCATGGAGACTTGGGGCAGTAATATACGACGGTGACGTCCACCGTGCCATCCTTGCACGGCCTGTTGCTGCCGCTAAGGCACCGCAGCCGATACCGCCGCCCGCAGGCTGCTCCGTTGTCCCACAACCCTTCGCTCACTGACACGAAGAGATTCCCCGGAGGAAACTGGTCTGCCCTATACCCATTGCATCTGGTTGCTGCCCCTCAAAAGAAAATGACGAAGAAAAAAGATTATGACAGTCATATATTACCTATAGAAGTTATATCATGTGTGAATCTTTTTATTAAGAGAGATACTTGATATATGACAGTCATATAATG
Source organism: Eucalyptus guilfoylei (assembly GCA_016097605.1). Lineage (NCBI taxonomy): Eukaryota > Viridiplantae > Streptophyta > Magnoliopsida > Myrtales > Myrtaceae > Eucalyptus > Eucalyptus guilfoylei. Next base: position 29,660,399 of record CM027862.1, read on the forward strand.
CAAATGCTGTCCAAAATCCTTTGGGGATATGCAAATTGTGTTTGGTAAAAACTCTTTGCAAAGATATTTGAGTTCTGTTTTGGCAAAAAAAATGATTGCAATGGGGTTTGGGTGTCTATTTTATTTTTTATTTTTTTTTAATTAAAAAGGGATCCAAATTCTTTGCCAGGTCCAATGAAGGGCTATGGCCGCCACAAGCCATATCTAGCGCCAGTGGCCGTCAACTGAGGTGGCTTGACCTTTGGTGACCTCTGACAAGGGTTGCGCAACCCAAGCGCGGTCCGCCTGAGGTCAGGTGACCTTAGGCAACTCAAGCTCGCCAAGCCTTCGCCAACCACTCGCCGGTTGCCCTTGCATGAAGAAGATGAACAATTACAAGAAGAGACAAAATCAAAAAACAAAAGAATTAATGAGGGTAGTTTTGAAAGGAAAAGAATATTTTAATATTAGTTTTAGCATTTTGCAAATGTTACTTCGCAAGGCTGAGTAGAGTAGCATTAGGCTTTTTGCTTCCCAATGCTAGCATTTGTCCGAAAGTTATTTCAAAATACTTGCCAAACCCTCTAACATTTCTCTAAGGGGTTTTGGAGGCTGAAAGCCCCTTAGAAAAGCTGAACCAAATGCAGCCTAAGTTCTGCTGACCGAATCAGTTTGAAGACTGGAAAAGAGAAGAAGAAGAAGAAATAACATAGGTTTGGACTTAAGGGTGTACAATGGATCATGGGAAGCAGTAGGGACTCCCACGTCTTAAAGATTATGTGATAATCTTTATCTACTGTTAAAATTACATTCTATTCAGAATCCAAAAAAGCAAATAATAAATAATTATAATTGTTATGGGGCCCACTCCTTCAAAATTTTTGACTCACATTAAACGGTTATTTTCACGGTAGCCAAAAAACTGTTATGCTAGTAAAACTTCTCTAAGAACAAATAAGCCCATTTCTTTCCTTATTAAGCTTAAGAGAGCTACTATTGCCATTACAATCTGACCCATCTTTCTTCGTCGCAAATTCGAAGCTAACTCGCAAATGTGGAAGACAAACTTGTTCAGCTTTGTCTATTTATAGTCCCTCTCCCATAATAACCAAAACGCATAATGAGCACATGTCGTTTATTTGCCGTTGGGAACTGAAAGACCGCATGTCCACAATTTCTTTCACTTTCATAGGCTCGCTGGAGTTTTATCGTTTCTTCTCTTCCCCTTTGCGATGAATTAGAAGATGTTATTTTTACCACTTGAGGTCTTCAACTTTATAGGTTGCTAATGCAAAATGTTACTATATTGCATCGCCCGTCATGCATTCACGAGAAAGTGGTGAGGAGAGAACTTATGACTACAAAAGGTGGGTTACATCAGAAAACTAAAAGATAAAACCGCGGGAGTGGGAGTGCTTTCGCATGGATTGATCGATTATATAAAACCCTTCGTCAGTTGATGATTCCCAAAGTAACTTCCTATGCATCCATCACCCAATTTCACGAATTATGTAATAGTCCGTAGACAACGCGAGCAACTTTTTTGTGAGCACGAGTACAGAGCCCCATTGGTGGAAGCTCAAGATTCCGAAACGTCACCTCGACATCTTAGATATCCTTAAATACTTTGTTAGTTTTAGTCTTGGATAAGATGCATGTGCTGATCTCTGCTCATCTGGACATTTTTCCCTCCCACTTCAATGCAATCGACAGAGACCCTCGTTAGTGACGTATCTTAATCTGAAATTTTGTTGACCATTCATTGGTATTACGCTCAAGGGGGATCTCTTTATTCAATGGGCGACCCCCACTTAAGTTCTTGTTTGTCTGTTATGTCCTTGGAATTACGCAGGTGATATATATTTGATCCCGTTGTCCTTCTAGGCTTTTAAATTTACTTGGAAAACTCACTTTGCGAAAGAGAAGCTTAGTTTTTAGGAAAAAGCTTTGAGTTTTACTAGCATGTAATGCTTTCCTTAACAATATTTCCATGCATCAGGATTGAATTTGAGTATGTTGTCGCTAATCAACCACCCCGACAGCCATTGAAGCTCCATCCCTAACTGTCGTATGGCAAGTAAAGTAGTAAAATGAAATGACCGATTGTTCAACCGTTATGTGATGTAGAGTTACATGGAATTAACCTAAAGCAATTAACCCATCAATTAGCATTCTTCGTGGACTTTAATTCACTAAGGCCTGCTATTGAATCCAATGTCCAGCCACTTTGGGAAAAAATTGGGTTGGAGATCATCTGATTGAGATGAGAATCTAGAGGTGTTCTTTTACCATTCTAAACTATACCTTATCACATGTAACTTTTGGTAAAATAATTGTTTCTTTTAAATGAGAAACTGTTGATCAATTACAAAGTTTGGATCCATTACATGCACCTCCCCAACTGACAGATCATTAGATTGGGTGCATCTGAAGTACATGGTTGTCTATTCCATTGCCGCACCCCCCCGCACCCGCGCTCCCTCATCTACTTTTCCAACTGTCTAAGTGGGGTCTATCGGTAGCAAACTAATCAGTAATCAGTGATCACCACCTTATTTGGGCCATTTCTGTTGTTGGGCCTTGGGAGAAATGAACATGGGCTCCAACTACTGCACGGGATTCTCTCTCGCTTTTAAATTTTTCGGCCGTCCCTCACCTAGCTTTCATTTTCACTTCTTTGGCCGGTCGTCCGACTTTGCTCTATCTAGGATTTGACAAAAGTGAACACTCGCTCAACTGATGCGGCAGTCCCTAGAGGACGTCTTTAATCATAGAGCGTAAACACAAGCCAGCAAGCTTTCAAGTGATGGTGGTCCATGCTCGAGGCAACTTCTTCTAATTTCTTCTAATTTCAAAGGGAAGGAGTTAAGTCCATTGCATTTCTATAGAGTTTTATCACGTTTTGACGCAATATCACAAGATATGATAATGACTATTGACGTCTTATAGCAGAAAGCTGCATAAACCAGGTGAAATATGGTGTCCTCTTTTTATAATTCTCATGACTGCAAAAGTACACTAGTATACAACCACTATTTCATCTGTCTGATTGCGATGCTAAGTGCTGTTAAATTCAAAGCAAGTTACTATATTCTAAGATGATTTTCGATCATATGGTTGTTGAGATGTCAACTATGCAAAGTGAAAGATCATTTTTTTTCTGGCCTTTAGATGGCAGTTCTTAGAAGGAATTCCAGAGGATGTGGCATGAGATAACAAGCAAGTTAGGTGGTAGGAAAATTGTCCAAAAAATCATAAACTTATTGCACTTTTGCCAATTTAGTCATAAATATTTTAATTTTGTCAATTCAATCCTAAACATTTTCACTTATTACCAATTCAGTCCATCCAGCCAATTCTGGCCGAAAAATGCTGACATGGACGCCGACGGTGCCATGTAAGACCACCGGTGTTGATGTTGACAGTTTTTAATAATAATTTAATATTTTTTTGAATTTTTATTATTTTCCCTTTTTTCTATTCTTTCTATTCTTTTTGGCTTTCTTTGCCTTTTTCCGGTGATCGGCCACCAGCCACAGCCCGCTGACTAGCCTCACTTGTGGCGGGCGAGGAGGAGCCCCGGTGAGGGGAGCCCTCGCCCAAGCGTGGCCCAGCAAGGGGTCACCTGGGCAAGGGTTGGCCTCGCTAGAAGGGAAGCCCTCGCCGGGGCTTGCCCTCACCCAGACCAGATCTAGTAAGGCCGGCCCTCGCCCAAGCGAGTGTCAGCCTTGCCTAGACCAGATCTGGCGAGGACGGCCCTCGCCCAAGTCGGGGTGGCCTCGCCGGGCGTCGGCCGGCCAAGGGCAAGGCTACACTCGCCTGGGTGAGGGCCCCAGCAAGGGCTCCCCTCACCAGATCTGGCGAGGCCGGCCCTCGCCTAAGCCAAGGGGCCTTGCCTAGCATCGCCATCCCCCGGCCGACACTCGGCAAGGCCGCCGTGGCCTGGGTGAGCATCGGCCTTGCCCAGGCGACCCTTGCCGGCCGCGCCCGGGCAAGGGCTTCCCTTATCGGGGCTCTTCCTCACCCGGCCAAGCCTCGCTTGTGGTAGGCGAGACCAACCGGCTGTCGCCTGTGCCCGGTGGCTAGCCACCGAAAAAGGCAAAGAAGAAAGAAAAACAAAAAAAAAAGGAAAAACAGAAAAAAAAATCAAAAATATTAAAATATTATTAAAAATTGTTAACGTCGGCGCCAACGGTCCTACGTGGCACTACTGATATCCATGTCAGCATTTTCTGGCCAAAAGTGGCCGGATGTACTAAATCGGTAAGAAGTGAAAAAGATTAAGACTGAATTGGTAAAGTTAAAAGGTTTAGAACTGAATTGACAAAGTTAAAAGGTTTAGAACTGAATTGGCAAAAATGCAATAAATTGATGACTTTTTGGACAATTTCCCCGTCAGGTGGCCAAATAACTTCCATGACTCCAGGAATGATGTTTGGAAGATCCTCCATTTGTTAAGTAGTAGCATGTCTGCAGTTTGATGAAACTGCTGTAATGAATAAATCATAACAGCACACTGGAGTTGGCACGGTTTACATTTGAGTATCTATGTGGTCGGCCGGTATGGTATTTTCCTCCCTTTGAGATTCGGTTACTTTATGTTATCAGTCTGACATCCAGTAAGTTTCTTATTCGAGATCTTGTTTTACATGCATGATGCACAGCAGAGCTCTGTTGTTTAGCAACATGATGTGAACCTTTTTGTAAGAGTGAATTATCAAAATCCACGACTTGAATAAGACAGAGAAAAGTGGAAGAGGGGAGCTAACTGCCTAACTAGGAAGAAACAACAATGTAAACACTGCTGAGTACAGTCTCTTGGAATGCTGATCGGATATGTTGTCTAATTTTGCTTTCTTTTAGAAGAGGGATAAAGGCAACATATGTTCCTGAACTTTTTGAAATTGTTTGGGGAGATCCCTGAACCTCTTTTTGTTTGTGCAATCGGTTCTTTAAAGTATATGCTTTTTTGTTCGAGTTGTGGAAATACCGACGGGGACAGACACATTAGCGCCACATTAATGCCAACAAGACAAATTAATGCTCGCATATGATTTTCTTGTGTGGACCGGATAACATGTCCGAAAATTTACAATAACAAAAAACCAAACCCTAAGAGAGAAAAAGAGAGAATTAGGGAAAGGCTGCAAGGGGCAGTGGTGGCACCCCTCACGTGCCAACAAGGGCTCGGCCTCCCTTGCCTACTACCGTCGGAGTCAGGCCAACCCAGGCGATACGGGGTTCGCACAATCAAGGCCAGATCTCGCCTGGGGTTGCGCATGTCGTGCCCTATTCTAGGTGGCATGACCCAAACCGCTTATCACCGAGGTTGCCCAACTTGGATCATATTTCCTTTTTTCTAAATATTTTTACAATATTTATTTCGTACTTTACTATTCAATAAATTTGGTGTTAAAAAGTCCAACCCAAAAATTTAAGTGGATAAATATAAAGAGCATTTAGGACCGGATTAGACTATTATAAATATAAAGCTTTGATACCATGTTAGAAAGTCAAACCCAAAAAGCTTAAGCCAATAGGTGGAGAGAGACTACATGAATATAAAGAGCACTTAAAGCCCATTGTCAAGAGATATGGGATAATATTTCAACATATGATATCCTTGCTTATTTTTTGAATGCCATTAAGGGCACCTTGTTAGCATTTGATGGCAATTTATGGCCACGACGGCATTTCCTTCCATAATTTTGATGGAAGGACCAAGTCGAAAATGAAAAGCATATAGTTCAAGGACCCAAGTCATACCAAAAAAGAGTTTGAAGACCTGATTGAATAATTTGGAAAAGTTGAGGGACCTCTTGTGTCTATATTCCTTCAGAAAAATTGTAGTTGCTGATGTTAAAGCAGTAAGAGTAGAATTTCTTGATGATTTATAGAAAATGAAATGGTTCCACATCATCTCCATTCCCTTGTTCCATATGCAGGGAAGTTAACTAATCGTGTCTATTTGATACTTTCCTGGAAGTCTGATAATGTTCTCTTTACCGTCATTTTAAGGACAATGTTTCTGTACTTTTTTTCAAGTTACGTCCTCTAGCCTTCTCTTTTCATGTCAGGCTTGTTGCTTTTGTTGAAGGCTTTTTCCTGTCATGCACAGCTGGGAGCTGCAGATTACATTGCAGTTGCTAGGAACTATCACACTGTCTTCATATCTGACATTCCAAAAGTGAGCATGCGCATCCGTGATATAGGTACATCACCATTTTCGAAGTACTGACTCTATATATTCTAGACATACTGCTTCTTGGAATCTCTTATGTATGGGGAACAATGGTATCGAGTCCCAATAAGATGGAAGTACAACATTGTCCAATTGGACATGCGGATGAAAATGTAACAAACTCATATGTTGAAAATTTTTATGTGTGGGTAGACAAATGTGCACCCTTCAAATTCTGTTAATATACTGAGTCTTTAATTCTGTACCTCTCTCTCAACAAGACAGTAAGGATTTTTGCTAATCTTACCCACGTTTATGCAGCATTTCTCATAGAATTATTTACTCACAAATTTCAGGCAAAGAGGTTCATCACCCTCGTCAATGAGCTATAAAACCATCAGTGCCTCCTAGTTTGCTCTGCCACCTCTTCTATTGATGATTTATTTCAAAGAACTGAAGATGGTACTCTGTTTGATTTGGGGAGGTGAGTCCATTTTCAGTTAGATAATTATTCCATCCATTGCAGTCTAGCACAGATGCAGTCTTCAGGCTTCAAGTGTCCTGATTTTCTCATAATGAAAGTTCTTTGACTGAAATGGTTTGGTCATGCCTCAGAATTTAGCAACTCATCTTTTTAAGTAGCAACTGAACATCTACATGGACCTGTTTTCCTGCAGTTTTCTTGTCATTTCATTTGAGTATCCTAGGCCTATATTCCGTTCCATGGAGATATATCCTATATTATTGACAACCTCTAAAAGAAACAAATGTTGGCACGGTAACATGTGTGCTTCCATTACTTTAATGATTTAAAGGATTTGTATCCTATAATCTTCATGTTCGTGATGCAATATGACATTTTGAGTGATCCTTACTTATTCAAATGAGAAAACACTAGGTACATGGAAAGAAAGAACGGTAATGTCTTGAACAGAAGCCCTGGTTAAGAATGCTATCTATGGTATCTATGTCCCAGAACCTTGCTCTAGGAACTATGGAATCCAGAACCAGGAATTAGTAACCACTGCAAACCCAATACTTCCTATTTTCAATGTTCTAGATTTTTTTTCTACAGCTGTTTTGCTTGTCTTAAGTTGATGAAATTGTTGTGCTGGTGTAACAAGAATTTTGCAGCCATAAAATATTTCCCTACATTAAGTTTGATGCTTGGTGACTTGATTCAAAACTATGAACTTAGCATTGTTTGCGTATATTTGCTTTGCCCAGCTTTCAATTTGAAACGGAGATAGAAGGAAGTAAACTTCGCCGCCATGTCTTAGCAGAAGGCAATGTGAGTTCCGGAGGGGCGCCAACCGGGATCATATCCATGCTATCTGGTCAAGAAGAAATGCTTGCTTTTCCCGAGCAGTAAGTGATGCTTCGATCTCCCTCCCTCCCTCCCTCCCTCCCTTTATCTCTCTGTGCGCTTCTTGGTCAAGACTCTAGCTGGAAACTATTATTGTTTTTATCTTGCTACTTGCTCAAGGGTGCAGAGCTGCTTTCAATGGGCAGAGTACACTTTTATTGAATGTGATATCATCTCTTGATTTGAAGTTGACGCCCTTGCATAAGATATCATTGAAATACTAGTGAGAGAGGAAAAAAATAGTGAACCAACTGTTTTAATCTCACAACTACACAGAATTTGTTAGTGAACTGAGCTCTACTTTCTTGCTTGTTTTAGTTTCTTGTACTATCGCTTCTATGCTAGATCATTTTCTTCGGCTCTGACTTTGCCAATAGCACCCAAACATTTAGCTGTCTTTCCTCAGTTATGGTCCTTCTTTTCTAAAATTTATGAGCTTCATGCAGGTATCGCACTTAATTGAAATGCAGACACCATTGTATCTGGACGAATTCAGAGTTTTCATCCTTCTTTTGAGAGACATCGCAAAGAATTGCAGCATCAAAAGCAGAGTGAATCACATTCTTGTGAAAAGTGACAACCATTATCCCAGCTTCCAATTGTTCTATCTTCTGTATATTTGATCTCCAACAAATATAATCTGACATATTATGCAGTTAGTAATTGCCAGAAGAAGTCCTCAATCAATTATACAAATCTTACTCTTCAGCCAGGTCTCCCCATCATTCAGGTAGGCCCTCTTTATCAATATCTTTTCCATTATCTTTATGATGGACCTATACTGAGAGAAGTTACTTCGTTTGTTAGATGTCTAGGGCTTGGCCTTTGCAAAGCAATAAAAAAGAACGTCTTTGCCTCGGATTCATCATGCGTTTTTTGACAATGTGACTTTATTAATTCATCATGCCGACAGAGTGATATGATGATTGACCATTTTCTAGAAGTTCCATAGATTAACATGCTGATTCTGCTAGAGCAGATTCATGCCTATTCGCTGTCTCCATGGGTATTTCTTGTAATGAAAATCTAATGTCATAGTCAAGACGATTCCTCACTGGGTGGATACATGTTGTCATGGGGCAAGTGAGACTAACATCTTGTAATGGACAGGCTACATGTGTAAACCAGATTCTTTGGTTATTTATCATATGAAGCTACCTTCGCAACAAAAGACATGATGGTACTGGTGTTGTCATCAGGACTTTTATGCTTGTACAGCTTGTATGTCTTTATTCCTTATTGAAACAAACCTTCCAATCATGGCTCGCATTCTCATCAAACCCTGCATGCAAGAGAAAGTCCTGATAAGCATGATCGTGAAACTTATTCTGCCTCTAGATTGAGAGAAAGAGGAGATATTTTTACTCTGCATATTCAACATTGATCTTGGCATTCGGGTATCTTGAGATAGCATTGAAAGCCTTGTTAGATAGGGTCATTGTTGCAGGGCACTCATTGCTTCGACAGAAATCGACCACTTCAACAAAGATGGTTGCTTCTCTGCAGGGCCTCTTTGGTCCACTGATGCATCTCACTAGATACCGCCGTCCACAGGCTGCTCCATTGTCCCATAAGCCAACGCTCGCTGCAATGAAATACCCTCCTTCAGGGAACTGATGCGGGTCGTATCCTTTGCACCTTGTGGCTACACATTAAGACCAGAAAAAATAAACAAAGCCAAAGTAAGTTTTTCTTATGCACCCTTTTCAGATTACATGCAGGAGGTAGGATACTACAAGAAATTTCTCATGTTGCAAATTGTTCTAGTTGATTTCTGAGCAGCATTAATAAGGTTTGTGGGTGATAAATTCCATCAAAGTTTTCTTTCTATTTTCTTCTCTTCTCTCCATCTTGACATTTGACTGCACAGTTACACGAGACAATTAGGGATTGTTGCAACTATGACCCAGGCCCAATGTGTGAGGGAAAATTGTTAAGATTATTCCACATCAATTGTGGAAGAGACTGGTGATCGGTTTATAAGTGTGAGGAAAAGTCTCACTTTTTGAGCTAACTTTTGGAGTAAGGGAGGCCAAGATCACCCAACACAAAGTGATAGCAGAGCTTTGGTTATTGCAATGCTGAATGAAGGTACAATGAAAAAGATGTCGGAACAAGAAAATAGAATTGACTTTGTACTTACGCAAATATGGTGAATCATAAGACATGGCAGTTCCTACATCCCCATGAACTCTCAGAATAACTAAGCACAAGATTATTAGGCTGAGACTTGGAAAGAGTAACTTCATATTGTTCTTGCTAGTATAGCATTAGCATAGAGCCTAGACAGAAGTTGGTCAAAGAGAAGGCTTGTGGTTCTTAAGCAATCTTCCGTTTTGATCTTATTTATACCAATTGAGTCTTGTCCATGCTTAGATTTAATACTCTCTCTCTCTCTCTGCGCACAAAGATGACTTTTTATTGGTTTTTGTCATTAGAGCTATCCGATTAAAAAAAAAGTCCCTACTAGGGATCCACCCCACTCCCATCTTTCCCTCGTCCATTTCCCCTCACCCCCAAATTTATTTTTCTCTCCCTCCCCCACCACCTGACAAACAGGCTGTCACTTCCCCTCCCCCAAAATTAAAAGTCACGCCACCATCAGAGTCCCCTTTTTTTTTTTTTTTTTTTTTTTTTGAGTTTCCTTATCAAAACCTTAGCCAGCGCCTTCCTTTTCCTCCTTCTCCTTGCCACTCGCCGCACGACCCCTTCCTCTTCTCTTCCTCTCAATCCTTCTCCTCCTCCTCCTCATTTACTTTTCCAAGTCCCAACTGTCCAGGCATGGTCTATTGGTAGGAAACTGATCGGCGGTCACCACCTTATGTGGGCCATTTCTGTTGTTGGGCCTCGAAAGGAAAGAACAATTTTCTCACTCTATAGTCTGGGGCGTCGTCCTCCAGCTCGGCGCCGTCCCTTTGAGGCCACCAGGCTCGTCATGATCCAAATCTTGCTCACCTCCAAGGGGATCCAGCTCAACCCCATCACCTCCCTCTACTACGTCGCCCCCTACTCGAATCTGGCCGTGTTCTTGCTCGTCGGGAAGACCTCGGCATTGACGATGAATGTGGCCGGGGTCGTCAAGGATTGGCTGCTGATCGCCTTCTCTTGGTCGGTCATTAAGGACACCGTCACGCCGGTGAACCTGTTCGGTTAGGGGCTGGCGTTCTTGGGTGTGGCGTATTATAACCACTCGAAACTTCCTCATTTGTTGGATATTGCATATTTTCATAGAGAAATGTATAGACGATAAAGGTTGATGTCTGCCAGCCACATTGATTAAAGAGGCATTTTTTCCAATGTTTTCTGCTTTATCAGAAAAAGGCCTGAAAATATAGAGCCTGGAGTTGGAAGATGGGTCTCATATCTCAACAGAGAGAGGAAGTTGGATTCAATGATTGGTCGGCGTCCTACTGCACCTCCCTCTCCAAAAGGACTTTACCTGTATGGCAATGTGGGCAGTGGTATGTTGGTAAATTTTGCTGTCACAGGAAGTGACATGCAGCATACTTCACTCAGCTCCTTGCAGCAGTGATGATCACTTAGATTGACTTTCCAATAGGGTTCAGTTGTTCATATCAGCTAAAGAAAACTAAAAAAACTTAACATTGAAGCAATTTTCTTCTTACTTACTTTGCTTGTAGAACTTTAAATCTATTGATAATTATGGTAAATTGTAGGGAAGACAATGCTTATGGATATGTTTTATAGCGCTACCAACGGTATTATTAAGCATAGAAGACGATATCACTTTCATGAGGTAAACCTTTTCTTCAATGCCTTGAAACTATCCCTTTGTTACAAGCTGTGCTATTGTGTACGTCTTTTTTAGACGTTCTCTTTCTGAGTCCTTTCCTGAGCTTGTGATGTTGCCTTTCTGGTTTTATGTAGGCAATGCTTGAGATTAATGCACGCATGCATCAGATTTGGAAGAAACAAGAAGAGGACAAGTCTTTGCAGTCGAGTATCTCTAGCTGGATTATGAATCTCCCCTTTGATACAAAAGTTAAGGAATGGTTGGGTGCAGAAGAAAGGTACAAGCAAGAGGTACAGATGAAGAACATCCTACCAGCAGTGGCAGACATCTTTCTCATAGATCAGAGAGAGGATCATAGAGGAGCCAGTGTTCTTTGCTTCGATGAGATACAGGTGAACACACTTGTGCTGTGTCCTAATTTGGTCATCCTAATTTGGTCATTATTCTTGCATGGATGCTACCTTGACTGATATATGGGTCAAAAATAATCTCCAGAGAAATTATCTTCTAGATGTTCACCCATTTTTTATGACTCGAAATGTTTTTTGCTCTCTAATGCAGACTGTTGATGCATTTGCAATTGTCGCCTTATCTGGAATTCTAAGCAGATTATTGGGCAGTGGAACAGTACTTGTGGCCACCAGTAACAGAGCACCAAATGATTTAATTCAAGTACGTCGGCCTTTTGGAAAGCCGCACAACCTTTTTCCTTTCCTAGCCACTCGTTGTACTTTGGAAGCTTTCTTTGCTTCTGTATTACCATGTCAGAATTATCGGACCTGTATAAGCCATGAGTTTTGCCGTTTGCTGTATTAGTTGGTAGGTTGGAAAAATTTTCTTTGAGTCTGGAGTATGCTAATCTAATATTAGCAAAGAATGACCTTTTGTACCTTCTTAATTCTGCTTACGTCACATAACTTCTGCCTTTTCTAGATTGTGATACAGGATGGTATGCAGCGGGATATCTTTCTCAAATTGGTCCGGAAATTGGAGGAACACTGTCAGACCATTCTGATAGGAAGTGACATTGACTATCGACGCCTTATAGCAGAAAGATGCATAGAACAGGTGAACGATGGTGTCCTATGTTTTATAATTCTTTTTACTGGGAAAGTGCACAAGTGGATTGCAATGTCAAGCGCTATTAAAGTCAAAGGAAGTTACTATATTCTGAGATGATTTTCTATCATATTGTTGTTGAGATGTCAACTATGCAAAGTGCAGGATCATTTTTTCTGGCCTTTAGATGGCAATGCTCAGAAGGAATTCCAGAGGATGTGGCCTTTAGATGACCATTTATTTTCTTCAATTCTTGTACTATAAACACTATCGAACCAACACCTTACCAAAAAAAAAAAGAAACACTATTGAACCAACCCCGCTGTGGGCGCATTGGTTCAGGCGTTTCCCCCATCCCGGTTGGGGGGAGGTTCGAGTCACCGCATGCGCAATTGCGCGAAAGTGCGGCGCCGTGGGAGATGGGTCCCTATGCTAGCGTTGCCCCGGGTTTACGTCGCCGGCTGCCGGCTGCCGGCTATACGGCGGTTCCCGGTCATCAAAAAAAAAAAAAAAAAATTACTGTCGAAGGGTTGTACATTTTACAGATTGAGAAATACAAACATTATTCTTCCATTACTCCACATTTCCTGTCACAAACATCTTGTAATGTACAGGCTACATGTGTAAAGCAGATTCCTTGGTTATTTATCATATGAAGCTACCTTCGCAACAAAAGACATGATGGTACTGGTGTTGTCATCAGGATTTTTATGCTTGTACAGCTTGTATATCTTAATTCCTTATTGAAACAAAGCCTCCAATCTTGGCTCGCATTCTCATCAAACCCTGCATGCAAGAGAAAGTCCTGATAAGCATGATCGTGAAACTTATTCTGCCTCTAGATTGAGAGAAAGACAAGATATTTTTACTGTGTATATGCAACATTGATCTTGGCATTCGGGTATCTTGAGATAGCATTGAAAGCCTTGTTAGATAGGGTCATTGTTGCAGGGCACTCATTGCTTCGACAGAAATCGACCACTTCAACAAAGATGGTTGCTTCTCTGCAGGGCCTCTTTGGTCCACTGATGCATCTCACTCGATACCGCCGTCCACAGGCTGCTCCATTATCCCATAAGCCATCGCTCGCTGCAATGAAATACCCTCCTTCAGGGAACTGATCTGGGTCGTATCCCTTGCACCTTGTGGCTACATATTAAGACCAGAAAAAATCAACAAAGCCAAAGTAAGTTTTTCTTATGCACCCTTTTCAGATTACATGCAGGAGGTAGGATACTACAAGAAATTTCTCATGTTGCAAATTGTTCTAGTTGATTTCTGAGCAGCATTAATAAGGTTTGTGGGTGATAAATTCCATCAAAGGTTTCTTTCCATTTTCTTCTCTTCCTTCCATCTTGACATTTGATTGCACAGTCACACAAGAGAGTTAGGGATGTTGCAGCTCTGACTCAGGCCCAATGTGTGAGGGGAAGATTGTTAAGATTGTTCCATATCGGTTGTGGAAGGGACTGATGGTCAGTTTTTAAGTGTGAGAAAAAGTCTCTTTAAGCTAGCTTTTGGAGTGAGGGGGATTCAAGATCGCCCAACACAAAGTGAGAGCAGAGCTTTCGTTATTGCAATGCTGAATGAAGGTAAAATAAGAAAGATGTCAGAACAAGAAAATAGAATTGACTTTGTACATACGCAAATATGGCGGATTATAAGATATGGCAGTCCCTACATCCCCACGAACTCTCAGAATAACTAAGCACAGGATTATTAGACTGAGACTTGGAAAGAGTGACTTCATATTGTTGTTGCTAGTATAGCATCAGCATAGAGCCTAGACAGAGGTTGGTCAAAGAGAAGGCTTGTGGTTCTTAAGCAGTCTCCTGTTTTGATCTTATTTATACCAATTGAGTCTTGTCCATGCATAGATTTAATACTCTCTCTCTCTCTCTCTCTCTCTCTCTCTCTCTCTCTCTCTCTCTGCGCACAAAGATGACTTTTTATTGGTTTTTTGTCATTCGTGCTATATGAAGCTCTAATCTTATACGTTTTCAATTTCTGTTTCCATGCCTTTTTGTTCAGTTGGAGCTGATGTCATCTCCATCTTCCTAATACAACCCGATGGAGGGTAGCTCTACACATGACCAAAGTTTTATAGTATTAAAAGTGCAAAAAGTTTACGGGGAAAAGTGGATGATTTCATTCAATTTTACATCTCCACAGGATGGTTCCATCTAAAATTGCAACTTCTATATATAATTAGACCTTTGCATTCACAAAGCATAAGGCACTCCTTTTAAACCGATGCTACCACCTTTCTCATCTTGGCCATAAACTAATGCGACCACTTAGAGATAATTGTTCGGCCAGTGCTGTGCATGAGGTGCTGTCATGTTCCAATTAGTAGTATTCAGTAAATAGCTTAACACAAAGATGGCATGAAGTCTAATAAAGTTAATGGCATATGTGATGAGAAAACGATGAAAATCAAATTGAATTGCCCCGGCGGCAGAAGGGGCGGCAGCGGTGGCAAAATGATTGAGTGAAACACTTTTGGTTGATTGATCTTTGTGGATGTGAAGCTAGAAGCAAAAGCTGCTTTGAACTTCGGCTAACGGGTTGATGAGTCATCTGGTGGGTGAACAAGAGTAGGTGTGGAAATGCGCATGCGACTTTCACTACTTTCACTACTAATAATAGAAATAGATTTGACGGCTCTCTCATCGGAAGTCCACGTTATAGCCTGAAATATGTCAAATCATTTATTGATTAGAGAAGCGCATTCAATCCTTGACATAATGAGCATTATCTGCGAAAACCATCGTGTTAAGCAACGGTGTGTGGATAAGGAAATTATCATCGTCCACCTTTTAGTGAGATCATAGCTGGAGGTTTTATCATGAACCGGCTTCCAATTCCTTACTGCATTAACAGATATGCACGTGCATATTATGTTAAAACGTATTACATCGAAGAATTAATATGATATAAAGCAATTAATATATACTAATTAGTCCACAACTTAGTGGCCTTAAGTTTTTCATTGAAGGTAGTCCAACTAAATATATTGACATATTCGAGCTTGGTTTTCACTTGGCAACCTACCCGATAAATGTATTAGGGAAAAATTACCAAAAAAGTTGTAAATCTATTGTAATTGTGTCAATTCAATCCTAAACTTTTTCTTTGCTAATTCAGTCATAAATATTTTGAATTGTATCAATTTAATCCATTCTAGTCAATTTTGGTCGATTGGTGTTGACGTAAATGCATGTTGGCACCATCTATCTGATTAACGCTAACAAAAACAATTTTTAATAATATCTTATTCTTTATTAATCTTTTGCTTTTGCTTTTTCTTTTTTTACTTTTCTTCTTTTTTTGCTTTTTTCCCCCACAATGGATGGCGAGGCTCTAGCAGGGCTCGCCAATCACAAGGCAAGGGCCATGAAGCCCTCACCAATTGCCAATGAGGCAGCTTTGCCCAAATCTAGGTGTGATCGCCTTCGCCAGGGAAAGGCAGCCATGGCTCGAGGCCACCTTCACCCACGGCCCAAGTGGCCATGGCGAGGCTGGCCTTGCCCAAATCTAGGTGAAGCCGCCTTGCTCGCAGCCTTTAGGTCTCACCTAGATCTAGGCAAGGCTAGGCAAGGGCCGTGACCCTCGCCAGCCACTATGGGGAAAAGAAGCAAAGAAGGAAGAAAATAAAAAATGAAAAGGAAACAAAAAAATAAAAAACTCAAAAAAAAAATATGATTGAAACTTATCCACGTCGGCACCTGCGGGCAAAATTAACCGGATTGATTAAATTGGCATATTCGTAAAAGATTTATGATTGAATTGACCAGCTACAAAACGTTTAAGACTAAATTGACACAATTACAAAATGTTTGGAATTGAATTGACACAATTGTAATAGGTTTAGAATTTTTTTGATAATTTTCCCCTAATGTCAGGCTACTAATGTGCTCTCCAATTTATACATCATGTTTTTTTTTTCAGATGGTGGAAGCTTTTGCTTTCTCTTCATAGTGAGTGAACCTTGGACTTCTAATTAATCTACTACCCACCCCTCATTCCGAAAATGCTTCAATACTTTTCACCGACAATGAAGGATGTTCTTATTATTGCCTGCTTGGATTTCCTACAGGACTAATGCCTCGTTTGTTTAGTCGAAAACATCACTTGAATTTTGGAGGACCGGTCGAGGTTGAATTTCTTTGGAGGTAGAAATTTGAAGATATCTATTAATGGTTGAAATAGGAGTATCTCTAAAGGTTGTTTAGCTTTGATTTATGTCGAAATGTGTCTTGCCAAATCGAATAGCAACAAAATATGGCACACGATTGTTTCTTTCATTTTATGGTCGTGATGATTCAGTAGTTCGTGAACAACTACTTCGATGGCGAGTCCATGAACGATCGTTTCCTAGCGCACAAAACAGAATTTCGCTAAGGAGCTTAAGGTACATCACCATTTTCGGAGTACTGACTCTATATATTCTAGAAATACTGCTTCATGGAATCTCTTATGTATGGTGAACAATGGTATTGAGTCCAGATAAGATGGAAGTACAACATTGTCCAATTGGACATGCAGATGAAAATGTAATGAACTCATATGTTGAAAATTTTATGTGTGGGTATGTGCACCATTCGAATTCTGTTAATATACTGAGTCTTTAATTCTGTAAGTCTCTCTCAACAAGACAGTAAGGGATTTTTGCTAATCTTACCCACGTTTATGCAGCATTTCTCATCGAATTATTTACTCACAATTTTCAGGCAAGGAGGTTTATCACCCTCGTCAATGAGCTATAAAACCATCAGTGCCGCCTAGTTTGCTCTGCCACTTCTTCTATTGATGATTTATTTCAAAGAACTGAAGATGGTACTCTGTTTGATTTGGGGAGGTGAGTCCTTTTTCAGTTAGATAATCATTCCATCCATTGCAGTCCAAAGACATTAGCACAGATGCAGTCTTCAGGCTTCAAGTGTCCTGATTTTCTCATAATGAAAGTTCTTTGACTGAAATGGTTTGGTCATGCCTCAGAATTTAGCAACTGAACATCTACATGGACCTGTTTTCCTGCAGTTTTTTTGTCATTTCATTTGAGTATCCTAGGCCTATATTCCGTTCCATGGAGATATATCCTATATTATTGACAACCTCTAAAAGAAACAAATGTTGGCACGGTAACATGTGTGCTTCCATTACTTTAATGATTTAAAGGATTTGTATCCTATAATCTTCATGTTCGTGATGCAATATGACATTTTGAGTGATCCTAACTTATTCAAATGAGAAAACACCAGGTACATGGAAAGAAAGAACGGTAATGTCTTGAACAGAAGCCCTGGTTAAGAATGCTATCTATGGTATCTATGTCCCAGAACCTTGCTCTAGGAACTATGGAGTCCAGAACCAGAAATTAGTAGCCACTGCAAACCCAATACTTCCCATTTTCAATGTTCTAGATTTTTTTCTACAGCTGTTTTGCTTGTCTTAAGTTGATGAAATTGTTGTGCTGGTGTAACAAGAATTTCGCAGACATAAAATATTTCCCTGCATTAAGTTTGATGCTTGGTGGCTTGACTCAAAACTATAAACTTAGCATTGTTTGCGTATATTTGCCTTGCCCAGCTTTCAATTTGAAACGGAGATAGAAGGAAGTAAACTTCGCCGCCATGTCTTAGCAGAAGGCAATGAGAGTTCCAGAGGGGCGCCAACTGGGATCATATCCATGCTATCTGGTCAAGAAGAAATGCTTGCTCTTTTCCCGAGCAGTAAGTGATACTTTGATCTCCCTCCCTCCCTCCCACCCTTTATCTCTCTGTGCGCTTCTTGGTCAAGACTCTAGCTGGAAACTGTTATTGTTTATATCTTGCTACTTGCTCAAGGGTGCAGAGCTGCTTTCATTGGGCAGAGTACACTTTTATTGAATGTGATATCATCTCCCGATTTGAAGTTGACGCCATTGCATAAGATATCATCTCTACTTTCTTGCTTGTTTTAGTTTTTTGTGACTGCTTTATCTTAATATTGATGCATATGCCACTGGGTATTTGACATGGATCCAATCTAATCTTGTACTATCGCTTCTATGCTAGATCATTTTTTTCGGCTCTGACTTTCCCAATAGCACCTGAACATTTAGCTGTCTTTCCTCAGTTATGGTCCTTCTTTTCTAAAATTTATGAGCTTCATGCAGGTATCGCACTTAATTGAAATGCAGACACCATTGTATCAGGATGAATTCAGAGTTTTCATCCTTCTTTTGAGAGACATCGCCAAGAATTGTGACATTAAAAGCAGAGTGAATCACATTCTTGTGAAAAGTGACAACCATTATCCCAGCTTCCAATTGTTCTATCTTCTGTATATTTGATCTCCAACAAATATAATCTGATATATTATTCCGTAAGTAATTGCCAGAAGAAGTCCTCAATCAATTAGACAAAATTTATTCTTCAGCCAGGTCTCCCCATCATTCAGGTAGGCCCTCTTTATCAATATCTTTTCCATTATCTTTATGATGGACCTATACTGAGAGAAGTTACTTCGTTTGTTAGATGTCTAGGCCTTGGCCTTTGCAAAGCAATAAAAAAGAGCGTCTTTGCCTCGGATTCATCATGCGTTTTTTGACAAAGTGACTTTATAGATTCATCATGCCGACAGAGTGATATGACGATGGAGCATTTTCTAGAAGTTCCATAGAATAACATGCTGATTCTACTAGAGCAGATTCATGCCTATTCGCTGCCTCCTTGGGTATTTCTTGTAATGAAAATCTAATGTCATAGTCAAGACGATTCCTCACTGGGTAAATACATATTGTCATGGGGCAAGTGAGACTAACATCTTGTAATGGACAGGCTACAAGTGTAAAGCAGATTCCTTGGTTATTTATCATATGAAGCTACCCTGGCAACAAAAGACTTGATGGTACTGGTGTTGTCATCAGGATTTTTATGCTTGTACAGCTTGTATGTCTTAATTCCTTACTGAAACAAACCTTCCAATCTTGGCTCGCATTCTCATCAAACCCTGCATGTAAGAGAAAGTCCTGATAAGCATGATCGTGAAACTTATTCTGCCTCTAGATTGAGAGAAAGAGATATTTTTACTGTGTATATTCAACATTGATCTTGGCATCCGGGTATCTTGAGATAGCATTGAAAGCCTTGTTAGATAGGGTCATTGTTGCAGGGCACACATTGCTTCGACAGAAATCGACCACTTCAACAAAGATGGTTGCTTCTCTGCAGGGCCTCTTTGGTCCACTGATGCATCTCACTCGATACCGCCGTCCACAGGCTGCTCCATTATCCCATAAGCCATCGCTCGCTGCAATGAAATACCCTCCTTCTGGGAACTGATCTGGGTCGTATCCCTTGCACCTTGTGGCTACATATTAAGACCAGAAAAAATCAACAAAGCCAAAGTAAGTTTTTCTTATGCAACCTTTTCAGATTACATGCAGGAGGTAGGATACTACAAGAAATTTCTCATGTTGCAAATTGTTCTAGTTGATTTCTGAGCAGCATTAATAAGGTTTGTGGGTGATAAATTCCTTTAAAGGTTTCTTTCCATTTTTCTTCCCTTCCTTCCATCTTGACATTTGACTACACAGTCACACGAGAGAGGTAGGGATGTTGCAGCTCTAACTAAGGCCCAAGGTGTGAGGAGAAGATTGTTAAGATTGTTCCACATCGGTTATGGAAGGGACTGGTGATCGGTTTTTAAGTGTGAGGAAAAGTCTCACTCTTTAAGCTAACTTTTGGAGTGAGGGAGATTCAAGATCGCCCAACACAAAGTGATAGCAGAGCATTCGTTATTGCAATGCTGAATGAAGGTAAAATAAGAAAGATGTCAGAACAAGAAAATAGAATTGACTTTCTACATACGCAAATATGGCGGATCATAAGACATGGCAGTCCCTACATCCCCATGAACTCTCAGAATAACTAAGCACAAGATTATTAGACTGAGACTTGGAAAGAGTGACTTCATATTGTTGTTGCTAGTATAGCATCAGCATAGAGCCTATACAGAGGTTGGTCAGAGAGAAGGCTTGTGGTTCTTAAGTAGTCTCCCGTTTTGATCTTATTTATGCCAATTTTGTCTTGTCCATGCATAGATTTAATTCTCTCTCTCTCTCTCTCTCTCTCTCTCTCTCTCTCTCTCTCTCTCTCTGCGCACAAAGATGACTTTTTATTGGTTTTTTGTGATTCGTGCTATCTGAAGTTTGCCTTTTTGTTCAGTTGGAACTGATGTCATCTCCATCTTCCTAATACAACCCGTTGGAAGCTAGCTCTACACATGACCAAAGTTTTATAGTATTAGAAGTGCAAAAAGTTTATGGAGAAAAGTGGCTGATTTCATTCAATTTTACACATCCATAGGAAGGTTCTGTCTAAAATTGCAACTTCTATATATAATAAGACCTTTGCATTCAGAAAGCATAAGGCACTCCTTTTAAACTAATGCTACCACCTTTTTCTTTTGGCCATAAACTAATGCTACCACTAAGAGAAAACTATTTGGCCACTACAGATTTGATCAGCTGATGACCCCCTAATATACTACGAGGAACTGCTCAAATGTGCATGAGGTGCTGTCATGTTCCAATTAGTAGTATTCACTAAATAGCTCAACACAAAGATAGCATGAAGTCTAATAAAGTTAATGGCATATGTGATGAGAAAATGATGAAAATCAAATCGAATTGCCCCGGCAGCAGCAGGGGCGGCGGCGGCGGCTTAGTGATTGAGTGAAACACCTTTGGTTGATTGATCTTGGTGGATGTGTAAGCTAGAAGCAAAAGCTGCTTTGAACTTCGGCTAATGGGTTGATGCGTGATCTGGTGGGCGAATAAGAGTAGGTCTGGAAATGCGCATGCGACTTTCACTACTTTCACTACTAATAATAATAGAAATAGATTTGACGGCTCTCTCATCGGAAGTCCACGTTATAGCCTGAAATATGTCAAATCATTTATTGATTAGAGAAGCGCATTCAATCCTTGACATGATGAGCATTATCTGCGAAAACCATCGTGTTAAGCGACGGTGTGTGGAGGAGGAAATGATCATCGTCCACCTTTTAGTGAGATCATAGCTGGAGGTTTTATCGTGAACCGGTTTCCAATTCCTTACTGCATTAACAGATATGCACGTGTATATTATGTTAAAACATATTATATCGAAGAATTAATATGGTATAGAGCAATTAATATATACTAGTTAGTCCATAATTTAGTGGCTTTAAGTTTTATATTGAAGGTGGTCCAACTAAATATATTGACGTATTCGAGCTTGGTTTTCACTTGGCAACCTACCCGATAAATGTATTAGGGAAGAATTACCAAAAAATTTATAAATCTAAGCAATTATATCAATTCAATCCTAAACTTTTTCATTGTCAATTCAGTCCTAAATATTTTACAATTATGTCAATTCAGTCCATTCAGCCAATTTTGACCAATTGGCATTGACATGAATGCCTATTGGCACCATCTATTCGATTAATACTAACGTAAACAATTTTTAATAATATCTTATTATTGATTAATCTTTTTCTTTTTCTTTTTTTTTTCTTTTTTTTTTCTTTATGGCGAGGCTTTGGCAAGGCTTGCCAATCACTAGGCAAGGGCCGTGAAACCCTCACCAATTGCCGATGAGGCAGCTTCGCCCAAATCTAGGTGTGACCGCCTTTGCCAGGGAAAGGCGGCCATGGCTTGCCAAGGAAAGGCGGCCATGGCTTGCCAGTTGCGGCGAGGCTGACCTTGCCCAAATCTACATGAAGTCGCCTTGCACGCGGCCCCTAGGCCTCACCCAGATCTAGGCAAGGCCAGGCGAGGGCCACGACCCTTGCCAACCACCATGGGGAAAAGAAGCAAAGAAGGAAGAAAAGAAAAAAGGAAAAGGAAAAAATAATAAAAAATTCAAAAAAAATTATTGAAAATTATCATCCAAAATTGACCAGAGTAACTTAATTGGCACATCTATAAAAGGTTTAGGATTGAATTGGCCAATTGCAAAAAGTTTAAGACTAAATTGACACAATTATAAAAGATTTAAGATTGAATTGGCATAATTATAAAAGATTTAGAATTTATTTGATAATTTTCCCTCGATGTCGGTTAGTAGTGCACTCCAATATATACATCACGTTTTTTTTTTTTTTTCAGATGGTGGAAGCTTTTGCTTTCTCTTCATAGTGAGTGAACCTCAGACTACTGACTAATCTACTACCCACCCCTCGTTCCGAAAATGCTTCAATCCTTTTCACTGACGATGAAGAATGTTCTTATCATTGCGTGCTTGGATTTCCTACAGGACTAATGCCTCGTTTGTTTAGTCAAAAGCATCACTTAAATTTTGGAGGACCGGTCAAGGTTGAATTTCTTTAAAGGTAGAAATTTGAAGATATCTATTGATTGTTGAAATAGGAGTATCTCTAAAGGTCGTTTAGCTTTGATTTATGTCGAAATGTGTCTTGCCAAATCAAATAGCAACAAAATATGGCACACGATTGTTTCTTTCATTTTAAGATTGTTATCATTCAGTAGTTCGTGAACAACTACTTCGATGGCGAGTCCATGAACGATCGTTTCCTATTGCATAAAACAGAATTTCGCTCAGGATCTTAACCAAACGGTCTTTCTTTCACTTTGAAGATGCAAACATCCACATATGTCAACCTTACAAAAAAAAAAAAATCCGCCTATGTCAAGGATACTATTTGAATTCTGATAATGTAGGACAAAGTTCTAACTAGAGCTTCCTCTTCCAGTCTTCATTCCTTGGACAGAGAAACCTGATCATATCCTTCATTCAAGAACAAAGGCCAATGATTCATCCAACGTCAAACTTGTTGGAGTACCAAAAATATGAGAGAGAGAGAGAGAGAGAGAGAGAGAGAGAGAGAGAGAGAGAGAGAGAGGAGGGAGAGAGAATTAGAAATTTCACTGGATATATTCGGCGTTGATTTTGGCGGTGGGAGATTACGAGATGGCGGAGAAGGCATCGGTGGATAAGAGAATGGTGGGGGGGCATGGAGACTTGGGGCAGTAATCCACGACGGTGACGTCCACCGTGCCGTCCTTGCATTGCCTGTTGCTGCCACTCGGGCACCGCAGCCGGTACCGCCGCCCGCAGGCTGCTCCGTTGTCCCACAACCCTTCGCTCATCGCCATGAACAGATTTCCCGGAGGAAACTGGTCTGCCCTATACCCATTTTATCTGGTTGCTGCCCCCCAGAAAAAAATGACGAGAAAAAGAAAGGTTATGAGAGTCACATATTACCTACAGAAGTATTATTTCATGTGTGGATTATTAATAAGAGAGATATTTGATATACAATGATACCATAAAGTCATTACGTCGTTTTTTGTGGTGAGATTTATTGAGATGTCACCTGTCATTCTCGCCTTGTTGGAAAATCAAATGTCTTGGATAAACATGCATTTGTGTACTTGTAAACAATGCACCAGATGACATACAACAGTATTTCCCATTCTGTTTAGCCAGTTTGCCAAACAAAAATTCATTGCATGATCGATCCTATATTAAATTCTGCTGACTGAATCAGTTTGCGGACTGAAAGAGAGAAGTTAACGCGGGTTTGGACTTACGGGTGTAAGGTGGATCGTAGGAAGAAGCTGTCCCTACTTCTCCAAGAATGAACAAGCCCATTTCTTTGCTCATTAAGTTCATGAATACTATTGCCATCTGACCCATCTCTCTTATTTGCAAATTTGAAACTCTATCTTGCGAATCTCGAAGACAAACTTGTCGACTATTCATAGCCCTCTCTCTCTCTCTCTCTCTCTCTCTCTCTCTCTCTCTCTCTCTCTGAGTCACCAAAACGTTGTTTATTTGCCGTCAGGAACTAAAAGACTGCTTGCATATGCACTATCTTTTTGACAGGTCCACAGGTTCTTTTAATTTGGGAAAATTATTCGAAAAATCTTAAATCTATTACATTTTGCCAATTCAATCCTAAATTTTTGAATCTTAACAATTGAGTCTTAAACATTTTTACTTTTTATCAATTAAGTCCATCCAATTAATTTTGGCCGAATTTGCCGATACTGACGTCAGCCGTTCTACGTGATATGACCAACGCTGACATAAACAAAATTTATTATATTTTAAATAATTTTCAATTTTTTATTTTTTATATTTCTAATTTCTTTTTTTCTTTTCTTTTGTTTTCTTTTTTTCCACTTCTTCCTCTACCAGTTGCCTAGCCTTCAATGACCAACTAGAGGCTACAACTAGCGAGGCTCGACCTCACCGACCTCAAGTGAGGTTGCCTTCACCAAGATCTGGCGAGGGGTGAGGTCGCCCTCGCCGGGATCTAGCGAGGGGCGACCTCACCGATCATGAGTAAGGCTCACCCTCGCTAGGTCACCCTCACTGGCCTTCAATGAGGCCAACCCTCACCAGCTTCTGGAAACCTCCCCAAATGCAAGCGGGGCTCACCCTCACCCAAGCCCCCAAGGTTGTCCCTCGCCAGACCCTAGCAAGGCCAACCCTCATCGATTGTAGCCTCTAGTCGGTCACCGAAGGCTGGGCAATTGATAGAGGAAGAAGTGGGGAAAAAAATTAAAATTAAAAATGTAAAAAGTAAAAACAATCGAAAAGTATTTAAAATATAATAAATATTGTACATGTTAGCGTCAACCGTGTCACGTAGAACAATCGACGTCCACATCAACAAATTCTAGCCAAAATTAGCCAAATGGACTCAATTGATAAAAAAAATAAAAAGGTTTATGATCCAATTGGTAAGATTGAAAGATTTAGGAATGAATTGGTAAAAATGCAATAAGTCTAAAATTTTTTGGACAATTGATTGTGAGTGCTTTCACATGGATTGGTCGATTATATAAAACCCTTCATTAGTTGATTCTCAACGCAACAACCTATACATCCACCGCCCACTTCCATGAATATGTAATAGTCCATGGACAACGCGAGCAACTTTTTCTGAACATGAGTACAGTGTCCCATTGGTGGAAACTCAAGATTTAGAAACGTGGGTCACCTCGACATCTTTAGACGTCCTTGAATACTTCATTAAAATCTTACACTAGAGGCATGTGCTGATTTGTGCTTATCTGGACATCATTTCCCCTCCCCACTTCAATGCAATCGACAGAGATCCTCGTTAGTGACATGTCTCAATCTGAGATTCCGTTGAACATTCATCGGTATTATGGGGGGAGTCCTTTTATTCAGTGGGCGACCCCCACTGAAGTTCTTGCTTGTCTGTTGTGTTTTTGAAATTACGAAGGTACTATAGGTTTGATCCCTTTGTTTATGTAGGCTTTTGTATTCACCTGGAAAACCCACATTACAAAAAGAGAGCTTAGTTTTTAGGAAGAAATCTTTGGATTTCACTAGTATGTAATGCTCTCCTTAACAATATTTCCGCGCATCAAGATTGGATCTGAGTACGTGTTTAAAGTAACCGCCCCAACAGATGTTGCAGCTCCGTCCCTAACTATCACAAGGCGAAGAGTACACGTAGGGAAAAGTAGTAAAATGAAATGACCAATCGTCTAACTATTATATGTCAAAATGGGTCTTAAACTTATATATGACCCATTTAAAATATAAATGGGTCATTAAAAAATAAATGGATCATATATGGATCACTTTAATTTTATAGACCTTCCTTAAATAGGTTTAAAATTTTAATGGTTAAAATAAATGGGTCTAGGATTAAGGGCGAGAATGATAATAGTCAGAAATTGATTTCTGAAAGAGAAATAGATTTTTCTATTTCTAATTTTAGATGAATTTCTAAGTAGAAATTCATATTTGATGACAACACAAAATTTTTACTCCTAGAATAGAATTTCTTTTGATAACAACACAAAATTTTTCCTTCCCAAGGAGCGGTGGATGGTGGCAACGACGGCCAGTGGTAACCTACGATAGGCAGCAACTAGTAGACAGCAATAGCTGTCAACCGAAGATGGCGACAATGGCAGCGGCCAACGACGAACCGCGAGCAACAAGCGAAGGATGGCAATGGATGGCAAATAACGGGCGACCAACGGCAGATGGCAGGTGGGTGGTCAACTAGTAAAGAGGACGAACGATGAGAAAAGTTTTTATTTCTCATTTCTGTTCTAAACCCTTTTTTTTAGACTAAAAATTTATACCAAAAATAAAATAAATAAAATTGCGTCACCAAATGGATTTCTGTTTTAGGAAAAGTCTGAACTAGAAAAATTATTCTTAAATAGAAATAAAATGGTTGTTATGCGCACCTAAGTTTATAACATATTTCCTTCCCAAGGCTTACACACCCTCTCTCCCTCTTCATCCTTATAAAATTATTTTTTTTTAAAATTATAATTATAATTATAATTATTTTTCTTTTTTTCTCTTTTCTTTTTTTCTTTTTCTTTTTTATTTCCTTTTTTCTTCCTTCTTCCATCTTCCTCCGACAACCCACAACTAGCTAAGTGAGGGACAAGTTGCCGACCTCGGGCGAGCTTGAGGTTGATGATCAAGTGAGCCTTTAGCCTCGCGAACATCTAGCGAGGCTTCAATCCAACAACCCACAACTGGCTAAGCGAGGGACAAGCCACCAACCTCAGGCGAGCTTAAGGTCGCCAATTAGGTGAGCCTTCAGCCTCATCGACATCTAGCGAGGCTTCGAGATTTGCGAGCCTCGGTGAGCTAGAGGTCGAAGATTGGATGAAGCAAAGGCCTCGCTGACATTTGGCGAGGCTTCAAGACTTGCCAATCTCGGGCAAGCTTGAAGTCGCAAATCTGGCAAGGCCTCTGGCAAGCTTGACCTCACCGGATCTAGCAAGGCTTGGCTCATCGGAATTGAGTGAGCTTGAGCCTCACTGATTGGTTGAAGAAGAAGGAAAAAAATAACTAAAAAATCAATTTTAAAAAAATGAAAATTATTTTTTTAGAAAATAACAAATAATAAAAATTATTTAAAATAATAATAAATAATAATTTATTTACAAACATCAAGAAATATTGTTATTTTTTAAAAATATTTTTCAAGAAACAAATGGAACCTCAATTATTTTAAAAAATTATAAAGATGTCCACTAAATTTGAATTGCATGAAAATATTTTAGTAATAATTTTTTTTTTTTAAAAAAATAAGAAGAAACAAGATCTCCTAAATTGGTTAAATGAGTCAAGTTGGGAGTATGGGTCAAGAAATTTGCATTACAATTAATGGGTAATAAACGGGTTAAATGGATGAGAATGATAATTTATAACTCGACTCAAACCCGATCCAATCCACTTATTTAACAAATCTAGCTATGAGTTACATAGAATTGACCAAAGCAGTCAATTGATCAATTAGCATTGTTCATGGACCTTAACTCATGAGGGCCTGCTAATGAATACAATATGTGGCCACACTGAGAAAATGTTGGGTGTGCAGATCATCTGATTGAGATGAGAACTTGGAGATGTCATTTTTCCCTTCTAAATAATACCTTATGACATGTAACTTTTGGCAATATAACCTCTTTTTAATTTTTTTTTGCATGAGAAACTGTTGATCAATAAACAAGTTTGGATCCATTACCTGCACCTGCCAACTGACAGATCATTAGATTGAGTGCATCCGAAATTAAACCATCGTTCACCCCAGTTTTCTGGTGAGGACTACATGGCTACCAATGCCAGTGCCGCCCTCTCTCATCTACTTTTCCAAGTCCCTACTGTCCAGGCATGGTCTATTGGTAGAAAACTAATCGGCGGTCACCACCTTATTTGGGCCATTTCTGTTGTTGGGCCTTGAAAGAAATGAACAATTTACTCACTCTATAGTCTGGGGCGTCGTCCTCCAGCTCCGCGCCGTCGCCTTCGGGGCCACCCGGCTCGTCATGATCCAAATCTTGCTCACTCACCTCCAAGGGGATCCAGCTCAACCCCATCACCTCCCTCTACTACGTCGCCCCCTGCTGCCTGGCTTTCCTCTTCGTGCCCTGGATCTTCGTGGAGTTCCCCGTCCTCAGGGAGACCTCCAGCTTCCACTTCGATTTCGTGATCTTCGGCACCAACTCGCTCTGCGCCTTCGCCCTGAATCTGGCCGTGTTCTTGCTCGTCGGGAAGACCTCGGCATTGACGATGAATGTGGCTCATGAAGGATTGGCTGCTGATCGCCTTCTCTTGGTTGGTCATTTAGGACACCGTCACTTATGAAACATTGACACTCTCTAAGAGTTTTTGTGTCGTGTCAGAAACTTCAACACGTATCCGACACTCTCCCACACCCTCAAACACTCTCCGACACTCAATCAACACATGTCGAAAAATCTGACACCTGATCAACTTTCTCGACACTCTCAGACACTCGAGTCAAAATTCTAATATACGAGTTTTCAACATGTAATTCCGATATTGAGATCAATTTTAAAAATTCAATAATGAAAGGTAAAAAATATATATGTGAAAATATAAAAACACAATAATAAAAATAATAAATTGAGAAATAAGAAAAACCTAATATTCTCTTCTCTTTGACTACCACTTTCCATGATATGCAATTCACCCCTTATGTTTTTTTCTCCTCTTCCAACATATTTAACATGAATCACTTGTTTTTTCTCCAAGTTTTATTAATTATTGAAATAGAGTTGAATTTATCAAATTAAAATAATGAATGATATTAATAAATGGCGGATTAATATTTTTAGTGTATATTCATTCTAGGCTTTTTTAATTATTTACTTATTTATGAATGTGATTCAAATTAATTTGATCGAAATAATCATAAAAATGATAATTTATTATGTATATATAAAAATGTATATTTAATATATAATGTGTCCCAACGTGTCGGAATTCTCTATTTTCTTAAAAACGGCGTGTCGTGTCGTGTCGTATCGTATCGCGTGTCACGTGTCAATGTCGGTGCTACTTAGACCGTCAAACTAGTGAACTTGTTCGGTTACGGCCTGGCATTCTTGGGCGTGGCGTATTATAACCACTCGAAACTCAGGCTCTGAAGGCGAAGGAAGCGCAGGAGAAGGCCGCGCAGGCGGATGAGGAGGCGGGCAGGTTGCTGGAGCAGAGGGATGGAGGTGGAATGGGGGAGAAGAGAGATTCGCAAGCCTAAATTTTTGATCGGATTTTAGGGATAAATGGATATTCGAGTTGAGTATGGAAATAATTTATCAGGGAGTCTTGGAGGATACTATATTGGTTTAGGAGGAAGGGCAAGTGGATTGAGTGTCATGAGTGTCATGTTCTCAATTTCAATTTGCACCATTTGGTATGTGGCATTTATGTTGTCCGCGTCATCCGCTACTTAATGATGTCTTGCACTTGTGGCAGGGTCGGGATTCATGTCCATCGCTTTGGATGCGACTACGTGCTTCACTCGAGTTGAAGGAATCTCGATGGCCTGCTATGTTTCCCATGTTTCTCTTTTTGTTTACCCTTATTGTGCTTCACACTAGCGTTGTAGCGACTTTCATTTATTGAGTTTCGGTGCTCATTGACTCCTATGAATTATATATGTATGCGAGTTTTTGTCTTGAGTTGCTGTGCTGGTATGCATATTGCATCTTTGATTTCACTGTCCCCGACTCTTATTTGAAACGCATAAGATTTGCTTGTGTTCGTCGCTTATCAATACTTTTTGAAGGTCAAGCCTTTACGGGACGGCATTTGCGTTATGAGAATGTGAAAGAACGAGTTCCTGAGAACACTATTATGCATATAGTATCAAGTTTTGACGAAGATAATGATCGGTAACTGATTGTCACTGGTTATGGTAGATACCAACCGAGACACTCTCAAACTCTTGGTGATGGTAGAAATCATTAGTTCATCATATGAATAACCACTAGTTCTGTGACACACCATTCTTTTTGGGATGGCTAGATCAGTCCGCTCTTCCCTTGTGTTACCCTGTGATTTTCATGAATGAGGAGTTACATATTTTGCTAGGAGATTTGTGAATGCTGGCTAGGTGAGTAGATCTCAGTCATTTGCATTGACGTATGATGGAGGAAAGGAATGCCGCTATCATTTCACATTCATTCTGCGCTTTGCTGATGAAATATTGAACTGAAATACACTATGGAAGTCATGAAAGTTCAGGATGTGGAGTGTGTGCGAGAACAAAAGCTGTCCCGGAGAATTGTCATCTGATTTATCTGGCATCTCTCTAGCTAGTGGTGTAATGCTTAATGTGCCCTGAATCATCTGTATTTCAAGTCTCAAACTTTGGCAGAATTCTACTTAGAGCTAATTAGTGTCCAGGAAATCATCCTTTTTGTATAAGTTTGTTCGATCTATAGGTTATGTTCCTTCTGTTAGCAGGGGTATGGACCCTCAGTTTTTGAGAGAGGTAAATGAACAGATCATGACCTATCATCCAAACCTACATTGAATGTTGAGAAGTTGCTACTCATATTTTCATCTTCGCTCAGATGATGTCTCATCCAATGATCTCAAACGCATAGCATGACTCAATCTAAACATGTTTGATGAGATCTAAACATGTTTGATGATATGGCAGCCTCATCGGTGGATGAGCTGTGGCAGCCTCTGCTTGTGCAATTTGCCATGTTTGGGTGGACTGTTGTCAGCTCCTTAACTCTGGACAATCTGAGTAGTGCAGTTCATATGTACCAAAAACTAGAGGGAACTGCTTCAGGCTTAATAATGAATTTCTGTTAAAGTCACACGTTTGCCTTTTTTCGACCTGCAAACTTTGTTGTCCTACCTTGATGTCTGTTGGAAATTAGTGATCCATTTTCAATAAAATCTAGAAACTACTAGCTTAATGGAGAAGGAATGAGTCGGCAACATTGCACGTGCATGCAAGAAAAGATGAAGAGTCCAAGTTAAACTTGAAGACTCTGTGAAGAAGCATCAAAGAAATCCTAGAATGAGCTAGAGAAATCTACGTGCATGGGAAACACGTGAAGAAGCCTCAAGCTAATCAAGAAAAGAGGGGCACACATTATAAAATATTATAACTTGAACATGAAGGAAAGCCCACAATTGTTGACTCTTAACCATGAAGAAAGAATGATCAAGACTATGTGGGCAGCAAAAGTAATGGCCAGCCGCAACAATAGAAAATTGGAGAAAAATGGAGAATGAACGAGAAAATGGAAGAAGCCGCAACAAGCAGAAGCTAAAGAACGCAAGCTGAAATTTTATATTATTTCTTGTACTCAAAGTGGGTAGATTAAGTCGGTTGTAGATGCCTATAAATAGGATTGTACTTGATCATTTGAGAGTGTGTGAGGGAGAAACCTCCACCGTGTGAGAGGTCCACCTTGTATGGGAAAACCCTCCACCATGACTATCTCCATCAAACTATTTCCTTTAATTAATGAAACTATTTTTCCCCATATCCATATTCTTTATTTTTGAGCTATCCTACCTTATCCCTTGTCCATCTTCTACAAAATATACCATATACTTGCACACATCACTAACCAAAACTATAACTAATATCAAAACCATGCTTCCGCAGTGCACACATCCAAAATTTTTTAACAATGTCAAACTCTTCATTTTTCTGCCCTTTGTCGAATGGAATGAGTTACTCATCGGCCTATCCTGGAACTCAGGACGACTCTTTATCGGCTGGACAGTGGACCAAACCAATGACGATGCAAATGTCGTTGTATCGCATGCATCGGAGATCCGGTCGTCTCAAACTGGTGCAGAGTTCTCTGAATGTGATGATTCTGGCCTTTTCTTTGTGCTGATGAATCCCATCTCATCCTCAGAGGAGAGTTGAATTTGTTGGTAGTGGTGGATTGTTCTCTCATGTCAGTAAAAGTTCAGCTTAACACCGATTCTGCTTAGGGGCATTTAAATAATTTTAATTTGGCAAAGTAATTTCTTCAAATAAATAGAGTGAGTATTCCTTTTCGCCGCTTTCAGATCAATTAAATAAGTATTAACTTTCTTAACAGCAAATGTTCGTTTTGATATCCAGAAAAAGCCACCGAACATATTGTAGGGAATTGAATTTGACAATCAACTTCACAGAGCCGTCTAATCCAACGACCTATTAATTCATTTGCTCGAGATCTAATGTTAATGATTTTTATAATTTCATGATTCGAATTATAAGTATGAATATCGATTTTTTCTGTATTAATTTCATTTTATTTATTGCGAAAGGTGTGCTAAATCCGAATTACTTCATCCAATAAAACACGGCTTTTTCCCACTCGCGGAGCCTCATTGGATGGTCAAAATCCATCCACGTCGCTCTCTCCGTACTCGGTCCCAAAAATAGGAAAAAGACGCACCAAAGGCCACCGCACTTTCTGACGTGGCACGTCCAAAATTCCGCCACGTCGACATCTCCCGCCCCCTCCTCCTTCCTGAGATCCTCCTCCTCCTTCCTCTGCTCCTTTCCAGTTGCAGGAAGGAGATCGAATCGAAGCAAAAGAGCTCGCCGCTTCGCTTCGCTTCTCGTTCAATCGATCAACATGGCTCACTGAGCTGTCATGGGCCAAGCGTGATCGCTCGCTCTCTCTCCGTGGCCTCCCCGCTGCGGCGCCGTCGGCAACGCCGCTCGCTTTCTGTTTATATACTGTGTCTTTAATTCTGTACGCGTCTCTCAGCAAGACAGTAAGGGATTTTTGTTAATCTTACCTGCTTTTATGCAGCATTTTTCATGGCATTATTGACTCACAAATTTCAGGCAAGGAGGTTTATCACCCTCATTGATGAGCTATACAACCATCACTGCCGCCTGGTTTGCACTGCAGCTTCTTCTATTGATGATTTATTTCAAGGAACTGAAGAAGGTACTCTGTTTGATTTGGAGAGGTGAGTCTGTTTTCAGTAAGAAAATTATTCCATCCGTTCCAGTCCAGAGACATGAGCACAGATGCAGTCTGCAGACTTCAAGTGTTCTCATTTTCCCATATTGAGAATTCTTTGACTGAAATGGTTTGGTCCTGCCTCAAAATTTAGCAACTCTTCTTTTTAAGTAGCAGTTGAACATCTAAATGGACCTGTTATGCTGCAGTTTTCTTGTCATTTTATTTGGGTATCCTAGGCCCATATCCCTGTCCATGGAGATATATCCTATATTATTGAGAACCTCTATAAGAAACAAATGTTGGCATGGTAACGTGTGTGCTTCCATCACTTTAATGATTTATAGGATTTGTATCCTATAATCTTCATGTTCATGATATAATAAGACATTTTTGAGTGATCATAACTTATTCAAATTAGAAAACTTCGGGTGCATGGAAAGAAAGAACAGTAATATCATGAACGGAAACCCTGGTTAAGAATGGTATTGTCACAAAACTAATTAGAGAACCCGCAGCAAGTAGAAAGAGAGAAAGAAAAATAAGGAATAGAGAAAAGGAGGATTGAACAATGAAATCGAATCGAGTTTTACGTAAGAACCCTACACCCATTGTATTTATATTGAATATAAATTGTATATAACAATAATATCATTATGTAAGTAAACAAGGAAATAAAACTTAATAAAAGAAACTTAATAAAGTAACTTAACACTCCCCCTCAACGGAGCATATAGGTCACCCATGCCCAGATTGGTCACCGGCAAAAAAATAATGCTTTGGTAAACATATCAACAAAGTCTCTAGAAACGTAAGAATAGCAATCAGACATCATCAAACAAAGTATTTTCTATATGCTTATTCTCTTGAAAACAATCTAAAATAAATGGCTGATTATCACACATCATATCAATAATTAATAGAAAATCCAAGCTCTTGGAAAAGACTTTGAACCACAAAATGACAACTCTCTATTCATCCTCTTAGTTTGTTTCTTCCTAAAAATGACAAGTATATATATATGAAATAATGTCTTGCAACTCTTCGTGAAAATTGCCAAAGAATGAACAAAACACATCCTTTAGAAATTACTAGGATAAACATATAGCAATAGTACTCTTCGGAAGAAGTCAAAAAACGAACAATTGTAACCCTTCGGGAAAAGTTGTAAAACCTTATAAGTAATTTTCAACAAAGTTATCTTGAAAAGACACAAAAGAAATTCGGAATAATAAATAATTTTTTTATATAAATAAATTTCGAATTTTCATTTTTATATTTTATTATCACTCATGAAAATCTCAATTAAAATCAAAACAACCTTCGATTAAAATTAATAACATAACAAAAACCAAAAATAACAAAAATAAAAAGTGTTATAATCCATGTTCACAAAAACTCGCGATATCTTCCGATCTCATATGTATCAAGACTTGAAGAGAAAACAGATAAAAATTACAGCTTTAGGTGGCTGTGCACCAACCCTAGAGGACTCTCAAACCCGATTAATAGGATCAAGTAATTTATTTAGACCTGCTCGATACCATGTCACAAAACTGATTAGAGAACCCGCAGCAAGAAAGAGAGAAAGAAGGAAGAGAAGGGAATAGAGAGAAGGAGGAGAAAGAGAACGTAAAAGAAAGAAAGAGAGGGCTGTAGTTTTCTATAGTCACTCCCTACACCCATTGTATTTATATTGAATATAAATTGTATATAACAATAATATCCTTATGTAAGTAAAAACTTAAAACTTTAATAAAAGTTTTAATAAACTTAAAGTATCTCCAAACCTTGCTGCAGCAACTATGGATTCCCAAACCAGGAATTAGTAGCACTGCATACCCAATACTTCCTATTTTCAATGTTCTAGATTTTTTTTTCTACCACTGTTTTGCTCGACTTAAGTTGATGAAATTGTCATGCTGGAGTAACAGGAATTTTGCTACCATAAAATATTTTGTTTGATGCTTGGTGACTTGATTCAAAACTATGAACTTATCACCATTTGTGTATATTTGCCTTGCCCAACTTCCAATTCGAGACTGAGATAGAAGGAAGTAAACTTCGCCGGGATGTCTTAGCAGAAGGCAATGTGAATTCTGGAGGTGCCCCAACTGGGATCATATCCATGCTATCTGGTCAAGAAGAAATGTTTGCATTTCGCCGAGCAGTAAGTGATCCACTTTGATCTCCCTCCCTCCCTCTCTCTATCTCTCTCTGCGCTTCTTGGTCAAGGCTTAATCTCACAACTACACAGAATTTGCTAGTAAACTGAGTTCTACTTTCTTGCTTGTTTTAGTTTTTTATGACTTACTTTTTCTTAATATTGATGCATATGACATTAGGTGGCTGTTATGGATCTAATCTAATCTTGTACTGCTGGTTCTACGCTAGATCATTTTCTTCTTCTTGGACTTTCCCAATAGCACCCTAACATTTAACTGACTTTCCTCAGTTATTGTCCTTTTTTCCTAAACTTTATGAGCTTCATGCAGGTATCGCGCTTAATTGAAATGCAGACACCTTTGTATCTGGATGGAGTTCAGAGTTTTCATCCTTATTTTGAGAGACATCGCCAATAATTGCAACATTAAAAGCAGAGTGATCACAATCTTGTGAAAAGTGACAAAACCATTATCACAGCTTCCAATTGTTCTATCTTCTGTCTATTTGATCTCCAACAAAAATAATCTGATATATTATTCCGTTAGTAAGTGCCAGAAGAAGTCCTCATTCAAATATACAAAATTTATTCTTCAGCCAGATCTCCCCACTATTCCAGGTAGGCCCACTTTATCAATATCTTTTCCATTATCTTTTGATGGACCTATTCTGAGAGAACTTACTTCGTTTGTCAAATGTCTTGGCCTTGGCCTTTGCAAAGCAATAAAAGAGAACGTCTTTGCTTCGGATTCATCATGCGTTTTTGACAGAGTGACTTGATGGATTCATCATGCAGACAGAGTAATTTGATGATGGAGCATTTTCTAGGAGTTCCATAGACTAACATGCTGATTCTGCTGGAGCAGATATATGCCTAGTCTCTGCCTCCCTGGATATTTCTTGTAATGGAAATCTAATTTCATATTCAAGACGATTACTCACTGGGTGGATTCATGTTGTCATGGGGCCAGTGAGACAAACATCTTATAATGTACAGGCTACATGTGTAAGGCAGATTCCTTGGGTATTTATCACATGAAGCTACCTTCGCAACAAAAGACATGATGTTACTGGTGTTGTCATCAGGATATTTATGCTTGTACAGCTTGTATGTCTTAATTCCTTGGTGAAACAAACCTTCCAATCTTGGCTCCCATTCTTATCAAACCCTGCATGCAAGAGAAAGTCCTGATAAGCATGATCGTGAAACTTATCCTGCCTCTAGATTGGGAGAAATAGAAGATATTGTTACTGTGTATATTCAACATTGATCTTGGCATCAGGGTATCTAGAGATAGCATTGAAAGCCTTGTTAGATAGGATCACGGGGAAAAGTGGATGATTTCATTCAACGTTACATGTTCATAAAATGGTTCCGTCCTATATGAAATTGATTAAAATTGCAACTTCTATATATAATTAGACCATTGCATTCACAAAGCATGAGGCACTCCTTTTAAACTAATGCTGCCACCTTTTTCCTTTGGCCATAAACTAATGCGCTTTCGGCCACTACAGATATGATCGGCCGATGACCCCCTAATATACTATGACGAACTGCTCAAATGTGCCTGAGGTGCTGTCATGTTCCAAAAGGTAGTATTCACTGGATAGCAAGTTAGATATGTTAGTTTAAACAAAGATAGCATGAAGTCTAAAAAAGTGAATGGCATATGTGATGAGAACATGAAGAGATCAAATCGAATTGCCTCGTGGGGGCAGCGGCGGCTCAGTGATTGAGTGGAACACCTTTTGTTGATGTGAGGTTAGAAGCAAAAGCTGCTTCGAATTGACGCTGATGGGTTGATAAGTGTTCTGGTGGGTGAACAAGAATAGGTCTTGAAATGCGCATGCGACTTTCACTTCTAATAATCGAAATAGATTTTACGGCTGTCTCGTAGAAATATGTCAAATCATTTCTTGATCAAACAAGCACATTTAATCCTTAATATAAGTATGATCTATTTGATAACTATTCTATCTTTATATTTTTTTATTGTTCGGAACAGAAAAAGAACAAAAATACATTTAATAACGTAAACTAATTTTTTTATTTTTCGGAATAGATCAATGACATGAGAACATATTTGGAACAAAAAAATAAATGAATAATCTACTCTTTTTTTCTCAAGAACAATTTCTAAAACAATATTACTTTCTTTTTTTTTTCTTTTTTTCCTTGCTTCTTCTTCCTTCGTTAGACGATCCTTGGGCCTCAGCGATGGTTGGCGAGGCTTGAGGTTGAGCCTTGCCTAGCCACTACAAGGTCGGCCTCGCCATGACTAGGCAAATCTGACCTCACAGATTTGACAGTAACTAGGCAAGGTTGACCTCATTGCCCTTGTCTATGGCCACTCACTATCCATCGCCAAGGCCTCAACGACCAACTAGAGGAGGAAGAAGAAGGGAGGAAAAAAAGAAAAAAATTAGAGAACTCAAAAAAAAAAAATTGTTGAAAAACTAAAAAAAGTTCCACGTCACAAAAGAAATTGAAAGTCATACCAAACATTTTTTTTGTTCTTTTTCTATTTCAAAATAGAAATTTTAGAGTCATATCAAATGCGTTCTTCTGCTGAAAAACTTGTCTCAAAAATAAAAATGGAAAAAATATTGTTGAATATAAATTGTTTTCGAGAACAGAAATGTTACTAAATGCACTTTTATATTTCATAAGGGATCTCTTGGACGTGTTACACATAATTCACACATTAACAATAAAAATATTTCTTTATTAAATATGTTTAAAAAATACTCTAAAAGCACCCACACTAAAATATAAGATGACAATGCATTGAAAATGACAAAATTTTCTCCATTAAAGATGTGTTTGATAAGTCCCCAAGAGTAGGTTCATCGTACAAGTCAAAAAGTAATTTTTTTCACTTTTCCGTTAAAATCTAAAACATCACGTAGATCACAAACCTACAAAAAATGGCAAAAGATCGTTTCAAGTGTCATAACTTGGCACAAAGGGACACTTAAGTGTCATAACTTACGAAAGTGACACTTAAGTGCCACATTTTAAGAAAAGTGGGACACTTGAGTGCCACCTCTAGTGAAACTGGCCGGAAATCATACGTAGCGATTAAATATTAATATTTCTCATCCGAGGTGGCTTGCCGAAGAGCTGACTTAGTTCTAATTCACCCAAAACGACGTTGTTTCTATAGTTGGCCAAAATAGTGTCCTTAAATCGGCAAAAACGATGTTGTTTTAGCATAATTTGAATTTTAATATAATATAAAATTAATTAAATTAAATTTAAAATAATAAAAATAAAATAATAATAATAATAATTTATAATTTTATTATATATATATATATATATTTTTTTTTTAAAAACCGGAGGAGGAGGCGGAGGAGGAAGGCAGCCTATCGGGCGAGAGCGAGCTCTCGCCGCCGCCGCCTCCCCGTTGTCACCGGAAGGTGGGAGAGGGTCGGCCGGGGCCGCCGGCCCTCGGCCAGGGCTCGATGGCCCCGGCCAACCCTCCCCCACCTCCCCGGCGACGGCGGGGAGATGGCGACGGTAGCGGCGAGGCTAAGCCCTCGGCCACCGGCCCTCCCCCTCCTCCTTCCCTCCCCCCCCCCCCCCCTTTTTTTCCTCCTCCTCCTTCCTCTTCCTCAGCCGCCGGCTACCTCCCCTCCTCCTTCCCCCCTCACCGGATCTAGGTGAGAGCCATGAGCCCTCACCGCCGGTCGGCCGGGGTCGCTGGCCCTTGGCTAGGGCCCAACGACCCCAACCGACCCTCCCCCCTCCGTCGCCGGCCCTTGCCAGCGGTGGCGGGGAGGTAGCAACGGCTGAGGGCTCAGCCCTCAACCGCCTCCCTTTTTTTAATTTTTTTTTAAAATTTTTAAAATTTTTTAAAATTTTTTAATATTTTTAATATTTGTATATTTTTTATAAATGTTTTAAATAATTTTAATTTTAATTTTAATTAACTTTTTTTTATAAATTTTTTATCACGTCAGCACCAAAACGATGCCGTTTTACACTTGCTTCGCCGGAAAATTAACACGTCAACGTTTTGACGGATTGGCACTTAAGTAATCCATTTTACTCCGATTTTGGCACTTAAGTGTCCCTTTGTGCCAAGTTATGGCACTCCAGGAGTCCACGCGTCTACAAAAAAGACTATATATAAATGTGCGAGTCGGCATTTAAATATTGTAAAAGTTTTGAGGATTTAAGCAAAGTGTGTGCGTCGCAAGATTTGTAACAAATAAAAAGCCAAAAGTAAAAGTAACTAAAAATAAAGAAATCAAATGCTTTTGTTTATACTTAATTATCACAAAAAGGTACAATCTAAAAATAAAATGAAGATGTCGACGACGATCAGTACATTATTTTTCTATAAATAGAGTTTCTATGGTTCTCTTTTTATTTTTTATGATTAAGATTGAAGGCAAGAAGCAAGATAAAACTAGGCCTTTGATATGGGTCTCTTTCTCTCGGTGCCTTTGATTCTATGTAAATATTCTAATATCTCCATGGAAGAGGAGGAGAGAAAATAGATAAATGTTACACTTTACTCAATAACTGAACTTTTCAATATTTTACAATCAAGAGGTATCCCCGGATAAATATGAATAGTTAAGGAGGTACTCTAATTTAATGAGAAAACTAGTTATCTTATTCTAATAAGAAAACTAGCTATTCCGGAAAATAAGGATAATATCTTTAATATGTTGCCCTTAGTAATTTCCCAATCATTTGACCCATCAACTCGTTGACCAGCTCAGATGTGTATGTCCCCTTCAAACCCTGCCAAGAAAGACGTCAAAAGAAAATTTGCTATCGTTATCACTTTATCTTCAGCGTCCGAATACCCACAGATAATCTACAGCATATGAGACACATGAAATGAAATTATTGACTTTTCAATTCATCTCTGTCATGAAGTGAGAGATCTCGACATTAAAGATGGAGGAGGAGCCCGCTTAATCAAAGGCATATGGACAAGCGTTTGTCACCTTTAGCTGATGCCTCTTGCACCGGAAACATCGTGTCATTCGTAAGAGATGACGATAAGTATTGCACCATTGGATTCACGTCGGTTACTTAGCCAAACTTGGCCAAGTATTGTCAAAACTGTGTGAATTCAGTTCAATGAGATTCAGGACGATTTCCATGTTAGAGCTCATCAGCATTGACCCCTGTCAGATTCAGGTTTCCCTCACTGGATTGAGTTTGTGTTCATGTCTTATTTATACCAATGGGTGCTTAGTGTCCATCTAAAGACAACCAATTAGGAGAGGAAATGATCGTACCGTTGATACTCAATGTTGACAGCTACGGCAAACTTTGCGATTAGTTTGAATGCCGTCGTTGAGAGGACCATGGTCGTGTTGTTACTTGAGGGACGTGAAGACGATGATAGAGCACAGTCGACGATTCGGACTTTGACAATCTGGCTGTGAATGCATATTCCAGAAACAGTGGGGCTGGTGCACCTTACTATGTACTGCCTCCCGCACGATGCTCCGTTGTCCCATATCCCTTCACCTGCTGCCGCAAAGAGGTTGCTCGGTGGGAACTGCGCTGAATCATTGCCATAACACGCAGTTGCTGAAACACAATGATCAAACTTATGTGAGAGAGACACAGAGAGAGAGAGAGAGAGAGATTGTACGTACGTGTATATGGAGGACGTGCCGACGTTGGCATGAGAGAGATGAGGCTGATCGGTCAAAGGTAGAAAGGCGAGTAGAGAAAGCAAGAGAATTGGCGTTCTAATGCTGGAGAACTTCATGATGAGAATCGCAGGGCCAACGGGACACCTGAATGCAATGAGACAAGAAGAGCTCCACATGACGATAATTGCTTCGCTTCAGACCGACAATTGCAATATGGAAAATCAACTTACCCGACGAGAGCCGCAGAAGAATTTGGTTCTTAAGCAATCTCCTGTTCTGATCTTATATACCAATTG
This sequence comes from Eucalyptus guilfoylei, assembly GCA_016097605.1. Classification (NCBI taxonomy): domain Eukaryota; kingdom Viridiplantae; phylum Streptophyta; class Magnoliopsida; order Myrtales; family Myrtaceae; genus Eucalyptus; species Eucalyptus guilfoylei. The sequence continues at coordinate 29,701,592 of CM027862.1, forward strand.
TCTTGTCCATGCATAGATTTAATACTCTCTCTCTCTCTCTCTCTCTCTCTCTCTCTCTCTCTCTCTCTCTCTCTCTCTCCGCACAAAGATGACTTTTTATTGGTTTTTTGTCATTTGAGCTATCTGAAGTTCTAATCTTATTCATTTTCATTTTCTGTTTCCATGCCTGTTTGTTCAGTTGGAACTGATGTCATCTCCATCTTCCCAATACAATCCGTTGGAGGCTAGCTCTACACATGACCAAAGTTTTATAGTATTAGAAGTGCAAAAAGTTTACGGGGAAAAGTGGATGATTTCATTCATGTTACACATCCACAGGATTGTTCCATCCTGTATAAAATTGACTAAAATTGCAACTTCTATATATAATTAGACCTTTGCATTCGCAAAGCATAAGGCACTCCTTTTAAACTAATGCTACCACCTTTTTCGTTTGGACATAAACTAATGCTACCACTAAGAGAAAACTATTTGGCCAGTACAGATTTGATTAGCTAACGACCCCCTAATATGCTATGATGAACTGCTCAAATGTGCATGAGGTGCTGTCATGGTCCAATTAGTAGTATTCACTGGATAGCTTTTCATAAAGATAGCATGAAGTTAATGGCATATGTGATGAGAACATGATGAAGAGATCAAATCAAATTGCCTCCGCGGTGGCGGCGGTGGCGGTGGCTCGGTGATTGAGTGGAACAGCTTTGGTTGATCGATCTTGTGGATGTGCAGATAAAAGCAAAATCTGCTCTGAATTTCGGCTAATGGGCTGATGAGTGATCTGGTGGCTGAACAAGATTAGGTCTTGAAATGCACATGCAACTTTCACTACTAATAATAGAAAAAAGATTTGACGGCTTTTTCATAGGAAGTCCACATTATAGCCTGAAATATGCCAAATCATTTATTGATTAGAGAAGCGCATTCAATCCTTGACATAATTAGCGTTATCTGTGAAAACCATCGTCTTAAGCAACAGTGTGTGGAGTTGGAAATTGTCATTATCCACCCTTTACCGAGATCATAGCTGAAGGGTTTATTGTGAACCGATTTTTATTGCATTAATAGATATGCACATGTCTATTGTGTTAGAATGTATTACATCAAAGAATTATTGTGATATGGAGCAGTTAATATGTACTAGTTGATCCATAACTTAGTGGCTTTGAGTTTTTTTATTGAAGGTAGTCCAAATGAATATATTGATGTGCTTGAACTTAGTTTTCACTTGGCAATATGCCCGGTAAAGGTATCAGAGGAGAATAACCAAAAAAATCCTAAATCTATTGTAATTATGTCAATCAAGTCCTAAACTTTCTTCTTCTTCTTCTTCTTTTTTTTGCCAATTTAATCATAAACCATCTAGCCAATTTTGGCCAGCAGGCGCTGAGATGGACATCAGTTAGTGATGTCCATCCAATTGATGTTGAAGCAAACAATTTTTAATAATATTATATTTTTTATTAATTTTTCCTTTTTCCTTTTCTTTGTCTTTTTCTTTTCTTTTTCCTTTTTTTTCCTTTTATTCCTTCTTTACTTTTTCTCCCCACAATGGATGCCAAGGCTCTAGCGAGGCTCACTAGCCATTGGGCGAGGCCGCCTTTGCCCACAATTGAGGAGGCCATGGCAAGGCTAGCCTCACCCAGATCTAGGCAAAACCACCTTGCCCGTAGCCCCCAAGCCTCGCCCAAATCTAGGCAAGGCTGGGTAGGGGGCGACCCTCATCGACCACTGTAGGGAAAAGAAGTAGAGAAGGAAGAAAAGCAAAAAAAAATAAAAATATAAAAATATATTATCAAAAAGTGTCCACATTAGTGTTGGCTATTGGTTAAATTGACTGAATTAGCACAATTGGAAAAGGTTTATAACTGAATTGATTAAAAAAAGTTTTGGATGAATTGGTACAATTATAATAGATTTGGAATTTTTTTTTTTTGATAATTTTCCCAAGGTATCAGTCTACTAATGTCCACTCCAATAGGTACATCTTGTCTTTTCAGATTGTGGAAGTTTTTGCTTTCTTTTTATAGTGATCGAACCTCAAATTTCTGATTAATCTACCACCCACCCCTCGTTTCGAAAATGCTTCAATACTTTTCACTGACAATGAAGAATGTTCTTATCATTGCCAGCTTGGATTTCCTACAAGATTAGTGCCTCGTTTGTTTAGTTGAAAACATCACTTGAATTTGGGAGGACCGGTCGAGGTTGAAATCCTTTGAAGGTGGAAATGTGAAGGATGTCTAATAAGACCAATATATTAATGGTTCAAATAGGAGTATCCCTAAAGGCTGTTTAGCTTTGATTTATATCAAAATGTGTTGCGCAAGCAAAATATGGCAGACGATTATTGCCTTCTTTTTATGATCGTGATCACTCAGTAAGTTCATGAACAACTACTTCGATCATCCATGGATGATAGTTTCCTATTGCATAAAACACAGTTTCGCTCAGGATCTTAATCAAACGGTCTTTCTTTCACTTTGAAGACACAAACATTTACGTCTGTATATGTCAAGGATAAGATTTGAATTCCAACAATGTAGGACAAAGTTCTAACTAGAGCTTCCCTCTTCCAGTCTTCATTCTTTGGAATTATAGAAGCCTCATCATATCATATCTGCATTCAAGAGAAAAGGCCAATGATTCATCCAATGTCAAACTTGTTGGAGTACCAAAAATGAGAGAGAATTAGAAATTTTACTGGATATATTCGGCGTTGATTTTGACGGAGGGAGATTTGGAGATGGCGGAGAAGGCATTGGTGGATAAGAGAATGGTAGAGGGGCATTGAGATTTGGGGCAGTAATCCACGACGGTGACGTCCACCGTGCCATCCTTGCACGGCCTGTTGCTGCCGCTCAGGCACCGCAGCCGGTACCTCCACCCACAGGCTGCTCCAGTGTCCCACAACCGTTCGCTCACCGCCACGAACAGATTCCTCGGAGGAAACTGGTCTGCCCTGTACCCATTGCATCTGGTTGCTGCCCCTCAAAAGAAGATGACGAAGAAAAAAGATTATGACAGTCATATATTACCTATAGAAGTTATATCATGTGTGAATCTTTTTATTAAGAGAGATACTGGATATATGACGAGAAAGTATTATTCTGTTGTTTTTGTAGAGATATTTTATGAAATGTCGTGTGTCATTCTCGCCTTATTGGAAACTCAAACCTCTTGAATAATCAAGTATTGTATACTTACAAAAAATGCCCGACGTCACGTATGACCATATTTCCCATCTTTTTAGCCAGCATGCTAAACATATATTCATTGCACATATGATCCTATATTGTGAGTTTGGTTCAGCTTTGTAAATGGAGTTTGGGTATAATGCAAATGCTGTCCAAAGTCCTTTGGGGATATGCAAATTGTGTTTGGTAAAAACTCTTTGTAAAAAGATTTGAGTTCAAATAGTATGTTGGCAAAAAAAAAAAAAAATTGCGATGGGTTTTGGGTGTATATTTTTTATTTTATTTTTTATTTTTTTATTAAAATAGGATTCAAATTCTTTACTAGTTCCAATGAAGGGCTATGGCTGCCACAAGCCAGATTTAGTGCCGGTGGCCGTCAATTGAGGTGGCCTGACCTTTGGTGACCTCCAGCAAGGGTCGCGTGACCCAAGCGTGGTCTTCCTAAGGTTGGGTGACCTTAGGCAACTCAAGCTTGCCAAGCCTTCGCCAACCACTCGCCAGTCGCCCTTGCGTGAAGAAAATGAACAATTACAAGAAGAGATAGAATCAATAAACAAAAGAATTAATGAGGATAGTTTTGAAAGGAAAATAATATTTTAATATTAGTTTTAGCATTTCGCAAATGCCACTTCACAAGGCTGGGTAGAGTAACATTAAGGCTTTTTGCATTCCCAATACTAGCATTTGTCCGAAAGTTATTTCAAAATGATTGTCAAACCCTCCAATATTTCTCTAAGGGCTTTTGGAGGCAGAAAGTCCCTTTGAAAAGCTAAACCAAACGCAGCCTAAGTTCTGCTGACTGAATCAGTTTGAAGGACTGGAAGAGAGAAGAAGAAGAAGAAGAAGAAGAAGAAGAAGAAGAAGATATAACATGGGTTTGGACTAACGGGTGTACAGTGGATCATAGGAAGCAGTAGGGATTCCTACGTCTTAAAGATTACGTGATAGTCTTTATCTACTATAAAATAACAGTCTATTCTTAATCAAAAAAAATTAAATAATAAATAATTATAAATTGTTATGGGGTTCACTTTTCAAAAAAATTTACTTCGCATTAAACTGTTATTTTCACAGTAACTCAAATACTGTTATGCTAGCAAAGCTCTTCTAAGAACAAATAAGCTCATTTATTTCCTTATTAAGCTTAAGAGAACTACTATTGCCATTACAATCTGACCCATCTTTTTCGCAGCAAATTCGAAGCTAACTTGCAAATGTGGAAGACAAACTTGTTCAGCTTTGTCTATTTATAGTCCCTCTCCCATAATAACCAAAACGCATGATGAGCACATGTCGTTTACTTGCCGTTGGGAACTGAAAGACCGCATGCATATGCACTATCTTTCTGCGGGTCCACAATTTCTTTTACTTTCATAGGCTCGCTGGAGTTTTATCGTTTCGTCTCTTCCCCTTTGCGATGAATCAGAAGATGTTATCTTTACCGCTTGAGGTCTTCAACTTTATAGGTTGCTAATGCAAAATGTTACTATATTGCATCGCCCGTCATGCCTTCACCAGAAAGTGGTGAGGAGAGAACTTATGACTCCAAAAGGTGGGTTACAGCCGAAAACTAAAAGATAAAACCGCGGGAGTGGGAGTGCTTTCGCATGGATTGATCGATTATATAAAACCCTTCATCAGTTGATGATTCTCAAAGTAACATCCTATGCATCCACCACCCAATTTCACGAATTATGTAATAGTCTGTAGACAACGCGAGCAACTTTTTGGGAGCACGAGTACAGAACCCCATTGGTGGAAATTCAAGATTTCGAAACGTCACCTCGACATCTTAGGTATCCTTAAACATTTTCTTAGGTTTAGTCTTGGATAAGATGCATGTGCTGATCTCTGCTCATCTGGACATCATTTCCCTCCCACTTCAATGCAATCGACAAAGATCCTTGTTAGTGATTGTCGTGACCTACCCTCGAGAGGAGGGAACGGGTTTAGAGGTATTGCCTAAAAAACAGACCTAGGGCCCATGATTAGGCACGAGCTCTCCCAAGCCTATACCCCGCGTGACATTAGAATATTTTTAGGAATTTTGCAAAAAGGAGTCGCCACTAGCCTATTGGGATTGGCTAGAAACCAAGTGAGGCATGGGAGTATACATTGCTTCCTACACAACCAAAGAATCTAGGGTCGGAGACTTGATTACCCTAATTGACCAATTAGTGCCATGTCGGTACCTAATCTTGTTCATTTTAAAAGAAAATATTTTTGTCAAACAGTTTGAATTGATTTTATACCTATCCACTAACATGTAAGATGATCATGCAAGTGCGCAATTATTAAAGTAACAATCATAGCTACAAAGATCCTAATTACCATAAAATTAAACACGTACAATTAAACATAATTAGATATGCAAATTAAACATACGATATAATCAAAATACGAGCAAATAAAAGCCTAATTACACTAAAAACACAAGATATAGCAATTCCTAACAAAACCCTACATTTTTTAATTTTTGAAATTTTTTAAAATTTTCAATTTTAAATATTTTAAAAATATTTTTTCGAACTTTTTAAATTTTTTAAAATTTTTTAAATTTTCATTAATATTTTTAAAGAATAATTTTAATTTAAAAAAATGGGCGAACCGGTCCGGTTCGGTCCGACCCGACCCGAATTCGACCCAGTCGAGCAGGTTGAGCCCGATTCGAGTCAAGCTCGCCCGGGTCCAACCCGCTCGGCCCATAAGGGCCAAACCCGACCAAAGATGGTCAAATCCCTAACAAAAGCCCGCAAGCCCAGTCGACAAGCCCTAGCCCTCTAAAATTAAACAAGGCCCAAGGAAGAAATCTAAATTAATCCTAAAGCCCAAACCCCAATTCAGCCCAAAGATAAATCGCCCAAGCACGCAAGCCTAGCCAAGATCAAAACCCTACCCGGTTTGCGACCTGCACTCGACCCGATTTTTGGCCGAAACCCTAGGGCTTCTTGGCGGCGGTGACGACGGCAACGACGGGCTTGACGGCGGTGGCAACAGGCTTGACGGCGGAGGTGACGCGGCGGGTGGCAGCAGTGACACAGCGGATGGTGATGACCATGTCGGGGTCGGCGAACGGGGGCTCGGCTGTTGCAGATTGCACGGCGAGGGGACTCAGCAACCGGCTTCAAGCTGCTGGCATCGCGGGTTCGGGCACGGCGGAAGCATGGCAGCAAGCGCGCGGAGGTGCAGCATTGGCGATAGAGCTGGTTACAAGAGCGGCGGTGGCGCGCTGCTGCAACGGTTCCTGCGGCGTTGGCGACGGAAGATTGAGGCGGCTGCAGGTCGGGGGCGAAGCCGAGGCAACGGCGGCAAGTGGAGGTGCCAATGATCTGAACTCTGGCACCGACGACGACCAAGGCCACAGCGGGGGTGATGAACCCTATCACTCTCTCCCTCCAGCTCTCTCCCTCTTCCTCGAGCTCTCCCTACTTCCCTTCCTCCTTTTCCTCTTTCTCTGTTCCCCCCTGCTTCAAATCTAGGTTCCGGGGAAGATGGCGGCGAATGGCGTCAATTGGGTGGCTCGTCGGTGATGGTGGCGGTGGCTCGGAGGCTCCTACTCCTCCGCTTCCTCTACTGCACCTCCGCTCTCTTCTCTCTTAGTCTCCCTCTCCTTCTTTGTGCTACCCCCTCCTCTTTCCTCTCTTGCTCCTACCCCCACTTTTTCTTCCGCAGGTCTTGGGCGCAAAGATGACATGGAGGAGGGAGACAGCCGGTGCGAGCCAAATCGAAAGGAAAAATGGCCGAGCCAAAGGGAAAAAGGCTAGGCCCAACGCAGGGAGAAAGAGAGGCGAGCGGTGGACCAGGCCAAGCCTGGATCCGTCCCGACCTGACCTCTAAGCATTTTTCTTTCTTTCTTTCTTTTGTTGTTTTTGTTTTTTTTTTTTTTTTTTGGTTTCTTTGTTTTTTTTTTTTTTGTTTCTTTGTTTTTTTAGCGACTAATTCCTAATTTTGTATGTGATTAGGTCCTAAATAAATTGGTAAAATTTAGGTGTCAACAGCTGCCCATCTTTGAATGTAGTCTTGAAGAGATTGCATTCAAAGATAGAAGACACCCAAATTATTCCAACGAGAAAGAGACCTTGGGTGCATAGGCACACACCAAGTTGATGGAACGGATTCAGGGCTATGGAAGTGCGTTGTGTCAATAAGAGGAAGAAAGACCCCGGGCTATAGAAGCACACCGTGTCGTAAGAAGGAAGAGAGGGACTCCGGCTACAGAAACACTCCGTGTCATAAGAAGAATGAGAGGGACTCCGGGCTACGAAAGCACGCCATGTCATAAGAAGAAAGAAGACCTCGAGCTACAAAAACATGCTGTGTCATAAGAAGAAAGAGAAACCTCGGGCTATAAAAGCACGCCGTGTCATAAGAAGAAAGAAGACCCCGGGCTACAGAAGCACGCCGTGTCATAAGAAGAAAGAAAGACCCCGGGCTACAGAAGCATGCCGTGTCATAAGAAGAAAGAAGACCCCGGGCTACAGAAGCACGCCGTGTCATGAGAAGAAAGAGAGACCTCGAACTACAGAAGCATGCCGTGTCATAAGAAGAAAGAGAGACCCCGGGCTACAGAAGCACGCCGTGTCATAAGAAGAAGGAAGACCTCGGGCTACAAAAGCACGCCGTGTCATGAGAAGAAAGAGAGCCCCCGGGCTACAGAAGCACGCCGTGTCATGAGAAGAAAGAAAGACCCCAGGCTACAGAACCAAGCTGTGTCATGAGAAGAAAGAGAGACCCCGGGCTACAGAACCACACCGTGTCATAAGAAGAATGAAGACCCCGGACTACAGAAGCATGCCGTGTCATAAGGAAAAAGAAAGACCCCGGACTACAAAAGCACGCCATGTCATAAGAAGAAAGAAGACCCCAGGCTACAGAAGCACGTCATGTCATAAAAAGAAAGAGATGAAGTCTCACCGTGTAATAACAGATTTCAACAGTGTTGAAAGTACATGGTCTGAGGAAAACTCATGAACCTTTGTAAATGACATGGTTTAAGATGGACCATAAACCTTTAGAGATGGCATGGTTTAAGGTTAACCATGAACCTCTGGAGACGGCATGGTTTAAGGTTGACCATGAACCTTTGGAAACGGTATGGTTTAAGGCTGACCATGAACCCTTGGTTTTTAGGAAGCACTCGTTAACCCTTTGAAAGCTGCATGGCTTCACTGAGGAATCTTGTTCAAACTAAACTTGAGCAAATGTCATTAGGGACGTCATCAAGAGACTGCTTTAAAAAAAACATTTGATGTCAATCAACATCATGTAGCACAAAATTGTCATCTTGCTTGGGAATGTATCATTAATCATCAAATTCTCTAAGAGTCAAGTTCTTACTAGAATGGCTACAACTCGTGAAAAAGACTCATTAAGCATGCCAAACTAGAGCTTCTTAGTTAGAAAGGGTTTCTTACACACTCTCCATAAAATGGTTGCTTGATCTCATCCATTTGCATGGGAAGTAACTGATTGTTGAGGGTATCTCGCATAACCCATATCAAAGGCTTTCAGAAACATTCACGATGAGCACAATCTGATCGATCAAAAAGGTCTTTTGAAAGAACCGCAATATAAATTTGGTCATGGGCTTACACAAAGGGATTATTGCTTCGAGGTCAATAAAGGAACATTTGTCACTATCTTCATCAGGTTTACAAGTCGAGAACTTGAAAGATAAGACAATATATAATTACTTCCACTCCTTCAAACGGTAGCAGCTTCTTGGTGGTATTCTCATTTTAACTCAAATCATCCCAATCAGAAGAGACTTTGGAAGAGGGTTATAATGTTGGCTCGGGAGAGGCTCAAAAAGCTTAAAATTTTCAATAGGGTTTTTAAGAGTCGGTGATCATCATGGCATCGTGACCAGGTCACTCGACCTTTTGAAATCATTTGACTTTTGAAACACAGCACATCTCGGAAGTCCATTAACTAATCATTCCTGGATGGGAGCTTTGCTCCTCTCTCTAATTTCCTTTGCACTTGTGATGATTTTTTTACGCAAGTACTTGGACTTTGCTCATTTTTCTTTCACATAGGATGCGGTCTTTTGGCTCTTTTTCTTGACAGGCATTGGCCTTACTTTTACCAGGCACACTACTTTTTCATACCCCCTAGTTTTGTCGAACTTTTTGCTATTTGAACTTTTGGAGCTCTTATGACTTTCGAGATGCTTTTCACGTTTTCTCGTAACTGTCAATTGTATTTGGTCAATTCTTATACCTTGTCTTAGTGAAGGGAGATGATCATCGCTCGGGGTTCATAAATGAATAATCAAGCCCAAATTGATTAAAGCAATGGGTATCAGTGTTTGGGTAGAGAAGAAAATGCTCTTCTTCACCTTGGAATGAGTCAAGCTCTAATAAGAATTCCTTTGAAGCTATCACTAGAAGATTGATGCAAGTGAAAGTAATAGGATCTTTCTTAATCATTCCCTCTACAACACGACCATAACCTCCTATGCTGCCCCAATGTAGGGTCGTTCTTAACAGGGATACTTTGAAGGCTCATCTTTATTCGACCTAAAGGGGTAGCAAGAGATTAATGCAATGCTTGGATTTGATGAAGGAAATGCCTTTATCACTTCGATCTTTGTGCTCAATGCGAATGAATCATTTGTCCTAAGAGAATGTCGCTTTTCACTCAACTCTCAAAAGTGTTTGAAGAACGTGTTTGGAAATGGCTTGCCTTTCTTCATCCTAAGCACTTCTTGTTTGGCATGGTTAACGTCTCCATTTCACTCTGCCAAGATCATCTGAGTAGATCAATCTCCATAGGGAAATTTGATTCAAAATGAATAATCCACCAAACGAGAAAACAATTTCGAGATAAAAATGATGCTCAAAAAGTTTGTAAATTTTTTTTTCTTTTCTCAATCATTCATTTTTTTGCTTGTCTTTAAGAAAGCGCCAAAGGTTCTTTTTTGTAATGGAAATTCTCCTTTTTTTTTTTTTTTTTTTTTTTGAGAAGAGTGGTACTTACCTGCAGCATGGTAACTCGATAACCCTTTCACTTGCATTTGCCTTTAAGTGTCTGATGTCTTTCTTTTACTCGAGGGCAAACATTTGATGACCGATTCTCTTTTGTATACATCTAAATCTTGAAGTATTGTCTTAGTCTTACATACCACCAATAATCAGCTCCATGCAAATATTGGATGCCCAGAAGAGATGAAGATGGTGAGTAAATAACTTGATGGTGACATTTCCAATACAGCTTCGACAAAATAGATGAGTGCAAAAATCAATCCCCGTCCTAGCTTGAATGTCTTCTTATTTGTACGGTCAAATGAGAAAATGTTAGAGAGTGGCTATTATTCACATCCTGTGAGAAGAAGACAATGTCAATATATGAATGAGAGAATGATCTCTTAATGAGGTCGCCTCTTACAATGAAATCAAGGCGACGGTACATGCCCCACAATCCTTATTATGGGGTTTTAGTATTTTGCCAAGATTTTATCATAAGAGAAGACATCATTCAATAATCAATCCGCGGCCATCAATCGAATGTCCATTTTTATTCCAAAAGTTTCATATGCAAAAGTGTCATTGATTTTTGAAAGATTGATTTGTGATTTTACTCCTAGAAAAATGAAATGACTTCTATTTTGAGAAATTTGTACACAAAATGATTTGCATTTTAGTCCCAAAATGTGATAACGAGAGAATTTGATAAAAAAAAAATGCAATTTCAATTTTTGTGCCCCAATATAAAATCACAACTTGAAAGTTTTTTTTTCTTCAAAATGATTTCGAGCCCATAACTAGAAATTTAAACAAAACCATGTGTTCAATAGGGCCAAATCAAAGTGTTTAGAACTTGCATTCAATGTTCACTTTGTCAGCTGGGTTCACTCCTATGTGAAGGAAGCCCAATGAGTTGCAAGCCCAAAAAGGCTTGAGCCCATATGATAAGTTATATGAGGAAATAGGGTTTCTCACTATCTATATAAAGTGATAAGCGCAAAAGGAAATAGTAACAAGAGAAAAAGAGAAAGCGGAAAATCTTGGGTTTGAGGCAATATCTGATTTACATCATGCTGGCATCGGAGGTTGATTTGTGGTCTGATTGAGCTGAAATTTTGTCAGCATGTTCGTGGCGTAATTTTCTCGAATCTAAACGGTTTGATTTTCGTTTAAAGCTCCCCACATCAGGTTTTTCATTGATTGATCAAAACCTGCGTTTTTTATCAAATTTATCCTTGATCTCTTGTGAAATTCATGTGTATTGCCAAGAATTATGTTCTTGAGGTCTTTGCTGCTATTTGCTAGAGAAGAACAATTTTGTTGATAGTGAAGAATTTCTAGTGGACTCCGGTCTCGTGGTTTTTGATCTCCTCACATCGAGGAGGTTTTCCACGTAAAAAAATCGTCGTGTCCGCGTGCTTGGTATTTATTTTACTCTACTATATCGATTCCTATTAGGTTTACACAAGAGGGGAGATTATTTTATTCCACTACGTTGATTCGATATTATTCAAATTGTTACTATTCTCCCATCAGAGTGGTATCAGAGCTTCTGGTTATTGCTTGATTTTTCTGCCTTGTGTTAAACAATGGAAACGAATACGAGTAGAATGGTTACTCTAAATGGTTTGAATTATCATATTTGGAAAGGAAAGATGGAAGACCTTTTATATGTGAAAGATTTTTATTTTCCCGTATTTGCCAAGGAGAAACGAGAGAATAGAACTGATGCTGAATGGTCTATATTTCATCGTCAAGTGTGTGGTTATATTAGGCAGTGGGTGGATGATAATGTTTTGAACCATATTATTGAGGAAACACATCCACGCAGTTTATGGGATAAGCTCGAACAATTATATGCTCGAAAGACTGGGAATAATAAGTTATTTTTGATAAAACAAATTATAGCTCTGAGATATCAAGATGGTACTCGTTTGACTGATTATTTAAATTCTTTTCAAGAAATTATAAATCAGTTGGCTACGATGGGAATCAAGTTTGATGATGAGATACAAGCACTATGGTTGCTTGGTACTTTACCGGACTCCTTGGAGACGTTCCAAACATCTTTGTCTAATTCTACCCCAGATGGTACGATTACCATGGATTTGGCCAAGAGTAGTATTTTGAATGAAGAGATGAGAAGGAAGACACAAGGATCGTCCTCTTCACATTCTAATGCCTTAGTTGTTGAGAAAATGGGAAGAAGTGAGTCTCAAGGTCCGAGAAATAAAGATAAAAGTCGAGATAAAAGCAGAGGTAAGTATAATAAATTTGCTAATGTTGAGTGCTATTATTGTCATCAGAAGGGACATATTCAGAGGTTTTGTTGCCAGTTAAAAAAGGAGAAACAAAAGGAGAAAGGTAAAGAAAAGAAAAGTGATAATGACAGTGATGACAATCGTATTGCTGCACTTAAAGAAGACTTTCTCACTATTTTTTATGGTGATGTGGTGAATTTTGTTTCTCATGAGACCAATTGGGTAATTGATAGTGGTGCATCCGTTCATGCTACGTCTCGTAGGGATTTCTTTACATCATACAAGTCAGGTGACTTCGGATCCGTGAAGATGGGAAACAATGGGCTAGCTCAAGCTATAGACATCGATGATGTGTGCCTAGAAATCAGCAATGGCACAAGATTAGTATTGAATAATGTTAAACATATACCCGATATCCGCTTGAATTTGATTTCTGTAGGCAAGTTGGATGATGAGGGGTATTGCAGCACTTTCAGTAATGGTCAATGGAAGCTCATTAAAGGTTATCTTGTTGTGGCTAGAGGTGAAAAATATTCTTCGTTGTACATTATGCATGCAAAGTTGTCCACAAACAAAATTAATGCAGTAGACAACAAGGATGTAGCTAAGTTATGGCATAAGAGGCTCATTCACATCAGTGAGAAGGGTTTGTCAATATTGGCCAAGAAGAAGCTCCTTTCAGGATTGAAAAGTTCGGCGCTAAAGAAGTGTGCTCACTGTTTAGCAGGAAAACATAACAGAGTTGCATTTAAAAGCTCCCCTCCTTCAAGAAAGTCAGGTATATTGGATTTAATGCATTCTGATGTTTGCGGTCCTATGAAAACAAAATCACTTGGTGGTTCTATTTATTTTGTTACCTTTATAGATGATTTTTTAAGGAAATTTGGATTCATACCTTGAAAACTAAAGATCAAGTGTTAGATGCTTTTAAGCAATTTCAGGCTTAGTTGGGAGACAAACTAGAAAAAAATTGAAATGCATCAGAACTGATAACGGAGGAGAGTATATTGGACCTTTTGATGAGTATTGTAGACAACAAGGTATTCGACATCAAAAGACACCTCCCAAGACGCCTCAGTTAAATGGCTTAGCTGAGAGAATGAACAAAATATTGGTTGAAAAGGTAAGATGCTTACTTTCACGGTCAAAGCTACCTAGATCCTTTTAGGGTGAGGCTTTAAGTACAGTTGTGCATGTATTAAATCTTACTCCATGCATTCGTTTAGAGTTTGATGTTCCTAATAGAGTTTGGACAAGCAAAGATATTTCTTATGATTATTTGCGTGTCTTTGGGTGCAAAGTATTTGTGCATATTCCCAAAGATGAGAGGTCTAAACTTGATGTGAAAACACGACAATGCATATTTATTAGTTATGGATAGGATATGCTTTGTTACAAATTTTATGATCCGGTTGAAAAAAAAATTGTAAGAAGCAGAGACGTTGTGTTTATGGAAGATCAAACAATAGAGGATATTGAGAAAGCAGAGATAATTTCAGCACCACAGGTTAGTGATAATTTGGTTGATTTGGATCCAATTCCTTTTACAAATATTCCTACACAGGTTGATGAAGAGCAGCAGGAAGTCAATGATCCAAATAACGCACATGTTCCTGAACATGTTGAAACAGACAATAATATTCCTGAACCAGAGACTCAATTAGATGTTTCACTGGATGTTCAAGTCTGGAGATCCGTTAGAGACCGACGACCTTCCACCAGGTATTCTGAAGATGAGTATGTATTATTGATTGATGCAGGTGAACCAGAGTGTTATGCAGAAGCAATTGAAGATGAGTACAAAAGCAATTGGTTTGATGCTATGCAAGATGACATGCAGTCACTTTATGATAATCATACTTTTGAGTTTGTGAAGTTACCTAAAGGTAAAAGAGCTTTGAAGAACAAGTGGGTAAATAGGTTGAAGCAAGATGAACATACTTCACTACCACGGTACAAAGCTAGATTGGTTGTTAAGGGATTCGGTCAGAGAAAGTGTATTGATTTTGATGATATATTTTCTCCGGTAGTGAAAATGTCTTCTATCCGTGTGGTACTAGGCTTAGCAGCTACCCTAGATTTGGAAATTGAGCAAATGGATGTCAAAACAGCCTTCTTACATTGTGACTTGAAGGAAGAGATATACATGGAACAACCTGAGGGTTTAAAGTGAAAGGGAAAGAGGATTATATGTGCAAATTGAAGAAAAATCTCTATGGCCTAAAACAAGCACCGAGGCAATGGTACAAAAAGTTTGCGTCAGTTATGACATAATAGGGCTATAAGAAAACTTCATTGGATAACTGTGTGTTTGTCCAAAAAAATTCTGATGATGACTTTATTATTCTCTTGCTTTATGTTGATGATATGCTAATTGTTAGGCAGGAATGCTTCAAGAATTGAGTTATTGAAGAAACAATTGAGCAAGTCTTTTGCCATGAAAGACTTGGGCTCGCCATGAAAGACTTGGGCTCGGCGAAGCAAATTCTTGGCATTAGAATTACCCGAGATAGAGATGCTAAGAAGTTATTTTTGTCGCAAGAGAAATATATCGAGAAGATCCTTCAGAAATTTTACATGGACAAGGCTAAAGTGGTTAGTACTCCTCTTGCTGCCCACTTTAAGTTAAATATGAAGCAAAGTCCTATGACTGATAAAGAGAAAAAAGATATGGAAAGTGTTCCATATGCCTCAGCTGTAGGAAGTTTAATGTATGCGATGGTATGTACACGCCCAGATTTGGCGCATGCAATTGGCGTTGTTAGTCGCTATTTGTCAAATCCAAGCAGAGAGCATTAAAATACAATGAAGTGATTATGAGGTATCTTCGAGGAACTTCAAATTTGAAACTTAGTTTCAAGACCGGGAAACTTGAGTTAGTTGAATACACAGATTCCGACTTGGCAAGAGATATTGATACCCGTAAATCTACTTCTGGTTATTTGATTTCTTTTGCAGGTGGAGCTGTGTCATGAAAGTCAAGATTGCATAAATGTGTTGTACTTTCTACAACTGAAGCTGAATTTATTGCAGTGATTGAAGCTTGTAAAGAGATGTTATGGATGAAGAAGTTCTTAGAAGAACTTGGGTTCAAGCAAAAGACGTATGTGCTATTTTGTGATAATCAAAGCGCAATTCATCTTGGTAAGAATTCATCTTTTCATTCTAGATCAAAACATATTGATGTTAGATATCATTGGATAAGGGATGTTCAAGATGAAAAGTTGTTGGAACTTGAGAAAATTCATATGAATCATAATGGCTCTGATATGATGACGAAGACTCTACCAAGAGATAAGCTTGAACATTGTCAATTGATAGCAGGGATGGTGAATCCCTCCACATTATCGTGAGGGGGAGATTTGTTAACTGGGTTCACTCCTATGTGGAGGAAGCCCAATGAGTTGAAAGCCCAAAAAGGACTTGAGCCCATATGATAAGTTATATGAGGAAATAGGGTTTCTCACTATCTATATAAAGTGATAGGCGCTAAAGGAAATAGTAACAAGAGAAAAAGATAAAGCAGAAATTTGGGGTTTGGGCAATATCTGATTTACATCAAGCTGGCATCGGAGGTCGATTCATGGTCCGATTGAGCTGAAATTTTGTCAGCATGTTCGTGGCGCAATTTTCTCAAATCTGACCGGTTTGATTTTTGTTTGAAGCTCCCCACATCAAGTTTTTCGTGGATTGATTAAAACCTGCGTTTTTTGATCAGATTTATCATTGATCTCTCGTGAAATTCATGTGTATTGCCAAGAATTATGTTCTTGAGGACTTTGCTGCTATGTACCTCTAGTATTTGCTAGAGAAGA
The DNA here is from genome assembly GCA_016097605.1 of Eucalyptus guilfoylei. Lineage (NCBI taxonomy): Eukaryota > Viridiplantae > Streptophyta > Magnoliopsida > Myrtales > Myrtaceae > Eucalyptus > Eucalyptus guilfoylei. The sequence goes on from CM027862.1 coordinate 29,717,830, forward strand.
ACAATTTTGTTGATAATGAAGAATTTATGGTGGATTCCGGTCCCGTGGTTTTTTATCTCCTCACATCGAGAAGATTTTCCACGTAAAAAAATTGTCTTGTGTCTGCGTGTTTGGTATTTATTTTATTCTACTATACCGATTCCTATTAGGTTTACACATGAGAGGGGATTATTTTTTTCCGTTGCGTTGATTCGATATTGTTCAAATTGTTACTATTCTCCCATCACACTTGTCAAACGTGATTGCCAATTTTTTCAATTATAAGCCTAGAGCACCGAGGGCAATCGATTGATGTTCGCATTTCAAGATGGAAGTTCAATATAGAATGAGCAAATAAAAAGGAAAATTATACTTACAATAGGTGCCAACCTTTGTCTCTATTTTTTTTTTCAATTACATAGACATGCACATGGGATGTGATTCGATTTCTACTCTATACGGCTCAAAATGAAGCCATGAGATTACCGGGCTGAACCAACATGATCGTGGTTAGGTCGGGGTTCTCATGACTCCGACTTTCTCAAAGAGTTGACCAGTGTCGCGTGATTGTCGACCAGGGTGGAACTCTTGACATTAAGAAGGAAATTTCAGGATTGAGATGGGTGACTCGTACTACATGATCGTAGTCGGAGTGGTATCCACCTCAACACCATCCTAAGAAATCCTATGCAACCCAGGTCCGGCGGCAGGTAGTGTGTGCTATGGTGTAGTGTAATGCAAAGGATACATGTGTAAAGCAGATTCCTTGGTTATTTATCATATGAAGCTACCTTGGCAACAAAAGACATGATGGTACTGGTGTTGTCATCAGGATGTTTATGCTTGTACAGCTTGTATGTCTTTATTCCTTATTGAAACAAACCTTCCAACCTTGGCTCGCATTCACATCAAACCCTGCGTGCAAGAGAAAGTCCTGATAAGCATGATCATGAAACTTATTCTGCCTCTAGATTGAGAGAAAGACAAGATATTTTTACTGTGTATATTCAACATTGATCTTGGCATCCGAGTATCTTGAGATAGCATTGAAAGCCTTGTTAGATAGGGTCATTGCTGCAGGGCACACATTGCTTCGACAGAAATTGACCACTTCAACAAAGATGGTTGCTTCTCTGCAGGGCCTCTTTGGTCCACTGATGCATCTCACTCGATACCGCCGTCCACAGGCTGCTCCATTGTCCCATAAGCCATCGCTCGCTGCAATGAAATACCCTCCTTCAGGGAACTAATCCGGGTCGTATCCCTTGCACCTTGTGGCTACACATTAAGACCAGAAAAAATCAACAAAGCCAAAGTAAGTTTTTCTTATGCACCCTTTTCAGATTACATGCAGGAGGTAGGATACTACAAGAAATTTCTCATGTTGCAAATTGTTCTAGTTGATTTATGAGCATCATTAATAAGGTTTGTGGGTCATAAATTCCATCAAAGGTTTCTTTCTATTTTCTTCTCTTCCCCCATCTTGACATTTGACTGCACAGTTACACAAGAGAGTTAGGGATTGTTGCAACTATGACCTAGGCCCAATGTGTGAGGGGAAGATTGTTAAGATTGTTCCACATCGATTGTGGAAGGGATTGGTGATCGATTTATAAGTGTAAGGAAAAGTCTCGCTCTTTGAGCTAACTTTTGGAGTGAGAGAGGTCAAGATCACCCAACACAAAGTGATGGCAGAGCTTTGGTTATTGCAATGCTGAATGAAGGTAAAATAAGAAAGATGTCAGAACAAGAAAATAGAATTGACTTTGTACTTACGCAAATATGGCGGATCATAAGACATGGCAGTTCCTACATCCCCATGAACTCTCAGAATAACTAAGCACAAGATTATTAGACTGAGACTTGGAATGAGTGACTTCATATTGTTATTGCTAGTATAGCATTAGCACAGAGCCTAGACAGAGGTTGGTAGAGAGAAGGCTTGTGGTTCTTAAGCAATCTCCCGTTTTGATCTTATTTATACCAATTGAGTCTTGTCCATGCTTAGATTTAGTACTCTCTCTCTCTCTTCTCTCTCTCTCTCTCTCTCCGCACAAAGATGACTTTTTATTGGTTTTTTGTCATCTATGCTATCTGAAGCTCTAATCTTATACGTTTTCAATTTCTGTTTCCATGCCTTTTTGTTTAGCTGGAACTGATGTCATCTCCACCTTCCTAATACAACCCGTTGGAGGCTAGCTCTACATATGACAAATTTTATAGTATTAGAAATGCAAAAGGTTTACGGGGAAAACTAGATGATTTCATTCAATTTTACACATCCTCAAGATGGTTCCATCTAAAATTGCAACTTCTATATAATTAGACCTTTGCATTCACAAAGCATAAGGCACTCCTTTTAAACTGATGCTACCACCTTTATTATCTTGGCCATAAACTAATGCGACCACTTAGAGATAATTGTTCGGCCTCTACAGATTTGATCAGCTGACGACCCCCCAATATACTATGAGGAACTGCTCCAATGTGCATGAGGTGCTGTCATGTTTCAATTAGTAGTATTCACTAAATAGCTCAACACAAAAATGGCATGAAGTCTAATAAAGTTAATGGCATATGTGATGAGAAAATGATGAAGAGATCAAATCGAATTGCCCCAGCGGCAGCAGGGGCGGCGGCGGCGGCTCAGTGATTGAGTAAAACACCTCTCGTTGATTGATCTTGGTGGATGTGTAAGCTAGAAGCAAAAGCTGCTTTGAACTTCGGCTAATGGGTTGATGAGTGATCTGGTGGGCGAACAAGAGTAGGTCTGGAAATGCGCATGCGACTTTCACTACTAATAATAGAGAAAGATTTGACGGCTCTCTCATCGGAAGTCCAGGTTATAGCCTGAAATATGTCAAATCATTTTTTATTAGAGAAGCGCGTTCAATCCTTGACATAATGAGCATTATCTGCGAAAACCATCGTGTTAAGCAACAGTGTGTGGAGTAGGAAATTATCATTGTCCACCCTTTAGTGAGATCATAGCTGGAGGTTTTATCATGAACCTGTTTGCAATTCCTTTATATTATGTTAAAATGTATTACATCGAAGAATTGATATGATATAGAGCAACTAATATATACTAACTAGTCCATAACTTAGTGGCTTTATGTCTTTTATTGAAGGCGATCCAACTGAATATATTGACGTACTCGAAGTTGGTTTTCACTTGACAATCTACCCAATAAAGTTATTAAGGAAGAATTATCAAAAATGTTATAAACCTATTGTAATTGTGTAAATTCAATCCTAAACTTTTTTTTTTTTTTGCCAATTCAATCATAAACATTTTGAATTGTGTTAATTCAATCCATACTAGTCAATTTTGGTCGACTGGTATTAACATAAACGCCTATTGGCGCCGTTTGTCCGGTTAATGTTAACGTGAACAATTTTTAATAATATTTTATTTTATATTAATCTTTTTCTTTTCTTTTTCTTTTTTTTCTTTTTCTTTTTCTTTTCTTTATTTTCTTCTTTTCTTCCTTCTTTGCTTTTTTTCCCCCACAATGGATGGCAAGGCTCTAGCAAGGCTCGCCAGCCACTATGCAAGGGCCGTGAAGCCCTCGCCAACTACTGATGGGGTGGCTTCACCCAGATCTGGGTGTGGCCTCCTTCGCCAGGGAAAGGTGGCCATGGCTCACCAACCACGGTCGAGGCCACCTTCACCCGCTGCCCAAGTGGCCATGGCAAGGCTAGCCTTGCCCAAATCTAGGTGAAGCCGCCTTGCCCGCAACCTCTAGGCCTCACCCAAATCTAGGCAAGGATAGGCAAGGGCCGTGACCCTCGCCAGCCACTATGGGGAAAAGAAGCAAAAAGGAAGAAAATAAAAAATGAAAAGGAAACAAAAAATAAAAAATAAAAAATAATAAAAAACTCAAAAAGTAAAATATGGTTGAAAATTATCCACGTCGGCACTGCCGGCCAAAATTGACTAGATTGATTAAATTGGCATATTCGTAAAATATTTATGATTGAATTGACCAATTGCAAAAAGTTTAAGACTAAATTGACACAATTATGAAAGGTTTAGGACTAAATTGACACAATTGTAATAGGTTTAGAATTTTTTTGATAATTTTCCCTAATTTCAGTCTACTAATGTGCACTCCAATATATACATCATGTTTTTTCAGATGGTGGAAGCTTTGGTTTTCTCTTCATTGTGAGTGAACATTGGACTTCTAATTAATCTACTACCCACCCCTCATTCCGAAAATGCTTCAATACTTTTCACTAACAATGAAGAATGTTCTTATTATTGCCTGCTTGGATTTCCTACAGGATTAATGCCTTGTTTGTTTAGTCGAAAACATCACTTGAATTTTGGAGGACCGGTCGAGGTTAAATTTCTTTGAAGGTAGAAATGTGAAGATATCTATTAATGGTTGAAATAGGAGTATCTCTAAAGGTTGTTTAGCTTTGATTTATGTGGAAATGTGTCTTGCCATATCGAATAGCAACAAAATATGGCACACGATTGTTTCTTTCATTTTATGGTCGTGATGATTCAGTAGTTCGTGAACAACTACTTCGATGGCGAGTCCATGAATGATCGTTTCCTATTGCACATAACAGAATTTCGCTCAGGAGCTTAACCAAACGGTCTTTCTTTCACTTTGAAGATGCAAACATCTACATATGTCAAGGATAACATTTGAATTCTGATAATGTAGGACAAAGTTCTAGGCTTTTATATTTACTTGGAAAACCCACTTTGCGAAAGAGAAAGCTTAATTTTCAGGAAAAAGAGTTTTACTAGCATGTAATGCTTCCCTTAACAATATTTTCATGCATCAGAGATTGAATTTGAGTATGTTGTCGCTAATCAACCGCCCCGACAACTGTTGAAGCTCCATCCCTAACTGTCGTATGGCGAGTAAAGTAGTAAAATAAAATGACCGATTGTTCAACCGTTATGTGATGTAGAGTTACATGGAAACAACCTAAAGCAATTAATCCATCAATACCTTATGACTTGTAACTTTTGGTAAAATAATTTTATTTTATTTTTAAATGAGAAACAGTTGATCAATTACCAAGTTTGGATCCATTACATGCACCTCCCGAACCGACAGATCATTAGATTGGATGCATCTGAAGTTAACCATCATTCACCTTAGTTTTGTGGTGAGAAGTACATGGTTGTCTATCCCATTACCACCCTCCCTCATCTACTTTTCCAACTGTCCAAGTGGGGTCTATTGGCTGCAAACTAATCAGTAATCAGTGATCACCACCTTATTTGGGTCATTTCTGTTGTTGGGCCTTGGGAGAAATGAACATGGGCTCCAACTACTGCACGGGATTCTCTCTCGCTTTTAAATTTTTCGGCCGTCCCTAACCTAGCTTTCATTTTACTTCTTTGGCCGGTCGTCCTACTTGGCTCTATCTAGGATTTGACAAAAGTGAACACTCGCTCAACTGATGCGGCAGTCCCTAGAGGACGTCTCGAATCTTAGAGCGTAAACACAAGCCAGCCAGCTTTCGAGCGATGGTGGTCCATGGTCGAGGCAACTTGTTCTGATTTCTTCTAATTTCAAAGGGAAGGAGTTAAGTCTAGAGTTTTATCATGTTGTGACGCAACGTCGCATGATATGATAATGACTATCAACGTCTTAGAGCAGAAAGCTGCATAAACCAGGTGAAGGATGGTGTCCTATGTTTTATAATTCTTTTGACTGCAAAAGTGCACAAGTATGCAACCAGTATTTCATCTTTGTCTGATTGCGATGTTAAGTGCTGTTAAATTCAAAGCAAGTTACTATATTCTGAGATGATTTTCTATCATATTGTTGTTGAGATGTCAACCATGCAAAGTGCAGGATCATTTTTTTCTGGCCTTTAGATGGAAGTTCTCAGAAGGAATTCCAGAGGATGTGGCATGAGATAACAAGCAAGTCAGGTGGCCAAATAACTTCCACGACTCCAGGAGCGATGTTTGGAAGATCCTCCATTTGTTAAGTAGTAGCATGTCTGCAGTTTGATGAAAATGCTGTAATGAATAAATCATAAGAGAACACTGGAGGTTCCAGAAAGCTACAATGGAGTGGCACGGTTTACATTTGAGTATCTATGCGGTCGGCCGGTATGGTATTTTCCTCCCTTTGAGATTTCGTTACTCTATGTTATCAGTCTGACATCCAGTAAGTTTCTTATTCGGGATCTTGTTTTACATGCATGATGCACAGCAGAGCTCTGTTATTTAGCAGCATGATGTGAACCTTTTTGTAAGAGTGAATTATCAAAATCCACGACTTGAACAAGACAGAGAAAAATGGAAGAAGGGAGCTAACTGCCTAACTAAGAAGAAACAACAATGTAAACACTGCTGAGTACAGTCTCTAGGAATGCTAATCGGATATGTTGTCTAATTTTGCTTTCTTTTAGAAAAGGGATAAAGGCAACATATGTTCCTGAACTTTTTGAAATTGTTTGAGGAGGTCCCTGAACCTTTTTTGGTTTGTGCAATCGATTCTTTAAAGATAGGCTTTTTTGTTCGAGTTGTGGAAATGCCGACGAGGACAGACACATTAGCGTTACATTAATGCTAACAAGACAAATTAATGCTTGCATATGATTTTCTTGTGTGGACCGGATAACATGTCCGAAAATTTACAATAACAAAAAACCAAACCCTAAGAGAGAAAAAGAGAGAAGAAGGGAGAGGCAGCAAGGGGCAATGGTGGCACCCCTCTCATACCAACAAGGGCTCGGTCTCCCTTGCCTACTACCGTCGGAGTCAGGCCAACCCAGGCGATACAGGGTCGCACAATCTAGGCCAAATCTGGCCTGGGGTTGCGCATGTCATGCCCATTCTAGGTGGCACGACCCAAACTGCTGATCACTGAGGTTGCCCAAGCTAGGATCATATTTCCTTTTTTATAAATATTTTTACAATATTTATTTTGTTCTTTACTATTCAATAAATGTGGTGTTAGAAAATCCAATCCAAAAACTTGAGCAGATAAATATAAACAGCATTTAGGACCGGAATAAGCGGATAAATATAAAACTTTGATGCTATGTTAGAAAGTCAAACCCAAAAAGCTTAAATCAATAAGTGGAGAGAGATCACATGAATATAAAGAGCATTTAGAGCCCATTGTCAAGAGATATGGGATAATATTTCAACATATGATATCCTTGTTTATATTTTGAATGCCATCAAGGGCACCTTGTCAACATTTGACGGCAACTTAGCGGCCACGACAGCATTTCCTTCCATAATTTTGATGGAAGGACCAAGTAGAAAATGAAAAGCATATAGTTCAAGGACCCAAGTCATACCAAAAAAAAAAAGTTTGAAGACCTGATTGAATAATTTGGAAAAGTTGGGGGACCTCTTATGTCTTTATTCCTTTTGAAAAATTGTAGTTGCTGATGTTAAAGCACTAAGAGTAGAATCTCTTGATGATTTATAGAAAATGAAATAGTTCTACATCATCTCCATTCCCTTGTTCCATATGCAAGGAAGTTAATTAATCATGTCAATCTAATACTTTAGTGGAAGTCTTATAATGTTCTCTTTACCTTCATTTTAAGGACAATGTTTCTAAACTTTTTTTCAAGTTAAGTCCTCTAGCCTTCTTTTTTCATGTCAGGCTTGTTGCTTTTGTTGAAGGTTTTTTCCTGTCGTGCACAGCTGGGAGCTGCAGATTACATTGCAGTTGCTAGGAACTATCACACTGTCTTCATATCTGACATTCCAAAAATGAGCATGCGCATCCGTATCTGACATTCCAAAAATGAGCATGCGCATCCGTGATAAGGTACATCACCATTTTCCAAGTACTGACTCTATTTATTCTAGAAATACTGCTTCATGGAATGTCTTATGTATGGCGAACAATGGTATCGAGTCCCGATAAGATGGAAGTACAACATTGTCTGATCGGACATGCAGATGAAAATGTAACAAACTCATATGTTGAAAATTTTATGTGTGGGTAGACAAATGTGCACCCTTCAAATTTTGTTAATATATTGAGTCTTTAATTATGTACCTATCTCTCAACAAGACAATAAGATATTTTTGCTAATCTTACCCACGTTTATGCAACATTTCTCATGGAATTATCTACTCACAAATTTTAGGCAAGGAAGTTTAACACCCTCGTCAATGAGCTAGACAACCATCACTGCCGCCTAGTTTGCTCTACCACCTTTTGTATTGATGATTTATTTCAAGGAACTGAAGATGTTACTCTGTTTGATTTGGGGATGTAAGTCCTTTTTCAGTTAGATATGTTAGAGTATAAGGGTAAAATAGTCTTTAGTCTGAAACTAGTGTTGAAGATAGATCTTTAGCTCAGCTATACCAGCCAAGTCATCTCCCGTGATGATAACATCATCAACATATACAATAAAGAACAATTTGCCTCCCCCTAAATGTTTATAAAAGAAAGAGTGATCATTTTCACATCTCGACATTCCAAAAGAAAGTATGGCCTCAGAAAATCTTCCAAACCATACCCGTGGAGATTGCTTCAAACCATATAAAGATTTTTTTAAATTTGCAAAGTAGTCCCTTAGACTCTCCCAGAGCAACAAATCCCGGAAGTTGCTCCATATAAACTTCCTCATTAAGAGTACTATGCAAGAAAGAATTCTTAACATCAAGCTTAAATAAGGGCCAATTATTTGTGGCAGCAAGAGAGATCAAAATTTGAATAGAAGTAAGTTGGGCAACAAGTCTCGCTTTTAAATAAGCAAGAGAACCATCAGGATTGACCTTCACGGCATACACCCATCGACAACCAATAGTAGTTTTGCCTAAAGGAAAAGATACCAAATCCCATGTTTGATTCATTTCAAGAGCCTTTAATTCTTCTTCCATTGCTGTCCTCCAGTCGGAACTTTGCAATGCTTCAGCTACAGACTTAGGGACAGGATGTTGTTCAACAGTAGATAAAAATGACCAAAAAGAAGGAGACACAAAAGAGTAAGAGATAAAATTTGCAATAGAATGTTGAGAACAGGCATGTGTACCTTTTTGATGAGCAATAGGAAGATCAAGATCAGATACAAGAGAAGAGTCTATTGGTGAATCTAACACAAAAGATGACATAGTAGTGACAGGAGAAAGGGGGGGAGCAGTAGCTACTCGAGGACGTTGAGTATAAACTTGGAGAGGAGGCGGTCCCTGTGGAGATACTAGTGAAATTGTTGAAGTAGTAGATCGAATGGTGGTCACATATAAGTCTTCATCCAATTCAGACACGGTAATTGGAACATCATGATAAGGAGTGGATTCAAAGAATATGACATCAGCAGTTATAAAGTATTTTCTCAATGATGGAGAATAACAACGATGCCCCTTTTGAATATGGGAATAACTCATAAACACACACTTGATGGCCTTTGGATCAAGTTTTGATATTCCAGGTTGATGATCACGAACAAAACAAACGCAACCAAAAATTCGAGGTGGTAAGATAAACAATGGCTCATTTGTAAACAAAGTAGAAAATGGGATGCCACCTCACAACATAGAAGAGGGCATGCGATTAATAAGATAGCATGCAGTTAGAACAGCATCAGACCTAAAGATTTTAGGGACCTTCATCTCAAATAACATGGATCTAGTAACTTCCAACAAATGTTGATTCTTTCTTTCCCAACATTATTCTGTTGAGGTGTATCAGGACAAGAAGATTCATGGATCATACCATGCTGAGTCATAAAATCAAAGAATGGTGTAGAAAAGTACTCCTTAGCATTCTTAGAACTCAAAACTTTAACATGTACACCAAATTGAGTATGAATTTCAGATATAAATACACGAAATATAGAAAATAATTATGGATGACTTTTCATTAAATATAACCAAGTGACTCTTGAGTAGTCATCAACAAAAGCGACAAAATATCGGAAGCCCAAATTGGAAACCACATGACAAGGACCCCAATTATCTTAATGAACTAACAAAAAAGGAGACGCTGCTCGTTTAACAACTCGAGGCGGATAGCTAATATGATGTAATTTGCCAAGTTGGCATGACTCACATTCTAAACTAGAAAGAGAACGAAAACTAGAATCTAACTTCTGAAGATCATGTAAAGAATGATGACCAAGATAACAATGAATCTGATGTGGTGATGTAACACTAGGCAAAGCAATTGATGGAGCGTCTTCCAGCACATACGACCCCCTGCCTCATATCTGCTACCAATCGTCCTCTTCATAGCCAGATTTTGAAAAATACAAGAATCAAGGTAGAATGTCACTGAACACTAAAAGTTTTTAGTTAATTTACTGACTAACATGAGGTTAAATGGAAATTATGGAAGATAAAGCACTAAGGACAATGGCAATGAAGGAGTTGGGTAAACAATGCCAACCCCCTTAACATGTGTGGATGATCTATCAGCTAAGGTAACTATAGATGAAGATGGAGTAAGAGATGAAAATATATCTAAAAGGCCTGACATGTGATCAAAAGCCCCTGAATCAATGACCCAAGGACGAGAAGTAGCCGAAAGACATGCAGTAGCATTACTTGTCTAAACCAAAGTAGCAATGGAAGCAGGCTGTGAAATCTAAAACTAGTTATATCGGGCAAATTCCTCTTTAGACATAACAACTACCTTGCCTTTAGAAGATTGTGGAGAAGGGTCGGCACTGGATGCAATATTCGCAAATTGTTGCTGCTGCCCTAGTCTTCCATGTAATTTGTAGCGAAATTTCTGAATATGACTAGGTTTCCACAATAATGACATGTCCATGTGGCCCCTAAGGTATCGGCAAACATATAAGATTGTCTATTATTATTCTGCTGACCTTGGCCTTTTCCTGTTCCTGTGCCTCAACCTCCCCCTCGGCCACCACGTCCGCCATATCCTCCACGACTTCCTCCATCATTCCTAATACCACTGCCAATCACAAGAGCTGAACTATCCTATATAGATAAAATAAAACCCTAAAGCTCCTAAAGACTATTTTACCCTTATAATCTAACAAGATTATTATTCCATCCGTTGCAATCCAAAGACATTGGCACAGATGCAGTCTTCAAGCTTCAAGTGTCCTGATTTTCTCATAATTAAAGTTCTTTGACTGAAATGGTTTGGTCATGCCTCATAATTTAGCAACTCATCTTTTTAAAGTGCAAAACAACATCTACATGGACCTGTTTTCCTGCAGTTTTCTTGTCATTTCATTTGTGTATCCTAGGCCTATATTCCATTCCATGGAGATATATCCTATATTATTGAGAACCTCTAAAAGAAACAAATGTTGGCACGGTAGCATGTGTGCTTCCATTACTTTAATGATTTAAAGGATTTGCATCCTATAATCTTCATGTTCGTGATGCAATATGACATTTTGAGTGATCCTAACTTATTCAAATGAGAAAACACTGGGTGCATGGAAAGAAAGAACGATAATGTCTTGAACAGAAGCCCTGGTTAAGAATGCTATATGTGGTATCTATGTCCCAGAACCTTGCTGTAGGAACTATGGAGTCTAGAACCAGGAATCAGTAGCCACTGCAAACTCAATACTTCCTATTTTCAATGTTCTAGATTTTTCTTTTCTACAGCTGTTTTGCTTGTCTTAAGTTGATGAAATTGTTGTGCTGGCGTAACAAGAATTTTGCAGCCATAAAATATTTCCCTGCATAAAGTTTGATGCTTGGTGGCTTGACTAAAAACTATGAACGTAGCATTGTTTGTGTATATTTGCCTTGCCGAGCTTTCAATTTGAAACGGAGATGGAAGTAAACTTCGCCACCATGTCTTAGCAGAAGGCAATGTGAGTTCCGGAGGTGCGCCAACTGGGATCATATCCATGCTATCTAGTCAAGAAGAAATGCTTGCTTTTCCCAAGCAGTAAGTGATACTTTGATCTCCCTCCCTCCCTCCCTCCCTTTATCTTTCTCTGCTCTTCTTGGTCAAGACTCTAGCTGGAAACTATTACGGTTTTTATCTTGCTACTTGCTCAAGGGTGCAGAGCTGCTTTCATTGGGCAGAGTACACTTTTATTGAATGTGATATCATCTCCCGATTTGAAGTTGACGCCATTGCATAAGATATCACTGAAATACTAGTGAGAGAGCAACAAAAAAAAAAAAGTGAACTGTTTTAATCTCACAACTGCACAAAATTTGCTAGTGAACTGAGCTCTACTTTCTTGCTTGTTTTAGGTTTTTGTGACTGCTTTTTCTTAATATTGATGCATATGCCATTGGATGGATGATTTGGATCCAATCTAATCTTGTACTATCGGATCTATGCTAGATCATTTTCTTCGGCTCTGACTTTCCAATAGCACCCGAACATTTAGCTATCTTTCCTCCATTATGGTCCTTCTTTACTAAAATTTATGAGCTTCATGCTGGTATTGCACTTAATTGAAATGCAGACACCATTGTATCTGGATGAATTCTGAGTTTTCTGTTGGATATATTATTAATATAGTCAAAAATAATATGTTCACATACAAGCCGAATAGGTAAAAAGCATGGTTATTTGGGTTCATATGGGCCGGAGCCCAATAACGTGCATATAAAAACTCTAGGGTTTCCCTACGCTGGAGGTAACACTGTTGAGCGTTTCAAACTTGACGTCTCTTGGTGTAATACTTCAAGTAACTGCTTTTCTCTCTCAAACCTATTACCTCCAACAATCTTGAAGTATTATGTTCGTGTGTCGGATTTGAGCAAGTGTCTTCTTGAAGATTTTGTCAAGACGAACTCGCGGCTGTAATTTACTTTCGATTTCGACGGTGATATTGGCCGGGATCTGAGTTTGAAGATTCGGGTGACCGAAATCTTTGATTCAAAAACCAAAAAATTATAGCCAATTTTAGAGAGTGAAACCACTTGGGCTTTGTTCTACTCGTTGATACGAATGTTTTGAGCGGTCACTCGAGTCAATCGGAGCTCGGACGAAGAAGTTACGGCACCCGGAAATTTCCATCTGAAATTCTAGCGAATTTCGGGGATGAAATTTCAAGCGAATTTTGGGGGCGGAAATTTTTAGCGAGTTTCAGCGACAAGGGCAGTCTGTTTTAAGGTTTTTGGGCGCTCCAAATCTGTTTTTGGGGTTTGTTTTGGCAAATTCCATCTCTACAGAGTGGTTTGATCAAGGTTAGAAGAGTTACTCGACTTTGAGGTTCTGAGAACTCCAAGGTGCACTCTTTCTAACACTTTGCTCTGATTAAAATGGCAAAGCGTAGTTCCTATGATATTATAAAGTTGCAATCTTTTGATGTTACTGAATTTCATGGCTGGAAATTACATGTTCAATTTGGCATGAAAGAACGTGACATATTCTATACTTGTATTAAGTGATTTTGCATCTACCACTGAAGATGTGGATGAATATCAATGGAACAAAGATGAGGATTTTTGTAGAGATTACTTATTGAACTCTCTAAATCATAATCTGGCTATGACTTATAGTGAGTATAAGACGGCGAAAGAGATATGAGATCACTTGAACGCTCAGTTCCAAAAACAAGAGGGGCTCTCTAAAACTCTCCTAGCGGAGAAATTTTTTGACTTTAAATTCACTATGAATTCAAGCATCACCTCTCAATTAGTTGAATTTGAGAACATGAGGAACAAGCTGAAAGATGATAACTCTGATATGTTCGATAATCTTTTTGTCGGTCTTGTATTGAGCAAACTACCAACTGATTGGAGTTCTTTCAAGATTGAAATGCATAGACTGAAGGAACAAATGGGACTGGATGAATTAAAGAGGTATATTCACATTGAGGATCAAAATATTATTAGAAAGAGTTTGGAACAAGATGGACAACAAAAGTCAGTTGCCAACTTAGTTTCACATTCCAATAAACCTCAGAAAAAGTCCAAGTTACAAAAAGGTGAATCATTTTTACAGTTAGAGGCCAAAAAGACCATCTTCAAAAAGAAGAAGAAGGGCAAGTGCCATAACTGTGGAAAGTGGGGTCACTGGGCAGCAGAGTGTAAGTTGCCGAAGAAGCCAAAGAATGACACACCACAAAATGAGGCCAATATGCTAATTAGAGGATCTGAACCTCGAGTCTTCATTGGAATGATGAAGAATGGAAAGGCCAGCGTCTCTTCTGAGTGGTGGTTGGATAGTGGCACTACTTGTCACGCTACAAATGACAAGAACTTACTCACTGAGGTCACATAAGTGAAAGACACTGTGAAAAATTGCAATGGTGGTGAGGCAAAGGTGACTCATGCTGGAACTGCAAATTTGATGCTTTCTTCAAGTAAATTACTAACTCTGAAACATGTTAGAGTAGTACCTTTACTTAAGAAGAATTTGATATCTATGAGTTTACTTGATAAAGCTGGTATGTCTTTTTCAACTATGAATGATAAAGTAACTTTATCTGTTAACTCATATTATTTTGGTTGTGCATTCATGGTTAATGGTATGTATAGGTTGAGTTTAAATGCCGATAGCATAAACCATGTGAATTCTACTTTGATTGATCCAAAGTTGTTACACAATAGACTTGGACATGTGAATTACAGGAAAATGCAACATCTAGCTAAAACTCACAACATTCCATTAGATACTTCTATTCGATTTGATAAGTGTGAAGTGTGTGCACAGGCTAAAATCACTAGAAAACCCTTTAAGTTGGTTTCTAAAAGCACACAACTTCTTGAGCTAATACATTCTGACATTTGTGATTTTAGAAATTACATTACTAAAGGTGGTTGGAAGTATCTAATAACATTCATAGACGATTTTTCTAGATATTGTCATGTCTATTTGTTAAAATCGAAAGATGAGACTTTTGAAAATCTTAAGATTTTCAAGTCTAGAGTAGAAAATCAACTCAACTTGAAAATTAAGAGGTTTAGGAGTGATAGAGAAGGAGAATATACTATGTCAAGGTTCAAGGAATTTTGTGCTTCAGAAGGTATAATACTTGAAACCACTGCTCCTTATTCACCCCCAATCAAATGGTGTTGCAGAGCGTAAGAATAGAACGTTAACTGAAATGTTAAACTCTATGTTACTTATAGCTGGCATGCCTTCCTCCTACTGGGGAGAAGCAGTTCTAACTGCTAATCACATTTTGAACAAGTTGCCGCACTCTAAGTTGTCCATGACACCTTATGAGATATGGCATAAGCGCACTTGTAGATATGATACTCTTAAGACTTGGGGTTGTATTGCTTATGTAAGTATACCATATCCTAAGAAACCTAAGGTGGGATCTAGAACTATTACTTGTGTATATCTAGGTAGTGCAGAAGATAGCGCTACAAATAGATTTTTAGATCTATCTACTAAAACAGTGATAGAATCTAGAAATGTAGTGTTTTTCGAAAACAAGTTTCTCAAAGATCAAGGCTTAAATGTTTTTGGATCTACAGATATGATTTCAGAATCTCCTGTAGAATCTGAAGCAAGCCCTTCTGACACTAATTCCACACAGTTGGCTATTGAACCAACTCCAGTTAGAGTATCTACAAGAGAGAGAATTCCCAAAAGTTTTGGTGAGGACTTTGTTGCTTACCATCTTGAGGATGATCCATTCTCCTATCAGGAAGCAATGAGATCTAGGAAATCTCTACTGTGGGCAGAAGCCATAGATGATGAAATAAGCTCTCTGCTGCAAAATCACACTTGGCAGCTAGTAAATTTGCCAAAAGGGGCTAAAGCTATAGGCTGTAAATGGGTGTTGAAGAAGAAACTGAATAGTGATGGATCAATAGCCAGATACAAAGCACGTTTAGTAGCTAAAGGCTATAAACAACAGAGTGGAATAGATTATTTTAATGTCTATTCACCTGTGTGTTATCTATCAACTATAAGAATTCTTCTTACTTTGGCATCTATTGAACACTTTGTAGTGCATCAAATGGATGTAAAAACAGCTTTCTTAAATGGGGATTTAAATGAGGAAATTTACATAGAACAACCGGAAGGATATGTTATAAAAGGTCTTGAGGACAAAGTTTGTAAATTGAATAAATCCTTGTATGGTCTTAAACAAGCACTTAAGATGTGGCATCTTAAATTTGACAAAGTGGTAAAGAGTTATGACTTTCAGTCTAGTTATTCAGATAAATGCATTTACCATCGTTCTATGTCAAATAAGATAGTCATCATTTGCTTGTATGTTGATGACATGTTAATTCTTGGTTCTGATCATTCTGTAGTGAGTGACGTGAAAGCTACTTTAGCTAAAGAATTTGACATGAAAGATCTTGGTATTGCTAATACCATTCTTGGTATGAAAGTAAGTTTTAAACGGCAAGTCATCTCCCTTAGCCAGACTCATTATATTGAGCAGCTACTTTCTACTTGGGGATACGATAAGTGTAAACCGAGTGAAACACCATGTGATCAGACTGAGTCCTAATGAAGGGACCAGCGTGGATCAGTTAAATTACTCGAAACTGATTGGTTGTCTCATGTATGCTATGAGTTGCACTAGACCCGACATAGCCTTTATAGTTGGCATGCTGAGTTGTTTTACTAGTAATCCTAGTAAAGAGCATTGGGATGCCCTCAATAGGCTAATGAGATACCTTAAAGGTACTAAAGATTATGCTCTCTATTATTCTGGTTATCCTCCAACTGTGGATGGATATTATGATGCCTCATGGTACTCAGATATTGGAAATAGTAAGTCTACTAGTGGATATGTATTCACTTTGGGTGGAGCTTGCTATTACTTGGAAATCCAAACGACAGACTTGTATTGCATTGTCGTCTATGGAATCGGAACTTTTTGCTTTAGCCTCACTGGTGAAGAGGCGAGTGGATAAAGAATCTGATTATGGATATTTCTTTGACTCGGCTAAAGATTAATTCTTTAAGTCTATTCTGTGATAATCGAGCAAAATGTCCAAGTCGTCAAGAATTCTCTCTTTAATTCAAAGAGAAGACATGTGAGACTTGAGACATGCGTTGTTGAATTATCTGAGAGAACAAGGGGTTATCACTTTGATCGATGTGAGATCGAAGGATAACATAGCCGATACTCTCACCAAAGGTATACCTAAAGATCGATTATTCAAAACAGTGGGGGAACTAGGGTTAAAGACTATATAGGCAAGTCTTAACTACCATTTACTTACCTTCTAATTGTGTGTTTTGAATTATCAAATCTTTCTTTATTGGCTACAATGATAAGCACAGTTTATATGTTTCATCGATGTTCACAGTTGCTGACTAATTTGAAGATGGTTAGTTGTCTCATTCCAAATTTGATGAAGATGACTTTAACCTAATTCAAATGTTCTATCTGGGAAAATTGTGTCATTCCAAACTTGATGATACAATTCAACTAGATTGGACTATCCTTTTTGGTTAAATGATCTCATTCCAAACTTGATGTTAGATTATTTGACTTTAAGGAATCGATAACTGTGACATTCCAAATTAAAACATAGAAACAATTGTTTACATAAGAAGCCTATTGGTCTTGTTCTTAATTGAAACTTGATATTACATGACTAGGTTATTGTAAGTGACTTGACTATTGGTCGTGTTCTTTGAAACTAGACAATAGTTATTCTCCTACAAATAAACTTAAGTTGATGGCTCTTTGTAAATCACATTGTTTAGGTCTTGTTCATAATTTATGAAACTGGCTTGATGCTTATGACATGATATTATGATGCTTTATGACATCAATATATGTTCTTCTCTGCCTGATGGAATGGTGCTAAGTTTTTATTCAAATGATTGAATTCATGATAATATGAAATTCATATTTGACATTCTACAGGAGATGGCAGAGATGGAGGAGAGCTTAATGAGTGGGATCCTGACCAGGATGACATACTTGATGAATGAATATATATCATTTAAAGCTTGTAGGGACTCGACAGTTTATCTGCTATTGCCTATTTTGATGAAGTCCATTTACTTGAGACTTGCATTTTGCTATTTCTATTTTGTGGACATTATTATACTTGTTTCTTATATTTGTAAGGCCTTGGACTATTTTGACTGGCCTACTTATACTTGATTAATATGCATATATTGGTTGTGAACTGAGTCGAGATTTATTTTGGGATTTGGATTTTGTTAATCTCGGAAACAGATTCATGATAAGAATGATTCACTTATTTAGATTGCATATGATGATTTAGTTTTATACTTTACTGTTGGAATACACTTTGACCGATCCGAGTTGATTGTCTTGGACTGAATGTGGATGATTCATGTTTGTTTGAACATTACACGACCACCTAATTGGATTGTGCTGTATGGTGAACATAGGAGGAGATTGTTGGATATATTATTAATATAGTCCAAAATAATATGTTCACATACAAGCCCAATAGGTAAAAAGCATGGTTATTTAGGTCCATATGGGCCGGAGCCCAATAACGTGCATATAAAAACTCTAGGGTTTCCTTACGCTGGAGGTAACACTGTTGAGCATTCCAAACTTGACGTCTCTTGGTGTAATACTTCAAGTAACTGCTTTTCTCTCTCAAACCTATTACCTCCAACATTTTCATCCTTCTTTTGAGAGACATGGCCAAGAATTGCGACTTTAAAAGCAAAGTGAATCACATTCTTGTGAAAAGTGACAACCATTATCCTAGCTTCCAATTGTTCTATTTTCTATTTATTTGATCTCCAACAAACAAAATCTGATATATTATTCCGTTAGTAATTGCAAGAAGAAGTCCTCAATCAATTATACAAAATTTATTCATTAGCCAGGTCTCCCCATCATTCAGGTTGGCCCTCTTTATCAATATCTTTTCCATTATCTTTATGATGGACCTATACTGAGGGAACTTACTTCGTTTGTTAGATGTCTAGGCCTTGGCCTTTGCAAAGTAATAAAAAAGAACGTCTTTTCCTCGAATTCACCATGCGTTTTTGACAAAGTGACTTGATAAAATCATCATGCCGATAGAGTAATATGATGATGGAGCATTTTCTAGAAGTTCCATAGGTTGACATGCTGATTCTACTAGAGCAGATTCATACCTATTCACTACCTCCCTGGTTATTTCTTGTAATGGAAATCTAATGTCATAGTCAAGACGAATCCTCACTGGATGGATTCATGTTGCCACGGGGCAAGTGAGACAAACTGTTGGAGAAAGGATCATTGATTGATTCCCAATTCAGATTGGGATCTCACAATTGATACAATAAATCATAGACGAGAAATATTTGGAGGAAGAAAATATTGTATACATATTCTTTCCCATTTAATTTTCTTCAATTCTTGTACTATAAACACTGTCGAAGGGTCGACCCTCGCACAGAGCTCTCCAGCGACTTCACCCATGGAAGACAGCAAGGTTCTCACGAGCGGATTTCTGAAGATCTAGCCATCCGATTTGGCTGAAAATTGGAGGGTAGCTTCCTCTTACCACCCTCTTCCTTTCCACCGAACGGATTTGTCTGGGTTGGTCTACAGCTCGAGATCTCACTACCCCTAGAAGATTCGATCGGCCTGCTTCTCTAGTGCGCTTCTGCTCGGTGTGGTGGTTCTACTACTCAATGTGGTGGCTCGGTTGCTCGACTCGGTGAAGGGGTTCAGCTCGATGGTGGTTCGGCTGCTCGATGGGTTCAGCTACTCGTCTCAGCTCAGTGGTCGTTCAGCTGCTCAGTGGTGGCGTGGCTACTCGTCTCGGCTCGGGCGGAGGCTCTGCTACTCAGTGTGGTGGATCAGTTGCTCGACTCGGTGTGGTGGGTTGGCTCGGTGGTGGTTCGGCTGCTCGACTCGACTCGATGGTGGTTCGGCAGCTCGACTCGGTGTGTTGCGCGACCAGTTCTTGCGCCCTGCTGGTTTGCTCTGGATAGTGACTACTAGGCCATTTTCGAGCTAAAGCGACACTCATTCATGTACCCGGTGTTGCTGAGCTCCTCCCTGGTACGCTGTTTTGCTTCGTCGATGGCTCTCTGTGGTAGTGGATAGGCTGCATACCAGGTGTTTGATTTAATTCCTGTGCCATGACTGGTCCGGCTGGCACTTCCCGAGAAGCCCAAGAAGTTGCGGGCACTTCTTTGGGCCATAGCACCTTTGCTCCAACTCAATCCGGCCCTTCTAAGGCTGGCTCCACAGTTCATTTTGGCAAACAACAAGTGCCTCGTAGGACCCCCTCACATTCGGGGCGTTCCAGGGGTAGGAGCCGCGATCGGGCCTCCTCCAAGCGACCAAGTGGCTCTACCCAATAAAGACAGGATCCGAAACACTCTCCCACCCGAACGTGGGCCAATGTTGCGAAGTTAGCAGTGAAAGGATACGATCTTGCTTACTCCCGGCCCACTTTGGTGGATGGCAAACCGGTTGTTCATCTTGCAGAGGAAGTATTGGAGGCTTTTCATCCCAAATGGCATGAATTCCTTATTGGTTACTATGTGGGGAAGAAGCTTCCCTTCAAACTAACGGAACAAACTTTGATGTGAACATGGGGCTCCAAGCTTGTAGAAGTGATGGCGGACAATCAAGGTTTATTCCTCTTCCCTATTCCGGACCCGGTGTTCTGGCGTAAGATCTTAGAAGATGGACCCATCACGGTGGCGAGAATTCCTCTCGTTTTGCAGCAATGGAGGCCACTTATGGACTTAAAAAAGGACAAGCAAACCGCCATTCCGGTCTAGATTAGGTTGAATAATCTCCCTCTTGATTTCTGGTCGGCTCCGGCTATTGGAGGCATTGCTAGTGCCGTTGGGAAACCTCTCTATGTGGACCAATACACGGAGCATACGAAGGTGCTTTCCTTTGTAAGAGTTTGTGTTGAAATTTATGCCAATCAACCTAGATGTTCTACCGTTTATGTGGTCTTGAACGGAGTCTCGCGCTCAATTGCAATTGAATATGAATGGAAGCCAGTTGAATGTCCGTCTTGTGGCACCTTCGGGCATAGGTGTGAGGTTACCACTGCTGTGGCCAATACGGGTAGAAAGGAGGTTCTGAATCAGGCTACCTCAGTCCTGCCCGTCCCTACTCAGGATCCCATTTTGGCTCCGGTCGTGGTGGAGAACCCGCAGGATTCACAACTTGGCTGGAATGTGGTGATAGGGAAAAAGAAGAAGCCCTCGCAATTGAAGGATCATCCTTCAACCCGGCCGACCCCTTCTGCTAAGGAGGGCAACTTGATAAAGCTCAAAGGCCCTACTTTGGACCAACCTCTTCCCATGTCTACAATTCGAAAGTTGTTGAAGAGCGCAATTGTTTCGAGGCCAGCATCCCCTCCAAGCCCTCTGGCAAAGAGACCTAGCTCACTGCCAGAGGTTCCTACCTCCCCCCTTGAAGAGGATAAAGACCAGACCGTAGCCTCTAACTTCGGTTCTAATACTTGTAGGGATTCCGTGCTTTTAGATAGCTACTTTAGCTTAGACGATGATTTGCTCTCACCTATATCATCCCTGAAGGCTCCTAATTCTTCAAGGAAGGTTGAGACCATCCAAGAGAAACTCATGGCCCTTGACCCAGCACCCCCTCCTGTCGCAACATTAGTTGCTTCGGCGCCCTCACGACGGAATTCGAGTAGGTAGAGGTAGGCCCTTCGCTCCTCTAGCTACTCCTTTATTTTCAGCTTTATACATATATATATTATATATATTTTTACATATGTATATTGGTATATGGAACGCCAGAGGTCTCCATGATCCCCTAAGACAAGCAGAAGTTAGGAACCTAGTATCTTCTAATGGGCTTTGTCTAATTGGTTTGTTGGAAACCAAAATTCCAGATTCTCTTTTTGACTCCATATCTGCCAGACTGTTACCGGGCTGGAACTGGATGGCAAATTATGAGTTCTCTCACAGGGGTAGGATTTGGGTTGGCTGGAACCCTTCTTTAGTGGATTTTGAAGTGATTTCATCCAATAGCCAGGCAATTCATGGTAGGGTGAAGTTTTTCATGTCTGCTATCTCTTGCTGTGTCTCGGTGGTATATGCTTAACATACTTTTGTAGCTAGAAGGACATTATGGGCGGACATTATTCAGAGGAGTATATTATGTCGAGATGATGCTTGGCTAGTAGCCAGAGACTTCAATGCTATCAGGGATCCTTCTGATCGGATTGGTAGCTCTGATGACTGGCTTCCTTGCTTTGATGATTTCAATCTTTGTTTGACCCAAGCTAAATTAGAGGACCTGAGATATGTTGGCTTTTGGTTCACTTGGTTTACTTCATCGGGGGTTAATCGCAAGGCTAGGAAAATTAATCGAGTTCTTGTGAATGCCAAATGGAGTCTTCACTTCTCTTATTCAGAAGCATCTTTCCTCGCACCTGGCATCTCTGACCACTCTCCTATGGTGGTTAGAGTTTTGCAGCCGATGGTCTCAAGGAAACCTTTTAAATTTTTCGACTTCTGGACTAAACACCCATCGTTCCATAGCACTGTCTCTCAAGTTTGGGAGAGTCCGACTGAAGGGGTTCCTATGTACAAATTGGTGAGTAAGTCGAAGGCCCTCAAAGGCCGTTCGAAGCAACTCAACAAAGATTTCTTTCTCTAATATCTCTGAAAGGGTTAATGCAGCGAGGGATGCACTGTTATCCGCCTAAGTTGAATTGCAGTAGGATCCTACTAGTGAGCTTCTTGCAGACTTGGAGAAGACACATCATAGAACGTTTCTAGAATTGAGGAATCAGGAGGAGTCATTCTTTAGACAGAAATCCAAGATTCGATGGCTTAAGGAAGGTGATCGGAATACCAAATTCTTTCACCATTATGTTATTAGGAGACAGCTAAGGAACAGGATTCTCTCTGTTATGGACTCTACTGGTTCTACTATCTCGGACCCAAGCTTGGTCCACCATACCTTCGTTTCTCATTTCCAAGAGTTTTTGGCACCACACCCCTTGTCTTCTAGACCCGCATTATTGGATCTTCGAGAGGTTATATGATGCTCTCTCAATGAGGAACAAATCAGTTCTTTATCTCGTCCTTTCTCTGACTCGGAAATTCAGGATACTATGTTCTCCCTTGCTCGGGGGAAGGCTCTAGGACCAGACGGTTTTGGTGTTGAGTTCTTCAAGCATAATTTGGACCTTTGGTCACTGAAGCGGTCAAGGATTTCCTTACAACGAGGAGACTTCTCAAGGAAATCAACAATACCATCCTAGTAATGATTCCGAAAATTCCTAATGCTACGTTTGTTAATGATTACAAGCCTATTGCCTGCTGTAATACTATTTACAAATGCATTACAAAGCTTTTGGCTAATCGACTTGCTGCAGTCCTTAATGATATTATCAGCCCTTATCAAAATGCTTTCGTCAAGGGCAGGAGAATTAGAGACAACATTCTTATTGCCCAGGAGTTATTTGCTGGCTTCCATCTTGATCCTTATTGCCCAAGTGTGCGGTCAAGGTGGACTTTTAGAAAGCCTACGACAAGGTAGACTGGGATTTTTTGGAGCTGGTTCTTCAAGCCTTCGGCTTCCCGGATCATTTTCTTAAGATCATTATGGTATGTGTCCGTACTCCTAAATTTTCCATTTCGTTGAATGGAGAACTTCATGGTTTCTTCCCTAGTGGCCAAGGTCTTCGCCAGGGGGATCCGATCTCTCCTTACCTCTTTACCTTAATCATGGAGGTTTTTACTAGGATACTTAGTGTTCGCACTAGGCAACCGGGTTTCAAATTTTTTTGGAGATGCAAGGCTTTGAGTCTTTCACACATCTTCTTTGCGGATGATGTCTTTCTATTTTGCGAAGCTGACTTGATTTCCACCTCACTCTTAAAGGAGGGGTTGGATACCTTCTCTTCATGGAGTGGACTCAAGCCTAATTCTAATAAGAGTGAGATATTTATTGCTGGAGGAGCGATAGATTTGCGCAGAGAGATTCTCCT
The DNA here is from genome assembly GCA_016097605.1 of Eucalyptus guilfoylei. Taxonomy (NCBI): domain Eukaryota; kingdom Viridiplantae; phylum Streptophyta; class Magnoliopsida; order Myrtales; family Myrtaceae; genus Eucalyptus; species Eucalyptus guilfoylei. The sequence continues at coordinate 29,741,570 of CM027862.1, forward strand.
GGTGTTTGGTTTTCAGGAGGGGTCTTTGCCGGTGCGGTATCTTGGAGTTCCTATTATCTCCTCCCGGCTCGGCAAGGCGAACTGCATTTCCCTTGTGGATCACATAACTACAAGAGTCCAGTCTTGGACTCAGCATTTCCTTTCGTTTGCTGGGCGTCTTCAGCTTATAAAGTCAGTTCTTCATGCAATCCAAGCTTACTGGGCTAGTGTCTTTCTCATCCCTGTTGCAATGTTGGATCGTATTGAATAGATCTTGAGACAGTTTCTTTGGAAGGGTCCTGGTCTAGGGAGGGGTGGTGCCAAGGTTTCTTGGGATGATGTTTGCTATCCAAAGGAGGAAGGAGGGCTAGGCATTCGCAGTCTGAAAGATTGTAACAAGGCAGCAATGCTGAAGCACATATGGATCCTATTTACAGATAAGGAATCCTTGTGGTGTAGGTGGATCCACTCGACCTTCCTTAAAAGGAAGAGTTTTTGGGTGATTCAGCAACCCATCTACTGCTCTTGGGCGTGGAAGCGAATTCTCCACCTTAGGACTGATTTTCGGTTATCTTTTCTATGGAAGTTAGGAGATGGCTGCTCTGTTTCCTTTTGGTTTGACCACTGGCACCCGAGAGGCCCCCTCAACTTGATGTTTTCTGACTCTTTCATCTATAGATCTGGCCTTTCTAGGCATGCGACGGTGGCTGATCTTTTTTCACCTGCTAGTCAGACCATGCGAGAAGTTTTACAATCTTGGGAACATTCCCTTCCCTTTCTAGTGCAGGCTCCTGATCGTCTTACTTGGCAAGGAAACACGTCTGGGTTATTCTCAGTTGCTTCGGCTTGACATCTCATCAGGAAAAAAAAGCCTCGGGTCGATTAGGCTTCGTTAGTCTGGAATAATGTTATAACTCCAAGATATCAGTTCATTCTCTAGCTTATAACTAGGAACCGTCTTCCTACATAGGCCTTACTATTATCGCATGGCAGGATTGGAGATGTGGTGTGCCCCTTTTGCAAAGTAACTCCGGATTCTATTGATCATCTGTTTTTTCATTGTAGCATAATAGCTAGTTGTGCCTTCTCTTGGGCCGCCAGATGCAACCTCTCTTGGAGGAATGGGACTTGGGCTAACAACCTCTACTGGGCTATAAAGTTCCTTTCTGGAAAGGACTTCTATCATTCTATCGCCCGGTTCTCTTTTGGGGCTCTTTGCCACCTTATTTGGAAATATAGGAATGAGATTCTCTTTAGGAACTATACCTTCACGCTTCCGGCCGTGAAGAACCACCTTATTAAAGTGGTTAAGGATAAGGCTTTAACATTCTTGAATGTTGAAGACAACCCAAGAAACAGGAGACTTCAACGTAACTGGGGGATAGACCCCTGCATCTTCTCTTCTACTCCGGCGCATCCATAATATTTCCAGATTGGAGTGGTGGTGCAGAATGGCCACTGTTGTTTCTTTCGGTGCTGGCCTTGATTCCTGCCGGTTGTCTCGTTCTTTCCATTTGGGCGATGACGTTTTGTTTGGTTTTGGCTGCGGTTGCCTTTGTTTGGCCGGATGGTCGCCTTCTTTTGTTTTTGTGTCCTTTTGGTTGTGGCTGTAGTTGTGCGGCTTAGCCGCGTTTTGTGCCTTGTTGGCTTCCCTTCTTTGTTCTCTCGGTACCCTTCCACTCATTATGCCTCTGTTCATTATGAGTGTTTGTTTTGGTGCCGTTTTTGATGTAATTATTGGTTTCGGCTTAATATAATTACCTTTCACCAAAAAAAAGCACTGTCGAAGGGTTATACATTTTACAGATTGAGAAATACAAACATTATTCTTCCATTACTCCACATGTCCTGTCATGGTATCAGAGTGGGTTTTCTGACCTAGCTTCCGCAAACATCTTTTGAATTGCCCCAAATTGTTTTCTAACTTTGTTGTTGCAAGCCTTGCCCTACAAAACAAATTAGCACTTCGGGTAGGAATTCATTTTTTTCAACATGCAGAATCCAAAGAACAATGAAAGCTGAGATCCGATCCTACCTTCAATGGAGGAGTCATCCAACCGAGTCTCGGATCAAATCGACCAGACCCAAGATGAACATGAGTCTATTCCACAGCATACGATCCCAGCAACAGCCGCAATTCAAACGATTGGAACACAATTTCCTGCCTCAACCCAATGACCGTTCATTCAATGGGTACCAATCCAAGGCCCATGGGCAGCCAGATTCAATCAACAGTGGTCAAACTATTGCCCACCCAGAGAAGACGCATGCAAGGAGCAAGCAAACTTGGCGACCCGCCCAAATCTGGTGGGATCCGAATCAAATCCTACAGGTCGTAGACACGAACTTGACCCGAGAAACCCAAGGACAAATCCCTACTCGTGTTTTCAATTCGAACTTGCACTATTTCATTTTCCGGTCATCAGCCGCGGTGGACTCCCAGAACTAGGCGACCCCCTTTATACCTCACCGGCCGATGGGCCGAAACTACAGTTGATCTCTCTTCAGCTCGCCAAACCCAACCATTACAACACTTGGGCGAGGGACTTCCGGCGAGCCCTCGTCACAAAAGATAAGGATGGGTTCATCGACAAAACTATTCTCTTCCCGACCAATGATCAAACGCAACGACTTTGGTGCAAATGCAACCAACTCATCCACACTTGGATCGGGAATTGCATAACTCCCGAGGTCGTGATCAGGCTTCCTCCAACCAAAGACTCCAAAGTTATGTGGGACAATATTCGCGAAATGTATGGGAAATTTGACCTAGTTAAAAAAATTTCACTCACTCAAGCTCTGTTGGAATTGAAGCAAGGGAACCTCTCGGTTACCGCTTGCTTCAACCGACTTTCAACATTGTGGAATGAATTGGACGCCATGAAGGAGCAGGTTGAAGAGCCGGAAGCAATCCTCAAACAATACAAAGAAATTAAAGAGAGGGAGAAGGTAACGCGATTTCTCTTAGCCCTAAATGAAAGCTACATACCTTTTCATTCGCAGATTCTCGCAATTGAGCCCGTCCCACCTCTCGGCCGCATCTTCCAATTGGCTATGCAAAAGGAGAATTAGCATCTCGCGAGCATGGGACATGAGAAAGGAGGGGAGAGCGTGGCCCTTGCTGCGCCGACGAGACCTACACACCAAACTTATGGCGGTTCCCAACCACCGCCCCATAGACAAAGCTCCTGGTCATGCTCTGGACTGCCTCATCAGTCCTCATGCTCGGATGAAGATGAAAGGGGAAACCTAATTTCGCAAGATAAGACGACTCATAACAGAGAAGGGGGCATGGATCAGACGGTCCATATTTTCCCCAATCCAACGGCGTAGATCATGAGCGCGTGCAATCAGACGGTCCACATCCATCCCAATCTGACGGCAGAGATCGAGGGCGCAAGCATGAATCGGACAGCCTATATTCACCCCTTTTATGGAATTGAATCCGATGGCTCATACAACACCACGTCATCACACAAACGGGGAGGACAAAATTCAAAAATTAAGGATAAGTATTGTGAGTATTGCAAGAGAGAACATAATACCATTGAAACGTGCTGGAAATTTCATGGAAAACCTATTGACAAAGAAAAAAAAAAGAGAAAGAATTTCGTGCTTATCAAGTGTCAACCCAAGGAATTGACAGGATTTATCAACCAATTACTCGATATCAATATCAACACATTATGAGGGCATTGAATGAATTAAAGATAGCCGACAAGACTGCAAATTTTTCAGGTACCTCATTAAGTTAGTCCCAAAATATTTCGGTTGATGCATAGATTATTGATTCAAGTGCCAGTGACCATATAATTTGCAATGACTATTTATTTTCTGATGCCCATAAAAAATCTTGTTCTCCTATATCTGTCCGCCTCCCAAACGGAAATGTCACTGATGTCACAAAGATTGGTATTGTCTATCTTAGCCCAGAAATTACTCTTAAAAATGTTCTATACATTCCCCATTTTGAATTTAATCTCATATATGTTTCCAAGGTCTGTGAGGAAAATTCTTGTCGTGCCAATTTCAATTCCAAAAATTGTTTCTTTCAGGACCTTTCGACTAGGAAACTGATGGGCTTGGGTAGTGAAGCACAAGGGCTATACTTTTGGCTTCCTTTTCCATGATGTTTATCTTCCCTAAATAAGAGCATTTTTTGTAATGCCACCACAAATAATAAAATCTCTCTTTCTCATATGCGTTTGGGCCACAGTGCTCGTTTCCCTTGTCCTAATTGCAAGATGTGTCCATTGGCTAAACAATCACAAGCACCATTTCCAACTAGTGAGTCTCGAGCCACTAGCATTTTTTCCCTTATCCATATGGACATCTGGGGCCCTTATCACACCCCTCATCGTGATGGCTCACATTTTTTTCTTACTATCATGGATGATTATTCTCGTGCCACTTGGGTGTTTCTCATGTAGTCCAAAGGTCAAACCTTTTCTTGCATATCAAAATTTATATCCATGATTAAAAATCAGTTTGATAAATCTGTTCAAAAAATTCGAACGAATAATGGACGCAAATTTTTTTCCATTGAGTGCCAAGCTTTTCTGTCTACTCATGGAATACTTTATGAGAGTTCTTGCACCTATACTGCACCTATACTCCCCAACAAAATGGGATTGTTGAACGAAAGCATAGACATCTTTTAGAGGTGTCTCGAGCACTCAAATATCAAGCTCTTATTCTTGAATCTTTTTTGGGGGATCGTGTGGTCACGGCTGCCTATCTAATTAATCGCATGCCAACTAGAATTCTTAATGGACGAACTCCATATGAGGTATTATTCGGTAAACAGCCGAACATTGATCATCTTCGAGTATTTGGTTGTCTCTGCTATGTGACAAATATTGGCCATAGAGACAAGCTAGACCCTTGTGCTCTTCATCATATTTTTATAGAATACCTACTCTACGAAAGGGTTATCGAGTTATGGGGATATCTACAAGGCATTTCTTTGTTAGTCGAGATGTTATTTTCAATGAGGATGTATTCCCTTTTCAAGAAATGGCATCTTCACATGAGTCATCTATGTCGACATCAAATGATCGACAATTCCTTTCAATGGAGGATAATTCTACGGTGCCACGGTATGTTCTGATTACACCTTAACCACATGGTGATCACGATGGACAGCTGTCTCCCACCATATGTCCTACAATAGGATGCCATGGATCCTCGACCATATCGGCTGAGGCTCCCAGTGCATCTTATGAGGCACCTCAATCTCTCAATCCATCCTCACAACCTTGCACTAGTGGATCTTCCTCGCCAGCTGCCGACTTGATACCCGCTGAAAGACCTTGACGCTCGGGACGACTTGTTCGCCCTCCCACATGGACCAAGGATTATGTTTGTCCCACTTTGGACACTCCAGGTACACAATATCCTGTATCTTCTTATGTTTCTTTTAGTCGACTGTCGAAAGAACATATGTGTTACATTAGTCAAATATCTGAAGATCAAGAACCTTCCACTTATGAAGAAGCGACACAGGATATATGGTGGCAAAGGGCCATGGCAGCTAAATTATCTACTCTTGCAGAAAATCATTATCTGCTCTTGCAGAAAAATCATACTTGGGACATCGTCCCTTTGCCATCTCATAAAAAGCCCATTGGTTGCAAGTGGGTTTACAAAATCAAGTACAAGACCAATGGCTTTGTTGAATGTTATAAGGTCCGACTGGTTGCTAAGGGATTCACACAACGTGAAGGATATGATTATCATGAGACTTTTTCTCCTGTTGCTAAAGAAGTCACTGTACGCTCTTTTTTATCTGTTGCTACCTTTCACAAATGGAAACTACATCAAATGGATGTCAATAACACCTTCCTTCATGGTGATCTTGATGAGGAAATATATATGGAACTTCCACAGGGTTTACGTAGATAGAGGGAGTCTCGAGTATGTCGTCTTCGTAAATCCCTATACAGACTCAAGCAAGCCTCTCGACAGTGGTATGCAAAATTTACTACAGCACTTACAAATGCAGGATTTCAACACTCCAAGTATGATTATGCCTTGTTCACCTAGACCAAAGGTACTTCATTGATTTATTTGTTGATTTATGTGGATGATATACTCATTATGGGAAACGATGATATCGCAATTCGAAGGTTTAAGGAATACTTGCATTTAACCTTCCATAACAAAGACTTGGAACCTCCCAAATATTTTCTTGGTATTGAAATAGCTCGGTCTAACATAGGAATTTGTCTCAGTCAACGGAAATTCATCCTGGAGATTATATCAGAAGTAGGATTGTCAAACTATTAGTCAGATGTTATTGTCACACCCCAAACCTCGAGCGAGCGCACGTCCCTCAGTGGTCGATGAAATTGCGATGTCCAAGGACGCGTCGCCAACCCATTCATTTTAATGCACATGCGAAAGCGAATAAACAAATCCTCTGACAATAACCAACTTGAGATAAAAAAGCAAGACAATCAATTTTTACAAAAACCACACTTTATATACATACATGTTAAACCTACGAGTTTATAAACATGAGTCAGTCTCAAAAGAAACCCCTAGGCAACTTAACTCCACTAGCAACAGGGCCCGCCACTAGATGTCGCATCTCGCGCCTACCAAATCCGCACTCAGCAGATCTCCACGCTACGGCCCTCAAAAAGGTGAGCCCACGACGGGGTGAGAATAAATCTCAACGAGTTAAACCCTAAGCCCTTACTAGGGCGCAAATTCACCTAGAGGCAGCCTACGCACAAGTCATATAAGACTTACCTCGCCTCAGCACCTTCCTGCACATCACAATTCATAAAACAGATGCATATAACAGATACACACATCAATTGGAACGTCTCACTCAATCTCAAACAATCACAGGGGTCCTGATTATAGGACCAAATCATTATGACACGTCCCATACTGTGCCACACAATTTTGTCCTATAATTCGACGTGTCTATCTCAATCAATCACACGTTCCAATTAATTACGGCCCCCAGGGCACGGCTTACTCAATGTTCGGCGGTCTTCTGGCGTAAACAGGCATCGTCTCACCCCATTGAGCACGACAGCATCTCTATTAGACAGCAGTCCTGAAGGAGTATCGGTCCAGAATCTACTGCAACCGACTTTCGTTGTCCAAGGGCATCCCATATAGGGGCAACGTCCAACATAAACGCTCGTGACGGGTTCTCATAACCAACACACGATCATTCAATTATGGTCAAGGACACCGTGTATTGCAATCGAATGTCTCAATTAAGATAATGCGATTGGCCCATTTTCTTCATATTAAAAACACCCGATGAAAATAATCGTGTGTGGGTACACGGTCAGATTGAACCAGAAAAATTAATATGCTTCCTTTTAAAATCTCACTATTTGATATAGTATTTAAAACCATTTTCTGTGTCAAAACCCGACACCCAGGATTTTTAATTAAATACAAAAATTTCACAATTTTGTAATAAATAACCAAAATTCCAATCACCACTCAATTGCACAAATTAGCACTCAAGTGCATAAACTGATTACACCACAACAATCAGCACAAAATTCTAACAACCAACTATCCCGATATAATTTCCAGAAAATAATAAATAATTAAATAAATTACAAAATAATTAAATAAATACAATTAAATAAATAAATAAATTGCGATTAATTAAACTGAATTACTTAATTAACCTAACCATGTAGGCGCCTCATCAACCAAGCTAACTCTTAGCTTCCAACATATGGCCAAAACACCAAAATCCCCTTTTAAAAATAACCTTAGTAATTCCTTCTTTTTTGTTTTAACTTTCCGAAATAAATTCGTGCGGGGTCACGTACTTGAAATTAACCTACCAAACTTTGCAGGCATCTAGTATAAAACCTCCTCATTTTATGGAGTACATAAGACTTGGCGTCTAAACCCGACACCATATTTCTTTTCTAATTTCTTTTCTAAATAGCCTTTTTTGGAACTAAACTTTAGTAACCCCTTTTTTTTGTTCAAGCCTTTAGAAATAAATTCGTAGGTGCTCATGTACTCAAAATTAATCTGTCAAACTTTGCACGCACCTAGTTTAAAACCTTATTGTTTTGTTGGGAAAATAAATTTTGGTGTCCAGACCCGACACCTCATTTATTTTCTATTTAATAGTCCAAAATGTCATGTTTTGCAATAACAATAAACAACCAACAAAGAGCAATCCACCTCATTACCTCACACATAAATTCTCAGCATGCCACAAGTCAATCACATCACTAAATACACCTTATTTAGCAAGCACAACATCAAGAACAACCACAAAACCATAACCGGTCCTAATTGGTAGAAACCAGGCCACTTGCACGTCTCCAAGTTTAAATCTAGAAACATAATCAAACGAGTTTAGAAAATTCTCAAATTTGAATATGTTATAAAATACACCCAAGCAAATATTTTCCATGAAGACACCAAAACCCAGATCATTCTAGATTAAGAGCAGTAATTCGCTTAATCCGTGCCAAAAACTTTGTCCGTTTCCAGAAAGTCTGTCTTCCCAAAACCAGTTGGGTTCGAGATCCAAATCATGTCCGTTTGATCTGAAATTTGAGTATGTTAAACTAAAATATGTGAAAAATAACTTTTTTGAAGAAACTCTTTTAAAAATCGAATCCTAAGAATTGATAAAAATCTTTTGAACACCGAAAGGTCACAGATTCCAGCATAGTTCGAGATTCTGTTTGCAAATGACGAAGCTGAAATCTCATACTTTTAAATCTCTAAAAATCTTGAGTAAAATATATGTCATATTTTAAGATGTCTAGAGCATTTTTCATGGAGGAAGCAACTTCAAAATCACAGCACATTTTTCCCCCACAAAAATGGCAAATGGCAAGTGTCTAGTAAACTGATCCGAATTTCACTAATTCAACTTGCTTGACACTAATCCTTCTTAGCACTAATCCTTCTTGGAACTGATCTAACTAAGATAAGTAACACTAATCTAACCCCCTAAATGAAATTAACAACCTAATCAAGGATTAGGGAGTTAACTCACCGGATTAGCGAGATAACGGGTCCACGGCGACAGCGGCGCGAAGGCGACCAAGACCCGAACCTACGGCGCCACTAACAGAGGGCTGGAAGAGGCTAAAAAGCCTTGCAAGCCCACTGCTTGCTGCTGGAACTTCGGTTCTGGTTCAGTTGGGGCTGGTCTCGACTTGGTGGTACGCTGGCGGCCGAGGTGGTGCTGTGGTGGCTGTCCGGTGGTGCTGGGCTGAGGAGGAGACGTTGGTGTTGGTGGCTGATGTTAGTGGAGGTGGGCTGAAGGCCTGAGTAGGTGGGAGGGCTGATGATGGGCGGTGCTTGGAGTTGTGATGTTGGGCGTTAGTGGCTGGTGATGTAGCGAAGGAAGAAAAGTGGAGGGGAGGGGAAATGAGGCGGGAGTTGAGTGAAAGAGAAGGAGACGTGAGGGATGAGAGAAGAAGAAAGACGTAGGGAAGAAATGAAAAAAAGAAAGAGCAAAAGGGAAGAAAGAAGCTGGTCGGCTGGCAGGGAGGGTCACGCACGCAAGAATGGGGAGAAGAAAGAGATGGGGGAGAGAGAGAGAGAAGGGGGGAAGAAAGTCAAGATATGCAAGGACTTTAAGGCTAAATATCTCCATTTCCATCAATGCAAACCCCTAAAGTCTTGGCCACCAAAGTCCACTAGCCATCCAATGAGAAATTAGCTTCAATTCCACCATTTAAGCCATTTTGGGCAGCCAAATTGCCCAAATATCCTCCCATCCGAATTTCCATTTCATTTCCAAATTGTCCGAAATTGATTTTCCGCAAAAATCCCGAACTCGACGGAATTTCTCCAAAAGATGAGACGAGGTCCTAAAAATAAATCGTGACACGCTTGAACGTTCGATTCCCGAAACCGAGTTCAATTTCGTGGTTAAAATCAATTGGACGCGATTTTAGCGCAACCTAATCTACCGGGTAGCTTTTAAGGATTTGATCACGTTTAACCCGTGGTCGATAATTTTCGATCCACATTTGTGCATTTTCGACTCGTCGGCGACTCTTGGTTGTCGTAAAAATCTCAAGGTTTCAATTACATGTCCCGAGTGCACCATCGATAGAAAATCGGGATATAGCCGTTCGACGCGAATATCGCAATCGTGCGGAACCACCCGCTATTTGACTACGTGTTTCCGTCGAATCGATTGTACGGTGTCGTATTGACCATTGCCGATCATCACGGTCGAGCAATCGATTTCCGATCGAATTCTCGAGTCTACCGCATTTATATCCCTTAACGGCTTCGCCTGATAAATCAGTTAACTTGAGAGTGATCAACTCCGAGAAAAAGGACCATAGGCGCTCGATGAAATGCCCATTTTATATATTCGAGACGGGGTCGAATTTCAGGATGTCACAGTTATACCCATTGAACAGAATGTCAAATTAACAACTTTTGAATATGACATGAATTCTTCCTCATCCGGTGAAGACCCACTACTCAAGGATCCATCAGGATACCAGCGACTTGTGGGAAAACTAATCTATCTCACCATGACCAGGCCTAATATATGCTACGTAGTACAGATACTTAGTCAATTCATGCACAACTCAAAGCAATCCCATATAAATGCTGCGCTAAAGGTTGTAAAGTATTTAAAGGGATGTCCAAGACTCGAAATTCTCTTATCTCGTGATTGCAACATGAAGATGACGGTCTATTGTGATACAGATTATGCTACTTGTCCCATGACAAGAATATCCATTGCTGGTTTTTGCATTAAGCTGGGAAGATCCTTGATTTCATGGAACACAAAGAAGCAATTGACAGTTTCGTTGTCATCAGCTGAATCAGAATATCGAGTGATGGCGAAGACTGTTTGTGAGATAGTTTGGATATGAGGACTATTTTCAAACCTTGGTGTGGACATCGATGGTGCATGTGAATTCAGATTGGGATCTCACAATTGATACAACAAATCGTAGACGAGAAATATTTGGAGGAAGAAAATATTGTATACATATTCTTTCCCATTTATTTTCTTCAATTCTTGTACTATAAACACAGTCGAAGGGTTTTCTTACCTTTACCAAAAAAAAACACGGTTTTTTTTTTTTTTGGTCAAAACACACAGTTGAAGGGTTGTACATTTATTGAGAAATACAAACATTATTCTTCCATTACTTCACATTTCCTGTCACCAAAAAAAAAAAAAAACACACAGTCGAAGGGTTGTACATTTCTTGAGAAATACAAACATTATTCTTCCATTACTCCACATTTCCTGTCACAAACATCTTGTAATGTACAGGCTACATGTGTAAAGCAGATTCCTTGGTTATTTATCATATGAAGCTACCTTCGCAACAAAAGACATGATGTTACTGGTGCTGTCATTAGGATTTTGATGCTTGTACAGCTTGCATGTCTTAATTCCTTATTGAAACAAACCCTCCAATCTTGGCTCGCATTCTCATCAAACCCTGCATGCAAGAGAAAGTCATGATAAGTATGATCGTGAAACTTATTCTGCCTCTAGATTGAGAGAAGATATTTTTACTGTGTATATTCAACATTGATCTTGGCATTCGGGTATCTTGAGATAGCATTGAAAGCCTTGTTAGATAGGGTCATTGTTGCAGGGCACACATTGCTTCGACAGAAATCGACCACTTCAACAAAGATGGTTGCTTCTCTGCAGGGCCTCTTTGGTCCACTGATGCATCTCACTCGATACCGCCGTCCACAGGCTGCTCCATTGTCCCATAAGCCATCGCTCGCTGCAATGAAATACCCTCCTTCAGGGAACTGATTCGGGTCGTATCCCTTGCACCTTGTGGCTACACATTAAGACCAGAAAAAATCAACAAAGCCACAGTAAGTTTTTCTTATGCAACCTTTTCAGATTACATGCAGGAGGTAGGATACTACAAGAAATTTCTCATGTTGCAAATTGTTCTAGTTGATTTCTGAGCATCATTAATAAGGTTTGTGGGTCATAAATTCCATTAAAGGTTTCTTTCCATTTTCTTCTCTTCCTTCCATCTTGACATTTGACTGCACAGTCACACGAGAGAGTTAGGGATGTTGCAGCTCTAACCCAGGCCCAATGTGTGAGGAGAAGATTGTTAAGATTGTTCCACATCGGTTGTAGAAGGGACTGATGATCGGTTTTTAAGTGTGAGGAAAAGTCTCACTCTTTAAGCTAACTTTTGGAGTGAGTGAGGTTCAAGATCGCACAACACAAAGTGATAGCAAAGCATTCATTATTGCAATGCTGAATGAAGGTAAAGTAAGAAAGATGTCGGAACAAGAAAATACAATAGACTTTGTACATACGCAAATATGGCGGATCATAAGACATGGCAGTCCCTACATCCCCATGAACTCTCAAAATAACTAAGCACGAGATCATTAGACTGAGACTTGGAAAGAGTAACCTCATATTGTTATTGCTAGTATAGCATCAGCATAGAGCCTAGACAGAGGTTGGTTAGAGAGAAGGCTTGTGGTTCTTAAGTAGTCTCATGCCAATGAGTCTTGTCCATGCATAGATTTCTCTCTCTCTCTCTCTCTCTCTCTCTCTCTCTCTCTCTCTCTCTCTCTCTCTCTCTCTCCACACAAAGATGACTTTATATTGGTTTTTTGCGATTCGTGCTTTCTAAAGTTCTAATCTTATACGTTTTCAAGTTCTATTTCCATGCCTTTATGTTCAGTTGGAAGTGATGTCATCTCCATCTTCCTAATACAACCCGTTGGAGGCAAGCTCTACACATGACCAAAGTTTTATAGTATTAGAAGTGCAAAAAGTTTACAAGGAAAAGTGGATGATTTCATTCAATTTTACACATCTACAGGAAGGTTCCATCTAAAGTTGCAACTTCTATATATAATTAGACCTTTGCATTCACAAAGCATAGGGCACTCCATTTAAACTAATGCTACCACCTTTTTCTTTTGGCCATAAACTAATGCTACCACTAAGAGAAAACTATTTGGCCACTACAGATTTGATCAGCTGATGACCCCCTAATATACTACAAGGAACTGCTCAAATGTGCATGAGGTGCTGTCGTGTTCCAATTGGTAGTATTCACTAAATAGCTTAACACAGATGGCATGAAGTCTAATAAAGTTAATGGCATATGTGATGAGAAAATGATGAAAATCAAATCGAATTGCCCCGGTGGCAGCAGGGGTGGTGGCGGCGGCGGCTCAATGATTGAGTGAAACACCTTTGGTTGATTGATCTTTGTGGATGTGAAGCTAGAAGCACAAGCTGCTTTGAACTTCGGCTAATGGGTTGATGAGTGATCTGGTGGGTGAACAAGAGTAGGTGTGGAAATGCGTATGCGACTTTCACTACTTTCACTACTAATAATAAAAATAGATTTGACGGCTCTCTCATCGGAAGTCCACGTTATAGCCTGAAATATGTCAATTCAATTTTTGATTAGAGAAGCGCATTCAATCCTTGACATAATGAGCATTATCTGCGAAAACCATCGTGTTAAGCGACGGTGTGTGGAGAAGGAAATTATCATCGTCCACCTTTTACTGAGATCATAGCTGGAGGTTTTATCGTGAACCGGTTTCCTATTCCTTACTGCATTAACAGATAAGCCGTGTATATTATGTTAAAACGTATTATATTGAAGAATTAATATGGAATAGAGCAATTAATATATACTAGGTAGTCCATAATTTAGTGGTTTTAAGTTTTTTATCGAAGGCAGTCCAACTAAATATATTGACGTATTCGAGCTTGGCTTTCACTTGGCAACCTACCCGATAAATGTAATAGGGAAGAATTATCAAAAAAGTTATAAACCTATTGCAATTGTGTCAATTCAATCCTAAACTTTTTCTTTGTCAATTCAGTCCTAAATATTTTGCAATTATGTTAATTCAATCCATTCGGCTAATTTTGACCAACTGGCATTGACGTAAATGCCTATTGGCACTGTCTATTTGATTAATACTAACGTGAACAATTTTTAATAATATCTTATTCTTTATTAATTTTTTTCTTTTACTTTTTCTTTTTTTCTTTTTTTATTTTCTTCTTTTCTTCCTTTTTTACTTTTTCCCCCACAATGGATGGCGAGTCTCTGGCAAGGCTCACCAATCACCGGGCAAGGGCTGTGAAGCCCTCACCAATTGCCGATGAGGCAGCTTCGCCCAGATCTAGGTGTGACCAACTTTGCCAGGGAAAGGCAACCATGGCTCGCCAGTCGCGAGCGAGGCTGGCCTTGCCCAAATCTAGGTGAAGCCACCTTGCACGTGGCCCCTAGGCCTCACCCAGATCTAGGCAAGGCCAGGCGAGGACCACGACCTTTGCCAACCACCATGGGGAAAAGAAGCAAAGAAGGAAGAAAAGAAAAAAGGAAAAGGAAAAAAAATTAAAACAAAATTAAAACAAAATTATTGAAATTTATCAGCCAAAATTGACCGGAGTAATTTAATTGGCACATTTATAAAAGGTTTAGGATTGAATTGGCCATTTGCAAAATGTTTAAAACTAAATTGACACAATTACAAAAGATTTAAAATTGAATTGGCATAATTATAAAAGATTTAGAATTTTTTTGATAATTTTCCCTCGATGTCGCTTAGTAGTGCACTCCAATATATACATCACGTTTTTTCTTCAGATGGTGGAAGCTTTTGCTTTCTCTTCATAGTGAGTGAACCTCAAACTTCTAACTAATCTACTACCCACCCCTTGTTCCGAAAATGCTTCAATCCTTTTCACTGACAATGAAGAATGTTCTTATCATTGCGTGCTTGGATTTCCTACGGGACTAATGCCTCGTTTGTTTAGTCGAAAGCATCACTTGAATTTTGGAGGACCAGTTGAGGTTGAATTTCTTTGAAGGTAGAAATTTGAAGATATCTTCTATTAATGGTTGAAATAGAAGTATCTCTAAAGGTAGTTTAGCTTTGATTTATCTCGAAATGTGTCTTGCCAAATCAAATAGCAACAAAATATGGCACACGATTGTTTCCTTCATTTTATGTCCGTGATCATTCAGTACTTCGTGAACAACTACTTCGATGGCAAGTCCATGAACGATCGTTTCCTATCGCATAAAACAGAATTTCTCTCAGGATCTTAACCAAACGGTCTTTCTTTCACTTTGAAGATGCAAACATCTACATGTGTCAAGGATAACATTTGAATTCTGATAATGTAGGATAAAGTTCTAACTCTAGCTTCCTCTTCCAGTCTTCATTCCCTGGACAGAGAAACCTGATCATATCCTTCATTCAAGAACAAAGGCCAATGATTCATCCAACGTCAAACTTGTTGGAGTACCAAAAATAAGAGAGAGAGAGAGAGAGAGAGAGAGAGAATTAGAAATTTTACTGGATATATTCGGCGTTGATTTTGGCGGAGAAGCCATTGGTGGATAAGAGAATGGTGGAGGGGCATGGAGACTTGGGGCAGTAATCCACGACGGTGACGTCCACCGTGCCGTCCTTGCACGGCCTGTTGCTGCCACTCGGGCACCGCAGCAGGTACCGCCGCCCGCAGGCTGCTCCGTTGTCCCACAACCCTTCGCTCATTGCCATGAACAGATTTCCCGGAGGAAACTGGTCTGCTCTATACCCATTGCATCTGGTTGCTGCCCCCCAGAAAAAATGACGAGAAAAGGAAAGGTTATCAGAGTCACATATTACCTACAGAAGTATTATTTCATGTGCGGATTATTAATAAGAGAAATACTTGATATACAATGATACCATAAAGTCATTACGTCGTTTTTGTGGTGACATTTATTGAGATGTCACCTGTCATTCTCGCCTTGTTGGAAACTCGAATGTCTTGGATAAACATGCATTTGTGTACTTGTAAAAAATGCACTAGATGACATACAACAGTATTTTCCGTTCTGTTTAGCCAGTTTGCCAAACAAAAATTCATTGCATGATCGATCCTATTTTAAATTCTGCTGACTGAATCAGTTTGCGGACTGAAAGAGAGAAGTTATCGTGGGTTTGGACTTACGGGTGTAAGGTGGATCGTAGGAAGAAGCAGTCCCTACGTCTCCAAGAACAAACAAGCCTATTACGTCAGCCGTTTTACGTGATACGACCAACGCTAACATGGACAAAATTTATTATATTTTAAATATTTTTCATTTTTTATTTTTTATATTTATAATTTCTTTTTTCTTTTCTTTTCTTTTCTTTTTTTCCACTTCTTCCTCTACCAGTTGCCTAGCCTCTGGCAACTGACTAGAGGCTACAACTAGCGAGACTCGACCTCACCAACCTCAAGTGAGGCCACCTTCGTCGAGATCTAGCGAGGGGCGACCTCACCGGTCGTGAGTAAGGCTCACCCTCGCTAGGTCGCCCTCACTGGCCTTCAACGAGGCCAACCCTCACTAGCTTCTGGAAACCTCCCCGAACACAAGCGGGGCTCACCCTCACCCACAGCCCCCAAGGTTATCCTTCGTTGGACCCTGGCAAGGCCAACCATTGCCGGCTATAGCCTCTAGCTAGTCACCGGAGGCTAGGAGATTAACAAAGGAAGAAGTGGGGAAAAAAAAGAAATTAAAAATATAAAAAGTAAAAACAATCGAAAAAGTTTTAAAATATAATAAATGTGGTCCATGTTAGAATCAACCATGCCACATAAAATGATGGGCGTCCATATTAGCGAATTCCAACCAAAATTAACTGAATTGACTCAATTGATAAAAAGTAAAAGGTTTATAACTCAATTGATAAGATTGAAAGATTTAGAAATGAATTAGGAAAAGTGTAATAGGTTTAAGACTTTTTGAACAATTTCCCCCTTTTAATTTAATAGGCTTACTGGAGTTTTATCAATGCTTCTCTTCCCTTTTGTGATGAATTAGAAGATGTTATCTTTACCACTTGGACTCTTGAACTTTATAAGTTGCTTATGTTGGCAAGATTGAAAGATTTAGAAATGAAGTGGCAAAAGTGTAATAGTTTTATAACTTTTTGGATAATTTTTCTCTTTTAATTTCATAGGCTCCCCGGACTTTTATCGGCCTCCCTTTTGTGATGAATCAGAAGATGGTATCTTCACCACTTGGACTATTGAACTTCATAAGTTGCTTATGTGGAATGTTACTATATTGCATCGCCCATCAAGCATTCAAGAGAAAGTTGTGAGAAGAGAACTTATGATTACGAAAGGCAGGTTACAGACGAAAACTTATAGACAAAACCGCGGCGGCGGCCCACTTCCATGAATATCTAATAGTCCATGGACAACGCGAGCAACTTTTTCTGAGCATGAGTACAGTGCCCCATAGGTGGGTCACCTCGACATCTTTAGACATCCTTGAATACTTCATTAAAATCTTACATGAGGCATGTGCTGATTTGTGCTTATCTGGACATTATTTTCCTTCCCCACTTCAATGCAATCGACAGAGATCCTCGTTAGTAACATGTATCAATCTGAGATTCTCTTGAACATTCATCGGTATTATGCTCGAGGGGGGAGTCCTTTTATTCCGTGGGCGACCCCCACTGAAGTTCTTGCTTGTCTGTTGTGTTTTTGAAATTACGAAGGTACTATATGCTTGATCCCTTTGTTTTTGTAGGCTTTTGTATTCACCTGGAAAACCCACATTACAAAAAGAGAAAGCTTAGTTTTTTGGAAGAAAGCTTTGGATTCCACTAGTATGTAATGCTCTCCTTAACAATATTTCCGCGCATCAAGATTGGATCTGAGCGTGTGTTTAAAGTAACTGCCCCAACAGATGTTGCAGCTCCATCCCTAACTATCGCAAGGCGAAAAGTACGCAGAGGGAAAAGTATTAAAATGAAATGGCCAGTCATCCAACTATTATATGTCAAAATGGGTCTTAAACTCATATATGACCAATTTCATTAAAAAATAAATGGATCATATATGAGTCACTTTAATTTTCTAGACTTTCCTTAAATGGGTTTAAAATTTTAAAGGTTAAAATAAATGGGTCTAGGATTAAGAGCGAGAATGTTAACTATTCTAGTCAGAAATTGATTTACGAAAGAGAAATAAATTTTTTTATTTCTAATTTTAGATGAGTTTCTAAGTAGAAATTCATATTTGATAATGACACAAAATTTTTTGCTCCTAAAATAGAATTTCTTTTGATAATGATGCAAAATTTCTCCTTCCCAAAGAGCGGTGGATGGCAGCAACGACGGCTAATGGCAACCTGCGATAGGCGGCTACCGACAAACGGCGATAGCTGTCAACCAAAGATGGCGACAAAGGCGGCAGCCGACGACGAACCATGGGCAACCAACAAAGGACGACAATGGATGGCAAACAATGGGCGACCAATGGTGGATGGCAGGTGGGTGTTCGACTAATAAAGAGGACGAACAATGAGAAAAGTTTTTCTCTCATTTCTATTCCAAACTTTTTTAGACTAAAATTTGTTCTAGAAATAAAAAAAAAATAAATAAAAATGAAATTACGTCACCAAATCGGATTTGTTTTAGAAAAAAAGTCTAAAACAGAAAATTTGTTCTTGAACAGAAATAAAATAGTTGTCATGCACGCCTAAGTTTATAACATATTTCCAACCCAAGGCTTACACACACACTCTCCCTCTTCAGCCTTATAAAATTATTTTTTAAAAATCAAAATTATAATTATAACTATTTTTCTTTTTTCTTTCTCTTTTCTTTTTTTCTTTTTTTCTTTTTCATTTTTCTTTTCTTTCTTCTTCCTTCTTCCATCTTCCTCCGACAACCCACAACCGGCTAAGTGAGGGACAAGCCGCCAACCTCGGGTGAGCTTGAGGTCAACAATCAAGTGAGCCTTTGACCTCGCCGATGTGACATTCTGATTTTCAGGCTCTGTTTTCGATTGAATAAGCTGGGCTTTTCATCGACGCGCTTATAGTTCTTTTCTCTGAGTTGGCCACTCATGAGATAACTAGCCTATCAGGTGAAGCCGTTAAGGAATATAAACGCAATAGACTTAAATCGACTGCTCGACTATGCTAATCTACAAAGACCCTTACAGCACAGTTAAAAATCAATTAGAGGCCGGATATAAGTCGATTCGACTGAGTCATGTAATTGAGTGTGGGTGATTCCACCTAATTGCAAAATTCTCGTCGAACGGCACTAGACCGATTTTTCTGTTGTTTTGGTACCCTGTGTCCATATTTGAAACCTCGAGATTTTCACGACAACCGAGAGTCGTCAATGTGTCGAAGATGTTCGTATGGCTCGAAAAAAATCGACCACGGGTCAATTGCATTAAAAAAATTCCTAAAAGCTACCCGGTAGGTTAGGTCACGCTAAAATCGCGTCAGATTGAAATTAACCGTGAATTTGAACCTGATTTCAGAAATTGAAAGTTCTGTCATGTCACGATTCATTTTAAGAATGTCGACTCATCTTTAGAGGAATTTTCGGCAAGTTCAGGATTTTTACAAAAAAATCAATTCGGACGATTTAGAAAAGAACGGAAATTCAAAAAGGCCAAATTGAAGGGATTTTTGGCCTCCAGAGTGAGTTACTTGGTGAAGGGAAATTGTGGAAATTGTGTAGGCTTCCTCCGCAGCAAATTTGGTCACCGAATTAGAGAGATTTGTGAAGAAATTGAAGTCCAATTGAAGGAAATCCGTAGGCTTGTGTGGGGCCGCAACATTGGGCACCAAAATGAGTTATTTGTGGGAAATTTGTGTATGAAAGCTTGTGGAACCAAGACATGTTGAAAAATGAAATATTTTGATTTACTTTTCCCTTTTTCCGCCCCCCTCCTTCGGTCTCTCTCTCTCTCGCGCATTCCCCCCCCCCCCCCCCCTCCTTCGGTCTCTTGGCCGACATCTCTCTCTCCCTTATCCCTTTCCTCCTTTTTTTTTCCATTTGGTGCAGCTCCCCCGACCCTTTTATTGCCTTTTCTTTCTTCAATCTGTTCGGTCGAAGACTCCAGCTTGCTCCCTTCTCCTCTGCCACCAAAGCAACGCCCACCGATTTTTCCTTGCAGTTGCCGAGTCAATTCCACCGCTCCATCTCCATTAGCCCTCTCTCACGCTGCCACGAAGACCCAACAACGACGCCCCCAAAACCCCTTGGCGTTGACGACCGCAGCACTCCCCCATCAACGACCTCACGCCCCCACAAGCTCCCCCCACCGAAGCCGCTGGCTTCATCTGCTCGAAGCCAACATCGGCCGTCCCTCACAGCTGAGCCCGTGAGCTTCAACCCGTCAAGCCAAGCGCGCACCACCACCCCACGGCCGCCGAAACCAACCCAAGCCGCACCCATCCAGCCGCTGTTTTCACCTCCACTGAACCGAAGCAGCCCGTTCAGCTCAACCGTGAGCTTCCTTGGCCAATTTCGACCCGATCTGGGCTCCCGTTAACGTCGTCGTAAGTTTGAGTTTCAGCCACCGTCGCCGTGAACCGATTTTCACATTAAACTAGTGAGTTTACTCACTAATCCCCACTTAGGGAGTTAATGATGCTTAAGGGTTGATTAGTTTAGGCTAATTAGGGATTAGGTGGTTAGTTAGAACGAATTAGCAATTTAACTACTCTTTATTGCATGTTAGGTGGTTAAAGTAGCGTAATTAGCAACTAGATAGGTTGTAGTATTTATCACGATTGGTTCAAAAATTTTCCGGGCCTGTCTCGGTATTTAATTAGACTTTTCCAGCCTAAGTTTGCATTTTTGGCATTTATTGGTATTTATTTAATTAATTTTGGTAATTATTTAATTATTTATTATTTTCCGAAAATTCGATAGGATAGTCGGTGACCGGAATTTTGTGGTGATCGCAATGGTATGTGTGGTTTATTTAATTGAGTGCTAAATTGTGCAAATTAAGGGTTAATTGTAATTTTGGGTATTTATTCCAAAATTTAATAATTTCGTATTTAATCAGAAAATTATTGGGCTTAGGTTTATAACACTAAAAATGTTTTTATAGACCATATAATTAGTGGGATTTTATAAAATAAAGGTATCAAATTTTTGGCTTAGGCCTACCATGTACCCACACACGATTATTTTTACCAAGTATTATGAAAACGGTGAAATTGTCAGTTGATGAGAATAATATACTTATATTAGCTTCGGTGAGCTATACTATCTATCTATATTAGCTTCAGTGAGCTATATTATCTATATATATCAGCTTTGATGAGCTATACTATCTATCTCTATCAACTTAGGCGAGCATTTATTATATATTAGCTTAGGTGAGCAGTGATCGTTTCAATGAAATGGGTTGATAGATAGTATTGTTGATATATAGTATTGATTGAATTGAATGATAGATGGTATCGATGGTATTGAAGTGATTAGTTGAGTGTTTGAATCGTACTGACTTGCAAGAAGGAATTGAGGCAAAGGTAAGTCCTCTATCTCGTGCATGTATAGGTAGTATTTAGGCATATTTCCTTCCTAGTCAGAGTTTAAGGGGTGAACTTGCTGAGACATGGTCTCACCCCGCCGTGGGCTTAACTTTTCGGGTCCCTAGGGTGAAGAACCCGAAGCTTGAGGCGAAAGGGTCAGGAGCATGCGTGGCTCAGAAGTTTTTTTGGAGATAGACCTCTTGTACTTAGACCCTAGAGTTGGCCACTATTTTTATTTTTCTTTTGTGACTCGGGAACCACCGTACAGCCGGCAGCCGGCGGCATAAACCTGGGGCGAACTGAGCCACCACCACAGACCCAGCCGCGGGTGAGTCGCGCGAATGCGATGCCTCTGGGATTCGAACTCCTCCTTTTCGTGAGGGGGAGAGAGCTCAAAGCCAACTACGCCACCACGGGCGGTAGTAGAGTTGGCCTCTATTTGTAAACCAAATTGGTTATAAACGCTGTGTTGATTGATTTGAAATTTGTTGTCCTGCTTTTCTATCACATGTTTGTTGTGGTCAGGAGATTAGTAATTCGCTTCCGCATGCGCATTAAAATGAATGGGTCGGCGACGCATCCTGGGACGTTGCAAAATTTATCGACCACCGAGGGATGGGCACGTGCTCGAGGATTGGAGCGTGACAACCGACATCTATCAAGGCTTCGATCCGACAACCCACAACTGGCTAAGCAAGGGACAAGCCAACGACCTCAAGCGAGCTTGAGGTCGCCGATCAGGTGAGCCACCAGCCTCGCCGACATCTAGCAAGGCTTCGAGATTTGCCGGCCTTGATGAGCTGGAGGTCGAAGATTGGGTGAAGCAGAGGCCTTGCTGACATTTGGCGAGGCTTCGAGACTTGCCAGTGCCGCCCTCTCTCATCTACTTTTCCAAGTCCAACTGTCCAGGCATGGTCTATTGGAAGGTAACTAATCGGCCGTCACCACCTTATTTGGGCCATTTCTGTTGTTGGGCCTTGAAAGAAATGAACAATTTACTCACTCTATAGTCTGGGGCGTCGTCCTCCAGCTCGGCGCCGTCGCCTTCGAGGCCATCAGGCTCATCATGATCCAAATCTTGCTCACCTCCAAGGGGATCCAGCTCAACCCCATCACCTCCCTCTACTACGTCGCCCCCTGCTGCTTGGCCTTCCTCTTCGTGCCGTGGATCTTCTTGGAGTTCCCCGTCCTAAGGGAGACCTCGAGCTTCCACTTCGATTTCGTGATCTTCGGCACCAACTCCCTGTGTGCCTTCGCCCTGAATCTGGCCGTGTTCTTGCTCGTCAGGAAGACCTCGGCATTGACGAATGAATGTGGCCATGGTCATGAAGGATTGGCTATTGATCGCCTTCTCTTGGTCGGTCATCAAGGACACCGTCACGCCGGTGAACCTGTTCGGTTACGGGCTGGCGTTCTTGACCATACATTGGTATTACGCTCAGGGGGGATCTCTTTATTCAGTGGGCAACCCCCACTTAAGTTCTTGTTTGTCTGTCGTGTCTTTGGAATTACGCAGGAAATATATATTTGATCCCGTTGTTCTTCTAGGCTTTTATATTTACTTGGAAAACCCACTTTGCGAAAGAGAAAGCTTAGTTTTTAGGAAAAACAGTTTTGCTAGCATGTAATGCTTTCCTTACAATATTTCCATGCATCAAGATTGAATTTGAGTATGTTGTTGCTAATCAACCGCCCCGACAACTGTTGAAGCTCCATCCCTAACTGTCGTATGGCGAGTAAAGTAGTAAAATGAAATGACCGATTGTTCGACCGTTATGTGATGTAGAGTTGCATGGAAACAACCTAAAGCAATTAACCCATCAATACCTTATGACATGTAACTTTTGGTAAAATAATTTATTTATTTTTTAAATGAGAAACTGTTGATCAATTACCAAGTTTGGATCCATTACATGCACCTCCCCAAACGACAGATCATTAGATTGGGTGCATCTGAAGTAAACCATCATTTACCTCAGTTTTGTGGTGAGAAGTACATGGTTGTCTATTCCATTACCACCCTCCCTCATCTACTTTTCCAACTGTCCAATTGCGGTCTATTAGTAGCAAACTAATCAGTAATCAGTGATCACCACCTTATTTGGGCCATTTCTGTTGTTGGGCCTTGGGAGAAATGAACATGGGCTCCAACTACTGCACGGGATTCTCTCTCGCTTTTAAATTTTTCAGCCGTAGCTTTCATTTTTACTTCTTAGGCCGGTCGTCCTACTTGGCTTTATCTAGGATTTGACAAAAGTGAACACTCGCTTAACCGATGCGGCAATCCCTAGAGGACGTCTTGAACCTTAGAGCGTAAACACAAGCCAGCAAGCTTTCAAGCGATGGTGGTCCATGCTCGAGGCAACTTGTTCTGATTTCTTCTAATTTCAAAGGGAAGGAGTTAAGTCTATTACATTTCAATAAAGTTTTATCGCGTTGTGACGCAACGTCGCATGATATGATAGTGACTATCGACATCTTATAGCAGAAAGCTGCCAGGTGAAAGATGGTGTCCTATGTTTTATAATTCTTTTGACTGCAAAAGTGCACAAGTATACAACCAGTATTTCATCTTTGTCTGATTGCGATGTTAAGTGTTGTTAAATTCAAAGCAAGTTACTATATTCTGAGATGATTTTCTATCATATGGTTGTTGAGATGTCTACTATGCAAAGTGCAGGATCATTTTTTTCTAGCCTTTAGATGGCAGTTCTCAGAAGGAATTCCAGAGGATGTGGCATAAGATAACAAGCAAGTCAAGTGGCAAATAACTTCCACGACTCCAGGAGTGATGTTTGGAATCCTCCATTTGTTAAGTAGTAGCATGTCTGCAATTTGATGAAACTGCAGTAATGAATAAATCATAACAGAACATGGAGGTGGCACGGTTTACATTTGAGTATCTATGTGGTCGGCCGGTATGGTATTTGAGATTCCGTTACTTTATGTTATCAGTCTAACATCCAGTAAGTTTCTTATTCGAGATCTTGTTTTACATGCATGATGCACAGCAGAGCTCTGTTATTTAGTGAAAGGGCTAGTAGAAGCACCTAGAGGGGGGTGAATAGGTGATCAAAGACATTTTCACAAAACTTAACAAATTAATTTGTCTTTTAAGAATGATAGACTGAAAATGTAAAAGACTGTAAACAATTGTATAGAGCTGCGAATGGAAGTAAGGAGATTAGGGATAGAGAATCAAAACACAAGATTTATAGTGGTTCGGCTTAGACCAAGCCTACGTCCACTCTCCCGCATTGACAGCCTACTAGCTGGATTCCACTAAGAACCAAAAGAGATTTTACAATCTCACGTCCTTGATTCCACAGTGTAGAGACTCTGCTACACTTCCTCAAGGTCTCATAAGTATCTAATCTCTCTTTTGAGTACAAATCTAAGCTCAACAATTGAAACAGCAAAGAACAAGGAGCTTCAGACTTTGGAATTTTTCTATCACGCACACACTCGAATAACTAGAGCGTCTTCCTTATATATTCCTCCATGCCTTCATAACCGTTGGCACCTTCCAAAGGAGATCTTCCAATCAACCCGTTGGATAGAATCAATTAGGGAGATCTCGAGTTATTTAAGGAATATGATGATAGCCCACCAATCCTGCTCGCCCATACAATCAGGATCTAGGTTTTCATAAGTAGAACCTTCCAAGTATACTTCGCCAATCAACGGATCTAAATTACTCGAATTAATTTCAATACGAATAATAGATCTTGAGGTGTCATCTCCAACCGTGAGATCTTCTTCAATCGCACGAATCAAATCCTTAAAGATATATACTTGCATCTAGATAAGTCTTCTTCAACGGATAATACTTCTCTTCGTCGGTCTGGAAACTGTCAATGAGGGCAGACTTTAAATCTTGAGTCTGGAGGTCTTCAGACTCAGACGGTAGAGTCTACAAGTCTTCAAACTAGACTAATGGAAACGTTTTGTCAACTTCAAAACAAATAGGGAAGTTTTCTCCAACAATCTCCCCCTTTTTTATGGTGACAAAACTTTCCTGCAGATTTGGATACTTTTGACCTATAAGACAACACTTAAACAAACAAAGATATCTCATAAAAGATAAGTAGATTAGGATAAGGATAGTAGCGATTCTGCATCCACAGAAAACAAGTTAGTCCTGTAAAAACAACTATCTTTACCACAATCATCAACATAGCTTAAGATACTGCAAGCATTAAAAAGGTCAAAACAGTCCAAACCAGTAACAGTCCAAACCAGGTCAAAATAGTCCAAACCAGTCCATCCAAACTAAGATAAAATCAAAACCAACCAATCAAAAACCAATCAAAATCAGAGTCAAATCTGCACCAACTTCTCCCCATTTTTGTCAACGGCAAAAAGTAGAGAATATAAAAAGAATTGGATAAAATTAAGATTGTTTGGGAATGCGAACAAGCTAGAAATCTCCCATAGACTTGACAGTCTCCTCTAGCTTTCTCAGATCCTCCTTCAGTTGTGCTAAATCCTCACCATTTGCATTTGCTTGAACTTGAAGATTAAGGGCTTGAACTTGGTCGTGCAAAGAAACTGAGGTGGCTTGATGAGCATTCTGCATGTTCTGAAATTCACATCCCAAGGCATAAACCTGACCTTTGATCTCCAAAAGAAGTTCAAGCAATCTTTTAAAGTCTGCTGAGTTGTCAGTTTAAGTGCTTGCTTCAGCATGATCAGTTTGTGGAGTGTTGCCAGATGATAGAACTTCAGCACGAACATCCAGACTTGGGGATAAAGCCTCATTACCTTCTTCAAGAAAGTGAGAGGCATACACATCCTCTGGATCGGCAAGAAAACGACTAACATCATCACTGGTAAAAGCAAGTGAATGAGTACCTCTTTTATCAGCATCTCCTCCTGTTTCGATGCCTTTAGGTGGAGAGAAGTACTCTTCTTACTCTGGCTCTTTTTCAATGTCACAATGATCTTGTCCTTCTTCCTCTGCTGGAGAATCACCATGACTTTCTCTTTCTGTTTGTTCTCCTCTTCGCTCTTCTTCTTCTGTTCTTCCTTCTTTTTCTTCTTCTTCTTTCCTCATCGTTTCATTATCTTCACTCCTCTGCTCTGTCTCCTCTCTGTCTTGGTTCTCTTGATCCTCTATCTCTGGAACAAGACGTTATAAGTTCTTTAAGGCAAGAGCGGAAATAGTGATGCCATCCTCATCTTCTTCATCCTGCAAGATAAGTGCTCTCCTCTTCTTAGATGGAGCTGTCATGGGCTCCTTGCCTTTCCTTTTTGTAGCCACAGGGTTTTGTCGAGTCTTGACAGGGGTTTTCACCTTAAATCTCTCTAAAGCCTTGTTTAGCTCCTTCAAACGCATCTTTGAAACCATCTTCAATCCCACCACCATTGGATCAATGGTTCGAACACACAGAATTTTGGGAGGCTAAATGTTAAGATGTCTGAACAGACGAGTAACAAGAGCAGAATAAGGGAGTTGTCCCTTGTCCTTTACCATTGACCTATACATGTGAAACATGATGGTGTGAGGCAGAGAGAACTTGTAACCAATTTTGATGGCATACGTCAGCTTCGCTTCAGAATTGGAGACATCAATCTTTGATGTGGATTTGGGTCTGAGACAATTAATCATAATCTTATGGAGCAAGATATTAGAGGCACTCATCCTCAAATACAAAATCCGGCCTTCTGCAATTCTATCTCGAACAAGCTCCATAGTGGCATGACCAATAGACACGCTGATTGATTGGAAAATCCCTCTCTCCACTCCAATCACATCAGCCAATGTGTCCATATCTACCACATAATCCTGGTCTCTAACACTGAAGGAAAATCTATTCGCGTCTAAAAAGCTTAGATTGGAATAGAAATGCACGGTTAGTTCCGAATGAGCTACAGTTGTCTCAAAGCAAAAATGTTCAAGTTGAAGTAAAGTAAACTTCTCCCGTAACTTTACGTTCAATGAATCAAGAAAATCAAAATCCACACTCCTTGGGTTCATCACCTCTCGCTTCAGCAGTTTAGAATAAACTCGCTTGTATTCCTCCGAACAAAACAAATCCGCTCTTCTTCCT
This sequence comes from Eucalyptus guilfoylei, assembly GCA_016097605.1. NCBI lineage: Eukaryota > Viridiplantae > Streptophyta > Magnoliopsida > Myrtales > Myrtaceae > Eucalyptus > Eucalyptus guilfoylei. Next base: position 29,768,916 of record CM027862.1, read on the forward strand.
CGAATGTTCGCAGCAACACCCATCCTAGGCTTAAAATGAGTGAACATCTTTTCATCATCATCTTTTCCCTCAAGTTGATTAACTCCTCCAAAACATGAATCACTTGGGAAATTCGCAAAAGCCCTTTCTGTCGAACCAACAAGAGCAATTCCCAAACGTTCCATCGTTCTTAAAAAATCGGTTTCATTTCGGTACCCATTTTCTCTCAAAAATTCATCAATAAAGGTCATCACAGAACCACCTTCCTTCAAGGCGGTGTAGAATTTGAAAATAAATGCAGGCTTAAGAGTCCTTATAGGTTCGACATCCTCAATAATTTCTTCCTCTGCTTGTTGTTGCTGAGGCTCTTGTGGTCTAGCCTAAGAAGAGTGGCGCGGTTGAGAATGTTGTTGTTGACTTTGCTGCTGCCTTGTAGATTCTTCTTCCTCAGTCAGATCAAAGTGCATAGGACCCTCACGCATATGCTGTGGTCCCCTGCTTGAGGACTTTCTTTGGGAAGTCATTATCACAGTCTTTGAGAGATTTTTCAAACTCAATTCACGAGAAAGATGAAAACTTTATGGATTAAACTAGAGAGAAAAAAGTAAGAAAGTGAAGTTCTGTGCTCTAGGATTTGTGGGTAAAAACGAAGAAGAAAGACAGTATATAAAGCAGTCGAAACGAGGTATACGGATCGTCATAAAAGGAAAAATAAAAATGCCTTTTCAATAACTGCCTTTTTGAAAATAGATAACTGTCTTTTCAAAAATGATAACTTCCTTTTTGAAAAAGAACAATTGCTATACCTTCAATAACTTGGAAAGATAACATCAATCAATTGGCGATTAATAAGCAATCGTACCTCTTCGAGTTTTTATCCGAAAGTTAAATTGCTAGAACCGAAATAACTTACAATCGTAACTCTTGGTCTTCCGAGTCTAAGCATCTTCAGACTTTATCCCCGAGTCTGAGCTTCTTCAGACTTTAAGAGATAAGATGTTAAGTCTGGAGCAAATAGACTCAAATAGACTTTTCTCTAGAGGTTTTGTAAATATGTCCGCCAGCTGATTCGTTGAGTCAATGAATTGGATCATAACTTCTTCATTTTGAACATGATCTCTAATAAAATGGTGTTGAATCTCTATGTGATTTGCTCTTGAATGAAGAATTGGATTCTTTGTGATATTAATCGCGCTGGTGTTGTCACATTTGATCTCGGTGCATGAATCTTCGATTCCAAAGTCTCTTAGTTGTTGTTTTATCCATAAGATTTGAGAACAACAACTTCCAAGAGCCACATACTCTGCTTCTGCTATTGAAAGAGCTACAGTACTTTGCTTCCTTGAAAACCAAGATACTGTCCTATTACCAAGCAATTGACAAGTGGCGGAAGTACTCTTTCTATCAACTCTGCAACTTGCTAAATCTGCATCTGAATATCCAAGGAGAGTAAAGTCTCCTTCTTTGGGATACCATAGACCTAACTTAGAGGTTGTTGCAACGTATTTGATAATGTATTTCGCAGCACTTAGATGAGATTCTTTAGAATCTGATTGAAATCTAGCACAAATGTAAACACTAAACAAAATGTCAGGTCTAGAAGCAAGAAGATAAAGAAGTGAACCAATGATACTCCTGTACAGCTTCTGGTCAACTTGCTTTCCTCCTTCATCTTTGTCCAGCTTCGAAGAACTTGACATTGGTATATCAGTCTCTTTGCAATTCTCCAATCCGAACTTTTTAACAAGTTCTTTAGCATATTTTTCTTGGTGAATGAAAATTCCTTCCTTCAATTGTTTCACTTGTAGTCCGAGAAAAAAGGATAGTTCACCCATCATGCTCATCTTGAATTCATCCTGCATAGACTTAGAGAACTTCTTGCACAGGTTTTCGTTAGATAATCCAAATATAATATCATCAACATAAATTTGAACATCTTTTAATGAACAAGGTAGTGTCCACTTTTCCTTTGACAAAACCATTTTGAATTAAAAACTTACTTAACCTGTCATACCAAGCTCGAGGTGCTTGCTTTAATCCATATATAGCATTTTTCAGTCTGAATACTGAGTGTGGTTTCCTTGGGTCTTCAAAACCGAGAGGTTGTTCCACATAGACTTCTTCTTGGATAAATCCATTCAGAAATGCACTTTTGACGTCCATTTGGAATAACCTGAAATTCTTATAACAAGCAAAAGCAAGTAATAATCTAATTGCTTCTAACCTTGCTACTAGAGCATAAGTCTTATCATAGTCTATCCCTTCTTCTTGTGTATATCATTTGGCCACGAGTCTTGCTTTGTTCCTTACCACTTTTCCTTTTTCGTCCATCTTGTTCCTGAAAACCCATTTAGCTCCAACAACAGATTTACCTTTTGGTTTAGGAGTTAATTCCAAACATCATTAATGCTGAACTACCTGAGCTCTTCTTGCATTGCTTCAATCCAGCTTTCGTCAGTTAAAGCTTCTTCGATGCTTTTAGGCTCGATTTCATAAATAAGTGCCATAGTGCTAGACTCTTCTTGCCTTTTGGATCTGGTGCGAATCCCTTCATCAATATCACCAATGATGAGTTCTTTGGGATGACTAAACTTGTGCTTCCAGTTACTGGTCAGTCTGACTGATTGTTAATCTTTTTCTTCAGTTGATTCTTTAGCATCCATTCGTTGTTGTTCTTCTGAAGTCTAAGCAGTTTCAGGGGAGGTAGACTTTGCAGAGTCTAGAGCAGGTTCAGATTCTTCAGGTTGAGTCTGAATTGATTGATTTTCCAAAGAGTCTTGAAATTTGACATTCATCGACTCTTCCACAGATTGAGTCTTCTTGTTGAATACTTTGTAGGCTTTGCTGGAGGTTGAATATCCAATGAAGATTCCTTCGTCTGATTTTTTTTCAAACTTACCGACTCTATCATTTGCATTTTTCAAGACAAAACATTTGCAACCAAACACATGAAAGTAAGAAACAATTGGCTTCTTTCCTTTGAATAACTCATAGAGAGTTTTCTCCAGAATAGGCCTTAAGAATACATTGTTAATAATATAACATGCTTGTAGAAACGCTTGAGCCCAAAAACAAGAACAAATATTACTTTCAATTAAAAGAGTTCTTGTCAATTCTTGCAAAGATCTATTCTTCCTTTCCACAACTCCATTCTGCTCAAGAGTGTACGGAGAGGAGAATATATGTTGAAAACCAGATTTATCACAGAACTTAGCAAAATCTTGATTTTCAAACTTACCTCCATGGTCTGTCCGTATGCTTGAAATAGCATATCCTTTCTCATTCTGCACTTTCTCGGCAAACTTTGAAAAATGAGAAAAGGTTTTAGACTTACTTATCAGAAAGTAGACCCAAGTAAAACGTGAATAACCATCCACTATTACTAGGCAATATCTCTTTCCACCAATGTTTTGAGTTCTAGTTGGTCCAAAGAGATCCATATGTAGGAGCTGCAGCACACGATTAATGGAAACTTGATTTATTGATTTAAAAGAATTTCTAACATGTTTTCCCAACACACATAGTGTGCATAAATCAGATTTTTGGTATTTTAGGTTGGGTAGTCCACGAACAAGCTTCTTGGAAGAGATTTTGGCAATTTGCTTCATGTTGATATGGCCAAGCTTTCGATGCCAGAGATTCGCTTCATCTTGTATTGGGGAAAAGTGCCAAAAAAGTCCTAAACCTTTTGCCTTTATGCCGATTTAGTCCTAAACCTTTTTTTGATGCCGATTTGGTCCTAAACATTTTTAGGTTGTAACAATTCAGTCCTTTCCGGCCAATTTTGGTCGGGTTTTGCTGACTGGACGCCGGCCGGCTGACGTGGCCTGATTGGCGCGACGTGGATAACTTTTAATAAAATTTTAATATTTTTGGTTTTTTTGATTTTTTTATTATTTTTTACTTTTTTAATTTCTTTTTCTTTTTCTTTTTTCTTTCCTCTTCTTCCTCTAGCCGGTCGCCGGACCTCGGTGACTAGCCGGAGGCGACGGTCGGCGAGGTCGAGGTCGACCTCGCCGGCCACCTCGCCAGTGGCCGCAAGGGCGAGCCTTGCCCGCCCGGCGCGAGGCCGCCCTCGAGGCCTGGGAGGCGAGGCTCGCCCTCGCCGAATCAGGCGAGGGTCGAGCCTTGCCCATGGCCGACGAGGGCGAGCCTCGCCCATGGCCAGCGAGGGCGAGCCCCGCCAGCTCACTGGATCTGGCGAGTGAGGGGGTTCAAGCAGGGGGAGAGAGTCGGAGAGGTAGACCGTTGGCCACCGCACCTGAGCCGCGGTTGTCAGCCTACGGTCGTGCCTAGTTTCAAGCTCCTGTAGGCCTCGATCCTTTTGTGCCTTGCGTTGGTCGGACCAGGCCGGAGCTCGCGGTCGTCCGTCGCACAAGCTCCGTCCCCGACCTTCCTTTGTTTGTTGTGCACGTCCTAGATTGTTCTTCAAGGATTCAATTCGAGATCTGAGGGCGTTCGATCTGGGCGGGACCTGAGAGAGAGAGATTGAGAAAGAAACAGAGAGAGAGTCCTCTCTCGGCCAAGCCGAGGAAACCCTGGCCACGCGAGACCACCATCGCAACGCTGCTGCCCGATGCCATCCACCGCTGCTCGCCGCTTCACCAACCTGCCGCCAGATCTGGCGAGCTGGCGGGGCTCACCCTCACCGGCCATGGGCGAGGCTCAACCCTCACCAAATCCGGCAAGGGCAAGCCTCGCCTCCCAAGCCTCGAGGGCGGCCTCACGCCGAGCGGGCGAGGCTCGCCCTCGCCGAATCTGGTGAGGGTCAAGCCTCGCCGGCCATGGGCGAGGCTCGACCTCGCCGCCCTGCGTGAGGCCGCCCTCGCGGCCACGGGCAAAGTGGCCGCGAGGTCGAGTCGACCTCGCCGGGCAGCCGCCTCGGCCAATCGCCGAGGTCCGACGACCGACCGGAGGAAGAAGAGGAGAAGAAAAAATAAAATAAAATAAAGTAAAAATTCAAAAATATTAAAATATTATTAAAAGTTGTCCACGTCGCCGCCAATCAGGCCACGTCGGCCGGCCATCGTCCAGTCAGCAAAATCCGGCCAAAATTGGCCGGAAATGACTAAATTGACACAACCTAAAAAGGTTTAGGACTAAATCGGCACCAAAAAAAAGGTTTAGGACTAAATCGGCACAAAGGCAAAAGATTTAGGACTTTTTTGGCACTTTTCCCTCTTGTATTGATATCAGGCATTGAGATCTTTCTAGTTTTATATCCAGAAGATAAATATTCCCATGTCTATGCCCAATAGAAGATTGAGAGAAATCTTTACTAGTTCTTAAACATGTCCCTTCCTGGAAATTGATTTTGAACCCAGTGTCACACGATTGGCTTATGCTGAGTAGATTGTAATTTAGTCCTTCCACCAAGGAGACATTGTTGATTGTTAGACTTCCAATCTTTACTATTCCGCATCCAACAATTCTTCCTTTGTTATTTCCACCAAAAGAGACTTTTCCTCCATTTGTTTGAACAAGCTTTATAAAACAACTTGAATCTCTTGTCTTGTGTCTTGAACAGCCACTATCCAAATACCATTTAACCTTCTTCTTGATAGTGACCTCAATTTCACTATCTGAGTCTGAGTCTGTATCTGTTTCAAAGTCTGAGTCTGATTCTGATTTTGCCATTAAACAAATATTGGCATAATCATCATCACTTTCTTCACATTCAGTATCACTCCATGTTTCTGTTTTGAGAGTCTTTCTATATTTCTCAAATTTTCCTTTCTTTTTCTTCAACAAAGGACAGTTGGGTCTGATGTGTCCATTTTTCTTGCATCCAAAGCAAATCACATTTTTATTAGATTCATCATCCTCAGTTGATTTGTTTTGAAACTTTTGAGTGCTTTGTTTCTTCCAATTAAATCTTCTTCCCTTCTTGTTCAGTTTCCTAAACCTTCTTATCATAAGTGCTAGCTATTCATCGTCCAAATCTTCTTCAGAGTATGTAACATCAGAATCATCGTTAGATTTTAAAACAATAGACTTCTTACCTTTGGGATCTTCTTCATCATTGATTTGCTCCACTTCATAGGACTGAAGTGTGCCAACCAGTTTGTCTACGAAGAGCGGCATGATCCTTTGAGTTTCTCTTATTGAAGTCTTTACATGATTCCAATCTTTGGAGAGTCCACGCAGCAATTTGTTAACCTTCATGGGTCCTGAGATTGGCTGTCCCTGATACTCTAGACCATTTACAATTTCAGTGAAGCAACTAAACATATCAGTGATAGATTCTCCTGGTTTCATCTTGAAGGCTTCATATTGTCCGAGTAGATTATTGATCCTTGTTTCTTTCACTCAATCAGTTCCTTCATAGGTAATGTGCAACCTATCCCAGACTTCTTTGGCTATTTCACAAGAAAATATTCTATTATACTCAGTAGGAGATAACGCGCAGTATAAAGAGTAAATTGATTTTGCATCAAGAGCTTGTCTCTTGGTTATCTCTTCTTGAGTCATCTCGCTAGCTTCTGCAACTTCTTTTCCCTTCTCTGAGACTAATGTAGCTTTAGAAATGATCCATTTTTCTACCACATCCCATTCCAGAGGATCTTTCAATCTTAGGAATGCCTTCATCTTATTTTTCCATATGCTGTATTCATTTCCATCGAAGTAAGGTGGTCTGGTGTTGCTTTGGCCTTTAACCAAACCTGGAGCCAACATACTAGCCATAGATCTTTAACTCAAAAGTAAGAACACTTCAATTAAATGAGTACACAAGCTCTGATACTAATTGAAAGGGCTAGTAGAAGCACCTAGAGGGGGGTGAATAGGTGATCAAAGATGTTTTCACAAAACTTAACAAATTAATTTGTCTTTTAAGAATGATAGACTGAAAATGTAAAAGACTGTAAACAATTGTATAGAGCTGCGAATTGAAGTAAGAAGATTAGGGATAGAGAATCAAAACACAAGATTTATAGTGGTTCGGCTTAGACTAAGCCTACGTCCACTCTCCCGCACTGACAGCCCATTGGCTGGATTCCACTAAGAACCAAAAGAGATTTTACAGTCTCACGTCCTTGATTCAACAGTGTAGAGACTCTACTACACTTCCTCAAGGTCTCACAAGTATCTAATCTCTCTTTTGAGTACAAATCTAAGCTCAACAATTGAAACAGCAAAGAACGAGGAGCTTCAGACTTTGGAATTTTTCTATCACGCACACACTTGAATAACTAGAGCGTCTTCATTATATACTCCTCCATGCCTTCATAACCGTTGGCACCTTCCAAAAGAGATCTTCCAATCAACCCGTTGGATAGAATCAATTAGGGAGATCTCGAGTTATTTAAGGAATATGATAATAGCCCACCAATCCTGCTCGTCCATACAATCAGGATCTAGGTTTCCATAAGTAGAACCTTCCAAGTATACTTCGCCAATCAACGGATCTAAATTACTTGAATTAATTTCAATACGAATAATAGATCTCGAGGTGCCATCTCCAGTCGTGAGATCTTCTTCAACCGCACGAATCAAATCCTTAAAGATATATACTTGCATCTGGATAAGTCTTCTTCAACGAATAATACTTCTGTTCGTCGGTCTGGAAACTGTCAATGAGGGCAAACTTTAAATCTTGAGTCTAGAGGTCTTCAGACTTAGACGGTAGAGTCTGCAAGTCTTCAGACTGACTGATGAAAACGTTTCGTCAACTTCAAAACAAATAGGGAAGTTTTCTCCAACATTTAGCAGCATGATGTGAACCTTTTTGTAAGAGTGAATTATCAAAATCCACTACTTGAATAAGACAAAGAAAAATGGAAGAAGGGAGCTAACTGCTTAACTAGGAAAAAACAACAATGTAAACATTGCTGAGTACAGTCTCTTGGAATGCTAATCGGATTTGTTGCCTAACTTTGCTTTCTTTTAGAAAAGGGATAAAGGCAACATATGTTCCCAAACTTTTTGAAATTGTTTGAGGAGGTCCCTGAACCTTTTTTTGTATGTGCAATCGGTTCTTTAAAGTATATGCTTTTTTGTTCGAGTTGTGGAAATGCCGACAGGGACAAACACATTAGCGCTACATTAATGCTAACAAGACAAATTAATGCTTGCATATGATTTTCTTGTGGACCGGATAACATGTCCAAAAATTTACAATAACAAAAAACCAAACCCTAAGAGAGAAAAAGAGAGAAGAAGGGAGAGGCAGCAAGGGGCAGTGGTGGCACCCCTCACGTGCCAACAAGGGCTCGGCCTCCCTTGCCTACTACCGTCAGAATCAGGCCAACCCAGGCGATACGGGGTCGCACAATCAAGGCCAGATCTGGCCTAGGGTTGCACATGTCATGCCCTATTCTAGGTGGCACGACCCAAACCGCTAATCACCGAGGTTGCCCAACTAGGATCATATTTCCTTTTTTCTAAATATTTTTACAATATTTATTTTGTTCTTTACTATTCAATGAATTTGGTGTTAGAAAGTTCAGTCCAAAAGTTTAAATGGAAAAATATAAAGAGCATTTAGGACTAGATTAAGTGGATAAATATAAAGCTTTGATGCTATGTTAGAAAGTCAAACCCAAAAAGCTTAAGTCGATAGGTGGAGAGAGACCACATGAATATAAAGAGCATTTAAAACCCATTGTTAAGAGATATGGGATAATATTTCAATGTATAATATCCTTGTTTATTTTTTGAATGCCAGTAAGGGCACCTTGTCAGCATTTGACGGCACACGATAGCATTTCGTTCCATAATTTTGATGGAAGGACCAAGTCAAAAATGAAAAGCATATAGTTCAAAGACCCAAGTCATACCAAAAAAAAAGTTTGAAGACCTGATTGAATAATTTGGAAAAGTTGGGGGACCTCTTGTGTCTTTATTCCTTCAGAAAAATTGTAGCTGTTGATGTTAAAGCACTAAGAGTAGAATTTCTTGGTGATTTATAGAAATGAAATGGTTCTACATCATCTCCATTCCCTTATTCCATATGCAAGGAAGTTAATTAATCATGTCAATCCGATACTTTCCTGGAAATCTGATAATGTTCTCTTTACCTTCATTTTAAGGACAATGTTTCTGAACTTTTTTTCAAGTCCTCTAGCCTTCTTTTTTCATGTCAGGCTTGTTGCTTTTGTTGAAGGTTTTTTCCTATCATGCACAGCTAGGAGCTGCAGATTACATTGCAGTTGCTAGGAACAATCACACCGTCTTGATATTTGACATTCCAAAAATGAGCATGCGCATCCGTGATAAGGTACATCACCATTTTCCAAGTACTGACTCTATTTATTCTAGAAATACTGCTTCATGGAATCTCTTATGTATGGTGAACAATGGTATCGAGTCCCGATAAGATGGAAGTACAACATTGTTTGATCGGACATGCAAATGAAAATGTAACAAACTCATATGTTGAAAATTTTATGTGTGGGTAGACAAATGTGCACCCTTCAAATTCTGTTAATATATCGAGTCTTTAATTCTGTACTTGTCTCTCAACAAGACAGTAAGGGATTTTTGCTAATCTTACCCACGTTTATACAGCATTTCTCATGGAATTATCTACTCACAAATTTCAGGCAAGGAGGTTTATCACCCTCGTCAATGAGCTAGACAACCATCACTGCCGCCTAGTTTACTCTGCCGCTTTTTGTATTGATGATTATTTCAAGGAATTGACGATGTTACTCTGTTTGATTTGGGGATGTCAATCCTTTTTCAATTAGATATGTTAGAGTATAAGGGTAAAATAGTCTTTAGTCTGAAACTGGTGCTGAAGATAGATCTTTAGCTCAGCTATACCAACCAAGTCATCTCCCATGATGATAATATCATCAACATATACAATCAAGAACAATTTGCCTCCCCCTGAATGTTTATAAAAGAAAGAGTGATCATTTTCACATCTCGACATTCCAAAAGAAAGTATGGCCTCAGAAAATCTTCCAAACCATGCCCGTGGAGATTGCTTCAAACCATATAAAGATTTTTTAAATTTGCAAACTAGTCCCCCAAACTCGCCTTGAGCAACAAATCCCGAAAGTTGCTCCATATAAACTTCCTCATTAAGAGTACCATGCAAGAAAGCATTCTTAAATCAAGCTGAAATAAAGGCCAGTTATTTGTGGCGGTAAGAGAGATCAAAATTCAAATGGAAGTAAGTTTGGCAACAAGTCTCGCTTTTATACGAGCAAGAGAACCATCGGGATTGACCTTCACAGCATTCATTTATCGACAACCAATAGTAGTTTTGCCTAAAGGAAAAGGTACCAAATCCCATGTTTGATTCATTTCAAGAGCCTTTAATTCTTCTTTCATTGCTATCCTCCGATCAAAACTTTGTAATGCTTCAGCTACAAACTTAGGGATAGGATGTTGTTCAACAGTAGATAAAAATGACTGAAAAGAAGGAGACACAGAAGAGTAAGAGATAAAATTTGCAATAGAATGTTGAGTACAAGCACATGTACCTTTTTGATGAGCAATAGGAAGATCAAGATCAAATACAGGAGAAGAGTTTATTGGCGAATCTGACACGGAAGATGACATAGTAGTGACAGGAAAAAGGGGGGGAGCAGTAGCTACTCAAGGACGTCGAGTATAAACCTAGAGAGGAGGCGGTTCCTATAAAGATATTGATGAAATAGTTGAAGTAGTAGATCAAATGGTGGTCACATATAAGTCTTCATCCAATTCAGACACAATAATTGGAACATCATGATAAGGAGCAGATTCAAAGAATGCGACATCAGCAGATAAAGTATTTTCTCGATGATGGAGAATAACAACAATACCCCTTTTGTGTACGAGAATAACCCATAAACACACACTTGATGGCCTTTGGATCAAGTTTTGATATTCCAGGTCGATGATCACAAACAAAACAAACGCAACCAAAAATTCGAGGTTGTAAGACAAACAATGGCTATTTGGAAACAAAGTAGAAAATGGGATGCCATCTCGCAATATTGAAGAGGGCATGCGATTAATAAGATAGCATGCAGTTAGAACAGTATCAGACCAAAAGATTTTAGGGACCTTCATCTCAAATAACACGGATCTAGTAACTTCCAACAAATGTTGATTCTTTCTTTCCCATTCTATTGAGGTGTATCAATACAAAAAATTCATGGATCATACCATGCTGAGTCATAAAATCAGAGAATGGTGCAAAAAAGTACTCCTTAGCATTATCAAAACGCAAAACTTTAACATGTACACCAAATTGAGTATGAATTTCAAATATAAATGCACAAAATATAGAAAATAATTCTGAACGACTTTTCATTAAATATAACCAAGTAACTCTTGAGTAGTCATCAACAAAAGTAACAAAATATCGGGAACCCAAATTGGAAACCACATGACAATGACCCCAAATATCATAATGAACTAACAAAAAAGGAGACGTTGCTCATTTAACGACTCGAGGCGGATAGCTAATACGATGTAATTTGCCAAGTTGGCATGACTCACATTCTAGACTAGAAAGAGAACGAAAACTAGAATCTAACTTCTGAAAACTTATGTAAAGAAGGATGACCAAGAAGACAATGAATCTGATGTAGTGATGTAACACTAGGGCAAGCAATTGATGGAGTGTCTTCCAGCACATACAACCCCCATGCCTCACGTCCTCTACCAATCGTCCTCTTCGTAGCCAAATCCTAAAAAATACAAGAATCAAGGTAGAATGTCACTAAAGACTAAAAGTTTTTGGTTAATTTACTGACTAACATGAGATAAAATGGAAATTGTGGAAGATAAAGCACTGAGGACAATGGCAATGAAGGAATTGGGTGAACAGTGCCAACCCCCTTAACATGTGTAGATGATCCATCGGCTAAGGTAACTATGGATGAAGATGGAGTAAGAGAGGAAAATATACCTAAAAAGCCTAACATGTGATTAGAAGCCCCTGAATCAATGACCGAAGGACGAGAAGTAACTGAAAGACATGCAGTAGTGTTACTTGTCTGAACCAAAGTAGCGGTGGAAGCAAGCTGTGAAATCTGAAACTGGTTATATCGGGCAAATTCCTCCTCAGACATAACAACTACCTTGCCTTCAGAAGACTGTGGAGAAAGGTCAACACTGGATGCAGTATTTGCAAACTATTGCTGCTGCTCTGGTCTTCCATGTAATTTGTAGCAAAATTTCTGAATATGACCAGGTTTGCCACAATAATGACATGTCCATGTGGCCCCTAAGGTATCCGCAAACATATAGGATTATCCATTATTATTCTGCTGACATTGGCCTCTTCCTGTTCCTGTGCTTCAGCCTCCCCCAAGGCCACCATGTCCGCCACATCCTCCATGACTTCCTCCATCGCTCCTAATACACTGCCAATTTTAGATTGGGACACAAGAGCTGAACTATCCTATATATATAAAATAAACCCTAAAGCTCCTAAAAACCATTTTTCCCTTATACTCTAAAAAGATAATTATTTCATCCGTTGCAGTCCAAAGACATTAGCACAGATGCAGTCTTTAGGCTTCAAGTGTCCTGATTTTCTCATAATGAAAGTTCTTTGACTGAAATGGTTTGGTCATGCCTCAGAATTTAGCAACTCATCTTTTTAAGTAGCAACTGAACATCTACATGGACCTGTTTTCCTGCAGTTTTCATGTCATTTCATTTGTGTATCCTAGGCCTATATTCCGTTCCATGGAGATATATCCTATATTATTGAGAACCTCTAAAAGAAAAAAATGTTGGCACGGTAGCATGTGCTTCCATTACTTTAATGATTTAAAGGATTTGCATCCTATAATCTTCATGCTCGTGATGCAATATGAGAGTGATCCTAACTTATTCAAATGAGAAAACACCGGGTGCATGGAAAGAAAGAACGATAATGTCTTGAACAGAAGCCCTGGTTAAGAATGCTATCTATGGTATCTATGTCCCAGAACCTTGCTGTAGGAACCATGGAGTCCAGAACCAGGAATTAGTAGCCACTGCAAACTCAATACTTCCTATTTTCAATGTTCTAGATTTTTTTTTCTACAGCTGTTTTGCTTGTCTTAAGTTGATGAAATTGTTGTGCTGGCGTAACAAGAATTTTGCAGCCATAAAATATTTCCCTGCATAAAGTTTGATGCTTGGTGGCTTGACTCAAAACTATGAACTTAGCACTGTTTGTGTATATTTGCCTTGCCGAGCTTTCAATTTGAAACGGAGATGGAAGTAAACTTCGCCACCATGTCTTAGCAGAAGGCAATGTGAGTTCCGGAGGTGCGCCAACTGGGATCATATCCATGCTGTCTGGTCAAGAAGAAATGCTTGCTTTTCCCAAGCAGTAAGTGATACTTTGATCTCCCTCCTTTTATCTCTCTCTGCTCTTCTTGGTCAAGACTCTAGCTGGAAACTATTATGGTTTTTATCTTGCTACTTGCTCAAGGGTGCAGAGCTGCTTTCGTTGGGCAGAGTACACTTTTATTGAATGTGATATCATCTCCCGATTTGAAGTTGACGCCATTGCATAAGATATCATTGAAATACTAGTGAGAGAGAAAAAAAAATAGTGAACTGTTTTAATCTCACAACTGCACAGAATTTGCTAGTGAACTGAGCTCTACTTTCTTGCTTCGTTTTAGGTTTTCGTGACTGCTTTTTCTTAATATCGATGCATATGCCACTGGATGGATGATATGTATCCAATCTAATCTTGTACCATCGGATCTATGCTAGATCATTTTCTTCGGCTCTGACTTTCCAATAGGACCCAAACATTTAGCTATCTTTCCTCGGTTATGGTCCTTCTTTTGAGAGACATCGCCAAGAATTGCGACATTAAAAGCAGAGTGAATCACATTCTTGTGAAAAGTGACAACCATTATCCCAGCTTCCAATTGTTCTATTTTCTGTTTATTTGATCTCCAACAAACAAAATCTGATATATTATTCCGTTAGTAATTGCAAGAAGAAGTCCTCAATCAATTATACAAAATTTATTCTTTAGCCAGGTCTCCCCATCATTCAGGCGGGCCCTCTTCATCAATATATTTTCTATTATCTTTATGATGGACCTATACTGAGGGAACTTACTTCGTTTGTTAGATGTCTAGGCCTTGGCCTTTGCAAAGTAACAAAAAAGAACGTCTTTGCCTCGGATTCATCATGCGTTTTTGACAAAGTGACTTGATAGATTCATCATGCCGACAGAGTAATACGATGATGGAGCATTTTCTAGAAGTTCCATAGGTTAACATGCTGATTCTGCTAGAGCAGATTTATGCCTATTCGCTGCCTCCCTGGTTATTTTCTGTAATGGAAATCTAATGTCATAGTCAAGACAAATCCTCACTAGATGGATTCATGTTGTCATGGGGCAAGGAAGACAAACTGTTGGAGAAAGGATCATTGATTGATTCCCAATTCAGATTGGGATCTCATAATTGATACAATAAATTGTAGACGAGAAATATTTGAAGAAAATATTGTATACATATTATTTCCCATTTATTTTCTTCAATTCTTATACTATAAACACTAAAGAAACATCTAGTCAAAGTTGTCAAGGACGAAGCAGTGACCTTCAGTCATGTCGCGTAGGGGTGTGCATGGTCCGGGCGGGCGGTTCCCGACCTAGAACCGGGAACCGCCCGCTAAGGACCGGTTCCGAAAAATTGGAACCGGGATCCACCCGTTTGTTGCATGGATCCACCCGGGAACCGGACCGTCAGTACGGTCCGGTTCCCGGGTGGATCCATAGAACCGATCTTGACGCGAAACAATTTTGGTTTTCAACATTGAACGACTACGTGACATCAAAGCAAGCCAAAGAAAGAAAAACCAAATTTAAGTATGTGGAGATGCTGACGGCGGGAGAAGTAAACGCAACGAAATAGCGATAGGATTAGGAGCCAAAGATGAAGGGAGTGAGATGAGATCTAGGGTTTCTTTTAGTATATTTTTTTTAATATTAAAAAGGTTCCGATCCGGTCCGGGTGGGCGGTTGGGCGGATCCGCCCATGGAACCGGGAACCGGACCGGTACCCACCGGTTCCCATACATTGGAACCGAGAACCGGACCGGTTCCCTCAAGAACCGCCGGTTTCGGGCGGTTCCGGTCCGGTTCCGGGCGGTCCGGGCGGTTCCCGGGTATTTTGCACACCCCTAATGTCGCGGATACGCCAAGGAACAAGAGGATGCAACGTAGTTGGGGACTTGATCCCTCTACATTCTCTTCCTAGGCGTCTGTTTGTTTTTTTGGTAATGCTTGCCTGAGGGTGCCGCTGTTTTGGTTTCCCCTCTTTTTCCTTTTGCTCTCGACACCCTTCCACTCGTAATGACTTTATTGTCACTATGAGTGCAAGTTTTGTTGGTGTCGAGATTCTTGCTGTATAGCTCCTTTTGGTTAAAAGTCAATACAAATCTTACCTTACCAAAACAAACAAAAAAAAAAACAAAAAAACACTGTCGAAAGGTTGTACATTTTACAAATTGAGAAATACAAACGTTATTCTTCCATTACTCCACATTTCCTGTCTTGGTATTAGAGTGGGTTTTTTGACCTAGCTTATGCAAACATCTTCTGAATTGCCCCTAAATCATTTTCTAACTTTGTTGTTGCAAGCCTTGCCCTGCAAAATAAATTAACACTTCGGGTAGGAATTCATTTTTTTCAACATGCAGAATCCAAAGAACAATGAAAGCCGAGATCCGATCCTACCTTCAATGGAGGAGTCATCCAAACGAGTCTCAGATCAAATCAACCAGACCCAAGATGAACATGAGTCCATTCCATAGCATACGATCCCGGCAACAACTGCAATTCAGATGATTAGAACACAATTTCCTGCCTCAACCCAATGGCCATTCATTCAATCGGTACTAATCCAAGGCCTATGGGCAGCCAGATTCAATCAACAGTGGTCAAACTATTGCCCACCCAGAGAAGACGCATCTAGGGAGGAAGCAAACTCAGCAACCCGCCCGAATCTGGTGGGATCCGAATCAAATCCTACGGGTCACAAACCCGAACTTGACTCAAGAAACCCAGTGACGAATCCTTACCCGAGTTTTCAACCTGAACTTGCACCGTTTCATTTTCCGATCATCGGCAATGGCAGACGCCCAGAACCAGGCAACCCCCTTTATAGCTCACCGGCCGATGGGCCGGAACTATGGTTGATCTCTCTTCAGCTCGCTGAACCTAACCATTACAACACTTGGGCAAGGGACTTCCGGCGAGCCCTCATCACGAAAAATAAGGATGGGTTCATTGACGGAACCATTCCTTTCCTGGCCGATGACTGAACGCAACAACTTTGGTGCAAATGCAACCAACTCGTCCGCACTTGGATCAGGAATTGCGTAATGCCCGAGGTCGCGGCCAGGCTTCCTTCAATCAAAGACTCAAAAGTTATGTGGGACAATATTCGCGAAATGTACGGGAAACTTGACTGAGTTAAAAAAAAAAAAAATCACTCACTCAAGCTCTGTCGGAATTGAAGCAAGGGAACCTCTCTGTTACCGCTTGCTTCAACAGACTTTCAACACTGTGGAATGAATTGGACACCGCAGAGGAGCAGCTTGAAGGGCTGGAAGCAACCCTTGACCAATACAAAGTAATTGAAGAGAGGGAGAAGGTAACACAATTCTCTTAGCCCTAAACGAAAGCTACATACATTTTTGTTCGCAGATTCTCGCCATGGAGCCCGTCCTACTGCTCAGCCGCATCTCCCAATTGGCTGTGCAAAAGGAGAATCAGCGTCTCGCGAGCATGGGACATGAGAAAGGAGGGGAGAGCTTGGCCCTTGCTGCACCGGCGGGACCTGCACATCAAACTTACGGTGGTTCCCGGCCGCCACGCCATGGACAGAGCTCCTGGTCGAGTTCTAGACTGCCTCGTCAGTCCTCACGCTCGAATGAAGATGAAAGGGGAAACCCTAACTTTGCAAGATCCGACGTCTCAAAATAGAGAAGGGGGCGTGGATCGGACGGTCCATATTTTCCACGATCCAAAGGTGTAGATCACAAGCGCGTGCGATCAAACGATGCACATCTATCCCGATCCGACGGCCAAGATCAAGGGCGCAGGCATGGATCGGATGGCCTATATTCACCCTTTTTATGGAATCGAATCTGATGGCTCATAAAACGCCACGTCATCACAGAAAATGGGAGGACAAAATTCAAAAATTAAGGGTAAGTATTGTGAGTGTTGCAAGCGACCACATCATACCATTGAAACATGCTGAAAATTACATGGAAAACCTACTGACAAAGAAAAAAAAAGGAGAAAGAATTTCATGCTTATCAGGTGTCAGCCCAAGGAATTGACAGGACTTATCAGCCAATTACTCAAGATCAATATCAGCACATTATAAGGGCATTGAATGAATTAAAGATGGCCAACAAGACTGCAAATTTTTCAGGTACCTCATTAAGTCAATCCCAAAATATTTCAGTTGATGCATGGATTATTGATTCGAGTGCCAGTGACCATATAATTTGCAATGACTATTTATTTTTTGATGTCCATAAAAAATCTTGTTCTCCTATATCTATCCGCCTCCCAAACAGAAATGTCACCGATGTCACAAAGATTGGTACTTGTCTATCTTAGCCCAAAAATTACTCTTAAAAATGTTCTATATATTCCTGAGTTTGAATTTAATCTCATATCTGTTTCCAAGGTCTATGAGGAAAATTCTTGCCGTGCCAATTTCAATTCCAAAAATTGTTTCTTTCAAGACCTTTCAACTGGGAAACTAATGAGCTTGGGTAGTGAAGCACAAAGGCTATACTTTTGGGTTCCTTTTCCAGGATGTTTTTCTTCCCTAAATAAGAGCATTTTTTGTAACGCCACCACAAATAATAAAATCTCTCTTTCTCACATACGTTTGGGCCACAGTGCTCATTTCCCTTTGTCCTAATTGCAAGATATGCCCATTGGCTAAACAATCACAAGCACCATTTCCAACTAGTGAGTCTCGAGCCATTAGCATTTTTTCCCTTATCCATATGGACATCTGAGGCCCTTATCACACCCCTCACTATGGTGGCTCTCGTTTTTTTCTTACTATCGTGGATGATTATTCTCGTGCCACTTGGGTGTTTCTCATGTAGTCCAAAGGTCAAACCTTTTCTTGCATATCGAAATTTCTATCCATGATCAAAAACCAGTTTGATAAATTTGTTCAAAAAATTCAAACGGATAATGGAAGCGATTTTTTTTCCGCTAAGTGCCAATTTTTTCTGTCTACTCACGGAATACTTCATGAGAGTTCTTACACCTATACTTCCCAACAAAATGGGATTGTTGAACGAAAGCATCGACATCTTTTAGAGGTGTCTCGAGCATTCAAATAGCAAGCTTCTATTCCTAAATCTTTTTGGGGGGATTGTGTGGTCATAGTTGCCTATCTAATCAATCACATGCCAACTATAATTCTTAATGGACGAACTCCATATGAGGTACTATTCGGTAAATAGCCAAACATTGATCATCTTCGAGTATTTGGTTCTCTACTATATGACAAATATCAGCCATAGAGACAAGCTAGACCTCTGTGCTCTTCATTGTATTTTTATGGGATATCTTACTCTGCAAAAGGGTTATTGAGTTATGGAGATATCTACAGGGCGTTTCTTTGTTAGCCGAGATGTTATTTTCCACAAGGATGTATTCCCTTTTTTCTAGAAATGGCATCTTCACATGAGTCATCTGTGTCGACATCAAATGATCGACAATTCCTTTCGGTGGAGGATAATTCTACAGTGCCATAGTATGTTTTGATTACACCTCCCACATGGTGATCACGATGGACAGCTGTCTCCCACCATATGTCCTACAACGGGATGCCATGGATCCTCGACCATATTGGCTGAGCCTCCCTGTGACATCCTGGATTTTACAGTTCCGCTTTCAATTAAATTAATTAGGCTTTTCATCGATGTGCATATAGTGTTGTTCTCAGAGCTGATCACACCTGAGATAACTAGACTAACTGAGGAAGTCATTAAGGAATTTTAATGCAATAGATTTGAGGATTCCACCAAGACTCGACTACTCGACTGTGTGTATCTGTAGAGATCATTGCGGCATAGATATAAGTCGATTGAAAATCAGAAATAGGTCGGTTCGACTGAGATGTGTGGTTAAACGTGAGTGATTCCACCAAATTGAGAAATTCTCGTCGATCGGCACTAGACTGATTTTTCTATCATTTTGGTACCCTGTATTCGTATTTGAATCCTCGAGATTTTCACGACAACCGAGAGTTGCCAATGTGTCGAGTGGGTTCGTTGTGGCTCGAAGAAAATCAACCGCGGGTCATTTGCACTAAAAATTTCTAAAAGCTACCCAGTAGCCTAGATTACACTAAAAACGCGCCAAAGTGAAATTGACCGCGAATTTGAATCCGATTTCAGAAATTGAAAGTTCTGTCATGTCACAAATCATTTTAGGAACGTCGACTCAGTCTCTGAAGATTTTTCTGCAAACCGAGACTTTTTGGGAAAAAGTCGTCCTAGGGCCGTTTTTGTTCAGAAAATGTTGAAGATCGTTTTTTATCGTGAAATTAGGATGCAAGTGGGATCAATTTGTAAGGAAAAATACCAATTGGATCATGGAGATATTGGTTGAATTTATAGAGGCCAAATTGTGGGGAATTAAGAAGCTTTTGAAGTCCAATTGAGGGAAAATGGGTGAAATTCGTAGCCCCCTACCACCCACAACATTTGGACCCATTCAAAAGGTTTCTAGAAGGGTTTTTGTGGCTGAAATTGGCTGAGGAAAGGCAGTTGGTGTGGTGGGCCAAGTTGGGAGACAAAGAGATGAGGATAGAACCTTTGGTGGCCCCCTTGCCCCCTCATCTCTTCCTCTCTTCCTCTTCCTCAAGACCGATCAGCAGCCTCCATTTCCCCTCCTTTCCTTGTTGTTCAACGCCCCCAGCAAGCTAGAAGAGCTGCCGAGCGAGCCAGCTGCTTCCCGCGCCGTCGCACGCCACCGCCCGTCGCTGTTCACCACCCTGCCTCGCGCGTACCTCCGCGCCTTGCTCGCACGACCCCGACGCCCAGCCATCTCCAACCGTCCTTGTCCGTGCATCCAAGAGGTTGTCCAGCCATCTCAGACCATCGTCGGCCACTGTTCCGCTGCCTGGAGGTCCCGCCGTTGGCCGCCCGACCCTATTGCAGCTCCTCCGCCCGTTTCCGGCCCAAGCCAGCCACCGAAGCCGCCTCAACCAACCCCGAACCAGTGGGTTTCCAGAAATGGTTTAGGCCCATTTTGGAGGTGTTCCCGGACCTAAAAGCTAGGCCCGCTTAGGAGAGAGTTGATCCTCACGGCGTCCCCGTCGAATTGAACCGAGCGATTCGATTAACAAGTGAGTTTAACTCACTAATCCTCACTTAGTAGGTTAATGACGCTTAAGGGTTAATTAGTTTAAGTTAAGCATGTTTATGTGGATAGTTAAATTAGATTAGCAATTTAATTAATTATCAATGCATGTTAGGTGGTTAGAATAGTGTAGTTAGAGCCTAGACAAGCTCTAATATTTAACTAGAGTTGTTCGATAATTTTCCAAGCCCGTCTCGGCTTCCAATTAGGCTTTATTGGGCCTAAGTTGTATTTTTGGCATTTATTTATTAATTTCCGTAATTATTTAATTAAATATTTATTTTCTAGAAATTAAACCGGGATAGCCGATGACCGGAATTTTATGCTGATTGCAGTGGTGTGATTTGTTTATTTAATTGAGCTTTACTTTGTGCAGATTTTGTGTGATTTGTAAATTAGGAATTTATTCCTAAATTTATTTAATTTCGGTAATTACTTGGAAAATAACCGAGCGTTGGTTTACAACGCCAATAATATTTTGGTGGACCATATAAAATGGTGGGATTTATGGGAAGGAAATTATTGTATTTTGGCTAAGGCCGACCGTGTACCCACACACGAGTATCTTTATCGAGAATGATAAAAATTGTGATTTGATTAAATTATTATTGTTAGCATACTATGAAAGTATGACTAGCAGCTTCTAGCGAGCATATTAGATTAGTGGATCAATGGATCTGGTAGCTTCTGGCGAGCTATATTATTTATTATCGGCTTAAAGTAAGCAGTCCTGGATTATGATCGGACTTATAGATAGTATCGATTGAGATGACCGGGGATTGGTCAGGATGACATGTAATCGACTAAGTCGATTGATCGATGATTCGATCTGATTGAATGATTTGACTTGTTGAGGTTGTGAATTGTATTGACTTGCAGGAAGGAAATCGAGGCTAAGGTAAGTCTTCTAACTTGTGATTGTGCCTAGGCAGCCCTTAGGGCGTATTTTCTTCCTAATTGAGTCTTAAGGGGTAGAACTCGCTGAAACATTTAGGGGTGAGTGGGTCCAAGGTGGGTAGGGTCTAGACCTGGACCCTGTTCCCTACCCTGTTATAACCGGTTCTCCTTTTTTGGACCCTGTTCCCTACCCTGTTTTCATTGGACCCTGTTCTCGGCCCACCCTGTTTTTCCGGTCCGGGAACAGGGTTGACCCTGTTTATATTGGAACCTGTTTTGCATAAAAATTAACCTTAGAGAAGCAAGTCTAGATGAGTTATTTGCTGAAACAAAAAGGCCGGACCAAGCACATCCTTCGACCAAACTCATTGGAAACATGTATAAAATTTGGACTCCCATTGAAAAAAATAACCAAGTATATAATTCGACCATCTCACATCCCCATATCCCACAAAATACATCGAGTTTCTCATATTCTAGTAATATACAAGCTAGCAATTTAGCCAATTAACTAGTTGTAATACAATTTTTGGCTGATCACATATCAACCTTGTCCTTCATGTGCTCAATCTTCTTCTCCTTCTTCGGCCTTGCGTTCCACGTGGTACAAAATCTCTGACAAAAACCTAAAATTCATATATAAAGAAAAATCAACAAGAATCCATACTCTAGGATTTAATAAAGTCTATTTACTTACCACAAAATTGGAGTTTCGACAAAATGAAGTTTATTTTCCAATGATAATGTCCTTGGTAAGACAATCCAAATCTATAAAAAAGAAAAAAAGAAAAAAAGAGAGATTAAATAAGGCATGCACTTAATAGATAGTTATGCGAATGAATTACAAGATACAAAGAAATATATATAACTTACCCGCCTCAAATTGTTTCGCATTCTCGATGCACTCTTCAACATTAATTGGCACGCGAACAGCTCTCAACCAATCTTGAGTACAAATTAAACCTTCCACCACTCTAGGAGTCAAAGAACTTCGAAAGCCATCAAGTACACGTCCCGATGTACTAAAAGCCGACTGTGAAGCAACAGTAGTCACGGGAATAGACAAAACATCTCGAGCCATCAAAGATACGATTTCATACTTTGACCCAGTACTCTTCCACCACATCAAAAGATCGATATTAAGGATATCTTCACTTTCAGCTTCAAGATACCGATCAAGCTCAGATTTGTTTTCATCCAACACTTTTTTCTTCGCATGGAGAAAGCTTTTGTGCCAAGCATCGAATTCACAATCATTGTCATCAATATCAACATTAGAAGCACTACTACTGTTACTCACACTTGAATCACCAAATTTTCCTTTACTAGAAGAGCCAACAAAAGATCGCTCATAAGATTTATACAAATTCTCCAAGGCGACCTTCACTTTATCATGCATCTCATCAATTTTTGCTTCATCATCATAGATTTGTTCAAAACAGAACTTTACATAATTCAACTTCTTTGTAGGATCCAATGCAACCGCAATCAATGCCATCATATTAACTTTATCCAAACTCCCATAATACTTGTCAAACTTCTCTTTCATTTTTAAACCCATAGCTTGAAGCTTTAGGTCTAAAGAATTCGCCGCATTATTTAAATACTTGTACAACTTAGCTATCTCCTCAAAATAATGATTTGAAGTAACATATGAACTACCTGACATCCTTTTGGTTGCATCATAAAACCGTCTCAGAAATTTAGAAAGAATGATGGCATTTTCCCAATCTTCATTTTCAAGAGGATCATTGTCAATTTCCCTTAGGAAATATATATCTTCTTCTTCCATTCTTTTAAAAGCTTTCTTGAACTTTATGGCAGTGTCTAGCATCATGTAAGTGGAGTTCCATCTAGTGGCAACATCAAGACAGACCGAACCATTGTATGCAATCCTCTCACTCTCAATGCAACCTTTGAATGTCTTAGCTCTAGCCGGAGAACTCCTCACATACCTAACCATGTTTCGGATGCGTGCAATAGAATCACGCACCTCATTCAATCCGTCTCTTACTATCAAGTTAAGTATATGAGCAGTGCATCTCATATGCAAAGCATCACCATTCAAAATCAAAAATCCTTCTTCTGAAAATTTTTCTTTCAAATAACTAACGGCCACATCATTTGAACTTGCATTATCCACTGTTATTGTGGACACCTTCCTTTCTATTCCCCAATCATAAATACATTTCCCCACCATTTTACCAATCTCCTTACCCTTGTGACTATGCATCATCACAAAATTGATTATTCTTTTTTGCAACTGCCAATTTTCATCAATATAATGTGCAGTAAGACACAAATAGTTCAAGTTTTGAATGGAACTCCACATATCCGTTGTGAGTGCAATCCTAGATTTAAGCTTACCAAAGTAAGCTTTCAAACAAGTCCTTTCACTCAAATATAACTTCATACAATCTCTTGCCATTGTAAATCGTGAAAGATGATGGAAAAGAGGTTGCAATTCAGTAACAAAATCCCGAAAACCAACACGCTCAACCATGGAAAATGGCTGCTCATCAATAATAATCATTTGAGCAAGCATATGCCTACAACGTTCTTGATCAAACTTCCATGTCGTTAAGACACTATCACTAGTAGTATTTTCTCCAACCTCGCCAACTATACTTTTGTCACGTGATGCAAACAACATTTGCTTTTTATCTGTGCGAGGATACTTTTTGCACTTTCTCAAGTGCTTCCACATAGTAGAGGTTCCATGATCAACATTATACACATAATCCATCCCGCAATGAATGCACTTCACCTTAACTGTTTTCTGTGTTTTCTCATCTATAATTCTCGAAAAATGATCCCAACAATCTGATTAATTAGCTCGCTTTTTACCCGAAGCAGTATGAGAGTTCGGTACCCTCACCTTGTTTGTCGCGCCCATGGTTGCAGATTCCACTTCATCAGCTCCATGGAATGGCAATTCCATGAGTGGACTCATTTCATCATGTCCCTCTACTTCCATTGATATGTCTTTGTCTTGATCCATTGACTGAAAACTGGAAAAAAAAATATATATATATATATATATATATAACATTAGGATTCCACAAAAACATATTAGTTTTCATAGTAAATCAAATCTCTCAACATAACTTTGGAGATAGAAAGTAATTCATTCATCCCAAGAAGTCATTCGCAGTTGGATTTATAATGTATTTCACACTTTTATGTCTAAAAGTTATCACGAACAATGCATCAACGACATCGAACAAACACAACAAGTATCCAAATAAACTCTAAAAAGCACCTCATATATGTCAAGTTATAAAGTACAAATGTCAGGGAAGAGATTGCACCCATTTCAACTAAAATGAAGCCTCCAATCTCAAGATGGTCCAAACATTTTTGGAACCTATACTTACAACAGTTAAAACTAGTGCATGATCCCAAGCCTTAGGTTTCTCCTTCTACTTATTTTCAGATTTATAATGTATTTCACACTTTTATCTTAGTAAAGTTTTTCTTGGAAGGTCTCGCTTTGTCTTGGAGTATTCTCCTAATTGTTTTAGGCATTCACTCCCATTGTTTTCTAGCAGAATAATCTGATAGCTGATTTCTACTAAAGTGAAAGACTGGACAGAAGGTAAACACTTAATTTATTTACTTATTAATGTATCTTTAGCTTATACTGAATTTTGAACAAAGCAAATGCCCCTAGAACCTGCCCAGTCTCTGGACCGAATGCCTATTGCAGATAACCATGGAAGAACACACATCTCTAGTGATAAGCCAGGCATCACAGCATAATGCATTCTAACTAAAGCATTGACAAAGATATCTCATGCTGGATGCAGATTTAAGGACAGAAATAATACTAGTGTGAAAAAAGAATAAAAAATGACTAATGTTACCTGATGGACAGCACAATCGGAATGGCTTGGATCCCAGAAAACAGAACAGAAGCACTCCCACTTATCAGTTTGGACTTCAAAAAGAGGTGCTCTGCAATATAATTAACTCATCCGTCAAATTATATTTAACTTAGTCAAAGATATCTCATGCTGGATGCAGATTTAAGGACAGAAATAATACTAGTGTGAAAAAAGAATAAAAAAATGACTAATGTTACCTGATGGACAGCACAATCGGAATGGCTTGGATCCCGAGAAAACATAACAGAAGCACTCCCACTTATCGCTTTGGACTTCAAAAAGAGGTGCTCGCAATATAATTAACTCATCCGTCAAATTATATTTAACTTAGTCAAAATAAAAACATTCTCGGTAAATCATGCGGTAAGTAGAAACACCAGCTAAGCGATTATTGTGAAACATGTCATTTTGTAAGATTTTAAGTACAAGCTAGATATCACTACAAATGAGTGCGGTCACCACGACATCAAGCGAGTTGCTACTACCACCATTGGGCTCGGTTCCAAAGCCATGGCTAATGGAATACAAATTGATGCGGAGGTTTTCCCATGACAGAGTTATGAATTTTGTAATCTATTTAGGTAGTCTGTGTGATAATATTAGTTTCAATAAGTGGTAACACAAGGCATGCCACTCCCAATGAAGTCAATGGCAAATCTAAAATGCATCTTGTAATCTACATAATCAAGCATTTCAAATGCCCATGGCAGAGACCGAAGTTCTTAAAGCCAAATGGCAAAATCTACCAGGCAATCAACGTCGATACGTTAAGGGCTCAAAACTTGGAAACTTGGCCATACCATGTCATCCAAAATTCCAAATAACAGAAACAGCTATAGAGAAGCTTCATTTCAGGCAAAGAGAGAGGTAAACCTCGGAGCAGATCTGTCGGGCGTCGAGCAGAGGAGGACCCAGCAGCAAGGGCAGCAGTGGCTTCGCAGGGGAGGGCAGCCAGCGGCGCCGCAGCGAGGGGCTCGGCGGGACGCGGCGACATCGGGTTGACGCAGATCAGCACAGCAGTGGCTTCGACGGGCTGCTGGTATCGCGGCTGGTGAGGGCGGCAAGGATCGACGCGGCTTTAGCTGGCATCAACGAGCAGAGCAGGGGGGCGTCGTTCGGGCGGCGGTAGATCGGCAGCAGGGGAGCTCGGGAAACAACGCGCAATGAGACAAGGTGGGCTTGCGGACGCGAGATTTGCGGGTCAGGGGCGTCGATGAGGCAACAGCAGCAGGTGGAACAGTGAGATCGAACGGAGGCGGCGTCGGTGCTCGGGTGTGAGCTCGGCGGGGGTCAGCGGCTCAGCGGAGCTTCAGATGACCGGCGGAATGGCGGCGGTGGTGCGAGCTCGAGGGGTGCGACGAGAGCAGTAGAGGCAGCGTCGATGCTCGGGTGCTTCGCGATTTCGGGAGGTAAAGATAGAAAGGAGAAAGAAACAGATTAGGTTTTGCTTTTAGCCTTTTACCACGTGCGTTTTGGGGGCTTCAAACCAGTTCCCAAACCGGTTCTCCAACCGGTTCCCAAACCGGTCCGGTCGATCCGGTTCCCGGGTGGGTAATCCCTCGGAACCGGTTCCCGGACCGGTTCAAACAGGGTCTGATTTTTGGGAACCGGTTCCCGGACCGGTTTCAACCAGAACCGGTTCCCGACCCTGTTTTCCGGGTGGGCCGATCCGGGAACCGGGTTGACCCGGACCGGTTGCACACCCCTAGAAACATTGTCTCACTGGTTATTGTATAACCATTTTCAAGTCCTTAGACGGTATTGGTGGAGAACCATAAGCCCTAGAGTTTAAGAGGTAAAGCCCGAAGAATCAGCGATCTTGTCCAGCTAGCTAGTCGTAGGACAATTCTCTTTTGTTGGGAGCTGATCCCTTTTTGTAGACCTTTGTGTATAAACCTATGTCTTTATAAAAAGATATTTTGTGAAAAATTGGGCATACTTTCCTATCCCATTTTTTTATTGTCTGGGGACTATTTATATGCTTCCGCATGCGTATTAAAATGAATGGGTCAGCGATGCGTCCTGGGACGTCGCTATTTAATCGACCAAGGAGGGATGGGCACGTGCTTGGAGGATCAGGGCTTGACACTCCCAGTCCATCTTATAAGGCACCTCAATCTCTCAATCCATCTTCACAGCCTTGCACTTGTTGATCTTCCTCGCCAGCTGCTAACTTGATACCCGCTGAAAGACCTCGACGCTTTGGACACTCTAGGTGCATAATATCTTGTATCTTCATATGTTTCTTTTAGTCGATTGTCGAAAGAACATATGTGTTGCATTAGTTGGATATCTGAAGATCAAGAACCTTTCACTTATGAAGAAGCGGCACGGGATATCCGGTGGCAAAGGACCACGATGGCTGAATTATCTGCTCTTGCAAAAAATCATACTTGGGACATCATCCCTTCGCCATCCCATAGAAAGCCCATTGGTTACAAGTGGATTAACAAAATCAAATACAAGGCAGATGGCTCTGTTGAACGTTATAAGGCCCAACTGGTTGCTAAGGGATTTACACAATGTGAAGGATTTGATTATCATGAGACTTTTTCTCCTGTTGCTAAAGAAGTCATTGTACACTCTTTTTTATTTGTTGCTGCCTTTCACAATTGGAAATTGCATCAAATGGATGTCGACAATGCCTTCCTTCATAGTGATCTCAATGAGGACATATATATGGAACTTCCGCAGGGTTTACGCAAACAGGGGGAGTCTCGAGTATGTCATCTTCGTAAATCCCTATACGAACTCAAGCAAGCCTCTTAACAGTGGTATGCAAAATTTACTTCAACACTTACAAATGCAGGTTTTCAACACTCCAAGTATGATTATGCCTTGTTCACTTGGACCAAAGGTACTTCATCGATTTATTTGTTGATTTATGTGGATGATATACTCATTATGGAAAATGATGATATCGCGATTCAAAGGTTTAAGGAATACTTGCATTCAACCTTCCATATCAAAGACTTGGGATCTCCCAAATATTTTCTTGGCACTGAAATAGCTCGGTCTGACAAAGGAATTTGTCTCAATCAATGGAAATTCATCCCGGAGATTATATCAAAAGTAGGATTGTCAAGGTATAAGCCAGCTGTTATACCCATTGAGCAGAATGTCAAATTAACAACTTTTGAATATGACATGAATTCCCCCTCATCCAGTGAAGACCCACTACTCAAGGATCCATCAGGATATCAACGACCTATGGGAAAACTAATCTATCTCACCATGACCAAGCCCGATATATGCTATGCAGTACAGATACTTAGTTAATTCATGCACAACCCAAAGCAGTCCCATATGAATGCTGCGCTAAAGGTTGTAAAGTATCTGAAGGGATGTCCGAGACTCGGAATTCTCTTATCTCATGACTGCAACATGAAGATGACAGCCTATTGTGATACGGATTATGCTACTTGTCCCATGACAAGAAGATCCATTACCGGTTTTTGCATTAAGCTAGGAAGATCCTTGATTTCATGGAAGACAAATAAGCAATCAACAGTTTCGTTGTCATCAGCCGAATCAGAATATCGAGCTATGGCAAAGACTATTTGTGAGATAGTTTGGATACAAGGACTATTTTCAGACCTTGGTGTCGACATCAATGGCACGTGTGAATTATTTTGCAATAATGATGCGGCACTCAAATTAGCGGCAAATCCGGTCTTCCATGAAAGAACAAAGCACATAGAAGTTGATTGCCACTTTACTCGAGAAAAGATTCAAGAAGGGATTGTTATGACTCGAGGAATTGGAACTATGGAGCAACCTGCAGTCATTTTTACTAATCCATTATGCCAGAGACAACACACATATCTATTAAGCAAGCTGGCCTCTTCGACATATATAAGCCACAAGCTTGAGGGGGAGTGTTGGAGAAAAGATCATTGATTGATTCCCAATTCAGATTGGGATCTCACAATTGATACAATAAATCGTAGACGAGAAAATATTTGGAGGAAGAAAATATTGTATACATAATCTTTCCCACTTATTTTCTTCGATTCTTGTACTATAAACACTGTCGAAGGGTTGTACATTTTATAGATTGAGAAATACAAACATTATTCTTCCATTACTCCACATTTCCTGTCACAAACATCTTGTAATGTACAGGCTACATGTGTAAAGCAGATTCCTTAATTATTTATCATATGAAGCTACCTTCGCAACAAAAGACATGATGGTACTGGTGTTGTCATCAGGATATTTATGCTTGTACAGCTTGTATGTCTTAATTCCTTATTGAAACAAACCCTCCAATCTTGGCTCGCATTCTCATCAAACCCTGCATGCAAGAGAAAGTCCTGATAAGCATGATCGTGAAACTCATTCTGCCTCTAGATTGAGAGAAAGAGGAGATATTTTTACTGTGTATATTGAACATTGATCTTGGCATTCGGGTATCTTGAGATAGCATTGAAAGCCTTGTTAGATAGGGTCATTGTTGCAGGGCACACATTGCTTCGACAGAAATCGACCACTTCAACAAAGATGGTTGCTTCTCTGCAGGGCCTCTTTGGTCCACTGATGCATCTCACTCGATACCGCCGTCCACAGGCTGCTCCATTGTCCCATAAGCCATCGGTCGCTGCAATGAAATACCCTCCTTCAGGGAATTGATCTGGGTCGTATCCCTTGCACCTTGTGGCTACATATTAAGACCAGAAAAAATCAACAAAGCCAAAGTAAGTTTTTCTTATGCACCCTTTTTAAATTACATGCAGGAGGTAGGATACTACAAGAAATTTCTTATGTTGCAAATTGTTCTAGTTGATTTCTGAGCAGCATTAATAAGGTTTGTGGGTCATAAATTCCATCAAAGGTTTCTTTCCATTTTCTTCTCTTCCTTCCATCTTGACATTTGACTGCACAATCACACGAGAGAGTTAGGGATGTTGCAGCTCTGACCCAAGCCCAATGTGTGAGGGGAAGATTGTTAAGATTGTTCCACATCGATTGTGGAAGGGACTGGTCATCGATTTTTAAGTGTGAGAAAAAGTCTCACTCTTTAAGCTAGCTTTTGGAGTGAGGGAGGTTCAAGATCGCCCAACACAAAGTGATAGCAGAGCTTTCGTTATTGCAATGCTGAATGAAGGTAAAATAAGAAAGATGTCAGAACAAGAAAATAGAATTGACTTTCTACATACGCAAATATGGCGGATCATAAGACATGGCAGTCCCTACATCCCCATGAACTCTCAGAATAACTAAGCACAAGATTATTAGACTGAGACTTGGAAAGAGTGACTTCATATTGTTGTTGCTAGTATAGCATCAGCATAGAGCCTAGACACAGGTTGGTCAGAGAGAAGGCTTGTGGTTCTTAAGCAGTCTCCCATCTTGATCTTATTTATATACCAATTGAGTCTTGTCCATGCATAGATTTGATTTAATACTCTCTCTCTCTCTCTCTCTCTCTCTCTCTCTCTCTCTCTCTCTCTCTCCACGCACAAAGATGACTTTATATTGGTTTTTTGTGATTCGTGCTTTCTGAAGTTCTAATCTTATACGTTTTCAATTTCTATTTCCATGCCTTTATGTTCAGTTGGAACTGATGTCATCTCCATCTTCCTAATACAACCCGTTATAGGCTAGCTCTACACATGACCAAAGTTTTATAGTATTAGAAGTGCAAAAAGTTTACAGGGAAAAGTGGATGATTTCATTCAATTTTACACATCCACAGTATGGTTCCGTCTAAAGTTGCAACTTCTATATATAATTAGACCTTTGCATTCACAAAGCATAACGCACTCTTTTTAAACTAATGCTACCACTTTTTTTTTATCTTGGCCATAAATTAATGGGACCACTTAGAGATAATTGTTCGGCCAGTACAGATTTGATCAGCTGATGACCCCCTAATATACTATGAGGAACTGCTCAAATGTGCATGAGGTGCTGTCATGTTCCAATCAGTAGTATTCACTAAATAGCTGTACACAAAGATGGCATGAAGTCTAATAAAGTTAGTGGCATATGTGATGAGAAAATGATGAAAATCAAATCAAATTGCCCCGCCGGCAGCAGGGGGCGGCGGCGGCAGCTCAATGATCGAGTGATCTGGTGGGTGAACAAGAGTAGGTGTGGAAATGCGCATGCGACTTTCACTACTTTCACTACTAATAATAAAAATAGATTTGACGGCTCTCTCATCGGAAGTCCACCTTATAGCCTGAAATATGTCAAATCATTTATTGATTAGAGAAGCGCATTCAATCCTTGACATAATGAGCATTATCTGTGAAAACCATCGTGTTAAGCGACGGTGTGTGGAGGAGGAAATTATCATCATCCACCTTTTAGTGAGATCATAGTTGGATTGCCAATTCCTTACTGCATTAACAGATATGCACGTGTATATTATGTTAAAATGTATTAAATTGAAGAATTAATATGGTATAGAGCAATTAATATATACTAATTAGTCCTAACTTAGTGGCTTTAAGTTTTTTATTGAAGGCGGTCCAACTGAATATATTAACGTATCCGAGCTTGGTTTTCACTTGGCAACCTACCCGATAAATATATCAGGGAAGAATTACCAAAAAAGTTATAAACCTATTACAATTGTGTCAAATCAATCCTAAACTTTTTCTTTGCCAATTCAGTCCTAAATATTTTGCAATTACGTCAATTTAGTCCATTCAACCAATTTTGGCTAACTAGCGTTGATGTAAATGCCTATTGGCATTGTCTATCCAATTAACACTAACGTGAACAATTTTTGATAATATCTTATTCTTTATTGATCTTTTTCTTTTTCTTTTCTTTTCTTCTTTTCTTCCTTTTTTTCCTTTTTTCCCCCACAATGGATGGGAGGCTTTGACAAGGCTTGCCAATCACTAGGCAAGGGCCATGAAGCCCTCACCAATTGCCGATGAGGCAGTTTCGCCCAGATCTAGGTGTGACCGCCTTCACCAGGGAAAGGCGACCGTGGCTCGCTAGTCACGAGCGAGGCTGGCCTTGCCCAGATCTAGGTGAAGCCGCCTTCAACGCGGCTCCTAGGCCTCACCTAGATCTAGGCAAGGCCAAGCGAGGGCCACAACCCTTGCCAGCCACTATGGGGAAAAGAAGCAAAGAAGGAAGAAAAGAAAAAAATAATAAAAGGAAAAGGAATCAAAAAAATAAAATAAAAAATAATAAAAAAATTCAAAAAAAATATTATTAAAAATTATCCATGTTAGTGCCTGCCAGCCAAAATTGACCGAATTAATTGAATTGGCATATTCATAAAAGATTTAGGATTGAATTGGCCAATTGCAAAAAGTTTAAGACTAAATTGACACAATTACAAAAGATTTATGATTGACTTGGCATAATTTTAATAGATTTAGAATTTTTTTGATAATTTTCCCTCGATGTCGGTTAGTAGTGCACTCCAATATATACATCACGTTTTTTTTCAGATGGTGGAAGCTTTTGCTT
Source organism: Eucalyptus guilfoylei (assembly GCA_016097605.1). NCBI lineage: Eukaryota > Viridiplantae > Streptophyta > Magnoliopsida > Myrtales > Myrtaceae > Eucalyptus > Eucalyptus guilfoylei. The sequence continues at coordinate 29,801,439 of CM027862.1, forward strand.
TCTCTTCATAGTGAGTGAACCTCAAACTTCTAACTAATCTACTACCCACCCCTTGTTCCGATAATGCTTCAATACTTTTCACTAACAATGAAGAATGTTCTTATCATTGCGTGCTTGGATTTCCTACAGGACTAATGCCTCGTTTGTTTAGTCGAAAGCATCACTTGAATTTTGGAGGACCGGTTGAGGTTGAATTTCTTTGAAGGTAGAAATTTGAAGATATCTATTAATGGTTGAGATAGGAGTATCTCTAAAGGTTGTTTAGCTTTGATTTATGTCAAAATGTGTCTTGCCAAATCGAATAGCAACAAAATTTGGCACACGATTGTTTCTTTCTATAGGAAGAAAGTAGTCAGAAGACGACTTACCTATATCCGATGCGCAGTCAACAATTTACCCCGGAACGATCGTTGAATTGTGGATAAATCACGAACAAAAATACTTCACGTAGGTCTGAATGCAATCACAAGGAAAGCATCCGATTTCCACAGCATAAATGCCAATTCCTTCATTTTATGGTCGTGATCATTCAGTACTTCGTGAACAACTACTTCGATGGCAAGTCCATGAACGATCGTTTCCTATTGCATAAAACAGAATTTCGCTCAGGATCTTAACCAAACGGTCTTTCTTTCACTTTGAAGATGCAAACATCTACATGTGTCAGGGATAACATTTGGATTCTGATAATGTAGGATAAAGTTCTAACTAGAGCTTCCTCTTCCAGTCTTCATTCCTTGGACAGAGAAACTTGATCATATCCTTCATTCAAGAACAAAGGCCAATGATTCATCCAACGTCAAACTTGTTGGAGTACCAAAAATATGAGAGAGAGAGAGAATTAGAAATTTTACTGGATATATTCGGCGTTGATTTTCCCGGAGGGAGATTCCGAGATGGCGGAGAAGCCATTGGTGGATAAGAGAATGGTGGAGGGGCATGGAGACTTGGGGCAGTAATCCACGACGGTGACGTCCACCGTGCCGTCCTTGCACGGCCTGTTGCTGCCACTCGGGCACCGCAGCCGGTACCACCGCCCGCAGGCTGCTCCGTTGTCCCACAACCCTTCGCTCATCGCCGTGAACAGATTTCCCGGACGAAACTGGTCTGCCCTATACCCATTGCATCTGGTTGCGGCCCTCCAGAAAAAAATGACGAGAAAAAGAAAGGTTATGAGAGTCACATATTACCTGCAGAAGTATTATTTCATGTGTGGATTATTATTAAGAGAGATACTTGATATACAATGATACCATGAAATCATTACGTCGTTTTTGTGGTGATATTTATCGCGATGTCACCTGTCATTCTCGCCTTGTTGGAAAATCGAATGTCTTGGATAAACATGCATTTGTGTACTTGTAAACAAGGCACCAGATGACATACAACAGTATTTCCCATTCTGTTTAGCCAGTTTGCCAAACAAAAAATTCATTGCATGATCGATCCTATATTAAATTCTGCTGACTGAATCAGTTTGCGGACTGAGAGAGAAGTTAACGCGGGTTTGAACTTACGGGTGTAAGGTGGATCGTAGGAAGAAGCAGTCATTACGTCTCCAAGAACGACCAAGCCCATTTCTTTGCTCCCTAAGCTCATGAATACTATTGCCAATACTATCTGACCCATCTCTCTTAGTAGCAAATTTGAAACTCTATCTTGCGAATCTCGAAGACAAACTTGTCGACTAATCATAGCGCCCCCCCCACCCCCCCCTCTGTCTGAATTACCAAAAGACTGCTTGCATATATGCACTATCTTTTTGACAGGTCCGCAAGTTCTTTTAATTTGAGAAAATTATTCAAAAAGTCTCAAACTTATTGCATTTTTAACAATTTAGTCTTAAATCTTTCAATTTTGACAATTGAGTCTTAAGCATTTTTACTTTTTACCAATTAAATCCATCCGGTTAATTTTGGCCGAAATTCGCCGATATGGACGTCAGTCATTCTACGTGATACAACCAACGCTAACATGGATAAAATTTATTATATTTTAAATTTTTTTCTTTTTTCTTTTTTTCTTTTCTTTTTTTCTTTTTTTTTTTTTTTTTTTTTTTTTTTTCCACTTCTTCCTCTACCAATTGCCTAGCCTCCGGCAACCGGCTAGAGGCTACAACTGGCGAAGTTTGACCTCGCCAACCTCAAGTTGATTATAAAGTCATAATTAAACCAAATGGATTGGTCGATTATAGACAAAACTTATAGACAAAACTGCCGCAGTGTGAGTGCTTTCCCATGGATTGGTCGATTATATAAAACCCTTCATTAGTTGATTCTCCACAACCTATGCATCCGCCGCGCACTTCCATGAATATGTAATAGTCCATGGACAACGCAAGCAGCTTTTTCTGAGCATGAGTACAGTGCCCTTACATGAGGCATGTGCTGATTTGTGCTTATCTGGTAATCATTTCCCCTCCCCACTTCAATGCAATCGACAGAGATCCTCGTTAGTGACATGTCTCAATCTGAGATTCTGTTGAACATTCATCGGTATTATGCTCAAGGGGGGAGTCCTTTTATTCAGTGGGCGACTCCCACTGAAGTTCTTGCTCGTCTGTTGTGTTTTTTAAATTACGAAGGTACTATATGGAGTGCCGGACACCTAAAGTGTCAAAAATTTGACACAGATGGATACTTAAGTGCCAAAAAATATGAATATTAAAAGTTAGGAAAATCATACTTAAGTACCAAAATTGAAGCAAAATGGATCACTTAAATGTCAATCCGGCCAAAATATTAACGTGGCGATTTTCCAGCGAAATAAGTGCAAAATGACATCGTTTTGCACACTAACATGGCTAAACAAATGCAAAAACAACGTAGTTTTGTCTCGACGTGGTAAATAATTAATATAAAATTAATCAAATTAAATTTAAAACTAAATTTATTTAAAACATTTAAAATTTTAAAAAAAAAAAAAAGGAGGGGGAAGGAGGGAGGAGGGACGCGCTAAGGGCTGAGCCTTCATCATTGTCGCGACGACGATGGGGAGTATCGGCCGAGGTCGTCCGGCCCCCGGCCGCGTCCCCCCTCCCTTCCCCCTAAAAAAATATTTATTTATTTATTTATTTATTTTTATAATTAAATTAAATTAATTTTTATTATTAAAATTCGAATCCACTCCAAAACAGCGTTGTTTTTGCATTTCTTTGCTAAGTCGGCTCTCCGGCGAGCCACATAAGTGAGAAAAATAATAATAAATTACCAAGTAGGATTTCCGGCGGAATTCGCCGAAGATGGCACTTAAGTGTCCCACTTTTCAGAAAAAGTAGCACTTAAATGTCACTTTCCTAACTTTTTGACACTTATTTTGTGTTTGGCAAACATTTTTGAAAGCTCATTGACCAAATATCAGCATTCCCAATGCTAAAAGCCTAATGCAGGTCTGGACCAACTTTGAGCATTGGGCATTTTGGAAATGCAAGTTCACTGTTCATCACCATCACTGTTCATCTTCTTCCCCATCCGTCTTCATCTTCCCTGCTTGAGAGTTAAGCTTCTACGGCAGCCGCCACCGCCGCCAGGGGGTCACGCGTCCCCAGTGACCACCGCTTGGAGTGGTGCGACTCGCGACCCAGGCAGCGTCACCTAGCATGCGCAAACCAAGCGGCATCACCTAGCTCACACGACTAGGCGACACCGCCTGAGGTCACGACCTCAAGCCACCAGATCTGGCCGCCAGACCGCTAGATTTGGCCGTCGAGAGGCCAGATCTGGCCATCCGGAAGTTGGCTAGCAGTTAGCCGGCCACCGGATTTGATTTTTGGACTTAAAAAGAAAAAAAAAATAGCAAAAGTGAGTTTTGCCAAACGATGTTTATGCTATAGTTATTTTTCAATATTATTTGAGATTGCAATTTACCAAACGGTGTAGCATTTCGGAAAACCCCTTTACCTCAAAGATATTTGCATTTTCTCAAAGTCATTTCCGCAAAGTTGAACTAAACAGGCCCTTAAGTGTTCCTTCGTGCCAAGTTTTGGCACATGGGGTGTACTTCTTCCGTACTATATGTTTGATCCCTTTGTTTTTGTAGGCTTTTGTATTCACCTAGAAAACCCACATTACAAAAAGAGAAAGCTTAGTTTTTAGGGAGAAAGCTTTGGATTTCACTAGTATGTAATGCTCCCCTTAACAATATTTCCGCGCATCAAGATTGGATCTGAGAACTTGGTTAAAGTAACCACCCCAACAGATATTGCAGCCCGTCCCTAACTATCGCAAGGTGAAGAGTACACAGAGGGAAAAGTAGTAAAATGAAATGACCGATCGTCCAACTATTATATGTCAAAATGGGTCTTAAACTCATATATGACCCATTTAAAATATAAACGGGTCATTAAAAAAATAAATAGATCATATATGAGTCACTTTAATTTAATAGACCTTCCTTAAATGGGTTTAAAATTTTAAAGGTTAAAATAAATGGGTCTAGGATTAAATGCGAAAATAATAACTATTCATGTCAGAAATTAATTTTAGAAAGAGAAATAGATTTTTCTATTTTTAATTTTAAATGAGTTTCTAAGCAGAAATTCATATTTGATAACGACACAAAATTTTTACTCCTACAATAAAATTTCTTTTGATAATGACACAAAATTTCTCCTTCCCAAGGAGCGGTGGATGGCGGCAACGACGGCTAGCGGCAACGCGATAGGCGGCAACCCAGCGGCATACAGTGGCGGCTATCAACCGAAGATGGCAACAGTGGCAGCCTCGACGACAAACCACTGGCAACCAGTGAAGGACAACAATGGATGGCAAACAACGGACGACCAACGGCGGATGGCAAGTGGGTGGTCAACTAGTAAAGAGGACGAACGATGAAAAAGTTTTTATTTCTCATTTATGTTCCAAACCTTTTTTCTAGGCTAAAAATTTGTTCCAAAAATAAAAATAATAATAATAAAATTACGTCACAAAACAGATTTCTGTTTTAGAAAAAGTCTGAAATAGAAAATTTGTTCTTGAACAGAAATAAAATGATTGTCATGCGCGCCTAAGTTTATGACCTATTTCCAACCCAAGGCTTACAAACCCTCTCTGCCTCTTCAGCCTTATATAATTTTTTTCTTTTTTCTTTCTCTTTTCTTTTCTTTCTTCTTCCTTCTTCCATCTTCCTCCGACAACCCACAATTAGCTAAGTGAGGGACAAGCCGTCGACCTCGGGTGACCTTGAGGTCGACGATCAGGTGAGCCTTTGGCCTCACCGACATCTAGCGAGGCTTCGATCCGACAACCCACAATTGGCTAAGCGAGGGACAAGCCGCCGACCTCGGGTGAGCTTGAGGTCACCGATCAAGTGAGCCTTCGGCCTTGCCAACATCTAGCGAGGCTTCGAGATTCACTAGCCTCAATGAGCTTAGAGGTTGAAGATTGGGTGAAGTAGAGGCCTTGCTGACATTTGGCGAGGCTTCAAGACTCACCAATCTCAGGCGAGCTCGAAGTCGCAGATCTAGCAAGGCCTCAAGCAAACTCGACCTCGTCGAATCTGGCGAGGCTCGGCTCACCAAAATTGAGTGAGCTCGAGCCTCACCAATTAGCTAAGAAGAAGGGAAAAAAATACTAAAAAAATCAATTTTAAAAAAATGAAAATTATTTTTTTAGAAAATAACAAATAATAAATAATTTATTTATAAACATAAGAAAATATTATTATTTTTTAAAAACATTTTTCAAGAAACAAATGGAACCTCAATTATTTTAAAAATTTATAAAGATGTCCACTAAATTTGAATTGCATGAAAATATTTTAGTAATAATTTAAAAAAATCATAAGAAACAAGATCTCCTAAATTGGTTAAATGAGTTAGGTCGCGCATGAGTATGGGTCAAGAAATTTGCATTACAATTAATGGGTAATAATCGGGTTAAATGGAATAACTTGAGAATGATCATTTATAACTCGACTCAAATCCGATCCAACCCACTCATTTAACAGATCTAGTTGTGAGTTACATAGAATTGACCAAAGCAATCAGTTGATCAATTAGCATTGTTCATGGACCTTAACTCATTAGGGCCTGCTAATGAATCCAATATGTGGCCACACTGAGAAAATATTGGGTGTGCAGATCATCTGATTGAGATGAGAACTTGGAGATGTCATTTTCCCCTTCTAAATAATACCTTATGACATGTTACTTTTGGCAATATAACCTCTTTTTAATTTTTTTGGCATGAGAAACTGTTGATCAATAAACAAGTTTGGATCCATTACCTGCACCTGCCAACTGACAGATCATTAGATTGGGTGCATCCGAAGTTAAAACTATCGTTCTCCCCAGTTTTCTGGTGAGGACTACATGGCTACCTATGCCAGTGCCGCCATCTCTCATCTACTTTTCCAAGTCCAACTGTCCAGGTATGGTCTTGTTGGTAGGAAACTAATCGGCGGTCACCACCTTATTTGGGCCATTTCTGTTGTTGGGCCTTGAAAGCAATGAACATGGACGCCAACTATTGCACGGGGATTCTCTCTCGCTTTTAAGTTTTGCGGCCTTCCCTAACCTAGCTTTCATTTTTGACTTTTTCGGCTGGTCGTCCTACTTAGCTTTACCTAGGATTTGACGAAAGTGAACACTCACTCAACTGATGCGGCGGTCCCTACAGGCCGTATTAAAACTTAGAACGTATACACAAGCCAGCAAAGCTACCCGTTCTAATCAGGAGTCTATTGCATTTCAGTAGAGTTTTTATCGCATTGTGACGCGATGACGCATAATAGAATTACATAGACATTGACAAATTGATATTTCTTAATTCAATTCACTCCAATTAAGGAGGCCATAAAAGATAAAGCAGAAATTTTTATTCTGATTATTAGATTCAAAGGGGAGTGCTAGAATAATTTTCAAAAATACAAAACATGACATGAACCAAAATTCGAGAATGCCGTGATTATTTATCCTATATAATAACCACTTAAATGGTACCTTTCCCCTCCCCGCGAGGATGTAAGCACTTTCCCTTACCAGCAATAGAGAAAGGAAATAAAAATCCTCCAATGAAATCTTTAAAAATGCATCATTTTTATTGGTTTTAAGTATGACCTAAACCTGCTTCTTTTGAAATAACATTCAGATCTCAGCATTCTTCGAACGTAAAATAATAAGAGAGTATCCTTTTACGAAATCTTTAGATAGAAATTATCCAGCGACAGAGAATGGAATTAAAATCCCCCAAGAGATATATGAAATTCTCTAAGATTATACCCATTTATGAATAATCTCTACATGGAAATTATCCAACGTTCAACCCCAGCCCCTCCTCTGTAGGCAGCGTGAAGTCAGAGAGAGAGAGTGTGCGCGTCCTGCCTCGCCCTACTTTCCCGTCCCGTGAAGAAGAGAGGACAATGGCCAAACCCGCCGAATATATAAAACGCGCTTGAACAGTGAGACAACACTTGCACAGAAAGAGAAGGAAGTTGGGGGAGGGAGATTTCACCTAACCCCTCTTCTTTCTTGCAAGCTTTCAACTATAAAGCCCTCTGTTCTTTTCTTGTTTTTCTTTACTACAGTTTTCGCCGCCCCTTCTCTCGAATCCTTCGCACCAAACACACACCAAGAACCGGATCTTCCAACTCGCATTTCCCCTTATTCCCCTGCTGTTCTCCTTTCGCTTTACTCCATCCTCCATCCCCCACTTTCGAATCAAGAATTCGCCTTTACCTGTGCATTAAAAATCCAATCTTTTTCCCCCTTCTTGTTCGCTTCCGATGGGTACGCGACCATGAAAGATTGCTCTTGGTGTTCGTCAAATCCCATCGGAAGCGTTTTCCTGCGGTTTTGCTTGGTGGGTAGAGGAAGAATCCCAGGTTTGTGTTGCGTAAGTTGGGATTTTTGTCTCTTCTGATTCTTGAAAAGCAGTGGGTTCTTAGTTTGTTGACGAGGTTTTTGGCAGATGGGCAAGAAGGCAGCGCCTTTGTTTGGCGATAGTAAGGATGGGGTCTTGTCTATTGGTGGTTTGGGGTCACAATGGTGTCCCCATGATGATGAATTCTATCCTGGGGGTGGGTTGTTTGCCAGTGTTGGTCAAATGGGGAGGAATTTGGGCGTTCCGCCAAATCCCCCCAACCGTGCGGACACCGGGGGTGGGGGCGGTGGCGGCATAAAGATGCCCTACGCTGATTTATTGGTGAAGTATGTGCCTTTGCCGAAAGGAGCTGAGATACTGGGCGTTCCCGAGGAGGAAGGGACAGTGAAGAAGAAACAGATTGGGCTTACGATGAAGATAAAGGTTAAAAATCCTTCCTTGAGGAGGTTGATTAGCGGGGCGATTGCTGGGGCAGTTTCGCGAACCACGGTGGCCCCTCTGGAGACGATTAGAACGCATTTGATGGTTGGGAGTAGTGGCCATTCCACTATTGAGGTCTTTCATGATATTATGAAGCATGATGGTTGGAAGGGCTTGTTTAGAGGTAATTTGGTGAATGTGATTCGGGTTGCTCCGAGCAAGGCCATTGAGGTAAATGGGAATTTCTTTTTGTTTTTGTTTGCTTAATTTTAGTGTTTTAGCCGCTTTGTGACCATTGAGATGTTATTTGCTTGACTGGTGCTTCGGACTGGTTAGTTGTTGAACTTGTTATCATCTTGGTATATAAGAATATTGCCAGTGACTTGATCATTCAGCAGATCACATGCAATGGCTCCTACGTTACAATATTTACAATCTATCCCGCATCCATGTAATCTGAATTGTCAGTATTTATTATGGTTTTCCCTACCTGATGTTCCTGTCGATTGTCATTAAGGTTTGTGCATGACTGCTAGACTATTGCCTTCAATACGTTATCCTCTGCTGTGAATATTTATTTGACTTGTAAAGTAGTGCGCGCTAGTTGTGGGCTTAAGTTTTGCTTTGTTGGGCTTTTGGAAATTAATCAAATAGAGATTTTGTGTTATTTGGTCATGAGATCTTTTATTCCTCATAAGCTCTACGCATTGCGTGACTTCATTCCACTTCTCTCGGCTTTTCTGGGTTGTTGAGGGAAGGGTGATGTTCATCTCGAATGTGATTTTTGTGGCAAATGAGTGCCAAAACTCTTTTGTTACTTCTTAGACCGTGCTGTCCAGTCTTTCTTCAGTTGCACTTCTGAGCTGCTTGTGTTTCTTATTCTAGCGACAGCTCATGTGACTCTTGAGCTAACTTTATTCGTGCATTTGATTATGTTTTTCAGAAGTTCTCTGCATGTGCATATATGATATTCAGCATATGGATATAAAACTGAGATGCTATTCATGACATTCCAGTTTTTAGTCTTCATTATAACCTTTGCAGATTGAATATCCAGTATGACAGCTTCTCTCTTTTCTCTACCTGTGGAAAATGTGTCTCCGTTCTGTAGTGATCATATAGTCGCCAGTAGACAATCTTATCATATGAATTTTCATTCGGTCATCTCTTTGGAGTTTTACCATCATTGCGGATCTATTCACGATGTGCTATGTGGTAGGCATGCAGTTTGAAGAGATCTACTATTAGGAACTTGACATTTTATGCCCAAGATTTCTCTTGGTTCCTTGTATCATTATTGCCAGGTTTTATCTCTCCAACTTCTACAATCTTTCAATTATCAATTGAATTTTTGGTCCTGTGTATTGCAGCTATTTGCTTATGATACAGTCAACAAACAGTTGTCGCATAAACCTGGGGAACAGCCAAAGCTTCCCCTTCCTGCCTCCTTAGTTGCAGGTGCCTGTGCTGGTGTGAGCTCAACAATATGCACATATCCTCTTGAGTTGGTCAAAACTCGACTCACAGTCCAGGTATAGTGCTGCATCATTGCTAAAACAATATGATTGAATCTTGTCATGGTTAACACGAGCCATCCATATTGCAGAGGGGAGTTTATGATGGTATGTTTGATGCGTTCTTGAAAATAGTGAGGGATGAGGGACCCGCAGAATTATTTAGAGGCCTCGCCCCTAGTCTTATCGGAGTGATTCCATATGCTGCCACCAACTATTTTGCTTATGACACGTTGAGAAAGGCATATCGGAAGTTTTTTAAGCAAGAGAAGATTGGGAACATCGAGACCCTTCTCATCGGATCATTAGCTGGCGCTGTTTCAAGTACTGCAACTTTCCCCTTGGAGGTAGCTCGGAAGCATATGCAAGTGGGAGCAGTCAGCGGTAGGCAGGTGTACAAAAACGTGGTTCATGCTCTTGCGAGTATACTTGAGCAGGAAGGGGTTGGAGGTCTATATAGAGGATTAGGCCCTAGTTGCATGAAGTTGGTGCCTGCTGCTGGGATATCTTTCATGTGCTACGAAGCGTGCAAGAGGATTCTGGTTGAGGATGATGAAGAGGCGTAACCACATATTTGACAAGAAGAAATGCGAGGTCTTTTGCTTTGGGTCATCTACAGAAAGGGTGGATAAAGATGACTATTTTGTACACTGCAATTGAATGGTTTAGTTTATGTTTTTTTTCTTTTGCTCATAGGATTTCTTCAGAAGAATTCTTCAAAGGAAGTTTTTTGTTACCAAGGTTGGTTCTACATACACTCGCAAAGATATTCGAGGGGTTTATTTTTCTTTCGGAGTTCTGTGTGTTTCTGAAGAAGGTACTGGCATGTTTTGATAATGCGAGTACCACCTTTCATGAGAAGATGAGTTGGCAAGAGTCGAACCAAGAAAGATGGCCAATTTGTCCAAGAACATGCTGATTGAGACGCAATGTTTTTCACAGGGCTTACTTTGTGTTTGCATAAATCTCTTGGAGTACCTAACATAAGGAAAGCTTTTTTGCTTACTGGATTGTCGGTTTGAATGAATAACAGTTTCATATGATGTTTCAGTTTCAGGTTCGAGTACCTTCAGCTTTCTTTGACAGAACAAAGCTCAGTATTAAACGATCTCGTCGGATGTTGATTTTGTTTCTGATCCAAACTGTGGCTGGTTACCCTGCAAGGCAAGCTCTCGCTGCCCTACCAATCTTGGCAAACCTGCGGCTCCAAGGGACTGCTACTTAGTAAGAAATCGAAAAGTGCAATAATTCAGCCCCATCAAGTCTGAATTTGACGATATTCAAAGAACACAACAGCATAACGTTTCAATTATCAGTAATGTAAGAAAGAGAATTAATCGACGTGCGGGAAATGCTTTCCGTATAGCCTTGCGTTGATGAGAGACCTGTTGGCAATTTGCAAGAGAATTGTGGGAACAGTAATAAAGGCATCGACTTAAGCTTGACCAATGAACTTGTTCTGTATTCAACCTTTAAGTGCTGAATTAAGTTCGAAAGTGCTACATTCTTGTGATCAAACAACAAAATACTGCACAATAAATAATAACAGACGAATCAAAGGTTCGAGATGCCTATTTTGATCCAACACGGGCAACTATGGAAAGGACATGACAAAAAATGACATTCTCTGCTTTTTCTGTTTTCCACCCAGCTTCTTCCCGGACGAAAGTATTGCCTCAATGATGAAAAGTGACTTTGGGTGGCAATGAGAATCTTGTTATATACATAAAAGAACAATAAGCACTTGAAGATGGCTCCCCCCATAGGCGAGCATGATACAATTAGCAGTTGATGCCGCATTGACCATTTGCAGCAGCTTTCGTGGTGGCCGAGGTGAAAGGGTCAATCCGTACCCAGAGCAATGAGAATATGGAAGCAAGAAGGATAGACCACACAATAACAATCGTAGGAGTACGATTCTGCCGACCCAACAGACCCTTCAGGAATGGGTAAAGGTGAGCAATAACCCATATGGCGAAGAACAGCTTGCCAAACAGTGGACCCCATGACTGATACCCGCTGTTAATCGCATAAGACACACCTGCTACAATGCCAATGATGTTCACGATAAGAACTGTGGTCGGAGGAATGAGAAGCGATGTCCATTTGAACACATAAAGCTCAGCAAAGTCTCCATCCTCATCGCCTGCTTTCGAAGTGACTGTGAAGTTGGTATCAATGCCAGCAAGCACTTTAAGAAGCCCTTGGAACACAGCGAAAAGGTGAGCGGATGTACCACCAATGACCCAGAACTGCTCATTCCTCCACCAATCCTCAATGCTGACACCACTCCAACGGAGCTCAAGAATACCAGTCGCGAAAATTGAGACGAAAAGGAGAATGAACCACATGCTAGCAAAGTTGCTTATCTGCAATTTTATTTTATTTTTAACATCGGATCAGTCATCAGATGAAAGAAAAGAGGAAACAATCTCTAATTACACTAAAATTACTTACATGTAGCTCTAGATAGTCTAGCGAAGAGACAACTATATTTAGTTTATGAAATCGGTAGTATAGCATAATAAGGAGAATATCTACTAAAAATGGAAACTAGCATCGTAATTGAGCAGTCTTTTGTCAATGAAGATTACTTTAAATGTACAAATGATGCAGAAGAGCCAGGACTAACAGCTACATCATTTTTAAGGTTAAAAAAAATGCAGATAAATGAAATTGAGGATCATGATCATACTCTAAAGAATACAAAGAAGAGTCCACCTGTGAAGAGGACTTTGGTGACCACACAGTAAGGGCACCTAGAATATGGTTGACTTAGGGCTTTCTATTTAACTATATCAAAAGGCCTATGTTTGCCAGCTATCAGCTGAATATTATTCAACCACCATAGGCATTGGAATGATGTTTAGGCATCTTCTTTTACCAATGTTTCCTGATGGTTTCTCATCCAAGCTTTATTAAAACAAGATGCAGAGCCACTTGAAAACTAAATACAAAGAGAACATAAACTCCATTCCAAAGAGGTGGAGATGCTAGGATCAGATGACAGAAGTAAACAATGAACCTTCTTTTGTTCATCTCACTTAAATAGTCAATGTGGATTAACGTACAACAAACGAAATTCATGAGATTGAATACTCTACAATGAAGAGAGAAGTATCACTTACCTCAGGTATAATAAATTTGTTAGTGAGAAGACAAAATGCAGGGAGAATACAATACGCAATCAGCGGTATTGAGGTGAGGGGATACACAATTGTATTGATGTACGCCAATCTCTCCAAGAGCCTCAATTTCCCATTATATCCATACCATATAGGACAATGCCTGCTTAGCAAAATCTCAATTGACCCCAAGGCCCACCTGAGAACCTGGTTTAAACGATCAGAAAGATTGATGGGAGCAGACCCCTTGAATGCTGGGCGAGGAGGCATACAATAGATTGAAATCCAGCCCCGAGCATGCATCTTAAATCCAGTCAAAATATCTTCTGTAACAGAACCATATATCCATCCGATCTGTTCATAGAAAGAACATCAAGTCAATTCCTACCATATGACATGGAATTTTACAGCTGGAATAGAAATCGTATAACATCATAACATACCTCTTTGCCCCATTCAGTCTTGTCCTCATAGCCACAGCTAATAACATGGATGGCCTCTTTCAAAAGTGTTGCAGGATTGGTAGATGGTGGTAGGCCACCCTGTTCCATGAAAGTAGCCGCAATGAAAACAGGAGACTGACCGAATCTTTTCTCTAGACTTCTCTGAGACATCAGGAGCGACCTCTCATCATCATATCCTACAAAACAAATTGGTGCTGTTAACATGATATAACACATGGCAAAGGTACTGTTAAGTCAGTTGAACAATTAAGTGACATCAAAAGAGAGAAACATTTTTTGGTTTATTCTAAAGCTTAAGGGGATCCTTTAGGGGCAAGGTAAGATACCCCAATCTGACATCAATTCAGGCTAGTTTTAACAGTAATCATGGAGTAATTCCAGGCATTTGGACCAGTATAAGTCTGTTTTCTAACATCCAAAGATACAAAAGGAAACTCATAATTAAATCAAGACCTACCTTCAACCCCCTCCTCAACATCTTCCATATTGAAAATTGGAACAGTGGATTCAGTTCTTTTCATTGCTCTTTTCTTGTCAATGTACTTCTTATTGCCACCCTTCCCCTTCTTTCTTGAACCACAACAACTCTTTACAATAATATTTGGTTCCAGATCTTCCTCAGTCAATACAGGGTCATATCCATAAAGGGCTTGCCTGTTGAAACAACATCCAGTTCCGACATAGACAGGACCTTGGATGCCGTCAAGCCCTTTCAAGTTAATCTGCATTGAGATCATGAATAAGATAATCTAGCTCAGTTAAAAAAGGCAACAAATGAACATAAACAACTAGCATTTGGGAAGTAGGAAAAAGATGAAGACACCTACATCAAAGAAGACGATGTTGCGGTTAGCATATCGATCATGCAAGTCAATCCCATCAAAACGTTGTGGGAACTGCACATAGCACGTCTTCTTTCCATAAGCGGGATCCATCATGAAACACATTGCTTCTTTCAATGCTTTACTATTATTAAAGTAATGATCACAGTCAACATTCAAAAGATACGCTCCATTGGTTAGGACAGCCGAGACCCGGATCTACACAACATAAAACAGTAAGTTATAAATTCAGAAATGCCAATAAGTAATAAGCAGATCTAACCAATTTCTCCAGCAGGTAAGAACAACATTCAGACAAGCAGCAATGCAGCAAAATCAAACAGTAATATTTGTTTCTCAATATGAAGAGAAATAGTGTTAAGGTAAAGCAGGGTCAGGAACAACGAATCTCTTTATGATAAACAAATCCTCACTATAAGCTAGAGACATCACTATCAACATTACGATCCACAGGGGAAAAAAAAAGGTAACTGATCCTTGAAAAAAATAATTCCAACTGTACATTCGAACTGAAAGCACAAAAAGAATAAGCTCCAATAATGTAGCGTGAACTTGGAATGCAATTTCTCAAACCAAGAGATCCATTAATCAGGATACTAATGCATATAGATATAAATTTCAATGCAAGCAAGTGATGAAGAACCTAAATGAAGAATCTAAACCGAAAAACCAAATCACACCAACATACATTCATTTGTTTACAATTATAGATGTCAGCCTGTCACTAAAAGAGACACATGACAAGAAAAGCTACATAAGATGTATAGAGATGACAAACCAAAGCATTCATGGCTCCAGCTTTCTTGTGATGTTGGAAACCAGGTCGCTTTTCACGAGAAACATAAACAAGTCGAGGTAGCTCATTTCCATCAGTATCAAGTCCCCCACTGTGGCCCAGGAAAACCTATTATTTTCAACAACAAAAGAAAACATCAACTAGATGCATAAGAGGGGAGAGGGTCGATTTAAATGCTTCTGGAATACTGGTTAATATCGTATACCTGTATCATTCCAGGGTGATCCCTGGGGTTATTTCCAGGCCAGGCAGTTCCATCCTGCATTGTCCACCCTTCTTCTGGCATCTTTTGTGCCTTTGCAACCAAAGCATTGATTCGCACCTTGAACTCCTCATATTCTCTCTATCAACCACATAATCAAACAATTTTACATTATATATACCAAAACATTTGTAATAGATTATGCATCTGACTAAATGCTACATTGTCGATAGGCAAACCACTAAATCAATTTTTCCTTTCCACCCCTCCCCAATGACCTTCATTTCAGTTTTACAAAGACTTACAACATAGTGCTTTTCTAAACAAGGTTCATAAAGGCAAAGAAAAAAGAACAAGGACTACAAGGTATCTAAGGAAAGGAGAAAGAGAATTGGAAAGCATTCACAAAACTATGCAAGTCCCTTACATGTCTTTACACTATGCATGCACATCAAGTATGACAACCATGATACAGTTACAGACAGGAAAGCAGTCAGTGACCTATGACAGCATGCAAGCACCAACTACCCAATATGTCCCATAACTCACCTTCATTGCCCTGCGTTCTTTTACAAAAGAAGGCTGTATCTTGTCCTTCAAGTAATCTATTTTCTGGGCAAAGTAGAATTCAGGAGCTCGTGGCTCAATGTTGTGCTTTTTGCAGAAGGGCACCCACTTCCTTGCAAACTCAGCAGTTTCAGAGAGGGCTTCAAAAGTCAACATCGCGGACCCATCATCAGAGACATAACACGACACTTTGTCGACGGGGTAATCCACGGCAAGTATGGATAAGACAGTGTTCGCTGTTATGAGAGGAGGTTCTTTCAAAGGATCCACAGTACTCACAAAGACATCGACAGGAGCCAACTGTGAAGGCTCCCCTTCACGATCATATCTACAAAACAAAAGCCATATTGTTATGGTGATGATGTACCCGGAAAAATTAGCCTCATTCTAAAGCTCAACTCTAACAGCAGCTCGGCGCACACAACATAAACTGGATGAGCAACGGTACCTCAAAGCAAGCCTGTCAAGGTATGTTTCCCGATTGATGGGCGACCATTTTGGGAACTGATCCAAAAGCCAGGATAAAGCAAACCAAATCTCACAAATAACTGATGTAAGCCACAAAGGATAAGCATCTTTCACTGGGTGTGTTACACGATACTGTAGGAAAAACCCCAAAATAATCAACCGAAGGATAATTACAACACGGTACGGAGTGAGGTGAGATGACGATATAGGCACCACACGACTCATAGGTTGACGTGCATCATCAGCCCTGCAAGAAATATACATCAACTACTATGTCATACACACCACACAACTCAGAGGTTCGAGAAAGCGCCATTATATTTGCAGATCTGTTTGAACACACATGTTCAAAAGAATAAAGTTTAGCAATCACTTGCATGCATCTTAAACACTATGACAGTCGTCACTGAAACATTTAATCTGCATGTTTATCCAACTGAAAAGGTGACTATGCTGAAGCTAGAGGTTGCACTAGATTTAATTTCATCAAAATAAATAAGCAAACAGAACAAGCAAGGTCAAAGAATAATGAAACTAAATAAATAAAAATTGATAGATAATGTTGCCAAAGGCACAATTTATCAATAGTTGTCATTTCAAAACACACTTACATTTGAAGTTCTTCTCCATTAGAGCCAGTGCCTTCTATGTCTCCCTTCCCTTCCTGATATTTGTTTGGCATCTGCGTCATGTTTTTCTCTTGTTTAAGTTTCCATCCTTCAACCCTTTCCTTCCAGTCAACATTTCCAAGGCCATAAGTATTCAAATCCTTTGATGGATCCACAATCCGCACAGGAACTGTTATACCAAAGAAACAGGCAACCAACCTAAATAACGCACATCTTTTCCAATATAAGAGCACAAAGTAAAGGAGTTACTGTAAAACCTGGCTGTCTGGGATCAACATAGGGAAGCGAGTGCACATGTTTATCAGAAGGACCCAGAGGTCCAGATGTAGTCCTCACAGATTGGCTGTCAATACTAGCACAGGGGATTTCACCAGACATCTGTAAATTCAAGGCAGGAGGGAAGACAATAATGTAGCAACTTTATCTTGTATGTTCAACAACATATTTAACAAGGTGTACTGAATCACACAAAAGCAAACAAACGTTTGACGTGGAAGAAACAAAACAGGAGGCAATAGAGGTAACTGTCTTATTTCCACTCTCACTGTAAAGCTACAAGATATTACTGACAGTATTTTTATTCGGTAATCTCATAAGCACAACTAGAACAAATTAGAAGCCATAAGAACATACTTAATAGGAAAAGATCATATATCTCTAGAGAACGATAAAATCCAGTAATATAAAAACTATAGTTGATATAACATCGAAGAAGTTTATCACGTAAAATGTACACGACATTGAGAACTCATCAGACTGGGACTAGTTGCATACCGGCTGCCCATTGGTTAGAAGAGGGATTGGATGTCGAGATTCATGTCTAGAAGAAGAAGAAAGATCTGGATCTTCTCCCTGCCACTGTTGCCTTGCAGCACTGGTTCCCTGGGCATAATTGAACTCATTCTCCAGGTCATCAACCTCATCCTCATCATCATCTCCGTCAACTCGAGGACTACCTGTGAAACGAAGACCATGTTGACTTCGTAACTTACTATGCAGACCATGCGATGAAATAGGACACCAACGGAATCGACCGAATAAGCTGACCTTTGTGCCTCTTATATCGAGACTTGCACTGAGGACATGATTGGTTACCATCTTTCCTCTCATACTCATAACAGGGACGGCACACAGGGAATGCACACTCGTTGCAAGCAACAAAAACATCGCCGCTGGCAGTAAGTCCAACGGTATCGCCACATATCTGACAAATCTGGCCATTCAAATTCTTCAGGGGTTTGGGCTGCATCACAAATACAATCACCAATCATCAGACTCCGTCGTAGATAGAAACTTGTAACTTATGCTTCAGGTCTTCTCCACCCTCATGTTCCGATTTCATATGACGAGGAAATTAAGCACAAATTGCATTAAAATAGCGGGAATTGGCGACTGCACGAGAGCTGTAGTGAGAAAGAACGCAGTTCAACCAATGCCATTGCACTGTTGACCATCAAAGCAAGACCAAGGACTCACTCATACTTTGATGGTAGATCTACTACTGAGTTAACACAATTACAGCGATGCACAGGAATAACCCCGAAATCTCTTAAATTGGAAAGAGATAATATACGCGAAACAACCACTTTCGGTTAGCTTGTAAAGAAGTGATATTTAAAAAAGAAATGAATCACTCAGATCTCAGCTTCTTCCCCAGAAGAACACAAACGTCATTAGAAGCAAACGAAACAGCCGAGATCTGGCAACCCCGAAGGAAAACAGCTCACGTCGTTGACTGAGACAGTTCAGACACGACTCCGCCACCACCACCATCACAAAACCAAGCCATCGAAGCGCGCGAACGGAAGAACTAGAGTCAGATCGCCAGAATTGCTAACAAATCCATCCACGGCTCGACCGATCTAGACCGGCCGACAGAACTACCGCCACCGACGCTCCGATCCAAAAACATCGCCGGCGCCGGCGGCAGCCTAAAGGTCCGGCATACACAAGAGCCGGCATTAGGAAGCCGTAACGGCTTCGTAACGGCCGCCGAGATCGACGCGTCGAGAATGCCACCGAAACTCGACTCGATTTCCTTTCGGCAGGACATCGTCAGCAACAACGAACTAAAAATAGAAGGGGAAAGAACACTCACTCCGCCGTCCGAGTCGTGGCGAATCCGGACCAGCTCGTTCCTCTTGTACGATCCGGCGACCATGCCGCCATTCGCCTCCATCGTCGTCCTCTTCCTTCGTCCTTCGTCCTTCCTCTCTCCGAGATCGAAGGCGGAAGCGAGAGGATCTGGCGGAGGAGGAGGAGAGAGAGAGGAGAGAGAGAGAGGGACTGAGTTCTTCTTCGCCTTTCTCAGCACGCCATGCTTCTCGCCTCTGTAACACGCTCACTGTCGCTCGGCTTCTCGATCTGTAATAAGCTTGTTCAGTCCAGCTACATCCGCCCCCGTCGCTGTCGTTTTATCGTTTGGGCCTTCGTTTTCCATGATTGAAAGCTCTTGTCACTTACCTCTGTTTTTTTAATTCGGGGAGGTTGAGGAGTCGCTTCACCGGTTGAGCGAGTTACCCGGTGGCTCGGCTCGGCTCGGCTCGGCTCGCCTGTGGCTAGGCACAGTCTAGAATGCAGCATTACATTAGTAAGTAAGGGCCTGTTTGTTAAAAATTATTTATGTTCCCTAAAATAAAAATTTCTATTTTTTTGTTCTTTTAACAAAAAAATGAATAAAACGCGTTTGTTTGCGTTTTTGTTAAAATTATTTTTTTGTTCCTAAAACATATCTCGAAACGAAATAAAAAAAAAAAAAAAAAGTTATTTCTTGTTTCTAACACATTTTAAGAACACTTTTTTCTCTTTTTTTTCTTCTTTTCTTCTTCTTTTTTTTTTTGACCGGTCGCTGGCCTCGGCCATGGCCGGCGACCAGCCGTCGAGGGCCGCGACCTCGCCGAGCGTCGCCGACCCCGGCGAGGCCGAGCGTCGCGCCCCTAGCGAGGCCGACCTCGCGCCGAGCTAGGCGAGCTCGAGCTCGCCCGACCAAGGCGAGGCCGAGCCTCGCCCGCCACGGCGAGGCCGCTGCCCCTCGTCGGCGACCAGCCAAAAAAGAAAAAAGAAAAAAGGAAAAATAAATAAGAAAAAAAGGAAAAATAAATAAGAAAAATAAGAAAAAAATAAAAAATAAAATAAAAATATTAAAAAATTAAAAGAAATAAAAAATTATACAAATTTACCAAATGTGTTTTTATTCTTTTTATATTTCTGAACAGATTTACCAAATGTGTTTTTTTGTTCAAAAATTGTTCCTCAAGCGAAATATTTTTTTTTATTTCGTTCCTAAACAATTTTTAAATAAAATGTTACCAAACGAACCCTAAATAACTCATAGTTTGTCAATCGGTCATCTAGTTTGATCGCTTTAGAAGATACATATGCTTGAGTTACTTTGAAAATCAACGATGATCTGTGATTTCTTTCTGTTCATGTTTGAAGATACTAAAAAATAACACTCTAGTGATAGATAATAGCACGTGAAGTAGGAGATAAGTTTGAATTATTAATATATAAATATGAGAATTTCATTAATATGCATATGCTAAAAAGTTATGAGTTGTATCGACTTTTTTTGCTTAGATTATGGAAATGAAAGGCCCATCACATAGAACATAACTCAAGATACCGTGCATTTATTAAAAAGAGATTATGAACGCTAGATGAAGTTACTTGTTACGTAATGAATATGAAATAACAATATTACGAAATCAAGTCGGTTTCATTTTCATCGTTGAGAAGTTCATATCACCGGAAAATCATCTATGCATCTAAATTAGCTAGTTGTTAGATGAAGTTAAACTAATAAACGTTGTGATTTGAACCATTCCTTCTCTCTCCATCAAAATTTGAATTCTTTTATTTCTGTATATATCTATTTTTGTCAAGACTAATGCTACAAAAAAAAACCTCAAATTAGAACATTCGCGCCACATCTACTTTAAGTTAATTTGTGTGTCCTAAAAACTCCAAAACCGACACACCCGCATTGCATTTACTACAAACTAATTTTTCCATCATAAAAAAATTTCAAATTAGTATACTCGTGCCACATTTACCAAAAACTAATTTTTGTGTCTTAAAAAATCTCAAGCTAATACATTCGTTAAACTGATATATCTTGGCTATATTTACCCTAATTTATGGTAAATTTGGAATTTTTTGGATATATATGGGATAAATGCATAATTTGATGTAATTGTTACATTTTTATATTAATTTAGAGTTTTTGTGATATAAAAATTAATTCTGAGTAAATGATGACAGGATTGCATGAAATTTTTGGGATATAAAAGTAATTTGAGATAGATACAACACAAGTATATAAATTTAGGTTTATTTGTACGGTATTAACCATCTTTGTTAGTGCACGCACATGCTGATACTTTAGCATGAATGACAAGCCACGGCTGCGCTCGTAAGCAAGAGGCCTGGACTGCTCAAACAGTTCGTCAAGCAGCTGTCCGGCTCACTCCTCACGACACGACAGTCAGCCCAAATCCGGAGCCGTTCGGACATCACTGTCCCTACCTTAACAAACCGATGCGACCGAACTACTTCGGCTCCCCGTGAGCTCGTCTACGCGTCGCCTTCCCATTGGACGAAACCGGAGTAATCTTCCTCGCTCCCTTTGACCTCCGCTTCGAGCAGCAAATCAGGGAATGACACGTTCCGACCTCGGCGGTTCGCGAGTGCACATCAGCGATAAAACGAGGACGATTTTTTTAATTTCCGGAAACTGGCCACTTTCATCATTTGCTGTTCACAGCCTGTCCCCCAGGAGTCACCGGCTGTTGCCGGTAGCTTCCGTCGGCTGCTGTTCTAGCTGCTGTCGGTGGCTTCCGTTTAACGCGTGCTTGGAACTCACCGACAAAAATATATCATCTACTTACCTTATATGGAAAATGTAGATAAATTTATTTTACTTTTATATATTTAATTTAAAACCATAATTCGGTCGATGAAATATTCGGGGATAACTCATATTTCTTAGAGATGGTAAATTTGATCTTTTTCTTACTTATCTTTAGAGAAAGAATATGTTCGAATCTTAAAAGGGAACAAAACGGTGGATGCAAAGTAAGTAAAATGAAAAGTCAGAAGCATAATGTGTCAAAGTATCTTCGACGGCCTCCAACATATATCTTCCAACTTTCGTAGACCGACGTATTCAAAATGTAGGGGAAAATTCGTAAAAAGTTTTAAACTTATTGCATTTATGTTAATTCATATTGCATTTAGTTTAGTTTTCTCAAAAAACTTTTGGCCTCTAAAGCCCCTGGAGAAATACGGAACCGATTAACAATCATTTTAAACAAGCTTTCGACCAAATGTTAGTCTTGGAAAAGTTAAAAGCTCTATCCCACCAATTCTTCAAATTTCAATTTTGTCCACGGTTTAATTTTTTTAATTAAAAAAAAGGAACCAAGCCCTTCGTTGGATTGGCAAGGGCTACGATTGCCGATGAGTCAGATCTGACATCGACAGCCATCGGTTGAGGTTAGCCAAGGTTGTGGAACCTTTGGCGGCTCGTGAGACCTAGGTGAGGGTCACCCGAGGTCATGCCACTTGAGGCCGCGAGACCCAAGCGACAGTTGCCTAGGTCGAGCAACCCTTACCAAGGGTTGCCCAAGGTCGTGTGACCTCTGACGGCCCTTGGCTAGGTCACACAACTTTCATCAAAAGTCACACAACTCGGGCAACATCAACCAACGATCGCCGGTGCCAAATCTGGCTCACTGGTAACCATAGTCCTCCGTTGGTCCGGCGAAGGATTTTGATTCATTTGAAAAAAATAATATACCAAAAATCCATTTGCAAAGAGGTTTTATCAAACAAAATTTGCATTTCCTACGTAGTTTTGACTTTCAACATTTACATTATATTCAAAACTCATTTGCAAAATTGAATCAAATATACTCTCAATCTTAAACATTTTAATTTGATTAATTGAGTCATAAACATTCTAATGATTTGCCAATTTAGTCATAAACCTTTTAATTATATCAATATAAATTCAAAATTTTAGACAATTTGCCAATTTACTCATTTTGACAAATTTTGATTGAAAATTATTGACGTTAATATTTTTTTTTATTTTTCTTCTTCTTTTTTCTTCCCTAGGCCAACAACCCTCCTAGGTTGAGGTGAGGGTGCTATGACCCTCGCCTCAGAAGAGGGCCTCAGCCCTTGCTTGGTTTGGATGAGGACTGTAGGGGTCACAAGACAGCCCTCACCTATATTTGGTCAAGGCCCAGCGACCTCAACGATTGCCCAAACCAAGGTGAAGGTTGCCAGCTCAGAGTTGGAAAAAGAGAGAGAGAGAAAATAATAACAATTAGAAATTTTGCAAATTTTCTAATAATTATGCACATTAACTATTGTCATGCCTGTTGTAACAACCGAAACTAATTAAACCATCACTTTAGCGATTTTTGGTCCAAATTGACTAAAACAATTAAATTGACAAATTATCAAAAAATTTACGACATAAATGGTAAAAGCATAATATGTTTTAAGATGTTTTTAATAATTTTCTTAAAATGTAGCTGCGCACAGTTCGCAAGTGCAAAATCACTAATTTCCTAGTACGTAGGCCCAGAATCATTCATTGAGTGAAAGGGAGAAATCTGAAGATGTCTTTACCTTATATGTCCAATTCTCAAATGGCTAGATGAAATGCAATTTAAATTAACCCCATTTGTATCGCAAAAATAAATAATTTAGATAATATTTTTCTAATTATAATTATATGTATCACTTAAAATAATTAGTCCAAGATAAATATTGATTGTAATTTATTAGTTGACTTTTATAACTATAATAAATAATTAATATTAGAAAAATAATTTCCAAATCAATTACGTTCCTCGAATCACCGGAAGATCCATATCCCGTTAAGTCAAATTTCTGTTCTCACTCAACTTTCTGTTCTAGCTCAACTAGTTTCTTTCCATGATCTTGTTTCTCGCTAAGTTCACCGTTAAGACAACACTGGCCCATAGTCATGTTGTGCGAACGGTTAGTGTCGGATCTATGAATTCGTAGCAACACTCCTTACACGACCACAATCCCACATGATAATTTAGGATTCTGCTATTTTCACATCGACCAAGCTTTCGACCTAAGGCCATCATCACGCCTTCCCACTGGAAAGTGAAAACAAAGCACATGCTCTTACTCTACCCTTCTGTGAATCTTCAAGAAGACCAGGGAGCATCGCAGACCGGACTTCGCCAAACTCCTACCCCCTAAAATGATGGCAAGGTTGTCTAATCTAAAAAATGGGCCCCCCAAAAAAAAGGGAACCAAAAAAGAGCGCAGATCTTCAACCTCATCCTCTGTATGGGAAAGTTGTAATGGCTGTAGCTTCCGATTGGGGTAATTTCTTTCACAAGGACCCGTCCGCGTTGGAGCCGCTGCTTCCTCCTCTCCTCCCCGCCGTGGTGTTCTTCAGTATCTGCACCATTCACAATTCGGATGTCAGGAGACTCGCAATGAAGCCATTTAGGCTTCTGGGTATGCATCGCATGTCATGTATCGTGTTCACTGGTTTTATGTACGATAATAACCTTCATTTTGCACACAAACATGCCACTTCTGGTCCTAAAATCGAAGGGCGATATCGAAAGGAGGACGAAGGAATGACCCTTCAGGAGGATTAAATGCAGCACACAAGGACTCCGAGCATTTAGGTACCCAGATTTCAGGGGAAATGGCGTCGTCCTAGCTGAAGTACCACGTGACAACTCGCATATGCCGATGTTTAACTTTCAAGGAAAGCCAAAACAAGCGTCAACCAACGTATTGGCAGCCAGGAATGGGGACCCCGACCGAAGCCCATCAAGAGCATCCCATACCCCACTAGCGACCCCATGGCAGCCCTATTCAATCTATACCAGAAAATGATATGTAGCATCTCTAATTATCTCGGTGGGGCGACCGCCCCCGAATTCAATCATACTTCATCATTGCGTGATGTTCACGCTTTTGTCCAGCTACCCATCACCATACCATATCGACTGGTGAGAAACTCGAATTCTCTCTAAAGGTCGGATCGCCGGAAATCACCGAAGACGGTAAACTGAACTTCTGGCGTGAGGAAAAAGGACGGAAAACCCAGATGAAGACAGACAGAAAATGTCATGACTGCAATTTGACTTCTCTGCTTCACCTATCACTCTGTCATCCACACTCTGTATTAATCTAACGCCTTGATTCTTCATACCTGACGACTCGATTTCACCTGCCTGCCCGAAAACCAGTAGATGATAACTGTTCATTCGTATTGCGATGGCTTCCACCCCCTTAGACGCCTTGATTGGCCACTAAGAATGAATTGAATTTTGGCACGAAAACATGAATCCGATGGCTTTTCGAGAAAGATAATCAGCTAAGTACATCTACAAGATCGCTATTCATCGCTACTAACATCACACCTCGCGACCCACCTCTCCTTTCTTTACGCATTCCCCGTTCTCCCCAGCACATCGATTACGCGACCAGATTTAGGAATCAAACAGAGACACTCCAGCGCTGTAATTATTATAATATAGACTATAGTATGACTTATAATGACGGCAGCTCTTTAAAAATCACTTCTTTTTCTCCCCCCTTCCAAACGCACGTTGCGCACGACTAGAGAGCACTCGAAAAGAGATGGAAGGGAGAAGAAGCATGATGATATGGCGATCATTCCAAATCGAAAACGACGGGCATTCGGGACTTACGTGTCTGAGCATCTGATTCTCGTTCTGCAATGTGGACAGCTTCTCCTCCAGCTCCGAGTTCTTCTTCTCCAGCTCCTTCACTCTCACCTCCAAGTCGCTCAGGTACGCCTTCTTCCTCTCCCTCGCCTGCTGCGCCGACACTCTGTTCCTCAACAACCTGGGGCGCAAGGACAACGTCCGACATTTGACCACACCGTCAATCGTCAAAAAAACACGCCGCGGGAGAGCTGACGGCGATGGAATTTTACCTCTTTAGCCTCTTGTTCTCCTTGTCGGCCGGGCTCCTCCCCCTCTTCCTTTGACTTTGACCAGCCGGCTGAGCCCGGTCGGTGCCGGCCGCCGACCCGGACTCGCGGCCGGCCGCCGACGTCCCCGCCGGCTGCTCCCCTCCCATCTCCGGCACTCTCCTGATCTCCTCATCGCTCTCCATGCCTAATCTCGCACCCAAAAAAGGAATGGCCCAAAAAAAGAAAAAAAAAGAAAAACATCGATCAGATTAAAAATTCCAAACCGAACCTCCGCGGAAACGCTCGGCTCCCGCGCCCGCGTCGAGTGAAACCGCGGGCGGGCGGAGGAGAGCGGAGCCGCATTTCTCGACGCGAGGGGAGATCGGAGAGCTCCCCGCCGCATCGAATGCGCGCGGAGTTCTAACTTTCCGGGGGCGGGGCGCGTGGGGTTCGGGGATTCGCACCTTCTTTGACTTCGATTTGAAGCGCCGAGCTCGAAGATCGCTCGCTGCTGGAAGGGAGCGAGCTCGCCGCCATGGAGCTCGTCGTCTGCTCCTGCATATCTTCTTCCACTTCTTCTTCTTCTTCTTCTTCCTCTTCTTCTATCCACTGCGAATTTCACAGAG
Organism: Eucalyptus guilfoylei; assembly: GCA_016097605.1. Lineage (NCBI taxonomy): Eukaryota > Viridiplantae > Streptophyta > Magnoliopsida > Myrtales > Myrtaceae > Eucalyptus > Eucalyptus guilfoylei. The sequence goes on from CM027862.1 coordinate 29,827,865, forward strand.
CGAGTTGCAGAGAGAGAGAGAAATATTTGATATTATTTCTCTATTCTTTTTGGTGATTATTCAAATGGATAACGAGGGGGAGATATTAATGTTACGGTGAGTAAACCGGGGGTACTTAATCATAGCGCCCGCGGGGGCCGTCGGATCGGCGTGTCGATCGAGCGGCTCCGGGGCTGGCGTCGTGGACGGATGCTGGCCATGAGGGGCTGGTTAAATCAAAGGACGGGGCGCGGGGATCGTGGGCGCACGCGGGCCGTCGATCCGGAGGTGGGATCGGACGGAAAGGATGGAGCGAGGGGGGGAGATATTGGGGTTCGTTCCGACATCGGAAGGGAGGTCGCGTGTTCCTTCCATTTCCGGAATTTGAGGCTCCTGAATTTCGCACGCTTTTTTGGAGATGAATTTGTTAATTACAATCGACCAAAAAAAAATTAAAAAATTTGTCAATTACCCGACTAGTTCATGAACTTACGAATGACTTTGACGATCCTTAAACCTGATTGATTTTTTTGAAATTCGGGCTCGAGCTTAATTGAACTATCAAAAAATGCATTTCAATCTAATTTCAAGTTAAGTTCGAGATTGGACATGAATTCTAAAAATAAAAAATAAAGATGATTCTAATGATATCAAGTTTCCTCACTATATAAAGAGATGAATTGCAACAAAAAAAAAATATAGTCAGAATACTACATGGGATGGGTGTATTTCAGGCTAGATTGATCGGATTGGATCATTCGAATCTCGTCCGTACTTGGAATTTTCAACTTACCGGAGTTTGAATGGTTTATGACGCAATGCTCTAGAAATTCAACTCTACTTATTAATTATCATATCGTTTTCGAAACATCTACTCTTATTTTCCTTTTCGCATTCGTGATGATACTTAATGGGAATCGGAATAATGTCGCTATACACAAAAAAAGTCGGCTAGGATGGGAAAGGATTTTAATGAAATGCGAAAACATTCTTGAATTCCAACTTGTATTGGCTTGACAAGTTGGAATAGCAATTAAAGCCTCGATGTGTCGTGAGGTGTGGACACTCTCCCTCTCCTTTCCAGTTTCCAAATCTGCCGATGCCAAATTCTGGGGCCTCGGATCGTATAATTGAGGACGTACGTATAATTTCTTCTAGGCTAATGGTATACGCTCTCTAAATTTTTCGTCACAACTTATGACAAGCCTGATTCGATCAGTGATCTCTATGAATTGATTAACAGATGATGTAAGTTTTTGTATTAACTTCCGTAGAAGATGAGGTCCACATCTCTGATATTTAACTTCAATAAGTTATTGTATTTCAAATTTTAGGACTAGTCGCGTAAATCTCTTTTCAATGAAAAATGTTTTTCGAGCATGCCCCCAAAACATTTCTTCCAAATAACTTATCTCCAATTAGTAATCATAGAGAAAAAATTTTCAAATAAGGGCCTGAACCAGAATTATTTTCTTAAAACAGGGCTTGTGATAGACCCCAAAATGATCAAGTTAATTTTAAATGAGTGCTTGAACTTGCCGGTCCGCTTTTTCCGGCAATAGAGTAAAGAAAATTTGATCTTTTTTTTTTTGGACAGAAGGGGCAATTTTATCTAAAATGGGTAAAATCCTAAAATCCCAAAATGGCTGATCTCCACGTTTTTCTCCTCCTTGTTGTTGCGTATAAGATGCAGTTTTCATTTACTCATATAGTTAGCAAATGTTATGCAATAATCAAGAGAAAATATGGACCGGACAAGTTGTGCCAGTACAACAAATTGGAAGGGTGAAGAGAGAGAAAATGCATGGGAGAGAGTACGTTCTTTTCATTGATATCGAAAGAAGAGAATTCAAAATAATTGGTCTGACATTTGGCCTCACTTTGGAGATTCGTTGCATTCTCATGGCCCTTTTGATTTGTTACGCTGGCACAACTTGCGCGATCAATACTTTTTTGATAATCAATGTGCTCTAATGAAAAGAAGATTTTTATATTATATAATTAAAAATGTTGAAGATAATTCACCCATTAGAGTGGTCCACAGGAGTTATGGGATTGACCAGCCTATCGTTGTTTTCCCAAACTTTTTTAAAGTCCCTTTAGGTTTGAATGGTCCCTTTCTAGTCCTATATATAGTCCTAGGTATAAATACCAACAATCATACGACGACGGTTGCCTTAACATTTCCAAGGCATGGGCATATTTATCCCGACCATACCTTTATCTCCTGTTCTTATCGCATGCAGTCATAACTAGATCTAATATCGAGTCGAGATACAATAGAATAATCAAATCGCCGGAATTTGATCCAATTGGAACACATGACAGGCTAGGTGCTCGACTCGGTATGCTTTTCTTATGGAAATGAGCTCGATACGAATTGATCAAGATAATACTTTAGTATAAGCTCGAATTTAAATTCAGCACGAGCCTGATGTTGGACCAATAATTTTTTTTTGAAAGCTTGTTCTTGACTCTTTATTTGATACTCTAGCGACTCAACCTAATGCGCATGGACAACACTTGGCATACTTGGCTAATATGCTCCTTTAACATAAATGGTCCCGAATTTTATTTAAATGCCAATATGGTCTCCGAACTTTTAATTTTTTTGATATAATTTTCAAACTTTAGCCAATATGCAATGTGGTCCCTCAATTTTTAATTTATTTAATGTGATCTATGAACCTTTGGAAATGTTTAAGCTAATCGCTCGACAATATGAAAATAACCAATATTATTATTCCATTAATTTAAGTTTAGGGACAATATCAAACATTTTTATATAATTCAGGAACTAGTTTGAACATATATAAAAAGTTTAGAGACTACATTGAACAAATTTAAAAATTCAGGGATGACACTATACATTAAGTTAAAATTCATGGATCATATTGCGAATTGGGTCATAATTTAAGAATCATTTGCAATATTTATTTATTTATTTTTATCCATAGACAGAAGGGGAATGTTCTTTCTTCTTGTTCACGAAAAGCATGAACTCACATTGATGCCAGACAACAGGTCGCTGCCAAATAACCGGTATTAACAGACTGAATGCAAGTTACAACTCCAATGCAGTAACAAGAGATCTCCCCACAAGAACTTTGTATTCTCCTGAACAAGATTTTCGCTAAACTCTGCAACTACGGCGACGGCGACGGCGACGGCGGCTCGTGCTGTTATTAGACGAGCCTGCTGGTCTAGGTGAAAGAAACATTGATGAAAGAAGAAGGCATTGCTGAATGAAAAGAAATGAATGAGGAGAGGACCGTGCGACATGACCTCGGCATTCCGCTCTTTATCTTGACGTTTCACTTATCAGTTGTCTTTCCCATCTTCAGCTTTTTAACGAGGTACCGTTTGCCGAAGACGCCCGAGAGGCTGCGGGTGTATGCTCTCTGAGAAGGGTTCGTACCCGAAGAGGACAGACTCCGCGCCGGAGGCATGGTGTCGTCCGGTCCGGACGTGTAGTCCATGCCCACGAACCTGGCTTTGGCGCTTTGGCATGGCCTGAGCTCTTTGAGGTCGCTCTTATCATTCTTGGCGCCTTCATAGAACTGATCCGACAGGAGGCCGTCGTCCCAGACCAGCCCCGACGAGCCCTGCCTCCTGAACGACTTTGCCGACCTCTGCAAAGTGGCCATGACTGGAGCTTCTGCCATTCGCGCTTGTTCGAAATGATTACCGAGTTTTCGGCGGCTTTGGTTCCTATGTTGCCCGGCGTATGCAAACAGGTATAAATAGACAAGGGGAGCATTGGAGAAATTGAAAGGAAGAAGCTTTGGAAAGAGGCCATGAGATGGCATCTGCTATCTGGGTTGGTCAACTCATATTGGACATGCGTTGCTTGCCCTTCGACAAATTAGAGCTTTGGTCTGGCATGTGTCTCATTTCTTGTCCTGTTTGTCTGAACATCTCGACGCAGAAAACATCTATGTTGAAATGCCGAACTTTTGTAGTTTTGTTTGGCGGTGTCATGCATGCATCACGCTTTCCCTTGAACCGTCTTTTATCAATGTTCGGCGGACCGGACAATTCCTGGACAGGGAAAGCAGGACAAGTTCGAGATCTTCACTCGTTCCAGAGATAGCGATCAAAAGAGCTGAAGATCCTAGTGCCAACAAAAGGTTGCACGTTCGAATTTTCCAGTGTTCCAAGCAATGAAGCAATGGATTGCATCAAATGGCCAAGGTTTCAACTTCAGCTATCAAGATTCATAGCGATTTACCTCTTAAGATCATTACAAAATCCATGTCCGTGATATCCTGTCCTGTCATGGATAACGTTATCGTCTGTTCATAGATCAAGTGGCGTTCTGAACCCGCGCGTACAACGTTTGCTGTAGCTTTGATTTAGGTGCGGTAGTTTAGCTCAGCAAGTTTGGCCAAAAGAAACGTGAACAAGCTGAAAAAATGAAAGGAAAGACAACATATTCCAGACAAAGGAACATCATGAAGCATGAGATTTACTGCATCAACTGGGTCGTTATATCATTATGATATCACGAATGGTGCTGCACATATGGCTAAACGTTCACCTGTTCACAGAACGAAAAAACAATTGATACAGCTTTACAGATCCATTTTCAAGAAACAGTTTCGGGCATGGGTCTTTGGTAAGGAAGTCGTTCTTTGGGAACTCCATCTTCAGTACGTCTGTCTTCAAACCATTTCACGATTCTCTTCCGGGGTAGGCTGGTCACTTGCACAATGCTGCTGATCATTGCATTCTGCATCCATTTTTTTTTTTTTTTTTCTTTAGTATCACGTCAAAAAGTTTCTACTTTGGAATCGAAATTCTGAAATAATTAAAGTTGCTGCATAATATCGATTAACTGTAAAGGAGAAGGTCAAAAGCTGTCGACCTTGAAGATTGAACATCGAGACTGATAATTGAGATTCGAAGCTTCATGAACAATTAAGACCCCTCATAAGGAGTGATCGCTAAAAGTTGGTGGATTGTCGTCTGCTTTTAATTTACTCCCGAGGGTATAAAGCTAAAAAGGAGCAATTCTGCATCTCTCATGTAAATACATGCTGAACTGAAGCAGCAAAATTACTCTCAACAGCGTCAGGATTCCCAGACCAAACTAAGAAAAAAATTTCCTCCATGAAACCCTCCTGCATCTTTTACAACAATTACGACTCTTAACAAAAGAAATTGGATTTAATGGCTCTTGATATGGTGAAAGGGAGTTACGTGAAAACAGAATCGAAGAAGGAATGGAATGGAAAAGGAATCCAATGGAATTGAAAGAGGAATGAAATAGAGCAATCATTGCAATATTTACATTTGATTTTGACCGAAAAACAATGTGATAATTTAAAAGGCTTAATGTCAAATATCGACTATGTCCTCAAAAAGAAGCAAGGGAGAGACAAAAAAAGAAGCAGTACACTCGCACGTAAAAAATGTGCTGTTCGAAAAACAGAGAAAACGAATGGGCATTCCTCTCCTTAGGGAATGAATAGCTATTTGGAGTGGACCAAAGATAGGAAGAGAAATGAGAACCCCACTCCAACCCTGTTTCTAAACACCAACGTCAAAAATCTTTTGTTGTTACTGGTGTAGTGCACTAATCAACATTAATTAATCAAACAAGTTGGCCTAGAACTAGCCTACCCTTTCCAATATCCAATAGATCTCGGGTTCAAAATCCTACTATTCCCCAACTCATCTTGACCATACAGAAAAACAAACAAAAGGCAAGAAAGAAAGTAATATGGAAGACAATTAGTGTGAGTTGTCACTGAACAAAATCTGCGAATTGTTAAGGTGTAACTTTGTCTTACAGTTGGGCGCTTTGTTCTTCTGTAAACTCTTTCCAGAGTTTCAACTTGCACTTTCTTCAATCTCTTCTGTGCTGACCACCTTTGCCGCATTACATGAAGAGGCACCTTCTCGATGGGTTTGGGTTCGGGTTCAGGTTCAGGGTCCGCAGCATCTGCTGTTGTCTCATTAGGAGCAACATCAATTGGTGCGGTTTCAGCTTCAAGGACTGTTCCCACTTGTGCAGGTTCGTCAGGTAATGTAGCACTCATCAATAAAAGATTTGGAGGGGGATCTCGCAGCAGTTCAAGAACAATAGATCGATCAAGACACAGCTCAGCAGCAAGACTTTTAATCTGCAAGAGGAAAACTACATGATGGATGAAACACACATGGAGGATGAATCTTATCACGACCAATGATGTAAAAGGAAGGTCAAAGCTCCAGTCAGAACACAATTTCCGATATCCTCTCCTATCCTCTTCTTATATGTGCGATTAATAACATAATGCCACATCTGTATTAATATATCTGAGTGAATACACAGTCCACTGTCTCACCAACTACGATATAGGCCAGCATAAATAGTTAATCAATTATGCGAAGAGCATGAGTTACAGAAAATGCTTACCCTAGTTTTCCGACGACCACCTTTCAGAGCAACAGCCAATCTTCTAAGTTGCCATCTTTTTAGTTCAACTGGGCTCTCAACATCATCGTCGTCATCACCACCATCTTCCACTTCAGCATGATCATCAACTTCTGAGTTATCCAAAGGACCAGCAAACATTTCCAGGTCATCACCACCTAAGGCCTCCTCCAACTCACGCTCGAGCCTAGCAAGGTCTTCTTCACTTATATCGTCGTCGTTGTCGTCCAATGTTAGTCCATCATTTTTGAGATCTTGCTCGAGCTGATTGAATAGCGCTTCAAACGCATCCTCATCCAAAACCTCCTCTTCCTCATCATTACTTTTAGGCAAAATCTGCCGCAAAGAGTTAAAAAGATCATAAATTTCAAGATTTAACCTTACATCTCCCACAACAATAATTTACAGAGATACTGATAATTTCTTATTCGTGAAAAATGAATCCCAAAAATCCACATCCAAGCTGGAAGAAGGGAATCAACTTTCCATGTGCAAACAATTCACCAAGCCAAGATTGTCACAGATTCTCCATTTCAAACCAAAAATTCTCCTATCAGGTTCTCATCGCAGCACGTTACAGCACTCCTCGGCAATAAAGAACTCTACCCGAGATGCAATTTGAAGACAGTAGCCCAAAACCAAACGCTACAACAACCCCCACCAAGCCTAATCAAGCAAAAGAGCAAGCTCTTCTAAGCTCGCTATCCGGGTCCAATATCAACAGAGACGAAACTTGAAGGAAGCAACGCAACACGACACGACACAACACGACACGGAATGAACCGAACAGCTTCAGAGCAACACCGAGCTCAAATTCGACGCCTTCGACAATTCAGCTCGGCTCCAAACATTTTTCTTAACGTACCAAGAACGAAGAAAACAGAGCTCACCTTGTTCCTGCCCTTATTCTTCTTCTTCGCGACGGGAGAGTCGTTCTTGCGACGGCGAGCGAGAGCGAGCGTGGAGGAGGAGGAGGAGCGAGACGGGCGGGTCCCGGGAAGAGAGAACTTCAGGCTGGCGGGTTCGTGGTCGGTGCAGAGGAAGAGGCGGTTCTCGGGTACCCAGGAGCGGAGGAGCCGAGCGGAGCATGAAGCGTTGATGGATGGAGCGAAGGCCATGGGGGGTCGGTAGTCTCTGTCTATCTCCAGGGGGTTTTGGTCCGCTGTACAGGGGTTTGAGGGAGAAACAGAGAGGGAGGAGAACGACGCCATTGTTGAAGAAATGGGATGGTCTGGGCTGGACTGGACTGGACTGGAAGTCTTTGGGGGCCCACATCTTGTTTTCAGGCCACGGCCCATGGATTCTCGTTCCGACCTTGTTGACAATTTTTGCTAGGAGTTTTCATTTTTCATTTTTTCCTTATATTGACTAATGCATAATGATTTTGGCCAAAAAAAATTAAAAAGAAAAAAAGATAGAGGAAGCCTTTTGTTAGGGGCGACAACTGACCTTGGTCGCGTCAAGTTAATAAAGTTCTTATGTCCACACTAAACCTTGAAGAGTTTTCTTCTTTTAGGATAATGACACAAATAGTCATTGAATTTTAAATTTATTCAATGTGGTATATGAAATTTAGCCTATACGATGTGGTCTATAAAATTTTAATTTGTTCAATATGATATATGAATTTTTTTATGTATGTTAAATTTAGTTACTAAACCATATGAAAATGTTCAATATTGTTCTAGACTTTGAATTAATGGAAGGACAACATTGACCATTTTCATATAATTCATGGACTAGATTGAACATGTACTAAAAGTTAATGGACCAAGTTGAACAAATTAACACATCGCACATTAGGATGTTCAAGGATCTCGTTGTATATTAGACTAAAATCTAAGGATCATTTGTGTTATTATCTCTTAATTTTTTTCTTACTTTTACCTATCTTAATTAACGCATAATGATACTGGCAAAAAACAACTAATTAATGTATCATAAAAAAAAACGGAGGTAATAGGAAGTGTTTGATTGTCCTTTCTCACCTTTTTACTCGTTAAGAAAAATTATTACTAATGCATTAAGGAGGCCTTTTCTTTGTCTTTTTTTTTTGGGGCAAAGTAGGAAAGAAAAGAGAACTTCGTTAGAGAAAAAAGAGGGAAACGGGATTTCGTGGTTTCTCGGCCCGTTTTGATGTCCATTCTAGCTTTGGAAGCTGAACTCTGGGCTTTTAGAGGAGGGCTTGTTTGCAAGATGCATCAGATGCAAGATGTGGTCAGCGATTGTTCTTCCAATTCCATCCGAACGGGATGCCTGCCCTTCCAGAATTGCAGGATGCTTTGCAGCCAGTTTGAGGAAATGCATGAGATCAAAAGCCGTTTTCTGGAGAGGCTAATGAAGTTGCGGACGAGCGAGCCGATGTTCCCGGAGGCATCTGCCAACTTTGGTTGCTCAGGACATGAAGGGCCCCCTTCTCTCTGCAAGAATTGCTAATGTTTATCTCGGACATAACCGGTTCAGCAACCGATTTTTTTTTTTTGGCTCTTTGTAAGCCCGTTCAAAGTTTACTGTGAAATCTTCCATTCGATCGAAAAATACACGATCATTTCACAAGCAAATGATCAAATTTAAGAATACCACAGAGAAAATGAGGGGGTTTCGCTCGTATGCCACCAATCCAGTCGGCCCCTTAATGGATAAGGATAACTTTATTCTCGTAGCGTCTTTAGTTGATTGAAAATTTCCCGGTTCTTTTTTTACCCTTGATGGGAGCTTTTCAAAATTGGATGAATCCAAAGCCCAGAAATTGAGTTACGGTAAGTGGAATCGATGCTGTTTGTGAGTTATCTGGCCAAGAAACAAGAATCTCATCATGACTTTTGTTTTTATTTTTTATGTGCGGTTGATTGATCACTTAACCTAATAAAGTGGCATCTCATTATCTTAATGAGAAAAAAAATACAAGTCCCCCAAAAACAACCTGTATGTTCTGTAAGTTGCACCGTCCAACCTTCAATCATTTGAGCTTTCATGAGTCATCATGACATTAAACCCGTAATCTCTCTCTCTAAGTACAAGAGACAAGAGAAAAATCACAACATTATCATCATGCCAATTTTGTGATTATTGTAGAGAATTGAAAAAATTTACTATCACTTTCAACGAATTGAAAATAAATCAACACTTATCATGTTTCTTCCAGTTTGGCCTCTGGATTTCGGTTCGGTCCAATTCGAAGCATACCTTCTCCCCAAATTATGCACCTCCTCACCTAATTTTTTATAGGGTGAATACTAAAAAAAAAGTATAACTTTGCTTGATAACTTGACCTTTCTTGCGTATTGCGACCGAAGGGCATTTGCAGTTCTGCTCGAAACTCATACATAAAAGAGAAATTGGATTAATTTCGTTTCATTAAAAAAATTAATCATCTTAAAAAAAAAGGAAATATCAAATGACATTTCTAAAATCTAATAATGTCCTTAATTATACCATAGAATGCGTAGATATACACCACCGTCTTGCTCAAGAACTCGAATCATCTTCTCTTCCTTCCTCGTCTGAAATTCCTCGCCCGGAAATCATCGACGCAGAGATCGCGAGGTCACCCGTCAATGGCGTCGAAGGGATGGATGAGCAAGGTCCCGCCGATAGCTTCTCGCCTCTACTTCCTCCTCATCATCCTCCAGATCCCGCTCTTCAGGTACTCCCAATCCTCCGATCCCGGATCCCGCGCTCTCTCTTCGCTCCGCCGGATTCGCCGGCCGCCGGCGGGAGCTTCCGAGCTCGAACGTCGCCGCCGGCCGGCGAATGAAATCGAGTGTCTCGGTCATTTTGTTTTTTTCCTTCCCGGGCGTGATTTAGCTGGCTGCAATGTTTCAATTATGCATTGAATCGTCCGAACGGGAGCGGCGCGCGGTTGATTGTTGCGTGAAGAGATCGGAGATGACGGAAATTCTCTCTCTTTGTCTCTCTTTTTGTTTGCTTGGATGGATTCGGAGTGGAAAGGAAGGGACTTCAGTTTTGTCAGTGTTGTGTGCGTGTGAAGAAGCCTGTTCTTGTGCACTGTTAGTCAACGGGCTGTCCTCGCCAATGTCGTTTTTGCTCTTCGAGTGCGGTAGAGTTGAAGGGCGATTTCTGATCGAAGAAATGAGAATCATGGAGGTTTTGGTGAGCATAGAGTAGTTCTATGATGTCACTGTTATGGGGTTGCGGACGTCTTTCTTCCCAGTGCGGAGGGAAGAAAAAGGAAATAGCTTTGCCCATCTGCAATTCTACTGCATCGTGACAGAGCAGGACGAAAAATTTGCTTCATGTGATATTATCGACAAATCGAGAATACCCACATAATAAAACCTCGTTGCTTGATTACTTTCCGGGAGCTGGTAGTCTTTCCATTTGAAACTGTCGGTTACCACTCGGTAAGTGCTCCTGGAGACTGGTATTCTGGCAGATAGCACCCCGTTTATTCTTCCCCATGCAAAGTAGTTAGACTGTTATGCGGCACCAGCTTGTTCTTTTCTCTGCCATGCCTACTTGGCTCTTATGGTAGTTTAGATTTCCAACTATCATAACTGCTCCGTGAAGTTCAGATATTCTACTAAAGGACAGTTATAGTTTGAGATCTAATATACAGTTGGAAAGTCTAGCTGCTATCTTTATTTTCTTTCAAATTCATGTATAAAGTTCATAGTGTTACTAATACGGAAGAAGGTGGAAGGATCCTTTTTGAAGCATTTCTCTAAGTCAGTTAATCTTGTTCGGAACTACCGTGCAGGATCACATGTAGGTCTGGTGTGTGTTCGACCCCCATACAGGTCACATCATCTCAGCTTATTGCCAGTGAGATAATCCCTGTTCCTGCGGTGAAGGCCCTTCTCTACCCTGGAGCTGTTGTCAATGGCCTTGTAAAGAACATGACAGTTCCAAGCTGGAATGATTTGCTGGATATCTATAGTCTAACTACTGTGAAAGAAGCCCCGGCAGTAGTTGATCTACAGCGCTTGGAGGTTCTTTTTAATTTGATCTTTCTACGTCTCATCTTCTTGTCGCATACGCTCTTTTTTTTTCAGCTAAACACCGACATAAATTGTACATTTGTCACACTGCAGTGCATGTGCGAGATTATGAAGTAAATGATTTACACTCTTTAGATAACAGCTTCTTTTTTAATTTGACCCAATTAAGGGAAAACTGCAGCGTCTACTCTTTACAGGCAACAGTTATTGCATCCATGCTTTTTCTCAGTCATGTTCTTTCGCTTGATGTGAATACTACAGTGCAGTCGTCTCCTCATAAGTGTCCCAATTCTACCTGCGATAGAATGCTTGAAGCGTCACTTGTTTCTTAGAGTGCCCGATATGTTGTACAACCGAACTTCTTGCATGCTTTTCTTGTTAATTTGGAGTTCGTGACATAGTTTGTTTCACCACCTGTTGATTCTTCCAGGTTCTTGCTGGAAGCTACTTCTGTGTGGCAGGAGCACTTGTGGGTCTGCTAAAACCAGGGAGGATGAGCATGTTTGGGACGCTGCTAATAATCTGGGGTCTTGTCAAGGAGGGCATCTTGGGAAAGCCTGTGAATGTGGATCCTGCAAAGGCAGTCTATGTTTATCCGACGATGTTGCTTGCATTGATCTGCGCCTTATCATCCATTAAATATGATGTGAAGAAGGCCATGAGACCTGCCCCTGCTCGAACAATTGCAAAGCCACTGCAGAGCTCATCAAAATCTAAGCTGAAATGAGATGAATTGTAAGCAACAGTTCTGTTGAGGATGTCACTCTTTTGTTTTTTTTAGGATTCTTGTTGTCAAAATTTTTGAAGAGTCTCACATCAACATATGGATCTTCAGTCCAACTTTTATAGTCAATTGAATTGCGAGTTTTATATGGCTTGCTGGGTATGTATGCTTGTTATGACCAGGCAGTCTCTCTTCAATCTTACTTCTGATTCATTCGCACAAGTGAGTAGGTTTTTGCTGAACTCTCAATTTAGCAGACTAAAGTAAACAACAATCACTGCTTATTAAGATTCAGAGAACAAAGAGCAAAGACAAAACTGTCTTTACCTGAGGGAAGGTGACTCCTAACTGTAATTTCCATCTGTCAAAATTCATCTTCAAAAACTCACGTTTTACTGCTTATACCCAATTTTAGCTGCAAAGTACATTTTCCTTGAAGTTTCATTAATAGTTTTCATGCCATGTCTGCCTCCTTCTCAACCTCAATGGTCACATGATTTTCTTTTCCCACTTGGGAATTCTGAGCTCTTATGCAAAGTTGGTAGTGATGCGCATGTTAGGCTCCTTTTCTTTCCTACTCCCTTATTCTCTGCTTCAGGCAATTTATGCTTAACTTGGTGGCCACATGCACATTAAGACTTGTTGTCCCTAAATAACCCCTACATGTCCGGTAGAGGTTTATTAGTGCTGCAAAGCTGCAGAACTCCTGTGATTTGCAAGCGCCTGATCTGCCGCCAAAGAACTTATGTGAATACTGTGTACCAAGCTACTGTTGCAGAAGAAAAAGGACAATTAGCACAATTAGCATAAGCATTCCTTGCGAACTTAGTTGTGTGATGCTTATGCCCTTTTAAAGGTAGCGTTGTGTGCATTATAATCCCAATTGAATTTGGCAATAGACCTGCTCCAGCCAATCTAATCTGGATGCTCGGTTTCCTTCAAGCATCAGTTTACTTTAATTCTAAAAATCTGCCAGTAGCAGCAGTGCTAACTCAATGTCGCTTCTTAAAGCCTTACAAAAAAATAAAATAAAATTGGTTTTAACCTTAGTAGGTGAACCATCAAGAGCCCGCTTACCTGTTACAATTCCCAGTTTAGTCTACATTTCACGAAAGAAAAAGAAAAGAAAGAAAGAACTGAAAAAAGGTAAAGTGGGGGCACGAGAGACTGGCAAGCTTATTGAAATGCTCTTTCTGAAGGCATGCTACTGTGTTTCTTGTAAAATCTTCTGCTTAGCAGAGCTTCGGACCCAGGTGACAAGTTCTATATCTTCCCTGGTCTATCAATGCGTTGATTTTGACTCAGGGTTCTAAACTGTGCAATTCTATGTTGGGAACTCCCGATGATTTGGATTAAGTAACGACCAAATTAGATTATCATAGTTAGTGTGCTAAAGAGCCCAAATGATGCCGAAGGTTAGCACTTACATCGCAGCTCTTTGAACCACTGATTGTTTTGAGGTCAAAAAACAGTGACTGAAAAGCAATTTCAGACTAAACAACATATAGGAGACCATCGAACATACTCAGGTTTTGTAGTTTTCTGATATTCTCTTTTAGAAAATCAGCTTAATATTGGAAACACAAATAGAAACGGCCTCTGAAATGCAGCAAGGACTTCTTTTGTAATTTGCTGCTGTACACTAGCACCTAGCCGCCAGTTATAGATTAAAGAAGAGCAAATTAATTTTGTTGTTAAGGAAAGGTTTAGAAATTGAAGATGAGGACACATTATGTTATTCATCACCAAAAGTACCTTGGGGATGCATTCATCTTTGAACTACTATAGTTTTTTATACATGTATTTGTCTTAACCACACCCCCCCCCCCCAAAACAAAAAAAAAGGGTTAATTAATACATGTAGTTGCAGGGTATAAGTACCGCTTTTTAACTTTGCTCTATCTAAACAAGTGGTATCCACATTGTAATGTAATTTGTTAATCTGAAGGAGATTAGTTAAAAGAAAAAGGTAAATGGCTGTAGCAGTGTGTTTTCTAAGAACTTAGGTGGTGCATTACCCCATGAGAAATAATGCAGCGTGCCAACTGTAGTTGAAATGTGTGAGACATCAAAGGCTCCTTTTTATAAAGGGACAAAAGTAAAGAACTTTAGAGAGTGTGCGTTATGCTAAATTTATGAATAAATACGAAAGGCAGAACTTTAAAAAGTTAATAAAGTCAATTTATCAAGCTTTGAATTGGATAAAAGCTATCTTGTTTTTGCTACCGTTTGACCATCACAGTATTGAGTAACATTTTCAACTCTTGTACTTGGTACACTGCAGTTGTCTGATAAGATGGATGTTGGGTCCAGATTCTATGATCTAAGAGGAGGATGGTGCTCTTTCTTGCGCATGAGTTTTATTAGATATTCTGTCTTTTTCAGATTACAATTTGTCAGGAACATGGAAATTATGATTGCGTCTTCTTAAAGACCATTCTAGGATGTTTCCATATCTAAAAAAACGAAGGGAGAATTGGTTTTAAAGAGAATGCTTATGATACCTAATATTAATAATTATCATGAATGTTGCATTTCTTTTGCATTTTACACCTTAAGCCCTTTATTATTGATCTAGATATATGTTATCGCACATTTCTGAATTTCTTTGTCCGAAAAGATTTTATTAATCCATTATACAGTAGTTGATACCATGTGATCAATGAAATGCAGGGAAGATATGTTAATTAGTATGATGCTGTTGCATTTTCCTCATTTAAACATTACTGAGTCTCTTTTCTCTCTCCATCTGTCTACTAGAGAGAGAGGCACTTGATGGCTTGAAAGAAAGGAAAGAAGAAAGCACGGGCATTCCTTGAATGATAGCTGCTTCAACTTGGACATGTAAATTCTTTTTTTTTTTTTGAGTCATATAAATCCTAATTTTGTTTGGCTGATTCATCAGTGGGAAGGTACTTCACTAGCACCAGCAAAGCAAGTGAAGTAACATAAAGGAAATGCTTAAAGCAGGACAAAGAATCTTGCAAAAAGCTAAATAATGGAGTGTAGTAGCAGGGGCACTGATTGAAGGTGGTGTTGGGCTTCCTTTTTGACCAGTAAATCTTGCAGTTAAATACCCATCAGGTCAATGAGGGGACCTTTAAAAGCTGTTCCCTTAAAAGCTCTGGAATCCTATGTGAATTTATTCTTTAAAAGCAGATTTATCTTCTTATTTTAGCGCCCTCTTTACATTAATCAATGTTAAAACCTAGGTTAAGCAAAACTTTGACATGTTAGCATATTACTATGTGCCTTGACAAATTTTGAGAAATCATGGTAGAAGTATTCTGTAGTTTTATCCTACTTTTTACAGCTAGAAATTTACTTCTGACAGAAAATATAGGATGTTGGAAGATGAATGTGGGAAGTTAATCTATCTGCTATTCGATTCTTTTTCCTTCTATACATGTATAACAGGAATAAGGTGAACTGGCAAGCAATTCCAATGGTTGAATCTGCCATGAGATCTATTTGAAATACTTGAACTTTCTTATCATTCAACTGTTGTGTTGTTTGTCTGGGAGTTTTCGACTGCTTAATTGCTAGAGCAGGTCTTAAGCTGAATTCCCTTCTGAAGTTAAATCATGTGAAGCCATGCATACTATGGTAGATATACCATGCATTGCCCTTTGTTGAGTAACATGCCATATATATACATTGTTGGTTCGTTCTCTAATTACTGAAGTTTTTAGAAAAAATGTTTCGTTTAATATGGTGTTAGAGTATAGATCATGACTTCAAATCCTGTCTTGTATGCATTCCGTCTGCTACACTTACTATTCTGCCCGTTTTTATGTCTATGGTTGTCTGTTTGATGTGTTTACATCCACACTTTTTGTCTCGCGCATCTCTCCTTACACGCGAGGAGAGTGCCGAGTAATATGCTATATATACATAAGCTGTTGACTTGTTTCCTAACGATTTAAGTTTTTATGGAGAAAAATGGTTTGTATAACACTTGTCTCGTGACTTTGATAATTTGTCAATGAGTCCAAACGTGACCAAGAACACATTGCATCAGATTGCCAGATTTAGCTAGTAAACTATACGCCAGGAATCACTGGCCTAAGATCAGCCGAGAGACAAAATGAATAGAGTAATCGGATAAAACTTAGTGTTTTTAATCATGACTGGATTACGCCGTGTAGTCTCCTCTTTATGCCATATTGAAAATGCAAATGATCTTTATCTTCTTTGACTAATGCCCCAGCTTTTGCAGATTTGAAGAGAACAGGGTCCACTCATCTCAGTTTCTTTCCCCAAAGGCATGTGTAATATTTTTTATGCAGTTGCCAAAAGATCCATGACTTAGTGAATTTGCAGTTCTTATTCAAGATTATCTTTTACCACTTAAAACGAAAGAATATCCTCAAAAAAGGGTCGGAGGGATTGTAACTAAAAGAAGAGGAAATAAGTAATTGCTCGGTCTTGCATGCACTCGGTGACTATAAATCACTTCATTTAAGCCATTAATTCATGTGAGGCTCGCATAGTTCAATGATGGAGATGGAGTGGGCTCATATGGTTCGATTCCATACAAGAACTTTTTCCATGAGAGATCGACAATGTTTTCCAAGTACCATTACTTTTCTAAATAGGGCAAAAATGTAAACACTGTTAAAAGAAAATTCAAGGGGGGAAATAAATGAAATTCTCACACAGTACTGCAATAAACATAGAAAACCCTCTCAAACAGGTGATATAGAACTGCTAACCCGCAAGCTACGATGCTATGCTAAAACAAACTAGACCATAAAAACACCACAGAACAGGAGAACAAAGGAGAAAAATGAAGAAGTAGAATTAGAAGAAGAAGACTCTCTTTTATGTTCTTTTGATCTGTCATTCAAGCCCACCAAATAACTCCAATGGAAAATGTTTTCTTGGCAAAAGAGATGCAAAAGACAGTGGCTGCATTTTCTTGCTCGATTCTCTTCCAGGCTCTTCCTGAAGATCAAAGAAAACACAAGACGTGTGTTCGTAATACGCTGGACCGGCTAAATATCGCTCTCAAAACACACCATCTTCTGCATAATGTCCGAGGGCTAGTTGTTACTTACCAGATCATGGAACATTTCAAGAAGAATAATCAGACCGGCCACCAGATGAATAGTCTCTTGGCGCATTGCACCTGAAGCAGTTTGATCTGCTAGCAAAGTTATGCTCATTGCATCCTGACCTGAGCATTTCACAGTGCAAAAATTGAAAAGAAATTCATTGTAACGTTCCAGGTAGTACATGTGCTTGTGTTGAAGGCAGGCACAAGGTTCCAACAGCTAGCTAGCATAATCAAACATGGTGAACTTTTGAGTATGTCAGATTGTTAGTGTGATATTTCATGCACACGAGCATACGATAGTTCATGAACAACCGTTTTGTTGGCTTCACGGGACGCTATCAAACCCTACCTGGTGCAAATCCAGTCACCAGCTCTCCACCCCGAGCGACTGCTGCCACCTCCGCTGCTGCCGCTGGCTCCAAAACCTCGCGGCCTAGACATTTCGCCCTCATAACGATGGCCCCCGCCACCGCCGCCGCTGTCCGACTCGTCTCTCGGCGCACCGCACCTGAAGCAGGTCGAGCGGCTGGCGAAGTTGTGATTCCCACAGTTGTCGACGCTGCAGTACCAGTCGCCAGGCCGGACGTCCGGGCCGGTGAACCTGAACGGCGAGCCGCTCCTCCCGCCGAAGCCCCCATAGGAATCGCCACCCCTCTCGCTGGCCCTCGGCTCCCCACACCTCTGGCACGACTCTCGCCTCTGGAAGTTGAGGTGCTGGCACGACCTGCAGTTCCAGTCTCCCGGCCTGCTCATCTCTAGTCACACCTGAATACCAAAAGCTCAAGGATGGGTTTTTGCATGAAAGAACCTTGCTTCTACTGCTTGACATAATTAAAGTTGGAGCTAGTGACTCATGAAAGCAAGATCATAGGTGACAATCTTTGAGTGAATTAATGATGACCCACATGACATTGTGGCCTCAGAACTCACCTTGGGAAAGAAAAGGAGTCAAGTGAAGACAGATTTGTGCTGAGCACAGCTTATCATTGGTGATAGATATGAGAGTTTGGGGTGGGTTTATATGCTCGTTGGGGTCACCTCGGGAACACCACCAAGCACACTCAGAGAGAGAGAGAGAGAGAGAGAGAGAGAGAGAGAGAGATTTCTTTTTCAATATCCTTAACTTTGCCTCCTTGAACCACAAGGAATCTCAGTGACCTTAATCTGGGAAAAAGGAAAGAGAGAAATGGAAGAAAATGATAATAATCAGAAAATGTTATTCCAAGGATTCAAAAAGGAAAGAAAACAACGGAAAAAGGAGTTCAAAGGAGAGCTCAGTCTACAGCTTCTTTGGGCCCTTTTGAGGCGGCTCATAGATTGCATCATTCCTTATGCAAGAGCAATGCTGGAATTGAATAAGTCTGCAGCCATTGGTATGCAAAAAGCTTGTGTCCGTGTCAAATGGCATATGGACATGCCCACATTGGCTTTTATTATATATTGATCTCAGTGAGCAGCTTATATCCCCAATGTTGAATTATAGTTTATGATGCATCTCGATCTACTTTCATTGTGATAGATCGAGCCAATCATGTGTGACAAATCATGTGGGATTCACATCGAACCCTGTTGATTTTCTCTTGTAGCTGGTCTCACTTTTTTATAGACCCGCTCGACCCGGTCTCGTGCCATGTGAAATGTTTAGTAATTTACGATGAAGAGAGAATGTTATTGCTTACTTCGAAAAATCTTTGAGAAGGTTCCCACTCCTGAGGCTTTTTCCTTTATCCGCAGAGAACAAATTAAGTATTGCAGGAGCAGTAACCTTAATGGGTACGTAAGACGCTAGGGTTTTCCTCATGTCTTAACGGTCATCCTACGTTTGGAAAAGCGAACAAATTCCCCTAATCCCCCGCCCTCCCTTTATCCCCTCCCCCGTTAATTTTCCCCCTTTGAATATTCTGTCTCTGTACTTGAAGCTTAAATTTTGGAAGACACGAGTCAAAAGTTGTCCATGTTCCTTAGCAAATTAATTCCAACTTTCCCTTTATTGCTGTTCTTTTCCAATTTTTATTCATCCTGTTTTTTGACCGAGCAATTTTGAACAATGCAGCTGCCAAAGACCAGCAGAGTTATTGTGCAAGCGACACACATCCATTGTAGGGAGCACACGTATGAGTTAGAGCATTTATATTGATATGACATGAGGTGTAAGTAGGAACCCATTTTAATGAGACATAGAGGAGCTAAATTACGTGATGATCGCATTGAGTTTCTGAGCATATTTGTACGGAAAAAATGACACTGCCGTTTGTATGTTTGATCTATTTATGGACTCTCGGGTAAATTCTTTGATTCTAGCTAAGTTTACATAAAGCAATGCGCCAACACTGTGAGAAACAAGGTGATTTTTACACTTATGATTCTAGTTAGGTTTTACACATAGCAATGTGCTACTACTGTACAAAACAAAGTGATTTTTACATTGATGATGAATGGTTTATGGACTATCGGGTTAATTCGTCGATCCTAGCTAGTTTTGCACATAGCAATGGCGCTATTATTGTACGAAACAAAGTGAATTTTTACACCAACGATGAACAAAATGTCTTGTGGAAGACGATGGATTTCGCTCCGAAAGAAAGAAGCAAAATGCGCCTCGGTCGATGGCCATGTTCAAACTCGGAAAAGGGGCAAATTCGCATGAAATGGTTGTCTGGAAACTACGGAAAGGAAATGGTAGATTTCGATAAAGACAGTTTGGAGCTGATGATGGAAGACAAGTCTTGGTGAGATTCAAGAATATTTGACCCTCCTTTATGAACACAAACAGACAACATAATTTTTAAACAGAAAAGAAAAAAAGAAAAAAAAATTAAAGAAAAAAAGACCCCCGTCTTCTGCTTTATCTTCTTCGATGCACTGACTCCTCCATTGTCATTTTCTTCCTCCTTTCTTTCCTCGGTTTTAAAAATTTTCTCTTTCAAATTATATGGTTGATAAAAAAGTTGTAAATTCTAATTAAGGATTTAGAACGTACACCTAATAATTAGAGCATTGTTTACTATTTACTATTACTTACCATGTGCATTTAGATATTACATGCATTGTCTAATTGAACTTACTTTAACTTTTAACCTTTCTAAATCTTGTATCGTTTGTAATTTGACTTTTATATAATGCGAAATATCTGAACCTTTTTAAGATATACAAACACCAACATGTAGGACATAAATATTATCTCAAAGCTCAAAAAAGTTTTGGAGGAAGAATAATTAATAAGAAGGAAAAGTTGAGAGAAGTTGCCCAAAAGGGTTGGCTTGGCAATTAGACTAGAGGAACACTATGCTGAGGGGAAAATTTTCACCTCAATCATAAACTTATTATAAGAATGTTAATTCAATTTAAAACTTTCTAATTTTGCTAATATAATCCTAAACCTTTACATGATATCCCAATGTAGTAGTTTCAACCAATAATCGTCTTAAATCGCTAATGTAGCGATTCATGTAAGACGTCATTTTGAATAAAGTTGTCAATGTTAGTGTATCATGTAAGATAACTAGTGATGATTGGACATCACATTGTTATTTTTTTACGGCAATTGATCAAAAGGGCTACATTGAAATTTTGTGCAAAAATTTAGTACTATATTGATAAAATTAAAAAGTTTATGATCAAATTGACATCCATATAATAATTTTAAGACTAATTTAATAATTATCCTTGGCATTGAGCATTCATTGTCACCTTTATTACCATAGGGAACCAAAAAAGGCTTAAACCTATTTTATGGATGTCAATTTAGTTATAAACTTTTTAATTTGGCCAATTTTATATTGAACTTTTTGACAATTCACTAATGTAGTCATTTTCACCAATTTTGACATGAGCCGTCCTACATGACACGACTAACAATAACATGGACAATTTTTACATTTTCTAATTAACAAAGAAAAAAAGAAAAGAAGTAAAAATGGAAAAAAGTTGATAATTCCTTTAAAATTTGTCCATGTGCACATAGGTCCACGTTAGCATTTCCGGTCAAAAAGATGGAGGTAAATTGAAGGAAAATATCGCCTAAATCTAATATCTAAGTGAACTATTTTTAGTCCACATAAAAAAACCAAAATATTGGAGGCGGGAATGAGTGAGTCCAGCTGGAGCTGCATCGGGCCGAATTCTCTTCTAAAAGTGACCTACAATCATTTCGAAATATCAATTACCCTTTCCAAATTCAGGATTATTTTAATAGTTATATTTGAATTATTGAACGAGGCTGCTTAGGTTAAATTCTCCACATTGAGTTGACCTAAATTGGTGTTTTCTTCCTCCCATCTAATTGATGATTTAATTGTTTTTTTTTTTGCATCTTCCCCCCTTTATTTTATTTCTTATCAGTAGTTCTCTTTCTTAATTTGCACATTATCCCGTTGATCATCATTATCTACTCTCTTACACTTGCAAGAGATACCGAGATCAACTTATTAAATTGGTTTACTAAGTCTAAATTAATATGGATATGGTCAAAAATAGCCTATTTGGTGATCTAATCAGTGTCGGTTGTTTACGTGGCGTCGGACAAAAGCAAACAAGAGAGAGAAAAGAAAAGACAAAAAAAAAATCTTAATAAAAAAAACAAAAAAAAACAAAAATTGTTCATGTAAATAGCCAACATCCACATTAGTGATTTTTAACCAAATTGATTAAAATGATTATATTAAAAAATTGTTAAAAATTTCAAGACTAAATTAACAAATTCGAATTGAATTGACCATTATACATTAAATTTAGAATCTTTTTGGATAATTTTCCTCGTATACTATACATATGGCACCTTACATATGCACACGCTTCGGGTATTCCCGTACGTATAAAGCGACCTATACACCTTTTTACACATTCATGAGGTGGCACGATCTTAGTGGCATCCCTTTTGATTTCGCGGGCATCGAGGTAAGGAAAATTCCTTACGTGAGGGTTATTGGGTTGCATGCATGCACGTGAATTTGTGGAGTGATAAGTTTGAGGGTCTATGACAAATGATAAAGCTCCCAGCTTTTCTTTTGCTTTTGAGTCCTCCAATATCTTTTTTATTATCCTCGAGAGTCCCCAAAATAACCGAGTGGGCATCGAATTCCGGCTAACCAAGCAGATGGCACTAACTTTTTCCCCCCAAAACAAGCAGGAAAAGCACAGCAAAGTCCTGGGTAATTAGCACAAAGCCTGTCGATTCTGCTTGATTAGATCGAAACGGGTCGAACCCGGTTCCTGCGGGCCGAGGAGGCAACCGGTCGAGAACCGGTCCGGTCTTGGGCCCGACTCGGGTCGCTGCTGGCAAAGCAAGAACGCTCTTGAAGGCGCTTTTCCAATGATGTGTTGAGTTAGAAAAATTGCCTGATCATTAACTTAAATCGAATGTTTATGAAATTGTGTACATCCATATGAAACCTGCCATGTTCTTCTTCCTTCTGTGCACAGAAGGACTAAATTCATACATGAAGCAAGAGTTCAGCTCTGGTTGGCTTTGCCAGCTGTTGCTATTGGGTCATGATGATGACTAATCCTTTGCCTTTACCCTTTTACCTGGGAGAGAGCTCTGAAACTGTGATCTCACATCCAGAAAAATGCCTGTGCCTTCTTGAGCTCGATGCCGAGTCCGTCTTGCTGCTTAAGAACGCCGGTTCTCTCGGGAGAGGCAGAGGCATTGTCTCGTTGTTGAGTACAGAGACCACATCCGACATCGTGGGTCGGTACATCGGCCTTTCTTGCACGCACAGTAGGCCCAACTGGACGAGCCGTTCCGCCGAACTTTCCGAGCAAGAAGTGGCCAGCGTCTGGTCCACGAATTCCTTGCACTTTCCTCCTTTCCATAGATCCCAAGCCTATATCGAACCAAATTGTTCAGCTCAGGTGATGATAAAATCAGTGAAGAAGGGTCCGTCATGGAGTACTTTACTTACCTTTCCCGGCAGGTTCAACCGATGATCGCGCCCGAAGAAGGCGGTGTTCTTCTCGCCGCTCACTATCTCCAGCAAAATGACCCCGAATGCGAACACGTCCGACATCTCCGAGAATAGACCATTCATTGCATATTCAGGGGACATGTATCCACTAACCAATATAGAATTCAAGCATTCATAAGGATATGATTGAGTAAACGAGTCAGAAAATGCAACTGTAATGTATGAGGCTAGTGATTATACACCAGGTCTACTTACCATGTCCCGACGACTCTAATCGTTTTCACCTGAGTTTCATTCTCTCCGAAGATTCTCGCCATGCCAAAATCGGATATCTTTGGGTTCATGTTGCTGTCTAGCAGTATGTTGCTGGTCTTCAAGTCGCGGTGGATGATTCGAAGCCTGGAGTACTTGTGGAGATATAGGATCCCTTGAGCAATGCCTTCGATTATGTCGATGCGTTTCCTCCAATCCAAAAGCGCTCTTTTTGCAGGATCTTCAATTTAGTAGGATTGCATAATAGACACACAACACAATTGTCAAATTGAGGCATTGCTCACCATATCAAGCAAAGAACAGATCGCAGACAGAAAAAGAGGAACACGAACCGAAAATGAATGAATCCAAGCTTTTGTTGGGCATGTACTCGTATATCAGAATGCTCTCTTCTTTTTCAATGCAGCATCCTAGAAGCCTCACCAGGTTCCGGTGTTGCAGCTTAGATATTAGACTGACCTCGTTCTTGAACTCCTCCAACCCTTGCCGGGACATCTCCGAAAGTCTCTTCACCGCAATTTCCAGTCCCTCAGGAAGTTGACCCTGGAATCATAATCCACAATTTGTTACCCTCGATTCTTTTTCACCAGTTCATCTAAAATTGTTGTCGATGTAATATGGTGTGATTATATGCTTTGCTTGCCTTGTAAACAGGGCCAAAACCACCTTCGCCAAGTTTATTTCTTGGCACGAAGTAGTCTGTCGCAACTTCTATGCTGGAAAAAGTGAACAGTGCTAATTCCTGGCCTTTCTGCTGGCTTATTTCCGCCTTCTTTGCTCTTGCGAGATCTTTAGCAGGTGCCCCAACCCCTATTCGGAGAAATGCCGTTTGTTCTCCATTCCTCACTTTATTTCCTACTATAAAATTGTTCACAGAATCAGTCATTTCATGAGACTGAGAGAACATGGACATGGCTCATCGGTGAGTGTGTGAGAAAGCGAGAATTCACCTTTCTTCTTGTGCCTAGTCCATTGCAAGTAAGATAAGATTACCAAGCTAAGAACCGATAAGGAGGCCAGAGCACCAGCGACGATCAACCGCAATTTCTTCCTCTTACCACCTAAAAATCCAAAAACCGCAAGCATCGACTCAATGAATTGAACAGAAGAAACGTTGTTAGCTGCGGACATGCGACATAGTATTATCTCACGCAGAACAGGTTGACCTAGTAAAAAGAAGTGTTCATTAGGATATCGCCTATCGGGCCTATTCAAGCAATCCTACAAGATATCAGATGCCACACTAGAAGGAATCACCAAATAGAGTGAGTACTGTAAAAAGAAGTGTTCATACTGACCGTTCTCAGCAGAAGTGTCGCCTCGCACGTAGAATGTCCCGCTTCCTCCTTCTCTGGACCTCAGTAAGTCCTTCTTGTCCCCATAATAAAGTCGGCACACGGCTTGATTATCCCGATGAAACATGAATGCCGCGCAAGAACAGTTACCCCGGCACAAGACCTCACACTCATCGAACCCCATGAGCACTGTACTAACAAGTGCTGAATTTGGCATCGTGCCATTGACCTGTGAAAAGCCATTGCCCTCCTTGCACGTAGATGGAATTGAGGTCAAACATGTACCAGAATTACCACCTTGTGAATCTCCGCACAGCTGATGGCTCACTGAGGAAAACGAAATATTACCATTGACATCTACCATGCTATGCTCCTCGAGTTCACCTGTTGAAGCTATCACGAACCATGTGGATGCATATGCGCCTTTCCCATTAAAAGTGAAGTAAGTCTCATTTTCATTCGTAACATAGCTGAAATTGTATCTATCTGATGTGTTTGCGAAAATGAATCTGAAACTCCCTCTGTCCCAGAACCCGATATCCATGTGTACATTATCTTGGCGCCAAACATCAATCCTAGTCGACCCATTATAGTTGACTGCTAAAGTGAACGAGCCTCGAGATGGATTTTGTGGACTCATCCATGAAACGAGGACTTGTATCCTGGATTGATCCGTATTGAGATCGAACTGCCCGACTTTCATGCCAGGCAAGTAAGTATCGGTTGGGTAATCAAAACTCTGCCAGATGACAGCATCGCCTTGTTCAAGAACAAAATTCCCAGAATCGAGAAGTGTTGCAGAAGTGTTCACATTCGTTGTGAGCATTCCTGAATTGACTATGATTGGAGTTTGTCGCCTGTCTATCAGTACTAAGTTACCATCATACCTTACTTGAAGAGTACACGAAGAGTCAATCATGGGATTCTCGCGGTTGACCCAAACGGCTCTTCTGTTCGGATCGGCCTTGAACCAGATTCCCAGGTAGTAAATTCCGGAAGCGACATCATTGAAGAAGCCGAGCTCAAAGACCCCGGCTCTGGAAACTAGAGTGTCATTGCTAGTCAACAAGTCTTTGAATCTGATGGTGTCAATTGCCCCAAGAGATGAGCCAAAGAATAGAGCAAAGAGAGACAACAACAGCTCTCCTCTGTTGCTCTTCTTGTTGGCCATTGTGGAGAATTGTTGCAGATACTGAACACCAGAAGGGGAACTGAAGATCCAAATGGTCTTCTGGGATTGAATTAAATTTTGCTAGAACTTGCTTGGTGACTCCTTCCGTCGAAATCACTTCAGTTGCTACACAATTTTCCAGAATGCTCGGGCGCTTCTTCCTCGTGTCTCTCCCTTCTTCGTCAAACTAGAATAAGCCTCAGATTTACATTATTTTCATGCATCACCGATCAGATAAACAAGAATTGTTTGACTTCTGTGAAGATAATCATTGATCAGATTAACAAGAATCGTTTCGCTGGTCTACCGGGGATGCAATCAACCGAGTATGACATTGCTAAATTCGCTTCACATAACGACATGACATATCCTGTTGAAGCGATGAGTAGTCTAGCTTTGGAGGTTCCAATGGTTGACCGAATGATCTGGAAATCTTTTCTTTTGCGGCCTTGAAGTACAGGTCCGTCAACCATTGACATCTGGCTCCCACTAAATTGAAAGAGCAGTCCTATTCGACCTCTCGTGCATTGCGTTTGCTAATGATTGTGCGCTTGCTTTCACATTATCTTGGAAAGCGTTGACTGACTTGGTTTACAAGCAAGAGGTTGCAACAATTATATAATTAAATTCTAATACACCATACCATCCACGGAAATATGGAAAGTCGAAAATGTCCCTCCTCTCTTGACCATGATGAGATCAAGTCCTCCAACAATGCAGCAACCATATTTGGCACCATTTGATCGTTGCCAACAGTCTTTCTAGTCATCTATTGAGCTATTGACAGCATTAACTCTGTCCAAACTCTTTTTCAGGCCAAAGATAAAAAGTAGGTCGGAATTTGTTTTGGCAATTAACATTTAGGTTGTCGTAACCATGCATTTCAGTTTACTCTGAATGTGTTAATAGTAAGTCGTAGTTGCAGTACTCTGACATGCTTAACCATTTAACCAAAAGGTGAGTCGATTGCTGATAGAAAACAAGAAATGCATTAATTTATGCCAATTACTGAAAAAATGTATCGTCCAATGAGATATTCAAATTTTTTATTCCTATCAAATCATGCACAAACCCATATAAAACCTGCCCTTTTCTTCCTTCTGCAGCATGACTAGTCTCATACATGAAGCAACAGTAACAACTCTCATTGGCTTTGCCAACTCTTGCTTGAACTACAATATTAGCCTCGAGGGCACAAGATGCTATTGGGCCATGATGGCTAGTTCTTTGCCTTTTTTAGCTGGCACACAACTCTGAAACTGTGATCTCACTTGCAGAAAACGGTCTGTGCCTTCTTGAGCCTGATGCTGAGCGGATTAAGAATGCCGGTTCTCTCGGAAGAGGCAGAGGAATTGTCTCATTGTTGAGCATTGAGACCACATCTGACATCGTAGGTCGATACATCGGCCTTTCTTGCACACATAGTAGGCCCAGCTGAACAAGCCGTTCCGCTGAATTTGCTGAGCAAGAAGTGGCTAGTGTCTGGTCCATGAACTCCATGCACTTCCCTTCTTTCCATAGATTCCAAGCCTATATCGAACCAAATTGTCCAGCTCAAATAATGATAAAATCAGTGAACAGCAGAGTCTGTCATGGAGTAGTTTACTTACTTTTCCCGGCAAGTTCAACCAATGGTCGCACTCAAAGAAGGCGATATTCTTCTCGCCGCTCACTATCTCCAGCAAAATGACGCCGAATGCGAACACGTCCGACATCTCTGAGAATAGACCATCCATTGCATATTCAGGGGACATGTATCCACTAACCAATATAACATTTGAGCAGTTGTTAGGATGGTTGAGTAAACGATAAGAAAAATGTAACTAGCGGATGAGGCTAGTTATCATACACCAGCTCTGCTTACCATGTCCCCACAACTCTAATCGTTTTTGCCTGAGTTTCGTTCTCTCCAAAGATTCTTGCCATGCCAAAATCGGATATCTTAGGGTTCATGTTGCTGTCTAGCAATATGTTGCTGGTCTTCAAGTCACGGTGGATGATGCGTAGTCTAGAGTACTTGTGGAGATACAAGATCCCTTGAGCAATGCCTTCGATTATGCCGACGCGTTTCCTCCCATCCAAAAGTGCTCTTTTCTCAGGATCTTCATTTTAGTAGAATCACATGACAGAAGCACAACAAATGTCAACATGATGCATTCCGTTTACCATATGAAGCAAATAACAGATCATAGACAGAAAAAGAGAAACACGGACCAAAAATGAACGAATCCAAGCTTTTGTTGGGCATGTACTCGTAAATCAGAATGCTCTCTTCTCCTTCGATGCAGCATCCCAGAAGCCTCACCAGGTTCCGGTGTTGCAGCTTAGATATTAGAGTTACCTCGTTCTTGAACTCCTCCAGCCCTTGCCGAGACATCTTCGAAAGTCTCTTCACCGCAATGTCCAGTCCCTCGATAAGTTGACCCTGGAGTCAACATCCCCATTTCGTTACCATCGATAATTACTGTCGATATAATAGTGAGATTATATGCTTTTCTTGCCTTGTAAACCGGGCCAAAACCGCCTTCACCAAGTTTATTTCTCGGCGCAAAGTAGTCTGTTGCGACTTCAATGCTGGAAAAAGTAAACAGTGCTAATTCCCGGTCTTTCTGCTGGCTTATTTCTGCCTTCTTTGCGCTCAGGAGATCTTTATCTGATGCTCGGACCCCTATTCGGACTAATGCTGTCTCCAAGCTCTCACTTGTCGCTTCACCATTCCTCACTTTATTTCCTTCTGTAAAATTATTTGCAATCAATCATTCCATGAAATTCAGAGAACATCGACATGGCTCGTCATTGCGCGTGTAAGAAAGAGATAGCTCACCTTTCTTCTTGTGCCTAATCCATTGCACATAAGATAGGATTACTAAGATAAGAACTGATAAGGATGCCAGAGCAGCAGCAACAATCAACCGCAATTTCTTCCTTTTGCCACCTATAAATCCAAAACCAGCATGCACATATTTGATGAATTGAACGGTAGAGACATTGTTTGTTGTAGATACGTGACTTGGTATAATAAATCATTGCCAATTCTCTTGAAACATCACCTGTTAATAACCTACCAATTGATTATCTCATTTTGAAGGACTGGTTGTCTTACTAAAAAGAACAGTACATTCGCATATTGCCTACTAGGCCTAATCAAGCAATCTTACAAGACGTTAGATGCCACCCTAGAATGAATTGCTGGATAGAAAGCAATATTATGCGCAAAGACGACAGTCTTTATCATGTTATGATTTTAGAGTTAGAACTACAAGTGGTTTCTACTTCGAGCATCCATGTTCTGTTTTAAGCGTGTTCAAACTGACCGTTCTCTGCAGAAGTGTCGCCTCGCTTGTAGAATGTCCCGCTTCCTCCATCTCTGGACCTCAACAAGTCCTTCTTGTTCCCATAATAAAGTTGGCACACGGCTTGATCATCTCGACGAAACACGAATGCCATGCAAGAACAATTACCCGAACACAAGACCTCGCACTTGTTGAATCCCACGTGCATCGTTGTAACGAGTGCTGAATCTGGCATTGTGCCATTGATCAGCGTGAAGTCATTGCCCTCCTTGCATGTAGATGGAATCGAAGTCAAGCATTTGTCAGAGTTACCTCCTTGTGAATCTTCGCACAGCTGATGGCTCATGGATGAAAATGATATATTACCATCCGCATCTACCATGTTATGCTCCTCTAGTTCGCCGGTCGAAGCCATCACAAACCATGTGGATGCATGTGTGCCTTTGCTACTAAATGTGAAGTAAGTCTCATTTTCATTTGAGACATAGCTGAAGTTGTATCTATCTGATGTGTTAGCGAAGATGAATCTGAAACTCCCTCGGTCCCAGAACCCGATATCCATGTGGACAGTATCTCTGCGCCAAACAACAAGCTTTGTCGACCCGCTATAGCTGACTCCTAAAGTGAATGAGCCTCGAGATGGATTTTGTGGACTCACCCACGAAACAAGGACTTGTATCCTGGATTGATCCGTGTTGAGACCGAACCACCCGATTTTCATGCCAGGCAAGTATGTATCGGTCGGATAATCGAAACTTTGCCAGATAACAGCGCCACCTTGTTTAAGAATGAAATTCCCAGAATCAAGAAGTGTTGCAGAAGTGTTTGCATTTGTTGCGAGCGTTCCTGAATTGACTATCATTGGGGTCTGTCGCCGGTCTATCAGTACTAAGTTACCGTCGTACCTTATCTGAAGAGTACACGACGAATCAATCATGGGGTTCTCGCGGTTGACCCAAACGGCTCTTCTGTTCAGATCGGCCTTGAACCAAATTCCCAGGTAGTAAATGCCTGAACCGACGTCATCGAAGAAGCTGAGCTCGAAGACCCCGGCCCCGGAAACCAGAGTGTCATCGCTTGTCAGCAAGTCTTTGGGTCTGATGGTGTCAATGGCCCCAAGAGATGAGCCAAAGAATAGAGCAAAAAGAGGCAACAGCAGCTTTCCTTTGTTGCTCTTCTTGCTGGCCATTGCAGAGAATTGCTACAGATACCGAAACTCCAGAAGGAGAGCTGACCCAGATAGTCTTCCACGATTGAATAAAATTCGCCGGAACTTGCTGGGCGAGTTCCCCGTCGAAACCACCTCAGTTGCTACCTAACTTTTCGAGAATTTTTTTGCGCTTTTTTCTCGATTCTCTCCCTCAGGTCAAACTACAATAGCCCCAGTTTACATTAGATAAGCAAGCATTGCTCGACATTCCTGATGGGGATGCAATCAACCAACCGAGAGTGACAACTAATAGAGAAATTGCATTTCCAGTTGCTGAAAACACCATCATTTCAAGAGGAAAATTTAGATGCCATTTCCATCGTGAGCTATTTGAAAAAAACATCATCATCCTCTCCCATTGGAGGGTTCTAACGGTTGATCAAAAATCATATGGGAAATCCGTTCCTTCTGCGTCCTTGGAAGCTAAAGGGGTCGGTCAAACATTGACCATCCAGCTCGCACTAAAATCGTCGAAAAGGCAGTCTAAATTTGACCTCTCCTGCATTAGCCTGCTGATGATTATCTTCTTGCTTTCCACATTGTCTTGGGAAGCGTTGACTGACTTGGTTCGCAAGCATGTAGTTTCAACAATCTATGTAATTAAATTTCTGATGCACCATACTATCTGCGGAAAAAATGAAAAGTCGGAAATGCCCCTTCCCTTCCCTCTATCGACCATGATGAGATCAAGTCTCCCAATGAAATTAGCAAATGATGAGTTTTACTGTTATTGGGCCGCTTATGTTGGGCTAATGCAGCCTATAACTCAAAAGGACCATAGGCCATAATGTAAAGAAAATAACCGCTAAAGTAGTTATTTTGAGCGTTGCTTCTTTAAAAGAGAAAATAACGTGTTTTTTTTCTCTAAGTGTGTGGAAGTATAGAATTGTGTATTCTAAAAAGGAAAAGAAGAAGAATGAAAGGGCCCTCTTCTCATGAAGAAAATTATTTCCACTCGATCTCTCTCACGACACTGCAATAGGTGCATTTAATATGTGGAAAAGAAGTTACGTTTTGTTACGTGATATACTTTCCGATCAGTGATACAAGGTATTTCTAGGCCCATTTTCATATGCGTTTTACGTTATTTGATAGTTTGAGTTTAAAAATTTGGAATTAATTTCCTTCATTGGTATTAGAGTATGTGTTCTGGTTTCTTGATCGTTTAACATGTTTAATAAACGAATTGTTGGCCAGAAATCGTGAAATGGCGTTGACAAATGCTTGGGTATGAAAAATCAACACCCCACCGCACCATTCAAAGTCGTTTCTCCATGATCCATGCATTAAAAATCATTTTTGGAAGTGTATGGTTATAGTTCTCGTCGAGATGACAAAACGAGTAGCGGCATGCTGTCGGAGGAGGCTAGACACACCTCTACGCATGGTCGGAAGGGACTGGGGTTGTTGGCACGGGCAGGGTGTTGGGGTTTTATGGAACATGTATAGGCTAAATAAACATAAACGCAGTGAAAGAAAGATAAAATTCTACTATACATGTATCTCCAAAGGCTTATTCGTGCGTTTTAATAAAAAATCAGAATATCAAAGGGGGTTATACGGATTACCTCTCGAAATGCGCTTTAAACGACTTGATTCAAATGTTCTTTAGTTCAAGCCTCACAAATGTCGAACCTCTAATTCAGATACACCACCAACACACCTCGAATGAAAAAGAGCTCGCAGGTAATCGCCACTATAATTGTGTTAATAATCTCGTGGAGACAATCCTCTGCACGTGGTTAGCAACCGTTGCTAACCATGTAGTTCTCTCTCTCTTTCTCTCTTTTTCTTTACTTAACCCATTTACCCTCTCTTTGCTCTCTTTATAATGTCTTGGTAAAGTCAACATTTAACTTCCTCTAAACGCTAGTCTTTAACCTCTCAAAGAAGTTATTGACTACCTTCAGAAACTACTTTTTTCAGAAGCTGGTCTTAAGCTTCTCAAATAAGTTATTAACCACTTCCTCCAGAAGTTAGTTTATAACTTCTCAAATAAGTTATTGACTACTTTCTCTAGAAGTTGGGTGAGTAAGAGAACAGCTCTCGTGAGTGGGCTGTGTCCGATCGAGTGAATTGGTTATGGTGTGTGACATCTCTAGGTTCATCATTGAGCTGGTAGTAAGACTTGTAATAACACATTAGTACTCCCAAGAGAATTGATTGTCCTAATCAATCTCTAGGTCCTACAAGCCATGATTAACATTTAGTAATATGTTATGGCTACCTAGACAATGTGAATGCTTAAGAACATAATGAACCTGTCAGCTCTGGCTACAGTGTAATTCAATCTCTCTATCTTACTATGTCCCGATCAAACAAAGACCATGGAATATTTGTCAAGTCACCAGTTTGATCATATGCACAAACCTAATTGACCTACATTTTATACGAGACATAAACAATTCATTTTCGGTTACAACCCTGGCTGAGGATTTCAATGTAGTGTCACAATTAGATCACATAGGATATCATTACTGTACCTTGCATGTAACAAGGAGACAGATTCCATGTTGCCCACACGTGTAACTTCGTATGTGAATGTGACAACCCCAACACGTCACGACTACTGTAGAATTACTACTATCGCCAATATCTTCTTCTCTTAATTTTATGCGGAAGCGTAAGGGACAATAGAAAATTCCAAGGTACATGCGATTTTCTGTAAACGGGGCAACTTTATTTCTTATTTATTCATATATGTACACCAGACGACAAGTGGGGTGCCATGGGGAAGTACAAAAGGTCAGCACTAGACTGACTATACTATACTCTAGGTCGGTTACCCCTCCCCACCTAACTGTACAAGTGTCGTCTAACAGTGGCCCCTGATGTTCTCAAGATCTTCCGAGCCCCAAAAATCTTGTTCCCTCCTCCCAAGTGAAGTTCACCGGCACCCCATAGCGAATCATCGGGGAGGCAGGTGGCATCAACATTTTAATGATCTAAAAAGATGAAGTCAACAACCAGTGAGTCACAACCCAGCAAGTAGAAAGTCCACCAGTCTATACCACACAAATCGGTCACCGTATGACAAAGAAATTCTCAATGGAAAGTTTCGTAAATCACATACACAATAGCTTACCCGAGAACCTTTCAAAATACACGGTTGATCAATATAAGGAATAAATTTCCTTAACAAGTGACCAATAGTTCGATTTAGGAATACCAAAGTTACAATCAATATAAGTACATACTGCCATCATCTTTCGGAGAACCCCGTTACCCCCCGGGCATCTCGCACCATCCGACATCGCGAGGCATCTTGGGGAACCACATTACACCCCCCAGGCATCTGGAGGAATCCAGTTACCCTTCTAGGCATCCCTACTATAACCTGGGTCATTGTCGTCCCAAGGACCTACAACATTCTCAATCACACATTCAAACCATGATGCAACAATTCCATAATTCTATTAAAAACACGTTAACACCACTACCATTCAGGGATTCAAGCATGCATCTAATGAATCATCATTCATTTTCATCCCTTAAACTAATACAAACTCATCTATATAGATATTAAGTGAACCGTGGGAAAGGTCCCACATTCTAGGCCTAAACTAGCCTCATAAGTCGTCTCGCACGCCTTTAAAGTTGATGGTTTTTGTTTAGGTAATCGATCTCCAAAAATTATGAAACTTTAGTACGAGGTGGACAAGATCTAAAGGAATATCTTTTGTGAAGAACTTAAAATCCAGTTGAGTTCATACAGTTCTAAATAATTTTTGCAATCCGGGTTCAAAACAGTCAAAATCTCTAGGACGAAATTGAGTAGAAAAATAAATATTTCACTAACCTATTGAGACCGAAAAATTATGAAAATTTAGTATGTGGTATCTTGGGATGTGCTCTACAACTTTTGTGAGAACATATTTTCGAATTCTGGACAGAGAAATCTGTAGAAAATGAAAAGCACAAAGAGGTCGGTCCAGCAACCCAAAAACAGATTTTGAATCCTGAAGTTTTTCCAATATATTTTTGTCACATGAAATCCAAAAATTCTAAAATTAAAGTATGTTGTAGAACAGTCAATAAGGGACAACTCTCGTGAAGAACACCCCATGAAATTTTCATTACACAAGTTGGTAAAAAATTAGCAAACTTTTGGGTTGTGCTAGACCCGAACCCGCCCTCAGCCCAGTCACGAATTCCCTTCAAAGTTTCTGCCATTCCAGCCTTCGCACATGCCAAATATCGACTATCCATGCCTCTACGACCTAACTACAAGTTTGACTATTTCGAACTCGACAACATAGCTAAGTAACGTAGTCGGAACTTCCGACTAAACAAACAACGTAGTCGAAGCTTCGATTAAACGAAAATCTCAACAATATTTTTGGGTTTCTACAAAACTATTATCGTCACACGACAAACGATCAATATAGGATAGAACAGAGGATATCCACTTGCCTCGGGTCCTCGTTGTTAGGGAAATCCTTTATGATGTTTTGAAAATGACAAAATAAATCAAAGGCTATTAACGTGTTTAATTGTTGAGTAATAGACTCTGTAGATGATAGAACATGTAAATGATATTATCAAAGTTTATAATTGGAAGAACTAGAATACGGACTCTATGCTGAAGCTGAACTTATTCAGACTGTATTAAGACCTTAAAACTAAATTTGTTCAGAAGTAGAGTATGTTCAGGCTTATGTCCAGATTGTAAAGTCTATTGCACTCAGACTCAGATTGTAAAGTCTATTGCTCTCAGACTTTACATCCAGAACGAGACAGAACGTAACACAAGCCCTAAATGTATAAAGGCTAGTGATCTGGTTTGGATTCTACATCAAGATTGATTTGATCGACTCAATCTAATTGATTGACAATTACATCTTGAAGACAAGAACTTTCTATACGAAGAAGCTCTACTTATGGAAACCAAGATTCTATCTGTATGGGCGATCATAATCAATTTGGGATTCTACTTCTATCACTCAACGGCTACCAAATCTTCTAGATACAGATCTATCCAATAGGTAGATTGGAAGACGATCCTCTAAGATATTGTCCAACGGCTAGTTTGGAAGTGGATGAGTATTTAAGGAGATCAAGGACCGATGAGCAAGTAAGAGACAGAGCGTATAATTTATAATTCCAAAGTCTGAGCGACTTTTGATCATACACTTGTCTTTGGTGAGCTTAAACGTTTGTGATCGTGAGAGAAATACCAAAAGAATGACTTAGTGAGATAGTGTGATCTACCTCTAAGTGTTTGCACTCAAAGTTATAATCTCTTGTTGATTGCATAGTAGAATTCAGCTAGAAGGCTGTTAGCGTAGGATAGTGGACGTAGGCTTGATCTAAGTCGAACCACTATAAATTTTGTGTTATTATTCTTTTCCCTGAACTCCTTTATTTTGTTCGTAGTTCTATTTAATTGCTAAAGTCTGAACTCGTTCAAAGTCTGTTGTACTTCGGACTCAGTTTCAAAAGTCTGTTGTTTTTCAGACTCAGTTTCAAAAGCAAAATATTTTTACTACTCTTTTACAAAAAAAATTCTTCACACCTATTCACCCCATTCTAGGTGTTCATACTAGCACTTTCACTCGTGAGTTGCAGAGATGGCTTGGCGGAATGGAGACAAGCTGGCGGTGACGATGCAAGGGCCGAAAAGAGAAAAAACTCAACCTTCTTGTGCTGAGGAGAGGTCCCTACGTTGCTGGCTTCTCTGGTTCACAGCTGCAACTAAAATGGGGAGAAGAAACTGAGGATGCTGAAGAGAGCGTGTAGCCATGGGACTAATGGTTCCCTCTCTATCCCTTTTCTTCAGTCAACTCTGCCCACCTTGGGTAGCTTTTGTTGTCTCAATTACCTCTATGCTAGCTAGAAAGTTGGTCTCATTCGTGGCAATTAAGGAGTGGGGAAAAAGGTTTAAAAAATCTTCAAATGATGGAGAGAGTTCAAGAGTTTTTGAAGGGGCTGGACAGCTGGTCAAGCTCTTTATTTTCTTGTGGGATGAACGTGATAATGGGCTGGGGGAAACGAGCAGATGGTGCGTTGTTCATCAGGGAAAAGAAGCATGAACATGCGGTCTTCGTACTGCGAAATGATGAGCTGCTTGATGTTGGCGATAGGTGAAACGGCCAGCTAGATAGATGTGTTCTGCAGGGGTGGAGATCGTGAAAATGAGGAGGAAGAGGAGCGACTGCCCGCTCCATACCTCGGGGCTCTTCTTCTTTCAATGGTGGAGTTGCCATTCCCTTGTAATTGTGGTTGACTCATTGATTTTGGCCGCCAAATTCCACTCCAGCTAGAGACGAGACGTTGCGCGGCGAGCGGTATGACAAGGCGCATTTGGAACTGAACATCGGAGTTGTTAATGATGGATAGTGATAGCATCTTGGTGACGACGCGAGGATAATACAAATAGTGTAGTTCAACGACAAGCTTGTTAACGTAACGTGGACCGTCAAAAATTCGAGGCTCGCTATTTTGTCGAGCAAAAGTCCGAATGTTACAAATCTCTCCCTCTTAAGGAATTTCGTCCTCGAAATTGAACGCTTCCTATGTTCCATTGAAGAGATGGGGATACTTTTGTCTCATTTCCTCCTCACTTTACCACGTGGTCTCTTCTATGTTGTGGTATCGCCATAATACCTTGACAAGCGGGATTACTTTAGTTCAAAGAACTTGCTTCTTCCTGTCCAGTACTTGCACTAGCTCTTCCACGTATTTCACGTTTTTGTCTACTTCAATGACCTCATGATCCAATATATGAGTAGAGTCAGGCTGGTACTTTCTCAACATCGATGGGTGAAAGACATTGTGTAGATTTGACAGCTTAGGACGTAATGCGAGTCGATAGGCTAAATCCCCTATCCTTTTGAGGATTTCGAAAGGTCCAATAAATCTTGGGCTCAACTTGCCTTTCTTTCCGAATCTTGATACGCCCTTCATTGGCGATACCTTTAAGAATACATGGTCTCCCACGTTAAATTCCAAGGGTCTCCGATGTTTATCTATGTAACTTTTCTATCGACTCTGGGCCGTCTTAAGCTGACTTCTAATAATTTCCACTGCATCCGATTTTACTTGTACTAGCTCTGGTCCTGTCAATCTTCTCTCGCCAACCTCATTCCAGTATACAGGTGTTCTACAAGTTCTTCCATATAATGCCTTGAATGGGGCCATACCAATGCTCTGTTGATAGCTATTATTGTATGCAAATTCTATTAGATGTAGCTTCTCATCCCAATTACCCTTGAAATCGATCATGCAAGCCCTCAAAATATCTTCCAACACTTATATTGCTCTCTTTGTCTACCCGTTTGTTTGTGGATGGAAGGTGGTACTAAATGAAGTTTGGTCCCTAATGCAATCTGAAGACTCCACCAGAAGTTTGAGGTAAACCTCGAGTCTCGATCTGAAGTGATAGTTACAGGGACACCATGTAGGCGTACTATATGCCTCACATATAGCTTCATGTATTTGTCCATAGAATGATCCATACGTACCGCTAAGAAATGAGCAGACTTAGTCAAGCGATCCACTATTACCCAATTAGAATCATGGCCGCTTGACATCCTTGGTAACCCCTGTACAAAATCCATCGTTATATGCTCCCATTTCCATTCCGGTATATCCAGCGGTCTTAGCATTCCTGCAGGCTTGTGATGTTCTGCCTTCACTTGTTTGCAGGTCAAGCACTGAGATACGTGCTTAGCAATGTCCGTTTTCATACCATTCCACCAATAACGTTGACGTAAATTTCGATACATCTTTGTATTTCCAGGGTGGATACTATAATTACTTCTATGTGCTTCAGATAAAATTTCCTTTCTTATTTCCTCATTATTGGGTACACATAGCCGTCCATGGTATCTCACTATTCCATCTTCAGAAACTTGGAACTCCGGTCTTTTCCCCGGCGATATCTCTTCTCGAAATTTTACAATTTTCAGGTCTGACTATTGTAGCATTCTAATTTTCTAGATAATTTTGGGTTCGATTCTTAGTGTAGCCAGTACACTGGCCAGATGGTCCATATCTAACTTAAACTCTGAATTGGCTATTGTTTCTAACAAGTTCCATTCTCTCGTCATTATACTTGCCATACCCACAGCCGACTTACAATTGAGAGCATCTGCTACCCTGTTCGCTTTTCCCGGATGATATAATATCTCACAGTCGTAATCTTTTAGTAGTTCAATCCATCTTCTTTGCCTCATGTTTAATTCCTTCTAGGAGAATAGGTACTTTAGACTTTTGTGATCTGTATAAATTTCAATTTTTTTCCCATACAGATAATGTCTCCATATCTTTAGTGCAAAAATTACTGTCACTAATTCTAGGTTGTGAGTTGGGTAATTCAATTCATAAGGTTTTAATTGTCTTGATGCATAGGCTATGACCTTCCCATATTGTATCAAGACACACCCCAACCCTTTGTGGGAGGCATCGCTATATACTGTGAATCTTCCAGATCTAGAAGGGATAGCTAGTATCGGGGCTGTGGTCAATCTTTTCTTAAGTTCTTGAAGGCTCTTTTCCCATTCATCACTCCATTCAAACTTCACATTTTTCCTAGTCAATTGGGTCAATGGACCTGTAAGTCGTGAGAATCTTTCTATAAACCTCCTATAATACCCTGCAAGTCCCAAGAAGCTTCGTATTTCCGTCGGCGTTGTTGGTCTTGGCCAATTTACTACAATCTCGACCTTTGC
Organism: Eucalyptus guilfoylei; assembly: GCA_016097605.1. Classification (NCBI taxonomy): domain Eukaryota; kingdom Viridiplantae; phylum Streptophyta; class Magnoliopsida; order Myrtales; family Myrtaceae; genus Eucalyptus; species Eucalyptus guilfoylei. The sequence goes on from CM027862.1 coordinate 29,866,829, forward strand.
TGGGTCCACTGAGATTCCTTCTCCTGATACTACATGGCCCAGAATTATTACCCGATCCAACCAAAATTCGCATTTATTAAATTTGGCATACAATTTATGGTCTATAAGGGTCTGCAATATTACCCTTAGGTGTTGCTCATGTTCTTTTGGCCCTTTTGAATATATCGGGATATCATCAATAAAGACTATTACAAATTGATCCAAGTAGGGTTTAAACACCCTATTCATTAGGTCTATGAACGCAGCTGGCGCATTTGTTAGTCTAAACGACATAACTAGGAACTCATAGTGCCCATAACGAGTCCTAAATGCAGTTTTAAGGATGTCTTCCTTTTTAATTCTTAATTGGTAGTACCCAAACCTTAGGTCTATCTTAGAAAAAATTGAACTTCCTTGTGGCTGGTCAAATAAATCGTCAATTCTAGGCAACGTATACTTATTCTTGATTGTTACTTGGTTTAGTTGCCTATAGTCAATGCAAATGCGCATTGACCCATCATTCTTTTTACAAACAACACCGGTGCACCCCATGGGGACGCGCTTGGCCTAATGAATCCTCTATCGAGTAATTCTTATAACTGTACTTTCAATTCCTTTAATTCAGTTAAGGCCATTCTATATGGGGCTTTCGATATTGGTTCAGTTCCAGGTACTAATTCAATTGCGAACTTGATTTCCCGTTCCGGTGGTAATCTCGGTAGTTCTTCGGGAAATACGTCCGGAAATTCTTGGACCACTTGAATTTCTTCAAGTTTGGCTTCTTCCTTGGTTTGATCCTTTACTACTGCTAGGTACCCTTAACATCCCTCATTAAGAAGCATATGCGCCTTTACTGTAGAAATAAGGGTCACTAAGGGATTTGTTTGATCTCCGTTGATTTCAAAACTAACCTCCTTAGGTGGGTTGAACTGAATCATCTTCCTATAACAATCCACCTTAGCCCATTGTTTACGAAGCCAATCCATTCCTATGATGGCATCAAAGTCATACATGGTCATCACTATCAGGTCTATTTCTTGATTTTGTCCACCTATGAGTATCTTGCATTTCTCACATACTAATGTAGACAATACTGTATTTTAGCGGTGTAGAAACACTAAGAGGTGTATCAAGGGGTTCGGTTTCTATTTCAACCAATCGGCTATATCTTTCAGATACAAAAGAATGCATGGCACCCGTATCAAATAATGCGTAAGCTTTCTTGTCATTTAAAGAAATCGTATCTGAGATAACATTCTTGGAAGCTTCCTCTTGGGTGATTGCATACACTCGTCCTTGCGCTGGTGGTCGTTGCAATTTTCCTTGCTGAGATACCCCGTCCTGACGTTGTTGTGCCGATCGTGTAGGGGGAGCATTCGCTTGGGTCCTCTCCTAGGGGAAGTCCCTCCTAATGTGTCTCTATTGTCCACATCCAAAACATCTCATTGAGTCGTAACATGGTCTTGGTCCATGCCGTCCACCACACCTTTGGCATGGTTCATTTCGGTACGGTACTAGATTCACGACTTGGCCTTTCCTGGCTCCTCCGAAATTTCCAAAATTTCGCTTCTTATGCGAAGGGCCAGCTTGTCCTTGCGATGGGTGGGGCCTCTTGTGTCTTCGAACATAGTTTGGCGCCATCTGGCGTCCAAATTCGGTCCTTTTTTCACTCTCTATCTATTCCCTTGTCAATTCTTGTTCCACGAGCTGGGCTCGCTCATAAATTTCATTGTAGTCCTTGATGTTCAAGGGCACCAGCTATTTTCTAATGTCTGTCCTTAGGCTCTTCAGGAACCTCTTGGCTTTCTCCTCTTGATCTTCAACTAATTGAGGAGCATACCTGGACAGTTTAGAAAATTTTGCTTCATATTGGTCAACAGTTAGCCTCTTTTGGTCCAATTGAACAAATTATGTTATCTTCTTGTCCTTGGCACAGTCAGAGAAATGCTTTCTATAGAAAGCCCTAATGAATTCATCCCATGATACTACTATACCAACTGGGAAGATTGTGTCCCTAGAGGCCCTCCACCAATGTTTAGCGTTCCCTTCCAGTTGATACTCTGCCAAAGTTATCTTCTCTGTATCGCTGCAGTTTAGCAGCCGGAAGATTCTCTCTATTTCGTCAATCCATTGTTCAGCCTCTTTTGGGCTCCCATTGCCGGTAAATGAGGGTGGCTTCAGCTTTAGAAATTGCTGTACTAATCCCTGGGGTTGACATTCCACTCTAGGTTGTTGTTGTTGGGCTTGTCGTTCCATCAGATTCCCTATATTGGCAAGTACCTGCAGAATATCCTCCATTCTAGGCTCTGCCCTTGAAGTAGTGGCTTCTACCCTCGAGGGAGAACAACTCATTGATCTCATCATACTTCCTTGCAAATTGCTGTACCCACGTAAACGATTGGTGACACCTAAGTCACTGATCACATAAATATTAGTGGGATCACCTCAGCAACATAAGCATATCACTGGAATGTACAGGTAACTTATAATTGTTACCCAAGTGTTACGAGTGATAGTCCATCACCCATTATTGAAAACAATTCAAACACATGCATTTAATGTCTTATCATGAATGTTATCCTAACTCATTCAACTGCTTACGTACATTATCACTCTGGTCAAACCTATGCTCTGATACCACCCGAGTTGTGATGACCCTAGCACTTCATGGCTATTGTAGAACTACTATCGCCAATATTTTCTTCTTTTAATTTTTTTCTTAAGCATGCGGAAGCATAAGGGACAATAGAAAATTCTAAGGTACACACAATTTTTTGTAAATGGGGCAACTTCATTTCTTATTTATTCATACATGTACACCAGATGACAAGTGGGGTGCCATAGGGAAGTACAAAAGGTTAGCACGGGACTGACTATACTATACTCTAGGTCGGTCACCCCTCCCCACCTAGCTGTACAAGTGTCATCTAACAGTGGCCCCTAATGTTCTCAAAATCTTTCGAGCCCCAAAAATCTTGTTCCCTCCTCCTAAGTGAAGTTCACCGGCACCCTGTAGCGAATCATCGGGGAGGCAGGTGGGATAGACATTCTAATGATCTGAAAAGATGAAGTCAACAACCAGTGAGTCACAACCCAGCAAGTAGAAAGTCCACCGATCTATACCACACAAATCGGTCACCATATGACAAAGAAAGTCTCAATGGAAAGTTTCGTAAATCACATACACAATAGCTTACTCGAGAACCTTTCAAAATACACGGTTGATCAATATAAGGAATAACTTTCCTTAACAAGTGACCAATAGTTTGATTCAGGAATACCAAAGTCACAATCAATACAAGTACATACTGCCATCATCTTCCGAGGAACCCCGTTACCCCCCGGGCATCTTGCACCCATCCGGCATCGTGAGGCATCTGGGGGCTAAGTAGTACGGACATGCGACACGACACGACACGACACGATACGTAGACACGTCATTTCTAAAAAATAGAGAATTCCGACATGTTGCGACACGTTGAATATTAAATAAATATTTTTATTTTTAATTAATTTGATTCAAATTCATAAATAATTAATTAATTAAAAAAAGCCTATAATAAATTTACACTAATAATATTAATAAATCAATTCATTTGAAATTCGAAAGATATATTCATAGTTAATGCGAAACATGTTTTTAATTTTAACAAAAGTTATTGATGAAACTAATAATTAATAAGAATTTAGAATCAATTTATTTAAATAAATTCATGATTTTCTAGAATGACCAAAATGCTATCAGCCTCACTTCCCCTCCCCCAAAACTCAAAAGTCACGCCATCGTCCCCCTCTTTTTATTATTTTTAAGTTTCCTTATCAAAAACCCTAGCGACCCTCTTTTTCCTTCTCCTTTTACCGCTCGCACAAAAAACACCAGACCAAGACAAACACGCAGATAGCGGAGCTTGCTCCCCTCTTTCGCACCTCGTATCGTTTCGCAGCTTCCGACGATGGAGCGGACGCGATGCCGAGGAGGAGGAGATACCGCCGCCGCCGCCGCCGCCGCCGCTCGCCGCCCCTCTCGGGCCCCGATCCCTTCCTCTTCTCTTCCTCTCGATTTTTCTCCTCCTCCTCCTCGCCGCACGACCCCCTTCCTCTCCTCTTCCTCTTGATCCTTCTCCTCCTCCTCCTCGTCGCCGATCCATCGCAACAGTGGCGGCCCTCGCTGCTCTCTCTGGCCGTCTCTCACCGTCGATCGCGGCCTCTGCTCCCTCGCCTCCACCTGGAGTCTTTCGGACACGCGTCGACACGTGTGTCGAGAAAAGTTGACCGCGTGTCGAAAAATCCAACACGCGTTGACCGCATGTCCGAGCGTGTCGACGTGTCCGACACGTGTCGGACATGACACGGAAGCACAAACATCATAGTCTGGGGGAACCGCGTTACACCCCCTAGGCATCTAGAGGAACCTAGTAATCTCTCCAAGCATCCCTACGTGTCGGACATGACACGGAAGCACAGACATCATAGTTTGGGGGAACCGCGTTACACCCCCTAGGCATCTAGAGGAACCCAGTAATCTCTCCAGGCATCCCTACTACAACCCAGGGCATCGTCGTCCCAAGGACCGACGGCATTTTCAATCACACATTCAAACCATGATGTAGCAATTCCATAATTCAATTGAAAGCACGTTAACAGTACTACCATTCGGCGATTCAAGCATGCATCTAATGAATCATCATTCATTTTCATCCCTTAGACTAATACAAACTCATCTATATAGATATTAAGTGAACCGTGGGAAAGGTCCCACATTCTAGGCCTAAACTAGCCTCATAAGTCGTCTCGCACGCCTTTAAAGTTGATGGTTATTGTCTAGGTAATCGATCTCCAAAAATTATGAAACTTTAGTACAAGGTGGACGAGATCTAAAGGAATATCTTTTGTGAAGAATTCAAAATCCGGTTCAGTTCATACAGTTCTAAATAATTTTTGCAATCCGGGTTCAAAACAGTCAAAATCTCCAGGACAAAATTGAGTAGAAAAATAAATATTTCACTAACCTATTGAGACCGAAAAATTATGAAAATTTAGTATGTGGTATCTTGGGATGTGCTCTACAACTTCTGTGAAGAACATATTTTCGAATTCTGGACCAAGAAATCTGTAGAAAATGAAAATCACAAAGAGGTTGGTCCAGCGACCCAAAAACAGATTTTGAATCCTGAAGTTTTTCCAATATATTTTTGTCATATGAAATCCAAAAAATCTAAAATTAAATTATGTCGTAGAACAGTCAATAAGGGACAACTCTCATAAAGAACGCCCCATGAAATTTTCACCACACAAGTCGGTAAAAAAATTAGCAAACTTCTGGGTCGGGCTAGATCCGAACCCGCCCTCAGACCAGTCACGAATTCCCTTCAAAGTTTCTGCTGTTCTGGCCTTCGCACGTGTCAAATATCGACTATCCATGCCTCTACGACCTAGTTACAAGTTCAACTATTTTGAACTCGACAACATAGCTAAGTAACGTAGTTGGAACTTCCGACTAAACGAACAACGTAGTCAAAGCTTCGATTAAACGAAAATCTCAACAATGTTTTTCAGTTTCTACGAAACTATTCTCGTCACACGACAAACGATCAATATAGGATAGAATGGAGGATATCCACTTGCCTCGAGTCCTCGTGAGTTGCGGAGACGGCCTGGCGGAATGTGACGATGCAAGGGCTGAAAAGAGAAAAAACTCAACCTTCTTGTGCTAAGGAGAGGTCCCTACATTGCTGGCTTCTCTGGTTCACAACTGCAATCGAAATGGGGAGAAGAAACTGAGGGAGCTGAAGAGAGCGTGCAGCCAGGGGACTAATGGTTCCCTCTCTCTCTCTCTCTCTGTCCCTTTTCTTCAGTGAACTCTGCCCACCTTGGGCAGCTTTTGTTGACTCAATTACCTTATCCTATACCAGCTAGAAAGTTGGTCTCGTTCGTGGCAATTAAGGAGTGGGGGAAAAGGTTTAAAAAATCTTCAAATGATGGAGAGAGTTCAAGAGTTTTCGGAGGGGCTGGACAGTTGGTCAAGCTCTTGATTTTCTTGTGGGATGAACGTGATAATGGGCTGGGGGAAACGAGCAGATGGTGCGTTGTTTAGCAGGGAAAAGAAGCATGAACGTGCAGTCTTCGTACCGCAAAATGATGAGCTACTTGATGCTGGCAATAGGTGAAACGACCAGCTGGACAGATGTGTCCTGTAGGGGTGGAGATCGTGAAAATGGGGAGGAAGAGGAGCAACTGCCCGCTCCATACCTCGGGGCTCTTCTTCTTCCGATGCTGGAGTGGCCATTCCCTTGTAATTGCGGTTGACTCATTGATTTTGGCCGCCAAATTCCACGCTAGCTAGAGAAGAGACGTTGCGCGGCGAGCGGTACGACAAGGCGCGTTTGGAACTGAACATCGGAGTTGTTAACAATGGATAGTGACGGCATCTTGGTGACGACGCGAGGATAATACAAATAGTGTAGTTCAATGACGAGCTTGTTAACCTAACATGGACCGTCAAAAATTCGAGGCTCGCTATTTTGTTGAGCAAAAGTCTGAATGTCACAGTGAACGAGTTATGAACATCAGGTACAAAGTCGGATCAATGAGCCGCCAATATGCGTACCTGTGAACCATAGCCGTCCAACACAGAAGTCAACACTATGCCTCAGGTTTAAAGATCATTTACACAAGACCAGAGCATGAACGATTAGGCATTGACCCTGCTAAAAGCTTCCATGTTGCCAATCGTTCTATGTGTGTCACATTCAGTGAACTTGTCTGCTACAAGCTCCCGTGTTCTAACTCGGGTATCATAATACCCAATGACTCGTGACTTGTCATTACCTTAAGCATCCAATACTTAATGGTGGAGCTAAGAACACATTGGTCTCAATAGGATCATTAATATCCACTCAATGATCCATTGATCGGGAACGGTTTAAAGATTCAATCTAACTGTGAACCCGTCATGCATATTCTTAACGTCTCAAGAATAAGTCCAGTCACAACTAATCTTATGGAATCATTTATATAGATAATTGGACAAATGAATATATACGTCTTTGCCATTACTTTGATAATACAACTGAAATCCCTAACATGTAACTATTACATAGTTGCTTTAGGGCATGGGGCGCGTGCATGGCAATTGCCAAGCACGCGCCTACATGGGCAATTACCTTTTTGCCACCCCCTTTCCGAAAAGTTACGGTTTTGCCCCTCGGTCGACTCAACTTGGCTAACTTGTCGACCCGACCGGATCATCCATTGACCATTGACGGATGTTGATCTTTGAACATCGTTGACCAACGTTGACCGTTAACTAGTGTTGATCGAAAAAAACCGAACTTATGATGAATTGCATTATGAATTATGTGTAATCCCTTTTTGTTCTGCATTTGTTGTAGGAACAATGTTGCGTTTTATACACACGCCTATATTCGTGAAAATGGATTAACAGAATGCGAGACTTGAAGGGTTAAAAGTGAAATTAACTAATTATAGGTGGAATGACGGTGATATAATGACGCATGTGGTTAGGGTTAACGAGATGATATAAGAAATCATCTGGAATGGTTACTCTATGCTGGACTTTGATAAGGCGCCGGCCATAATAAACACTCTTCCATCTGAATAGCATGTAGTGTTAGATAGTCTATGTGAGGCCAACGTGACTCTAGCTTATAAAAAACTTGCAATAGAGTTTCTAAGGGAATATTATAGGATTGAGGTAATGAAAACTTCAAGCATCGGGTTGAATGTAACTGGGCGCAGAATAAATGTGCTTTGGAGGTATCATAAGGTATCTCCGAGGGTCTTTCCGTGGTTGCCAAATGTGACCTTAGATTTTTTAGATGAATTTTTTAAGAAATTTAAAAAGTCTTTCCCTATTTATGAGATAGTTGAGTATCGTTGAATTTATTTATTTATTATTTTTTTATGTCAGTTTTAGATATCTTAGATGTAAATATTTCTTTCCATGTTGATGTGGATATCTTTCTGCTGGACACATTACTTTGTGTAAATGGCATATTTAGTTAATGAAAGTTCAATCTTATTTGCATTATTTGTGGACGTTCAAGAAAGTTTTAGTGACTTCGGAGAATTTACTTTTGCATAAATATATATTATTGATAATTTCAAGTTAGGAATTTTGGATGATGATTGGAAATAAAGTGACCACTAATATGATTAGTTACCCACTGGTGGGCAACGCAATTGGTTGGGCTCTACTACCTCATCGCCGAGGGAACGAGTTCGAATCTCTACATTGTCAACACGTCTTAAGTGGGGGGTCATGGTGGTGGGGTCCTGTGCTAGCTTCCCCCGAGATTTTACGTCTAAATAGCGACTTGCGGCAAGACCCTATGGTGCTACTGAGCATCGGAGGGTCGTGTGTATCCCGATTAGCGTAAGCGAAAGGTGATCTCCAGCGGTTCCTCGGTATAAAAAAATGATTAGTTTATGCAATATAGATGTATAAATATTAGGAATTAATAATTCATGCAAATATGTTCGAAATATTCATATACAATTACTTCAACTTTGAAGAACATAGTGGCTAAATTGAACAAAGGAGAGAAATTGAATAACAAGAATTATGAGGATATGAAATATGAAAATTTAATATATGCTAGAAAAGTGAGAAGCACTAAAAGCTCTTAACCAAGTTATGAAAGAACCTCTGAGGATGGCAATACTACGGAACATAAGAGAGATAATGATACATTTGTTGCTTGGAAGATGAAGAGCTTAGTTGCTCACATCACATTGCCAAGCAGCATGGACAATTATGTTATGCGAGAGTTTAGACGTTTTGAGAATGTCAATGATACATGGGAAGTGTTGGCGGCTAGATTCAGTAAAATTTCTATGACCAAACTAAGACAACTCATTATCATGTTTGACCGATACAAGAAGCCTCATGGACATATCATGGAGCAACACCTGGGCAGATGTCAAACATGATCAATAAGCTAGTCACGTTCTAACTAATGAGTAGCAAGTGCAAGCAGTGATCCATTCATTGCCTCAAAGTTGAGAGCACATGAAGGTGCACCTGACCCTCAATGAGAACATCAAGATCTTTGAAGATACTTTACGCCACCTTGAGTTGGAAGAGGACCGCCTTCTGATAGCTAAGCCGAAAACTGATATTTATTATGCTGATTTTAGCTCACAAGGTACTTCAAGCTCCAAGCATAAGCATTTGGATTCGTTCAAAAAGTGAAAAGGCCAGGGAGCGAGCTCTTTAAGCAAGAAACCAAGACTTGACCAACATAAGAGAGGAAAACGTCTTTTTGTAAAGAAAATGTCAATAGTGAAATATTACAATTATAATAAGAGGGGTCACTTCACTCGCGATTGTGGCGAGTTAAAGAAGATAGACACCCTTTGTGTTCTTAAGTGTACTACTTTTGTATCAAGTTCAGTTTTGATGATGCTAGTACGAACACCCAAAGGGGGGGGTTAATAGGTATTCAAAAGAAATCTTGTCAAATAAATGCGGAATAAAATAAGTTGTGAGCAAAGTTTGAATAAGGATCGGAGTCTGATAAACGAGCCACTAGACTTATGGTAGATGTTCAAAATTTGTTATGCAATGGAACAGACTTCTGAAATAACCCGTAAGTGTGCAACGAACTTAAATAAGAAGAGTTAAGAGAAGAGGAGGTTGCACATGAAATTTATAGTGATTTGGCTTAGATTAAGTCTACGTCCACTCTCCCACGCTAATAGCCTTCTAACTGGATTTCACTATGTGATCAATAAGAGATTACAACTTTGAGTGCAAACACTCAGTGGTAGATCGCACTATCTCACTAAGTCACTCTTTTGGTATTTCTCTCACGATCACAAACATTTAACCTCATGAAAGACAAATGTATGATCAAAATTCGCTTAAACTTTGGAATTATAGATTCTACGCTCCGTCTCTTACTTGCTCCTCAGTCATTGGTTTCCTTAAATACTCCTCCACTTCCAAACTAACCGTTGGACAGTATCTAGATGATCATCTTCCAATCTACCCGTTAGACAAATCTGTATCAAGAAGATTTAGTAGCCGTTGAGTGACAGAAGCAGAATCCCAAGTTGATTTTGATCGCCCATACAAATAGAATCTTGGTTTCCATAAGTAGAGCTTCTCCATTTAGAAGGTTGTTGTCTTTAAAATCCAATTGTCAATCAATTAGATTAAGTCAATCAAATCTATCTTGATGTAGAATCAAAACCAGATCACTAGCTATTATATGTTTTGGGCTTGTGTTGTGTTCTGTCAAGTTGTCACGTTTTGGATCTTATCACATTCTGGACTTGTGTCTCATTCTGTATGTAAAGTTTAAGAGTGTTCTATCGGAAGTAAAGTCCGAGTGTCTTCCGTCTGAAGTAGAGTATGAGTGTCTTTCGTCTAAAATAGACTTTACAATCTAGACATAAGTTTGAACATATTCTACTTTTAAATATATTTAGCCTTAAAGTCTGGACACAGTCTGAATAAGTTTAACTTCAGCATATGGTCTATCTTCCGGTTCTTTCAAGTATAGACTTTGACAATATCCTTTACATGTTCTATTATTTGCATATTCTATTACTCAACCATTAAACACGTTAGTAGCTTTTGATTTATTTTATCATCTTCAAAACATCATAAGGGATTTCCCTAACAAGTTTTTCTAACTGAATTTAATCATTTGTGGACTGTAGATTCAAAAGCAACATACCGTATAGTGAAGGATAGAGATACCTTCATGGAATTCCAACGAGTTTCAACTGGAACAAAATTGATCTATATAAGAAATAACTTCAAAGTTGAAGTAAAATGGATTATCACATGCCAATTAAATATGCATGGTGAACACACTTTGTTCCTAGATGACATATTATATGCTCTGGAAATTCGTTAGAATTTAGTGTTTGTTTAGTGTTGGTCAACTTGGTTTTAATTTGAACTTCCATAATAATAGTGTATACTAATATTTAAGTATGAGTTACTATGGATGGTGATACATTATGGATGGTTTTGTTGTATTAGATGTTAATTGTGGTGATGTTAACATTTGTTATTCCCTATTTATAGCTTTTATCTCCTATGATAATGATGTGAATGCGTGACATGTTAGACTTGTTTATATTGGCTAACAATGAATGATAAAATTAGCCAAATAGGAAACTATTTGGAAAAAAAAAACAATAGCTGAATTTTCTTTACAATTAATCTATTATGACATATGTGGTCTAATGAATATAAAAGCAATGCATGTGGTTGTGTATTTCATCACATTTATAGATGACTATCCTTGATTCAATTGAAATATGTCTATTTGATTTCTAATAAATCCGAGGCATTAAGTTGCTTTAAGAAATTAACGAGCTTGGTAAAAAATCAATTAGATAAGAAAATAAAATTATTGAGATCCAATCGAGATCGAGAAATTTTATTTGATGAGTTCAGAAACTTATGTGATGAAAAAGAAAGAAAAAAGACAATTGTCTATTCCTCAACAAAATGGTATTGCTAAAGTGAGAAACAGAACTCTACTGGAAATTGTTAGATTCATGATAGCACAAACTGACTTACTAATCACTTTTTGGGGTGATGCTTTGTTATTTACTCCTGTATTCTAAATCAGTTACTTTTACTCCATATGAGTTATGGATAGGTAGAAAACCCGATTTAAGTTTTTTTAAATCTTGAGGATATGCTACCTATACTCACAAGCCCTCTCATAAGTATGAGAAATTGGGTTCTAGAGGCAAAAATAGTATTTTTATAAGATACTCATAATACTCAAAATGGTATGTGTTTATAGGTAAATAAGAAAGTGAGAGTATAACTAAATTCAAATCATGAAATGTCACAGTATTAGAGAATGATTTTCCTAAAAAGGGCGAAATAGGTGAACACTATTCCCTATTTGAAACCTTGGATTGTGATAATGAAATCAAAGGATATGTACCATTCTCCCATCCAAGTGGGAGTAATGTGAGAAATGAGGAATTAAATTCAACTCAGTCTCAATTACAACCATTTAATGAGATTATACCGTCATTATCTAATTTGAGTAAAAGTATAATGGAGGATAATATACAAAATGTACAATCCCCCGTATGGTAAACAAGTCGCAAAATCATTCCTCGTCGCCATTTTGACATTGAAAGGAAAACTTTTATAGTTGCTCCATAAGATGAAGATGGGCCAATGAATATAAATTGGGCTTTATATTACCCTAATAAGAAAAAAATGGATATATGTAATGGAAAAAGAAATTGAGTCAATGAAATCAAATCAAGTTTTGAAATTGGTTGATCTTCCAAAAGGACATAAGGCCATTGGGAACAAATAAATTCTCGAAATAAAATCAAAATTTGATGACTTAATAGAGAGATATAAGGCTCGCCTTATGGTGAAATGATATAATCAATAGGAAAAAAAATTATTATGAAGAAACTTTTTTTCTTGTAGTGAAATTTACCTTAATTCACCTTACTCTAGCAATGATGGCAAATATGGATATTGAATTATATCAAATGGATGTAAAGACTGATTTTCTCAATTGAGAATTAGAATAAAAAATTTACATGAAATAAGCTAATGGTTTCATTTCAAAGACTAAAAAAAAAATGTTTGTCGACTTTTTAGATTGATATATGGCTTTAAGGAGTTTTCAAGACAATTGTATATATGTTTTCATAATGCCATATGATTTTATCATGATTGATAAAAATCATTGTGTATATATCAAAAGATCCAAAAATCAATTTATGATCTTATCATTATATGTGGATGATATACTTATTGCCGCAAGTAATATGAAGTTTGTAAAAATTAGTTATCTTCCAACTTCAAGATGAAAGAGTTGCATATATTTTTGGAGTTAAGATTTCAAGAGAGAGAGAGAGAGTCTTTAGCTTGAGCTTGCATTTCTGGTAGAGGAAGGGCAACTATCAGCCTAGCAAATAAGTCTGAGTTCGCAAAGTGACCGATACCTGCAAGGTCCCGGGTTTTGGTCTAGTCAACTCGATGGGGAATGGATGCTAATTGTTCAAAGAGATCTTTGTTTCTTTCGCAAAAGATGTATATAAAGAAAATTTTTGAACGATTTTGTATATAAGACTGTAAACACATAGATACTTCTATTGTGAAAGGTGAAAGATTGAGCCATAGATTGTATCTCAAGACTCCACGAGAAAAAGAACAAATGAAACGTGTTCTTTATGCTAGTGTTGTTGGAAACTTAATGTACATTATGATGTGTACAAAACCTGACATATGTTTTGCAGTTGGAATAGTAAATAGATACCAATCTAATCCAAGTCAAGCATATTGGACTGCTGTCAAAAGAATCTTAAGGTATCTGAATGATATTGCTAATTATATGCTAAGTTATTAAGGAAGGGATATGCGCCATTAAGGTTATTCAGATGCTAACTAGAGAGAAGATTTAAATGAAAGGAAATTTATCTCTAGATTTGTATTTTTATTGAATAATGATGCCATCTTTTAGAGCACTAAGAAACAAACATGTATAACCTTATTTACGATGAAAGCCGAGTTCGTGGCATTATTAGCAGCGGTACAAGAGGGTGTTTGGCTTAAGAGATTTTTAGATCATTTAGGTGTTGCTAAAAATGCTGTAAGCTCATTGTTAGTTAATTGTGATAGCTAAGTAGTGATAGCTTATGCCAAGGATTTGAAATATCATTATAAAACCCAATATAGATAACAAGTACAATTTTGTCAAAAATATGTTTGCACGAAAAGATGTGAAGTTGCAGTACATATCTATACATAGAATGATAATAGATCCTATAATAAAGCTAATCCTTAGCTTTTTTTTTATGGTCATGTGAAATCTCTAGAACTACATAGAGGTTAATATATTGAATATCGTAATTTCCTTAAGTGTTTACTATTGATGAAGTTTTCGATCATCAATGCCTATTAGTTTATTTGATATTTATGCATCTTGATACTTAGTACATTATTGAGAAAGTATGTCGGACAGATAAGAGATTAGCCCACTTACTCAAGTAATTGTCTTTATTTATTATGTGATAAATAGAGATGAGACAATTTTAAGCTTATTTTCTGGAAGATAATTGAGAGTTCAAGCTTAAAATATAAATATTATCTTAACTAAGTATTAAGATGAGGTCATAAAATTTTTTATGTCTGAAAGTAAAATGACCCACATAATTTACTTTATCTGTCTTTGTTGTCGATGTGAAGTCTAATGGATTCTTTAAAGAGAGTTTAGTTAAACTATTATTTGTACGATATTTAATATAAAGATATACACTTTATGAGAAAAGAGTTAATAATGTAATATGTATTTCATATCATGTATGCATAAGGCGACCAATAAAAGTTGGCAAAAGTTTTGATCTCAACTTTTAAGCTACGTGAGACTCTTAAGAATAAAAGTTCCTTTATTAAATATCCTTAGGACTCTTATTTATTCTTAAAATTTCTATTTAATGTTTGTTATCTTAGAATGTTGCCAATAATTATGAATTAATTCGATCTAACGAAACACTTCTAGAAAAGCAAATTGAACTGAAATTGATAATTTTAAGGGAAGAGGAAGATTAATTTGTCGTTGGTGTTACATACAATATATATGAAATAGATCAAGAGAGATATAAATGTAACTAATTGATCTAAGGTATAGCATACAAGATCTACTCTTAATGATTATGCCCAATTTGAGCTGCTATATATTCTTACCAAGTGTATGACAACAAACTCTCATAGTATGTTAGTCGCATAGATTATTTATTAATATGAATATTGTAGAGAAGAGGGAGTTATATTTAACCCATCATGAGTGAGTAGAAGATGATGAGTTTTAATCTAATTGGGCTGCCCATGTTACCTAGCCCATAACTCAAAAGGACCTATAGCTCACAACTTTAGAAAATAACTGCCAATGTATTTATTTTGAGGGTTACTTCTTTCAAAAAGAAAGGAATTTGTTTTTTCTGTAAGTGTGTGGAAGTATAGAATTGTGTCTAAAGGCCCTCTTCTCGTGAAGAAAATTGTTTCCATTCAAGCTCTTTCACGATGCTGCAATAAGTGCATTTAATCCGTGAAAAAAATAAGATACATTTTGTTATGTGACGTACTTTCCAATTAGTGATGCAAGGTATTTGTGGAACCGTTTTCATATGCGTTTTACGTTACTCGATAGTTTGAGTTTATAAATTCAGAATTAGTTTCCCTTAGCGACTAAACTTTTGGCATCGCCTGATCTCCAACAATCTCTCTAGTCATTTCTTAGAGTAATCAGCATTATCAAACGTGTCGAAATTCCTTTTTCTGGCCAAAGAAAACAGAAAAAGAAATTTGCCGAAATTTGTTTTCTTCATTGATATTAGGTGATCACAACTGATAACCATGTTTTTTGTTTAGCTCACAATGGCTTAATAACGAGCCGTATTAGTGTTGTTCCGTCACGATCAATCAATATATAATACATTCTAACTTGTCAAAAACTGGTTAATTTGAGTCGATCACAGGCTGAATGCATGTAGACCGCCTCAAATTTTACAAAAACATATGCACGACAACATCATCTTAACCTACCAAAAATTTAATTCCGAAAATTTTCTAAAAACATTTCGACGGAAAACGAGGGGTCAAAAATCGCATCACACCTTCCCTTCATGGGCCGAGTGCCGAGCACAAGGCCCAAATACCACGAGGCCCAATAGAGGCCCATTCGGCCCGGGGAAGGGAACAACAGCTAGTGTTCCCGCCCGCTTTTCAAACGCCCGCTTTTTCAGCCTCCCGTCCGCTCTTTCATTCATCGAGCGCCCAAAAAAAAAAAAAAAAAAAACAAAAACAAACAAACAAACCTCCCGACTTTAAAAAAAAAAAAAAGAAATGCCGTCGAGCAAAAAAGGAGAAAAAATCCAAAACGCGAACGACCTCATTTCCATAGAACGCCTTCTCTCTACTACTAGCAGCAGCAGCAGCAGCTGGTGGATTCCAAGACTTTTGTTTTTTTTTTTAAAAAGAGAGAGAGAGAGAAGAGCTCGAAGTAACGCCGGAGCGACAGCCGCAGCAGCAGCAGCAGCGTTCGAGCTAGGGTTTTCCGCCATGGAATCTCCCGATGTTGCTGCGAAGACGAAGAACGACGGGGCCGCGGCGGCGGCGGCGGCGGCGGCGGCGGTTGTTGATTGTTCTCGCGCCTCGTCGGATTCTCCTCCGGTTCAAGTAATCCGCGGTTTCGCTCCTCGTTCGTTCGTTCGTTCGTTTGTTTTTTGGGGGAATCGGTGTGTTTGATGGTTGTTTCTGATGAGTTGCTGGATCTCATTTTTGATTCTCAACGCGCCTCGGGGTTCGTTTTTCACGCTCCGATTCTCGGTTTCTGCGGTCGCGTCTGGTTCGCAATCGAGTGGTGTTTGATGCTTCGATTGCGGTTGCTCGTTGCTCTCTGCCTTCCTAGAGCAGTGAGTTGAGCCTCAACGTGGACTCGAGCTCTGTTGCTGGATTTTGGTCGGAAGTGTGATGCTAGAGTCTTCGGTGGAGCAATCCCTTGAGTGTTCTTTCCGCGTGCGTTTGTTCGGATGTTGCATTCGCGTCTGTTAATGGAATAGTGTCTGTTTGGAAGTGATTCGAGCGGATTTGCGAAATCACGTGATGTGTCAAACTGTCAGTCATTGGCAGAGTGAGCTATTGTCGTCCTGTTGATGCAATGGTTTCTCAGTTGATGTCTTTGAAGCGGTTCCTTTCAATTAGGCAAATCTATTGATAATCGTTTGCGAGATAGTTTGGGACGAACAGGAACAGTGAGGCATGATTTTCTATATGCTGTATTTGATAAGGTAAAGAACATGTGCCTCGACTTTGTAGCTTTTCTTGTGAGGCAGGTGCAAATTTTAAGCTGATATAGGAAGATGATATCAGATTAGTACATTGAGGCATTTGACGTTTCGGTTGTTTTGTTTTAGATCTTATCAATGTGCTTGAGCTCTCGGGAAACAGGCATTGTAGAATTGTGTAAGCATGATCGGAGATCCTCTTTCCCAAGTGTTTAATCTCTTCAATTATGATCAAAAGGCAAGACAAATGTTAGCTAGGCTTATGATGTTGGTGCTGCCCCTGAGCATTGTTGACAATTTTTTGCTTTTATTTTACTTTGTACCGAATATTTAGCCGATGATCACTTTCATATGCTTACATTATTAGGATTATTTGGGGGAAAACAATGTATGCATCACATGTATAGCTTTTTGGGGATAGTCGTGATGTTTTCTGATTGATGCTATGTGCAACTTAGCTTCTTCTCTCACTTGTAGGAGTCCCCTTTCTCTAATTTTGTCAAGAACCTCTCTCCGATAAATCCAGTCAAGGCTGCGCATGTTCCACAAGTTTTCCCTGCACTTAATTCTTCTCCTCTTGTATTTACTTCACCACATGTAAACTTACGGCGCGAGGCCAATTTCTTGAACAGGTGAGACTTTTGAATTATCTCGGTTGCTTAGTTAGCAAATTCCAGAACAACATTGATATATAGTTGACTGCAAATTCCTTGGTACTTACAGGATTCAACCTGTCCAGCCGTCCATTGAAGAGTTATCGCGTCATAAAAATCAGTGTAAGGACAAAATTGAAGAGGCTTCCAAGTTGCCCAATGAACATGTCGCCCAAGCAAGAGATGAAGCTGTTACTCATGATAAAGGCAACTTTAGTTCCAGAGACTCTTCACAAGCTCAGCGATGTAGTTCTTCTGGGTGCATAGATGAATTCTTGGCTGATCCTATTGAGATTGATTGCGCCAATTCTGCTCATTTAGTGGGCCACTCCAGGAAAGAAATGGAAAACTGTTCGCTGAGTAATGTCACTTACTCGGTGGATGACCTCTCGAAGTTTGGCCTAGAAACTAATGTGGACAATGAATATGGGGCAGGGAATTTACCTCAAGGTTTTTATGATGAAAGACAGGAGGAGCTTCAGGAAAGGCTAACGTGTAATCAACAACCAACTGAAGTGGAAGATGAGCGTAATGCGGGGGACATATCAACTATCGAATGCATAAAAACTGTGCTTGACTTGTCCGTTGAAAATATATCTAAGAAGCAACAGTCCGTAGATTCAGTTGCTGAGGTAGTAAGAGAGTTCTTCTCATTAACTATATTATTAGATTTGATTAGCAATTGTTTTAGGCAACTTTTTTCCTTTAATT
This sequence comes from Eucalyptus guilfoylei, assembly GCA_016097605.1. Lineage (NCBI taxonomy): Eukaryota > Viridiplantae > Streptophyta > Magnoliopsida > Myrtales > Myrtaceae > Eucalyptus > Eucalyptus guilfoylei. Next base: position 29,884,984 of record CM027862.1, read on the forward strand.
TACGAATTATACTATGCAGCTGGCAGGGTGCAGCCATCACTGTGGATCTCATGGCCTGCAATCGCTCCTTGACTCCTGTCCAATGGTTGACTCATGTAAAGATGGAGTGGATTCACAGGCAACCTTAAGTGAACATGCTGATTTACATCATCCTGAGGTTTGTCTCAATGGCTTTCTGTGCAGTCATCTTTTCAACGTTTTTTTGAAAATTTAAAAAGGCCAGCTCCACATCTCTTTGTAGCTATTCATTAGAGTTCAATATCTTTATGTGGGGAGGCTTAGTCCTTTTAATAGAATGGGGCCATTTATCCTATTTTCTGTGCCATTATAGTAATGCTTCCCTTTTCCACTATTACATTAGTAAAAGACTTTCGTGTTCAATGTAATATCATGTTAAGTATTAAATACTCCATGTAAAAGTACTTGTAATGGGATATGTTTAGATGGCAAAGAACTGATACATGTATGGAGATAGTTGGTTATTTGGTTAATCTTTGAGCCTACGATGGTGCAATTACTGGGGATGGGGGCCGGGGGGTGGGGGTGGGTGTTGCTGAATGTGTTTAGAAGATATTCTGATGGGTGAACCCAGAGCCATAAATTTAAGATACGTTAAAAATTAAAATGTGGAGATAGATTTTAGATGCATTCGGAAGGCACTGCCACCGCTTATAGTAAAGTAACTGAACTTTCAATGGGAAAGGGTCCTCAATCCTATGGCTTTAAGCAATAGAGGTCATCATTGTCTTTGGGCTGTGATTAGCCTCTGAGGTCCTTGTCATTTGCTGACATTTTTGGATTCCGCACTGAGAAGTAGTTTTGGCTTAAGATTTTAAGTTAGTGACATTTGTGTGAGGATTATCTAGTATAGGTGATGATTTGGAGTAGAAGTTTCTGCCGAAGTGAAGTTCCAGTTTTGGTGGCTGCTCTGTTCGATTTTTACCCACAGCCATTCTGGCGGTGGTCTAATTATCTTTGGCATGATTTCCTTCTAGTGAGTTTAACAATAACAAAATTAGCATGTTACTTAGTACTATATGTATCTTTTTAGATGCTTGTCCATCCTCTCTGAAATTGACTACTATTTGTTTGACGTAATGGTTGGGTCTTTCCTAAAGTTTCATTGTCTATGAGAGAAAGGATTGGCTTGTTTTTGCTGATTTATCGAACGTATCTTAAACAAAATGATGTTGTAAATGCATTTATTCAAGTGATTGTGTTAAATATGACGAGATCTCTTCTCGATGTTCTCTTTTGAGAACAATGTAGTAACCAAATAAGAACTCCTTTTCTAGTTAATCTTATAGTAGTTTCTTCATGACTTGTGCAAGAGGTCTATTTATAGATCAAAAAGTCAGGAGTTCCTGTTTTAGTTCTACATGGAGGTCAACATTGTGCAGGATGCTTGGATCGGTTCCAAGATCAGGCTTATATATCTATCTTCATAACATCCTGATATTATTCCATAACAAGGAATTAAATCATAGAAAAGTCAGCAGAAACAAATATAAAAAGTTTGGGGTCGGAAAGGTAATTTGGGCCAGGTCAAGCAAGTCCCATGAGGAAGCCACTTGCTGAAGCCCTCAAATGCAACTTCTATTCTCCTTTGGGCCCATCTCAGCGCCACTGGCCTATATCGAAACCAAGCCAAGCCTATGGTCAGGTTTAGCTGTAAATGATGATTGGACTTTGTTGTAAATTAAATCCACATCTCTCCATTTTATTCTTAGTCATCAGCTTCACTAATGGATAGTCGAAAACTCAAGTTTCTAATGCCATCTAAATCTTGTAACTTCAGGAGTAAGTTGCACAAAGTCGACTAGAATTTTGACAAGGAAAGGTATAGACTTTGATAGGGAGGCATATGGAAGATCTCATTTAATCAAAATAAAGGAGTTGGTCCCATGTATTTAATTCTACATAGTTTACTCGAGGTTTCATCAGCATATTGTCTGCGAGGTTGATCCTTTACTTTTTATGTTTATATGGAGCATATTGCTGGTTGCTTGGTGTCATGAAGTTGTTGTCTTGCTATTATGGCATGGTCAATTTCCAATATGGAATTTTGTTTCTTAGGGAAATGCCAAGTTTGTTTTCTGTGATACGGTGTAGTCAGGGGTCTAGTGCAAGCAGAAAGATTAATAGGGTTCTTCATTTTCTCCTCCTCCTCCTTGTTGTTGTTGTTATGCCATGTCAATAACCATTCTGTTTGCTGCAGAATATTCAACATCAGCGAGGCTTGCTTAGACGCTGTCTTCAATTTGATGATGCACACCCAAATAGTTTTTCAAGATCATTAAGTTTACCAGCACGTAATTTGGACACTTCAAGATCATTGGCTACTGCTTCAGAAATGGAAGATCTGGATTTATCTAGGCCTAATTCCAATATAATTTCCAGCAAGAGACCAGTCCGTGAGCCATACAAACCTGTGACAAGCATCCTGGCCAATCGCCAGTGTGGAAGCTCTCCCATTATAGCATCCAAGCCATCGGGTATTGGCTTGCATTTAAATAGCATTGTTGGTACCAGAACAGTAAGTTGCAGAGCAGCCAAAAACATTAAACCAGAGGAAGGCCACCAGGATGTTGAGGAGATACAGTTGGCCTCCACTGAAACCTGCCATATGCTGGGTAAATCAAGCCAAAGTGCAATTTCATCAGACACTCTCGAGACAGTTCCATCAGGGGCTTTAGATGAAAGGAATGAGAAGAAGGTTTCGGAAACTGCAACATCTGCAGTTTCTGATTCTCTTCCTGAGATTGAGGGCCAGAATTTGTTGAAACCGCATGAGCATTATGATACTCCACGTGAAAAGAGGAAGCTTGATTTAGCAGTTGTTGACGGATCTGAGGAGTTTATCCAACTGAGTCCCAAAAAGAAGAGGCTAGTTTACTATCCTTTTCTCAGATATTGATTTCTCACTCTGTTCTATAGGTGGTCTAAGCACTCTGCTAACTCTCACTGTGGTTCACTAGGAACAAGACAATGGCCACCTTCAGCAGCGATGGTTGCAAACGTTGCAATTGTAAGAAGAGTAAATGCTTGAAACTGTAAGTTATTAACTTGTACTTTGTGTTTCCCCTCCCATGTTCTGCAGTGGTGCAACTTATGTTTTTTGCCTCTTAACAGTTACTGTGACTGTTTTGCCGCTGGAATGTATTGTGTCGAACCTTGTTCTTGCCAAGGATGCCTTAATAGACCTCAATATGAACACACAGTTCTTGAGACACGCCAACAAATTGAATCTCGCAATCCGCTGGCATTTGCTCCAAAGATTATAGAAAGTAGCGCGGAGTTTTCAGCAAATAATAGGGTACACTTCATTTTAGATTTAGTCCAACTTATGTTGCTGCAACTAATAATCTTCTTCACTATCCACAGGAAGATGGAGTTTCGTCAACACCAGCATCAGCACGGCATAAAAGAGGATGCAATTGCAAAAAGTCAATGTGTCTAAAGAAATACTGTGAATGCTATCAGGTTTTATTTCTTACAATACTGACACTCATGGATGCTTGTTATCCGTGTAATTAACTTGTATGTCTGCCTTTTTAATAGGCTAATGTTGGATGCTCAGATAATTGCCGATGTGAAGGATGCAAAAATGTTTATGGAACGAAGGAGGGTAAGCATTTATTGTGAGCATTTCTTTTTCTTTTTTGAAATGATTGGCATGGTAACTTGTGATAGCTAAGTTTCCTTTTGTCAGAATAAGGAAAGAAGAGGGCAGGATGTACTTCGAAGTTTTCTTTTCTATTTACTAGGATCTAAGAGGCGACCCTTTGTCCATGGTTTCTTCTTTTAAAGTTACTATGGTTTTTGTCAGATTATTGTGTAACCAGAGAAGTAACAGGCAGCAGAGTTAGTGAGAGACGCTTGGAAGGCATAAATGATGAGAAGCTGCAAAGAGTGGCATCTGAGAAGGATCACTTGCGGACCCATACATACGAGCCTGTCGAGCTAATTCCACAGACACCATCATTACAGTTTTCAGAGTAAGACTCGCAATCGCTTGAAATCTGACTTCATTCTATGAAGAACTGAAGGATTAAATTGAGTTTTCTCGAGCTGATGAGTCACGATTTTTATTTTTCCATCTCCAGCCATGGAAAGGGTCCTCTGAGATCCCAACTTTCTACAAGAAACATCCTGTCACCTAATTCAGATCAGAAGATCTTATCATCATCTGCAAAATCCGGAAGACCTTCGGGAAGTGTAGATAATGGAGACATACTGCAGGGAGGACAAAAAGACACTTTGGAATCAGGTTCTTTCAATCAGGTTGCAGATAACAATGATGCAGAAAATGAGACGGTGGATGAATTCTCCCCTCGACGTGATTCATTGTTGAACTTATGCCGCCTTACTCCTATATCGAGCCCCCGCTTGAAGGCTGGCTTGTCTTCAGAGTCATCTAAAGCAATGGATAACATCTGTACTTCAATAATTCCGGCATTTCCTGTAAGTAATCACCTTGCAGGCAACTCCCGTCGTTGGCATTGTTCTCCAGTTACCCCAGCGACTCAATTAGTTGGTGCCAAATCTTGCGAGGACCCTATGTCGGATGTTGGACTTTCTGCCATTCTGGGAGATGATACGCCTGAAGTATTGAAGGACAACCCGACCGCTGCAAAATCAGTGAAAGTTAGCTCCCCTAGTCGCAAGCGTGTTTCTCCTCCTCACAATCATCTGCACGGACTTAATACAAGTTCTTCAATGGCCTTGAAGAGTGGCCGCAAGTTTATACTGAAGGCCGTTCCAGCTTTCCCTCCTCTCACCCCTTGTATTGGTCCTAAAGGTAGTAGCGGTGAAAACAGTTGCGATTATCAAGATGATAGTGCACCAAGTGATAAAACAGACTGGAGATAAGGAGTTAAGGTGAGCAGTCTCTCCTCTGTTCAAATTTTTTTTTTTTTTTTTCCTTTGTTGGTGTTGGTGGTTGGCATTGAGCAGTAAGCTGTATCCTTGATGCATCTTTTTATCATTAGTTTGAGCAATCAGTCTACTTCCTGGGTTTGATGACAGTTAGATTTGGCGGACGTGGTCGCAAATTGTGCCTTCTCAAGTGAGATATATGGGTCAAACTGAACATCAATCAGGTTTGGGCCCCAAAATACCTCCAACATCATATGTTCTCCCCTTCCCCCCACCCCAACCCACAAACACAGTGCAACTGCTGATCTGATGCTAACAACATATTTGTTGTTGGAATAGGTACCTGCAGTTGTGACGTCTTCGGAGTATTTCCTTATGGAAAGAAGACATTGATAAGTGCTATTGAGTTTTCATAGGATCTGCCCTGTTCTCTTTTCGTCTTAACTAACTGCCTAGTTGGGACACCGCTCCTTTGTTCACTTAATTGGTTTCACCCCCTCAAGAGAAGGGGTTAAAATTTGTTGTATGTTCTGCTCCACCAGAAAAGGCGAAAAAAAGGTAGTAATGAGAGTTTTAGTTTTTCCTTTTTAGGTTACCAAGGACGACTGCAACTTTTGCTGTTCATATGTACAGCTACGTCCCTTTAATCTGAATGCATATGGTCTTTTCTTTAGGTATAATTAGGTTATTTTCCAGCATTTGCAATTGCCTTTTTGCGAATTCGCGAAGTTCTGTTATCGCCTCGCCAGACGTCAATGAAGTCGCTTAGGCTTTGATTTGATGGCTTTACCTGTGGCATTACGGCGGCTCGTATGGCCCGATAGTTGCATGGGCTCGGCCCGTTTATTGACTTGATGATTGGTCTTGGGTATGCCCTAAATTGGGCCTATTATCCGTCCTCAGGGTGTGCATAGAAATCTCTTTGAAGGTCCACAATCGTACCCATTACTTTTGGGCCTTATTGTGGCATTAAAAGGCCAGGAGTTGCCCACGGTCATGGCCTAATTAAGGCCCTATCATGTACTGGGCGTTTTTGGGCCCTACTGGTCCCAATTTAGGCCCCATGCCAATTTCTTTCGGCCCTTAAATGAAGCTACAGGTCCATAGGCTGCATTTTTTGTGGTAACTGGACTGAGAAGACCCAAAAGTGGGATTTAATTGGCGAAGGGCCAAGTCAGACACATTTAAGGCCCACGGGCCTGATATTTTGGACCTTGATTGGTCTCTCGAATCCCAAAGATTGCCTGAGCTGAAGGCCTATGGGCCAGAAAAGTTGGGCCCATCTTTGGTGGGCCTTCAAGGACAGGATAGTTGGGCCTTGGACCACGAAGTCAATTTTGGCCATCACCAAAAGGGCCTTGGGTCCTGGTCTAGTCAAAAAGGCCCATGGGCGGGCTATTTTGGGCCCCAATTGGACTAAAGAAATTCAATAGTAGAGAAAATTGTCCAAAAGGGCTTAAACTAATTATATTTTTGTTAAATCAGTTCTAAATCTTTTAACAATTGGTCAATTTATCTCAGAAATGCTTACGTCGATGCCCAATTAGCCCCATTAGCACTGCCCGGCCTATGTGGCTGGACTGACATTGACATGGATGGTGGAAATCATTACGGCGGCTTTTTATTTTTAAATGTTCTGTTTACTTGTGTTTTAGCAGAAAGTCTTGTGTGTCCTTGCCCCTCTCCGCTCTTTGTATGTGGCTCTGCCCTTCTTGCGCCAATCAAAAGGAACGAAAGCCTTAATTTCAAAACTTAGAAAATCGTAGCTCCAAATTGATCGATCACGCTCAAGATTCATTAATTTTGTCAAAGATTTGTGGGGATTCTCATGAGCAACTCATGAGGGACCTCCACGGCACTCGCGAGGGGAGGGGATCTCGTGTGACGCTCAACAATGGCCGTTCGATACTCGAAGACGCTCAAGAGGAAATGGGGGGTTTTTGTAAGTAGGTCGCAATGGAACTTGATGATGATAAATTGGCATAGCAAGAGGAGGACAAGCCATGATTGCGTGGTTTGTTGAGACTTGATTCAACGCAAAGACCCGATTCACCCATACCCAATCGTGACTCGATCCGGCCTTGAGATTTTGCACCAAACATGACATTAAGGTATGATTTCTTTTGGACTCTGCCATTTGTAATGCAGTTTGTTTCAGCTCTTGTATATGCAAAGTAGAGCTTGATATTGATAGTTTTATTTGTGCGAAAATCAATTACGAATTAGGCCACTTTGATATATTGAGTTTATGATATTCCATATTGTTATACTTTGCATTCATATAGAATTATTGTCCACGTAATATTCAACTGGTTCAATAAAATGTCTAAGTGACGTTAGGATGTATGTTTGTGAAAGAGTGAGTTCTATAGTAATATCATTTGATGTTAGCCATCCAAGAGCTATTGGAACATCAATTTAAATAGAACTTATTGAAACAATATGTATAGGTCACCAAGAATATGAATGATCAATCAAGTTGTTGTTTATGGATTTGTTTTTTTAATACATTGTCATTACCCTTTTGCTTCTATGATATGTATTGCCATCAACTTGAGTGTCAATAGATACATGCAGTTTAAGTCAACCTGGTTTCGGATTATTAAAGGCTAATCTACTTATCTATGTTACCTTCTTTTTTTTTTTTATCTCATAGCTTTAAATTTTTACTGTAACTACTTCAAATTGTTTGCATGCTGAAGGATTAAATTGCTTTTATTGCTTTATTTACATGTATTGCTGGGGATACGATCTCAAGAAGTGTGCGGAATGTTCTAGTTTGGTAAGTAGAAGAATCGATGTAAGAATAAAGGAAGCATACTTTATTGGATAGCATCTTCATCTTGACTTTCAATAGTGGCAAGTTTTGCAGAGTTGTTTGTTTCAAAATTGAATTGAATTTTCACATACTATTAATTAATTTTGCATGTATCCGTTCATCTATTTACCATGTTTGTATATTGTCTTGATTATTGAAAGTGTCCCTTATGCTATCCTTACTTTTTCACTTGCAGATGGCACAATCAATGACGTCGGTCCCTTCAACTGACAAAAATAAATTTGTTATTTGCTATTGTGGCCTCAAATCTCCTTTATGAATAGCTAGGATGAAGGAAAGTAAGGGAAGTGATACCACGGTTGCGCAAGATATAATCACAACAATAGAGAGGAAAATCGGTTTATATATATATATATATATATATATATATATATATATATATATATATATATATAAAAGTGTGTTCTCGTTATATATATAAAGTGTGTTCAAAAGTTTTCACCGGAGCAATGTAGAACGAGAACCAATGTCAACCCCTAATAAGAATGATGGTTGTTCGATATAGGCTCAAGTGAAATCTCTCAAGGCACAATTGAAGCACGTGAAACAAGAATTGACAAAGTTGATGAAAGAAAATTTCAGATTGAAAATAATGTTGATTGTGTTATTGATGTTTATAGTAATAACACACTCCATTAGTTTGTTATAGAGTATGTTATTTCAAACATATTTTGTATTTGTCGATATGATTTGTATATGTGTGTGCACTCCAATTGTGGGATGAATGAAATGAAGGTCGTTTTTAGTTTGAAAAGCACAAGCAATGTTCTTTATGATGTTTAGCAATGATATTTGTCAAAGTCAAGGTTCTTTATAATATTTGTGATTTTTAATAGTCTTAATAAAAGTAGTCATACTTTTACAGCACTCTTTGTCGGCACTTGTCATGGGTCTCATGGGTATTAGTTTTTGTTTGTTCACTTTGTCGATATCTCAATAGTTAAACAATGATCAATACACATATAAAATTGAACTACAACTGTCCCAGTAAAACCTGCTTGAACGTAAACATTTATTTTACTTGTACAATATGCAACAACTAGTAATAGTAACGACTAATCAACCCCAAATTATCAAAATAAACAAGCATATTTTATTGTAGTAAAAAGGGATTGCAAGCATGTTATTTTACTAATCCCCCATCGTTGACAAACAAAAAACCATTCACAAGACTATTTCATTACACCCATCAGCGACTACTAAAAAAGAGAGCAACAACCCCACTTCAGTGAACCATTTATGAATACAAAATAGACACGTCATTTCTTTGAATTCAACCCCCTAGAATGGCTATCATCCTATATTCATGAAGTCAATGCTCCCTCTAACTGGCGCTTTGAAAATATTCTTAATCTTGTTATTTCTTGTAGGTTAGATTTTCCCTCTCAATATTTTTCTTCTTTCTAGATCCCCTTACTACTTTAAATAGAACTTCAACTGGAGTTTCTTGTGATGTTAATTCAGCCCATGCATGTGTATGAACTCTCCATCTCTTATTTTCTTTGGCACCGGTGCTCTTAACCTAATGTTATTGGTTTTAATTAGTTCACAAATTTTGCTAGTAAAAATGCAAATCTAACAAAATGAAAGTACTGACCAAAAGTTCTTGCCCAAAAAACGGTGTTTATGATGCTAGTGACCTAACCTTTTTGGTGGGACATATCAAACTGTTGTGTCCTCTCTTTTTTCAACTTTGACAAGTTATTTTCATTCATATCCTCGACATTCTAATACTATTTTCAACCTCATCTTGCTCTTTTCTTCTTTGATGTTTGTGTCTACTAGGCTTCTTCTTTGTTGAAAGTGTTTCAGGTGCCTCTCTATTAGTCTTTTTCCAAAATTTTCTTCTCGAATTGGTTGCATTATGTTTTGATATGTAGCTAAGAATTTGGTATTCTTATAATATTCGTTCAAATAGTTATATACATCCTCTTGCCCATGATTTATAGTAGAAATGGCATGAGGACAAGAGATGCCAATAAGTTGTCATCTTTATCTATCACCTCATGGCTTGTATCACCATTCCATATCATTTGGCAGTAAGTTGCATCAAATCTATTTTCTTCCATCTTTCTTACAATTGTTGGACCACAGTCTTTTCTTTGCTTAGCACATGCATTCCTTTGTGTATGTAATCTTGTCATTATCATTATCTTATTTCCTCCAACATACTATAAATAAACTTATACCTATCATTTATTATTCTTCCATTAAAAGTCTTGCATAAGTTATTGTCAATTATATTACATTTATTATCAATAGTAAAGAAAATCTTACACCAGTGTTTTGGCTCTGTTTGAAATAAGTCGTGAAATGTGGCGGAATTGATTTTCTTTAATTCTTGAGAGTGTTTATCACAATCCATCATGGTACTGCTCTTAGCACACTTCTAAAATAATTTTTGCATTCGTATCCCTTAATATTTCTTGCCCCCAATTGGCATAGATATGTCTAGCACACATCTTACGCTTAACTATGGGTAATAAAGCAACCGCGGCTTGTATAAGGCCATACAAAAGGTTATTTCAAATGTAAAGCATACACTAAATGTATAATCATCTAAGATGAATAACAACAAAAAAGAAATAAAGAACTTATCTTTTACTTGTAACTGACAATGACCCAACCTTGTCCATTTGTGTTTATAATTTTGAGGTCCCTCATTAAATTTGTTAAGAACTAAGTCTAGGTATCTGTATTTTCGGCTCTAATAGTGCATAAGATCTCCCATTCACAAATTTCTTACAAGAAGTAACCATCTAGTCATAACTTTTCTACATTCATCAAGAAAGCCTTTCTTACATGCAGCAAAACAAATGTACACTCTCTAAAATAATGCCTTATATTGCATATCAAGTTTTTCAACTTTCACTATAATAATACTCCTAAAATTTCTTCCTAAACTCTTCTACATAATCTCACAGTTTTGCGTATTCCTTTCGATAGTTTCCTATCAAAACTTTATAGGCAAGCAATTTAGCCTTCATACATTGATTCATACTTACATTTAAGCCCAATTGCTCATTGATAAGATCTTTCAAAGTAAGAGTTTTAATTATTGGCATTGCTCTAATTGTAACAAGATAGTGATTCACCAATCAAGAATTGATCATTCTCTTATTTTTGAAGCTAATTGAGCATGTATGTTCTTTGTAGTACGTCTTTATGTAGAATGATCCAGTTCTAATATCATATAATGGATAATTTTCATCAACACATTTCACCTTGATTTATCTCTTTTCATTCTTGATAAATTTTATCTCTCTATGCTCGACCATAGAATACTTTTTGAGATCATCTTTGAATTGTCTTCTATCATCAAATCTTATACACGTAGTGAACACAAGCACTACACAATTAGGATCATACATTGGAAATCTGCTTCTAATTCTTGTAACATCTTTTTTGCCTGCATCAAATCCCAAACTCTCATCTGCATTAGATTCATAGTATTCTATTTGGTAATCAGTTTCAACAATAGCCATATCAAATTGTTGGGGGTTAGATGATTCAGTTATAAATTGTGGTGGTATAAATCCCACAAATGATTTTCCTACAATTTGAGCCTTTATGACCCTCTTGTGGAATTCTCTAATATTCTTCCTTCCTTTTATAAGGTCTATATCATCATTATCATCATCATTAGTCAAATATCATACATCGATGAGGACGTCTGTCTTCATCTTTTGAATCGATTTTTACATCATCATCAATTATTATCTCATTATCTAAACCAATGTCCTCACCTTGACTAACACCCTTACTAGCACCCTCACTAGTGATGTCACCCTGATTAACACCATCACCAATCATAGCATCCTAATTAACACCCTTACTAGTACATTGACTATCACATTGATTAGCTCTCTCACCTATCTCATTATTAATATATTCTCCATATACCTTAACCAACCTATAATGCAAATAATGGAAAACTAGGTTTATAACAGTGCTATCATTCCACACACACACACACACACACACAGATATATATATATATATATATATATATATATATATATATATATATATGTATGTATATATACTTCTAGAGATTTCCGAGGAAATTTAAAATAAAGCTTTTCAAATTTTCCATTTACCCCATTCTTGAGGTCTCTAATGAAAAACATACATATATATATATATATATATATATATATGTATGTATGTATATATACTTCTAGAGATTTCCGAGGAAATTTAAAATAAAGCTTTTCAAATTTTCCATTTACCCCATTCTTGAGGTCTCTAATGAATTTTTCATAGCTAATTGATTTGATAGTAATATGTACTAGGTTGATTTGGCCTCCAACATATCCCAACATTGGGTGACGGACTAATTTTCCACCGTGGAAAAGGCAAACTAATGCCGTCTTCTTGCTCATCTCGACCTTATATAAAAAGGCATATATTACAAGCAAACACATAACATAAGGACAACATAATAATACATGTGGAAAAAAAAAGCATCAAGTGCCTAACAACCAATCAACATTGAACGCCGAACATCTTTTCAAGTCCAATTGCTCTTTGATAATATCCTTCAAAGCAAGAGTTTTAATTGTCAACTCTAGTACTATATTCAAGGTGCCGTGTATATTAAAGAAACAAAAAAAAAAAAAATACTGAAATTCGACTAACATTACTTCCATTGTGGTGCTTGTAAGAATGTGCTACCAATGAAGAAAGACAAATGCTACAAAAAGTGACGCAAGTTCAAATGCAAGGAAAAAAAATTGATACTAGCTCACTATTATATTCATTGGAAGAACCTCATTTTCTTTAATTTTTATTTATCTATGTAGGCAACATCTCTTATTTGCCGACAATTATTAAACATATGATTCTCTATTGACACAAGTTCAAATGGTTGTGCAAAATATTCAAGAGAGCGCAATTAGCACAGCCACTAATTGAACAAGAAATGTCAACTATGGCAGAATCCATCTCGGTTGTGAAGGTATAAAGGAACGTGTACATGGAAAATACAGTCATAATTTATTGAGGACGATTAAGCTAAGTGCCAAAAATACTTAGTTAGGGACTACGAAAACGTACCTTTTTTCGTGTTTACAAATCGCCGACAACATGAGCGAATTGAGACCACAAAATGTCACGCTTGCTATGGATTTTGGAGGTCAAATTGTGTCTCAAATCGGTTGTGAATTGGATCTTCACGTCAAATTGAGTCTCGATAACTGCACAACTATGGCTCGTCCTCCTATTGATTTGCATCGCCGTGCGTCATGGAGGTCCCTCACAAGCTGCTCACGAGAATCCCCACAAATTCCCTTGCAAAGTTGATGAATCTTTAGTGTGATCGATTGATTTGGGGCTATGATTTTCTAAGTTTTAAAATTAGGGCTTTCGTTTTATTTATTTATTTGGGGCACAAAGGGCAAAGACACACATAAAGAGCAAAGAGGAGCAAGGATACATAAGGGCTAGGGCTATATGCTAAAATGCAAGTAACCAAAACGTTTAAAAAAAATGTTGTTTTTATTTCTGACTTCCATGTCAGCGTCGGTCTGGCCACGTAGGCTGGCCGGTGCTGATTAGATATCCATCATAAGCATTTTTTTAGGATAAATTGGTCAGTTTGACTCAATTGACATACTGTCAAAATGTTTATGATTAAATTGACAAAATTGAAAAGTTTAAGACTGAATTGCAAAAGTGCAATATGTTTAGAACTTTTTGGACAATTTTCTCCTCAATAGTGGGGTTTAATAGGCCAAGGCTAAGTTGAGACTTATAGATATTTTGAGTGTTGATTGGACCAACGAATCCCATTAATGGGGCCCATACTCTGTACTCCAATGAGCTGAAGGGCCATTATTGAGGCCCATGGCCCATGTGCCCTATGCTCAGTGGGCCACATGGACAAGAAATTTGATGGGCCAGCAAATTCAAATTGGGCCTTTAGGGATCAAGGCCCATTTAATTAAAGGTAATGGGCTTAATATTTTGGAACTAATTGGGATGAAATCCAAAAGCAAGGTTTGATAGGCCTAGACCCAAGTTGGCGACCCATTTAACGACTATTGGGCTTGATTGGGTCCACGAATCCAAGACAGTGACCCATCCAAAGTCTGTGCCTTGGCTGTTGGGCCGAAAGTCAATTTAGACCCATCATTAGTGGGCCCATGGATCTAGCCCATTTGATGAACAGCCTCATGAGCTTGATATTTAGGACCCTATTTTGGTTGAGGAAACCCAAGTGGGGGCAGTAATTGGCCAAGGCCCAAGTGTTGGCCATGGGCCCCATATTTCGAACTTGTTTGGCTCACGAACATCGAAGCGGCTTGTCTATAATGTGCGCCTTGGACTGAGGGCCCATTATCGAGGCCCATGGATAGGGTAAATGGGCCCATCCTTAGTTGGGCCCACGAAGTAAAATTGGGCCCTCGCCAGCGTGCCCTCATGGGTCAAGGGCGATTCGATTTCCATTTAGTAAGGCCAGTCATTTGTTGCCTTAATTGGGCTCACAAATTATAAATGGTCGATCCGATCAGGCCCCCTTGGGTTGAAGGTATGTGTCGAGGCCCATTGGCCGGATATAGGGCTTTTATTGGCTGAAAATGATCAAGTCCCAACTAAGGCCCAACCTTTTAAGGCGAGGCAATGGCACTATTCGATTAATTATAAGGTGCGCATTCCGGAGAGCAAAGCGTACAATACCCATGTTGAGCGAAATAGCAAAACGCAGAGACATGGTCCTCATAAAAAACCAAACAACGAACGAAACTCTATTTTGCTCCAAAGCGTCACCATCGCCATCAGCATCATCAGCAGGAAGGGGATGAAGGGGCTGACCCAAAGCAGCTTCATCTAATTCAGCCTCATGCCTGGAAAAGCAATAGAATGTCTCTTGCTAGTGTTCTTTTCTCAAACAAATGAAATTCATTTCGATCCCCAAGGACAAGCTCTGAAAGAGATTCTAACAAGGCAAAACTACCCCACACCGCTTCATATTATTCAGTTTCCTTCCACCTCTTAAGTTTTTAGATTGGATTTCTAACACTGACAACCTAGTGGGGGTATCCTCAGTTTCAAGCTATAAGTTGACTGGACAACAAAAAGCTAATAATTTTTTTTTTTTAAACTTAAGATGAAGGTATTAAGTAATGGACCTGCAAATGAATTATTACCTCGCTTGCTCCGCCGTACTTCAGATGGCGCAAGGGCAGGTGATTCCACAAAATGAAGGTTTTATATCCCTGTAAGAAGAAAACCAAAATTTGAGAAACTGGGGTGCAAGAAGACTGACCATTCCGCCAGATCTACGAAGGAAAAAGAATCCGACACGAGAAAACAATGTAAGTTACCACGCAAGTTTTCTAGTGAGGTACACGAAGAGCTTCTCGAAGTAGCAGTTGCTCTTAGATGAGGGTTCGTGATACTAGAGATTCTATTTCAGGTGAAACATGACCTGCTTTGCTTTCACCTGCCGGTTTTCCGCGTCGACTTTGTCGCCACTCGAAACAGTATGAATGTTTTCCACGCACACCCTTCATCAAAGCAACAGAAAAACAAGTGACCAGATTAGCAGCACAATAAAGGCAAGAATTAAGAGAGGCAATAAACTTTAGCTTCCGCAGCGTACCTGCAGAGATCCCAATGCCATGTTCGATTTAATCTTGAATGTCCGATGGTGCAGCGACATCAAACATGATAACGGTGCGCTCCTCCGTGTACACTGCACAGGAAAAGAAACATATTTGCTTCTGCTTGCTGCGACGAAGAAATGAAATCACATGATTAACTACATAAATTGGAAGCAGAGAAAATGCCAGACGAGATCTTCATGCGTATAAAGCAATTCAGTGATATGACCAGCAAAGTGACCGACTGTGAGGCAACATAAGTCACCTAAATCGGAATGAATACAGAATGAGGTTCTCAATGCACAAGGAGAAAGAGCAGGAGTGAAAGAATTAATCAATGTTGAATAACGTGCTAACTAATACACAAACAGAATATAATTTTATATTTTGTAGTGATCATACCGAGTGTCCAAGTTCGCCCTTTAAAAAAAGGAAAGCAACAAAAACTTTTCGAAAAAGGTGCCGGATGCCTCAAACTCATCTATAGTTGAAGACAAAAAGAAAAAGAAAACTTTCTCAACAGGAATGCGTCAACAAAATTGCCCTTCCATATAGATCGTTGTGGCATAATCTCTGTCATTCCTCCCTAACTCCTCTTCCTATTTATTGATCTTGATTAGTTCTAGAAAATCAGACAGTTCCTCGGCCTAGCATGGCTGGAGAGTGAGTTCTTAAAAACTCCCATTTTCTCGTTGGAGTTCTTAGGAGCTTCCTGTTCATCCTCCACGTTGATTTTTCATTCTTCTATGAAATATTGGATTTTTTCCTTGTAAGTCGAGCTTGCATCCGTCGTCTGACCCAGTCCCTCCTCCTTGGGACCTAACAAAATTTGGCCAATTCCTTCTAGCCTTACTCAAATAGGGACTACAGGTGGAGTTGGGGGGGGGGGGAGGAGGAGCAATTAGTACATGCTGATGTCCGAACGTGCTTCACTTTCTATGGTTAGGAAACAACATCTGATGAGGCCAAAGAAAGTTTGATCAGACACTGACTCAGCCTCCGCAAAAGCAGGTTGATCATCTATTGAAAAAAAATGAAGCTTTAGCAGGATTTCCCCGCAACATCTAATGAAACAGCAGGAACTCAAACTACCTGCCCCTACCACTTCATTTTAACAGGACAGTCCACAGCTCTATTTAGCTGTATCGTTACTGAGCTCCAAACAAAGTCGACTGTATATATTCATAACAGAAAGTTTGCTGGCTAAAATTCCATTTCAAAATGCTGCTGGAATTATGTATGTACACGTGATAGATCGTGAAGCTCATATTTAGAAAAATGGAAACAGAACTTGTCCATTAAGTTATCCCCCGCAACAAACGTCTTCAACTTAGCTGGGGTATCCACCCTTCTATCTTTGATTGCTGATGTTGCTGGTTCCAGTCCACTCGGCTGCTGCTTCGGTTTGGTTATAGCCTAGTTTTGCTGGGTTGTATTTCTGCCCTCCCTTTTCGTTTGTTCCTGTCTTGCTTTCTGCCCTGGCTACGCTGTTCGTTAGCCTTCTTCTAGCTGCTTGTTTTCCTGTTTCTTGTATCTTTCTCTGCAGCTCGGGTTGGCACCCTTTCACTCGACCGGTACTTCTATGACCTTTTGAGTGCATGTTATGGTGCCGGCTCTTCTCTGCTGTACTTTGTATGGCTTCCTGGTTCTCTAGACTATTTATAATACTTACCTTTTACCAAAAAAAACTTGTCCATTAAGTTAGTTGGTGGTCGAGATTTCGCCATATTCAATTTACTGCTTGGCGAATCGCATTAATAAAGTCAACTATATACAATGATCATGTCCATTGTTTTGGTATGAACATCATATTGGTATAAATAGACCTGAAAATACACAAATGGAAATAATAAAGATCTCTCACATTGATTTTTAAGGAAACCGCAAATGCACGCACAGATATAACCTCCATTAATCAATCCATGATTATTATACGATCTAAATCTTGAGCAGTAAAGGAGCTCATTGCAGCATTTCAGAGCTACCTGCTTGACCATGATAAGAAATGTAAATGAGCCACGTAGCATCAATGACGAGGTAGATTAGCTGGCAATGGCTGAATAATTTGCAAGCTTTTTACAACATGTCGGGGCTGGAATTGAATCCTGAGAAAACTGAGTTGTATGCTTCAGGTGTCTCTCTTTGCACATTTGGAGAAAATGATTCAAAGAAGTGGGTTAAAGCTGTGTTCTCTTCCTGTGAAGAAGTACTTGGGGCTGCCTCTGATATCTGGAAGACTCTTTGAAAAAGATGGAGCCCTCGAAGATTATCTCTTACTGGTAGATTGCAGCTTGTTAGGCCTATCTTGTATAGAATTGTCTAATGTTGGTGTGGTGATTTTGTCTTGCCAAAGAAGGTGATTTAGGCTATTGAGAGTTGTTGTTGTAGCTCCATTTTGTGGTTCGGTTCAGATTTGAGAACTGAGTGGAAAGAGGATGGATTGGCTTTGAGACAGATATTATGAAAGTTAATATGGTTGCTACCTGTAGAAGCTGGATCCTTGTGCTTATGATAGATGACTGACATCCTCTGCTGCTTCTTACTATGTTTTGGAGGAAACTCGTGAAACTCAGAGCTAAATTAAAATCTCTTGTCCAGTATGTAGTAGGTGATGGGAAGAACAATTTACTCTGGTGAGATCCTTCGCATCCTACAGGGTCATTTACTAGAGAAATTTCCCATTAGAGTTGTGTGTGATTCAGGTCTTTCCTTGCAAGCCCAGTTTCTGAAGTTATGGAGAATGGTAATTGGAGCTGGCCTGCTGCAACATCAGATGATTTGCTCTTGATTCAAGATGCTTTTTGGGGCGTGGTGTAGATAGCGAATGGAGTAGCGTTTGAACTCATGCAAGAAAGGCTCCTTGGCACAAACTGATATGGTTTACACCTATCGGCCCTAAGCAGAGCATCATATGCTGGCTTGCTATCTTGAATAAGCTCTTGCACTAAAGATAGATTGGAGAAATGGGATGCTGCTGTCGATGACAAAGAGGTGCCCTTTTGTGGTCCTTGCCCTGAACCTAGGGACCAGTCACTCATGGACTGTACTGTTGCTAGAGATATTTGAAGCAAAGTTTGTACTGAAAATTAAGTTTCATCTAACTCCGCTAAGCTGGTAATTGGAGCTGCAGTGGTCCTGTAGAACTTGGAAGGGCAAATCAGGATGTGTTTGTTTCTTGTCATGAACACAATTTCTAACTTTTTGTTCCAGGGAATAAAAAAATAACAGAAATGCGTTTATTTACGTTTTTATACCTAGGATTTGTTTCTGTTCCAGGGAACAACTTTGGAATAGAAACAAGAAATAAGAAAAACTTGTTTCTTGTTCCCGGAACACTTTCGAGAAACAAATTTTCTCTCTCCTATTTTTTCTTTCTTTTTCTTTTCTTCTTCTTTTTTCTTTGACCGGTCGTCGGTGACCTCGCTGGAGTGTCGCCGACCCCCGAGCCTCACTGTGGGCTGACGAGCCTCGCTGTGGCTGGGTGAGGCCGCAGGCCCTCGCCGGCCATGGCCGAGGCTGGCGACCGGCCAAAAGGAATAAAAAAGAAAAAAGAAAATAAAAATATTTAAAAATTAAAAGAAACAAAAAAATTATACAAGTTTACCAAACGTGTTTCTATTACCAAATGCACCTTCAACTGCTAGTTTGAGATTTAAAGTTGATGGTGTGCTCCTATATGGTATATAGCACCACCTCCAGCTTGCGAGAAACAGGAGTTCATGATGATAGTTTTGTTGTTTTTAGTGCTATTTTTTTTTTCCGAAATTCACCAAAAGCAACTATATATCCATTACTTTCAAGCATAATTCTTGAAAAGAGCTTTTTGTCATGACCATCAAGCAATACCCATAATTCACATTGAATAGTAAGATTGCTTACTATTCTAGAATGCTCTTGCAAATCTCCTTTTAAGGTCTGTTTTATGCGTTTCTTGCTTCTGTACTTCCAATGTACAGAACTTCAGTCAAACTAGAAGGAGTAAAGCTCTGTAGTTTAAGTACATACGTCCCACGTCAAATTGGCAATTTCCTCCAACAAGAAGTGAGCTTTCCCTCAAGGCACAATAACTAATGGCAACATAATTGACCATTCACTCTTTTCTTTCTCCAAGTACATTATCACTCATAAAAGAAACACTCGCCAAGTAGTACTCTTGACATTCCTACCTTGTATAGCTCTTATTTCTTGGATGATTTGCTCAACGAAAGCCACACAGAACTAAATCTCTCTTCTTCACTCCAAAACAACCGCATAAATCGATAATCCTCTTCCGATAAGTATATGTTCGAGCCGACCTGTGGGGGCCGATACTGCTCCATCGATCACGGGTTCCGGACGCTCAACAGCTTCACGTCGTCCAGAACAGGGCCACAGAGAGAAGAGAAGTCGTCGCTCCTCATGGTGTAAAACGTGCTGTAGAACATGATCCGAGTCCTAACGGACACGGCCTTGAACCGCAGCACGGCGCGCTTGTACCCTCCCTTGCCCTTCGACTCGTACGGGACCTTGACGGTGTCCTTGCCCGCGAACGCCTCGACGACCATGGACCCCTCGCAGGAGTTGCTCGCGTCCCCGACGGCGAACGAGAGCACGTACGTCTTCCCGGGGATGGTCCGGGCCACCTGCGCGATGGCGCTCTCCTTCCCCGCCACCAGCTCCACGGCCCTCTTGCCTTCGGGGACCGAGAAGTGGCCCGAGTCGATGTACTTGACCGCCTTCAGCGACTCGACCATCCAGCCCGGCAAGGGGGAGTGGTCGTCCTCGATGTTGGGAGGGATCAGGACGCCCCACGACGTGTTCGGGAAGACGTAGGGGCCTTCCTCGAAGTCCCCATTCTTCAGCAAGTTCCCTGCACGGTTCATTCATTCACAACACACAGGTGAACTTACTGCAGAAGAGCACTCAATGGAGTTCGAACTGTGGATCTTACTATTGCTTGCTTTTGGAGGATAGAGGGCCCGGATGGCGACCGAGTCGATCAGGGGCCCGCAGGCCGGGTCCTCCTCGACGCCCGGGTTGTGGAT
The DNA here is from genome assembly GCA_016097605.1 of Eucalyptus guilfoylei. Classification (NCBI taxonomy): domain Eukaryota; kingdom Viridiplantae; phylum Streptophyta; class Magnoliopsida; order Myrtales; family Myrtaceae; genus Eucalyptus; species Eucalyptus guilfoylei. The sequence continues at coordinate 29,905,332 of CM027862.1, forward strand.
CACGATCTCGGCGACGTCCCGGTCGGCCCGGAACGCCCAGGCGTACGAGTCCCACCCGTTGCTGCTGTACATGGTCTGCATCGGGAGGACGCCCCAGTCGGGGGCCACGGACACGTTGAGCTTCTCCTCCTGGGCGCACGTCCGCGCCGCGCTGAACGTGAGGGAGTAGTACATCCCCCGCGCCACCGGCAGGCGCTGCTTGATGGAGGCCTCGTTCCCGAGGCGCACCGCGAACGCGCCCCCGGGCACCACCAGGAGCATGTCCCCTTGCTTCTGCCCCGACTTGATGTACTCCACGAAGCCCGAGATCTCCCACTTCGGGACAGCGTAGCGGCCGACCACCACCGTGCCCCTCATGTCCGAGGCCTTGGGCCCGAGCTCGAAGTCGCCGTTCGGCACCAGTCCTGCAAACCTCGAGGCACGAACAACATCATGCAACGTGAACTCGGCAAGTACTACGAGTTCCCTTCATAAGCGGAGTGCAGAGAGGTGTTACCGTCGATGAAGGCGGCGGAGGCGGAGGCGGCGGCGCAGAGGAGGAGCAGCACCGCCGCTGGGATGGCCGCTCTCGTCATCGTGAGATTCTGCGGGGCTAAAATTTAGAAACGAAGTTGTCCTTTTTCTCCGCAGGAGGAGAAAAAAATGATGATTTCAATGGAGTTGGAACGCGAAGGGTTTGGCTTAAATGCATGTGCGAGTGCGAAAAGAGGACTGGGGTTTGGCAGAAATCACGGCGTTTGCCACTGAAAAAGGCTGCGACTTCACGTGGGTAAATTTACTACTGGGGATTTGAAATCTATCCCTTTGTACCTTATGTTTACCTAAAAAAAAAAAGCTGGTCGGATTATAATAAGAGAAAAAATCTTCAGAAACTCCACGTTATGTTCACTGGTGATACATTGACCGAAATTTTTTTCGCAATATAAAAAATTTCAAACTATACTCACGGGACAGAGTATATTTACTTAAAATTTTTCTTATGACATAAAAAATTTAAAATTTATATTTATATGATATATTGACTCCTTATTAAAGTTTAGTCAAATGATTTTTTAATTTTTTTCATTTAAGTCATGTAGCATCATATCAACATTATCTTTGCCTATATGTGAAAATAGATTTTTAACGATGCTTCTTGATGGAATATTATTATAAGATAAATATGTTATATAAGTATAAATATCACTAAGTGTTTGTAAAGTAAATGTGTTATGATAAGTATAATTTGTAGATTATTTTAGGCTTTTTTCCTGAAAGCTTATCGATAAAGGCTGTCCAATGTCATATGGCCCCTTCTCACCGCTAAGGCTGCATATGTCTTTGGAGAGCTTTTTGGTTATTTCGTAGTTGCTAATAAAGCACACATAATCTAGAATACGTGATTCATACTCTCGTGTCTCAGAGACTTTTATGCACTTTGTGAATTGAAAGGCTTCAGAAGTTGTGGAATGAAAGTTGGGTTGAAATGTTGAGCCACGATCTTCGTGACATGATGGTCCGATCGCGTTAAACAATTTTCCAGCTCAAGAGCTCGAGCTTGGTCGATGAAGATACTTGTAAATACGAGAAAATCGATGTCCGAGAAAGGCGATTGAAATTTCCAAATCGAAAGTCTGCGAAATTTTTTTTATTTTTTTATTTCAATCAGGGACGGAAGCAGCATCGGTAGAGAAAAACATGCCACGAGCACGTGGGTCCACATGGCTCGACAACGTCATATGGCCATTTTTTTTTTTTTGAGGTGGGCCCACGTGGAATTTCATCCTCATCCTCATCGAAGCAAAAACATGCACGTGCCCCACTGTGCTTGGACCGTGCGATGAACTTTTTAGTGCATGATTTCACTGTTTCCCGCGTTACGAGGGAATGGATGTTGATCATAAAACGACGACGGATCGCCACGAGGGCGAGCCGCTACTGCTTAGTAGACTCTCGCTCATTAAGCATTTGAGAACTCTTACAACTTAAAAGGAAGAATCGGTGTCCCGACATGACCTCACGCCTTCAGACTTATCAAACGAGAGAATCAAATTAGATTAAAAATGATCTTATTCAAATTGATTAATTTAACATATTTTAACTCATATTCATTAAATACAAATTTAGTAATTTATACCCGAGCCGACCTATACCTTAACCCAATGTAGAAAAATCCATACACAAACTAAGGTAATAACACAATATGAGTGAACTTGAAATTGAGTGAAGGTAAGAGAGAGTCAAAAAGATAAGTTGGATCTAAATAAATTGTGAATCCATATTATCTCAAGTTATACTATCTTAAATCCATCTATGACTTATTTATTGAATATAACTAATTCATATAACAATTTAGCTCATTAAATATGTGTTAAAAATGAGTTTATAATCTATTTTGACATGTCTACATGCCATGCTTTTCCAATCAAGAACATGAGAGGCCATATATCAAGCATTGGGTAAGCATATATATAGTGAGAAAGTGGCACTTCATTTTTGACACACTCGATTGTATACTTGAGAAAATAAAGTCACGGTTGATTTACATATCGAATCAATTCTATCGGGTTCGGATAATTTGACCTTAACATCTGACCTGACATTGATTTCGATATGATCTATCATAATGATTCATCGTGTCACTCGGGCGAGCGAAAGGGTCGTGACCCCAGAGAGAGCAGGGTGAAAGGAAGCCTTTCTATCCTTTTTGGGTGTTGGCCATGTTTAGAAAAGTTGAAGAGGAGTCGACTAAATAGGTCGAACGTTTTGAGTTTAACATGACAGGGTAGGCTCCCTTTGACCCGTTTCGATCCAGCTCCATTTGCTGGGGGAAAAGGACATGAGGAGCCGCTTCCTGATCTTGCATCGCATCTACCCAACAGTGATACGAAACCATTCATGTGCCATGTTCAATGAACTTGTCTCCTGGCGGATGGGATAGCGACCAAAACTGTCCTAAATTCTGAGCCACGAGAAGGAAAGGAAAAGGAGAAAATAAAAATAGAAAAAAGGAGGAAAAAATGTATGTTTATAGATTTATCGATCACAGAGAAGTTCAAGTAAATTTCCCAATGCTAAACGTTTTTGCAAAGTAAACTGCTAAAATTTTGAACATTTTGTTTAGACCCCCAAAGTGCTATATCGATAGGAAGTGCTAATCAGAAAAGAGAGAGTTGAACATTGGGTAACACCTACAAACTTTGGATATAAATTATCCAAAAGTTCATAAACTTTTTAATTTGGCTAATTTAATTATAAATCTTTTGATAATTTACCAATATAGTCATTCAGATCAAAATTGGCTAGAAATCGCTATCGTGACAACTAGTTATTCTATGTGGCACAACTATTGAAATTATCGAGAATGATTTGTGCAAGTTTTTTTTTTTAATTTTTCTGATTTTTTTCCTTCTTCTTCCACTGGTCGCTACGTCCACATCGGCCAAAATGGTTCGGAAAGACCACATTAGCAAATTATTAAAAAGCTTAGTACTAAATTGACCAAATTTAAAAGTATAGGATTGAATTAGCTGATGTACAATAAGTTTAGGGCTTTTTGGACAATTATCTCTACATTTAAATTATCCCCAACATGAATATAGATGAGAAGACATTCCATTAACTCAATAAAGATTTTCACCGTGAATATTATTATGAAGTGGCTAGTTCCCTTGTTGGATCTTATGACATACGCATGTAATATCTACAGATTCATGAGAACGTGTCGAACCACTTCTTAACTTTGGCAACATAATGGAACATGAGTATATTAACATTTAGCAAGAGGTAGAGCTAAGTTGCTTATTGGGCAATCCGAACGACAAATTCGAGTCGATCATTAGGTAGCTAGTACACGACATGCAGACCCTCCATTGAAGAAGGGCCTCATGCAAGCACATGGAAATGCTCCCATGATAGAAATTCTCTCTACCCTTGAAAGATTTTGATGTCGAGTCGCTAGCAATGAACCGTCCGAGCGGTTCAAGAGTCGCGTCAACCGACACGAATCGATCGGTTCTGCTCCGCTAATTATGCACAGGCTCCGGGGCCCATAGTAAATTGCAGACCGACCTTGAAATGTTCCTGACACCACCACGAACAACCTAGGCCCTCTTACCAGGCACTGAGAAAGCTACAGGATGTGTTCATGTGTCGGTGCTGTCATTAAAGAGGCTGGTTATTGCGGGGAACAGAAGGAAGGTTCGCTCTGCACAATGAGAACCTCTCGTTATATTCCTTCTTGCTAGATTAGACAAATCATGGCCGATCGTGAAGCGCAAAGGCCTGCAATTACATTGGCCAAATTCGATTTTGTAGTGTGTATATCGTAGACCATGTTCGGTTTCCCCTTCTGATGCTATTTGTAGCTGACACTACAAGAAGAGCAAGTTGACCCGTTCGGCGAACGAAAATAAGATAGGGGAACACTACAAACCCAAGAATGAAAATACAGAACAAATTCTAAAACAGATAACAAGAAAGGGAGTTATTGCTCACCAACTACCAGGATTATGAGCTTAAATCCCACCGAAGACCATTTCCTTGAGATGATCTCCTGTCCTGCTAATTACCCAGTCGCATGGGAGCACCGCCGTGACTGGATGAAATTCACTAGAAGCTCTGAGGGACCCCAACATCCAAAATGGAAAGGACATATAACATTGTAGATACTAAAGTTACATTTGAGATGTGTGAAACTTAATTAGTAAGGCCCATTCTTTAGGTGACCACCAACAGTGGGAAACAATAATGGCTCTGAAGTTGTCCTTGAAATGTCACCAGATCAATAACTGAAAGATTGCCAAGTTAGAGAGGTATCACCTGAAACCATTCTAGATTGGAAAGCTTTCACAGATGCTAGGTTCAGATGCAACATATCTGGGAAATGAAGAATGAGAAGAAAGGACATTGATATTTCGCCCATGAAATCGTCATACAATAGGAGCTGCATCAGCCACTAGCTTCCCTATACGTATCTAAGCCAGTGACAGATTTCAAATTCTACTCCACTGTCAAACTGATTCGAAGTTTCAATTTCAGGGAGGAACATTTTAACTCTTCAACAAGTTCATGGGAAAACATATCCCTGAGCTGATTTTATTGCACGAGGCACAGTACGGTTAACCAATTCATCGAATAGTAGTGGAGGAGGAACCAACAACTACCAAAGCCATCTGGCTTATGAAATAATGAAACCTTGAATATGAGATTTTCAAGGGCAAAAATCCAACAGGAATCTCAGGAATTGGAAAAGAGTGCAAAGCTGAAGGAAAATTGCACTGCTTAAGGAATTGTGCGTTGATAAAGAGGCAAAGCTCCCAAAGCCTCACGTTCTGCTCTCTCTTTCTTTACCTGCAATATTAGAATGAAAGTTAGCACAAGCTCACTCCAGTACAGTGTAAATCAAGCTTCAAACTGGTCATGCACATCACAGATTGTAATTAACTACTCCGGTCCATATGTTTAAAACCGAATTCCAATTTGCAGAGTTCTAAAAGTATTGTGCAGATACAGTGTCCCGAAAACATGTGCGGAGACCAGGTGGCATATAAACATCTAAAATGCCACCATTTTTACTGTAATAGGTCCAATCGTTCTCCAGCCATGGGCAATACCTTAGATATGCAAGTAAAAGGTCACAAAAGCCCATTTTTGGGATTTTATGTTTTAATTTTTAAAGATCATCTAACTCCGCATTCTAATGGTCTATTTACTTGCTTGCAAGGGGATTTTTTTTTTTTTTTTTTTTTTTTTTTTGGGGGGGGGGGCGTGATAGCATGATTTTGGTTTTCACCATCATCATGCATAAAGGCCGGACATATAAAATTCAAGGATCAAGTATCTCATAAGAAGAAAGCCGAATTATTCAAAGAACCAATGTCAACAGTATTACTAAGAATAAGACAGCCACATGAAGCTCAACATAATATTATGACTGCCCAACAGAGAAGCCAGGCACAATGCTCATTATAGTGGGTTGAATAAGAGAACTCACCAGAGTCAGCATGTCCTGAAGGTAGCTTCTGAATGGAGTTTGCATAGCCTAGGAACAAAAAATTTACATAACCAAATGGCACAGATCAGAATATACTTACAATCTGCACAATGAATCCATCCACGGTAATTTCTTTCTCAATAACTGTCAAAACAGTGCATAAAAATGAAAAGATTGGCACTGACATAATAGACACTGCCATCCAAGAGATTGATAGTATAGTCTCCAATTCCCATTTGTTTAAAATGGGCAACCACATAAATTGTTTTATGGGTAAACTGGACAAACAACTGAAACTTAAAGGTCTGAAATTCAGTGACTAACACAGTCTCTGCTTTTACCATATAAGTTATCAATAGCGTAGAAACCCATGCCATGCAATGAACTGTCTTTCACTTATAATTTGCCATAGGTTGTCCATTGTCACAATATATATCGAAATATTAGGTGAATCTAGGTAATGTAACAGCTACGAGCATAGATCTCTAAGTGTACTTGTGTATAAATTAATAGATTGATGGATGGTGTCCACATTCATGACAAACTAGTCTTCTGGCACATGCTCAGCATGGGCTTGTCAGCTATAAACATAGAATCAGAGCTTTATTCTAAGAAGCTAGGACAAATGAATGGATAGCATTTTTTTTTTTAAAAAGAAAAGAAAATTATTACGATTGAAAGTGACAAAAAGAAGGCAATGGCAATAGTAACTTGACAAAGCTGTGACTAAATCCTATATTGAACCTATAGGTGCATGAGGTATGAGTTTGCAAAAGAGCTACCTATACTGCATTCTGCCATGTCTGGTGGTAAGATGTGTATTGAGAACACACAGAGGGAAAGAAATGGGTGTTGTTTATCTTATTTACATAAGAGATGACTATGGCCTCAGTTTGCCCTTTAATTTTACAAGGTCATGTCATAACTCACAAATTAAATTTTGTATAGTTTTTTAGGATTCTGTGCATAAGATTGTCCACATCACTTGATCACCAAAATCTTCAAAGGTAGTCATTCTTCAGCTTTTACAGGGAGGAACAAATCAAATCCAATGACATGAGACTCAAACTGGTAAAATGTATTATCAGGTTGGCCCGTGGTGTTAAAAGGACCATCATTCTAAAAGTGAATGATGGTTCACAGAGTTATTATGCCCCAAAAAAACCTAGCTAATGGGGGCCCTGGCAAATATGATAAGCAGCCATGCATCAATGCAGAGTTCTTCTCTGTCAGTTTATAAGCCCAGAAATCGTGTCCAAAGTTTACTCATTTATCTTCATAAAATTACAAGTCAAGCAGATGAACCACCTAGTACAAATGCTGAATTCAAAGGGTGAAACTACACATGTCAATAGAGCTTAATCTGTTTCAAAATGCATCAACTTGGATAAAACATCTAACTGGCAGATAAGAATAGGGTAAGCCATATAACACAGAATGATGGTGGGCCGGTTTAAAACAATACTGAATGATCCAATGACCGTCATTGCACATTGTTGTTACTCCATTTCAGCAAACAAACTAACCAGTTCACTTCAAAAGCCGAAAGCTAAAGCAAAACAGCAAACCACACCCCAACATAAAATTTGCCCAAGCACATGGTGCTCATTGACTGAAATCAAGCACTCATTTACTCATAAAAAAGAGTTACTGACTAAAAACACAAGCCTCGACTAGATTACCAATCCAAAGCTATTCAGGCCAACACAAATCCACCACAACTTCACCCAACAGTGTCATTACCTGAACATTCTCAGGAAGATACTCATGCTTCATGGACAGGTCCATGGCGCGCTTGAGCCGCTGGTTGCGCGCGTCCACAATCTCCCTCGGCAGCCGATTAAGCGCCTCCTTCACGTCGAGCTCATAATACCCATCGTACAAATCATCATACCGCAGCCCTGCATTCCCCAATCGATCATCCGATCACAAGGCGGTCGTCATCGAAACGCGAAAAGCACTCGCTTTCACGCTCGCCCCGAGCAAATGAACACGACCCAATTCAAAGAACCTCCGAAACCGGCGGCGGGCAATGCCAGCTCAGACGATCGACGCGGTCAACGAACCCCGAACGCACGCAGCACGCGAATTCAAAAGGAAGAGAAAAATTAGGGTTTCTGAGGGATCGGGAAGAGGACCGTAGTGGCGGAGGCGCTTGGAGATGGTCTTCATGTGCTGAGCGGCGAGCCAGTTCTTCTTCGGATCCAGGAACGACTGCAGAAACGACGACATCGTCGGCCTCCTCCTCGGCGAGAGCTTTTCGTCTCCGCGACAACCTCGTATCCTCCCGAGATTTACAGATCAAATGGTGCCTTCGACGACGAGAGGTTTCAGGGAGGGTGACGAGCAGATCCTTAAGCGGCGTCGTTTAGCTTGCCACCTGCTTTTCCTGCTCTCCTTATAAAAAGCCAAAGAAAAAAAAAACCAAACTTTGCCATTTGCAATACTTTTATTTTAAACTTATACTTAAGTGATATATTTATTAAATTTTTGAGGTAAATATATTATACGAATATAATTTTGGGATTTTACCAGGGTAAATACATCATATGTGTACAAATTTAAGGTTTTTTGTGTTACTAAAAAGAGTTTGGCATAAATATATCACAATTGAGAAAGTTTGAGATTTTTAGTGGCTTTTTGCTTTTTATTAAATTTGGCCTCTTCTTTTTGTCCATTGAATGTTGGATTTTTTTTTTTTTTTGGTCGGCCCTACTCTAATTTTCGCTCTCAGACTTTTGTCTTGCCTCTTAGAAACCACACCTGAAACTATATCGTTCCCACCTCACTCAGCCTTCTGAAACTATATCGTCTCCATCTCACTCTCAGACTTCTGAAACTATATCGTCCCCACCCCAACCTCCGAGAAGGTGGGGATTCGAACCCCCCACCTCCCTTTTCCATGTTAGAAGGATGGTCACTAGAGCAAACCTCAGTGGTTGTTGAATGTTGCATTAGCTTGGCTTATTTTAAGCGAAACATTACCTTATATTAATAACTTTGTAAAATATGAAAAGGGGTTCAGAGATTTTAATCAAATTTAAATTAATTTTACCGATGTATATAGAACATTTCTCATGTGAGAAATGAACTTCATATGCGATTTAATCGTTAAAAATAAATTCTATCACTTAAAGCATCGGATAAAGATGATCGTATATATTGATTAAGGTCCAAAATTCACTTGGTTGAGATAGGAGTCTAAGTCAAAATGCTACGTGGACTTGATTAGGGTTATTTGTAAATCATCTTCGTAGATTTAGTGTACGATTATAGTTGAAAAAAAAGAGTACAAAAAGGGGATTCTAAAAATTAAAATGAGGTCACTTTTGTTTCGATGTAGCCACTTTTTTTTTTTTTTTGATCAATTCGATGTAGCCACTTTGATAGTCAAAAGATAGTCGTGACTAGTCACGGCACGTTTGCAGGAAAAAGAAAAAAGTAGAGCCGGAAGCAGGTATGCGGTCGTTAATTAATTAGTGCATAAAAGGCTAATGAAATTTTCATGCTTTTCACTTTTTAAAAGTTGGCATACCCGAAAGAATAATAATAATAATAATAATAATAATAATAATAATAATAATAATAATAATAATAAAAGCAATCAGAAAATAAAGATTGTATGCCAAAAAAAGAAAAGAAGCAATTTAGAAGATAAAGATTAGTTATTTTCCCTATAACAACATTTTGAACGGGATTTCAAATTTACCTTTCAAAACATATCTCTTAATGATATCTCCAATTGTTGGCTCAAAAATAAAACATCATATCTTCGATTCACCGAATCTTTTTTATTTAATCTAATTCGTCGGAAAATCCAACTCAAAATTTTAAATCGATAGGTATAGGGAACCTCTCTTACACACACACACACAAAATAAAGACCATATTTTAGCAATATTTCAATGTGGTTCATATGTTAATAGCAATAATGCAAAAGAAATAAAGAAAAATGACATAAATTGTCATTAAACTTTGTCCCAATATACGATGTGGTTCCCAACCTTTAATTTATTCAATATGGTGTTTGAACTTTAGGTACATGATTAAACTAGTCCTTTAACTATATGAAAATATTTAATATTGCTCTTAAACTTAAATCAATGAAAATATATCGTTAGATATTTTCATATAATTTAGGAATTAGTTTGAATATATACAGAAATTTAAATATCACATTAAATAAAGTGAATATTCAAGCATAATGTTGCACATTGAGCTAAATTTTAGGAATTACATTAAACAAATTAAAAGTAGTTCAAGAATCTTATTAGATTAAAGTTCATAAATCACATTTAATAAATTAAAAGTTGAATGATATATTACATATTAATTGAAAATTTAAGGACCATCCCCGTCACTATTATCAAGAATAACTCGGCGACAATAGGCAGGCACATTGCAATTATGCGAGGGGGGCAAAATAGTAAAACTAAAAACTCTGTACTTCGCATCGCATGCATGGCGACGGCGAGCGGAAGAGGGAGAGAAGGAGAGAGAGAGAGAGAAAACGAGAGTCACGTACCGTAGCTCCAACTTCACGCAAGATCGCGTAGAACACCAATCCCATCTCATCCTGCACACGCGCAGAAGAGAGAGAGAGAGAGAGAGAGAGAGAGAGAGAGAGAGAGAGAGAGATCGTGGGATTCCCGGGCTCCTTCTTCCTTCGCTGTCTTGTCTCTGGGATCGTTTCGCAGCATATCTAGATGCGGTTTTTGTAGTTAACGTAGAAGAAGAATCACAGAGAGAGAGAGAGGGAGAGAGAGAGAGAGAGAGAGAGAGAGAGAGAGAGAGAGAGGGTGGTCTGTTTCTTCCCCTCATTTTCTGGGGAGGTGGGTTGACGGAGGTGGAGGCCGGCGGGGACGGGAGGAGATGAAGAAGCGGGGAGGGGCGATGTTGAGGAACCCGATATGGATGTGCAGCGGCGGGGACAGGGGCGGGGACGGGGGCAAGAGCGTTGCGGGGAGCGGGCACGACCGGGAGGTGGTGGAGCGCCTGTCGCGGGACGAGGAGTACAGCATGAGCAAGGGCATCCTCCCCTCCCTCGGCGGCAGGACCCACCGCCGGGTCAAGCTGCGCCCGTTCATCATCAGCCCCTTCGATTACCGCTACAGGTCCTTCCTTCCCTCTCTCCCTCATCGTGTCTCCCCATCGATGGGATGGTTCCGCTTCGTTTTTCCATAGGTAGAGTGGATTCGGCAAGAATTTCGCATTGGTAGGAACCCTTGTGCGCTTCGGACAGACCGGTGAGTGTTGCGCCTGATCGATGGACGGCCGGTCTGTACTGTTGCAGATCGTGCATCTCCATAGAGTTCGTGAAATTTGATTGGATTGGTCGAGTGGAATAAAGTCGACAGTTTTCTTGGCCATGCTGTTTAAATCTTCTTTCCCTTTTGTCGGATGGTGCTTTTATTTCCATGACAGGTTCTTGGTCCAAATGACCGGGGACATCTGTTCCCCTCATTGAGTGGAAAAGCATCAGGAGGTTGATGTCCATTAATGACTTCGCTAATCATGCATTATGCAAATCCTAACGCTTGGTCAGCTTTGCTTTGTTGATGCATCAATAGGTGACCTTTGAGGGTCTCTGTAATTATCATGCATCATTTGTTTCGAGCGAGTGTGGTTGTTTCTTTGAGTGCCATCATGGAGCTGAAAGTGGGTCTGTCCTGTGCTTTTCCTCTTTCAAGGATGAATTATGTTACAGTGGTTTGTAGCTTTCATTAATTTCCCTTAGAAAATGTCTCCTAGTTCACTGATTAACGGTCTCTGCTGTCGTCTTGCTTTTCAAGTCCTTTGTCAAGGGATGATTAGAACGAGGTGTGCTTCACTGATGGCACACAGTGAACTCTCTGCTTAATGCCGGACGACTATTCTGTGATGACATACCTTAATCCAATCTCTTGTCATTCTTATAGTAGATGAGTAGCTTCTGCTCATGGCATAGTCGAACTTGGGGAAAATTAGATCTCGCTGATCAATAGACAGACATGTATTTCCCTGTGGACATAATACTGAACTCATCTTTGAACAAACCTTTGAACTACCTGTGATACAATTCTTCATTTTATCGGTTCTTATTGTCTTGAAAGAGGACCTAGCTTTGCCTTGATATGAAGTTCTATCTTAAGATGGGTTGAGTCCTCACTATCTCATCCACTTCTTTTGTTCTGATCTGGAGTGCTTCTTAATCGGGACATATTGTGCAGACTCTGGCAGTCATTTCTGGTGCTTCTCGTCTTCTACACTGCATGGGTGTCACCATTTGAGTTTGGATTTCTCGAGAAACCACAGGGACCTCTAGCGATAACGGACAACGTCGTCAATGGATTTTTTGCGATCGACATCATATTGACCTTCTTTGTGGCTTATTTGGATAAGACTTCATATCTTCTAGTTGATGATAGGAAGAAGATTGCTTTGAGATATGTGACTACTTGGTTGGCCTTTGATATTATCTCAACTATCCCCTTTGAAGTTGTTAAAAGTATTTTACCGTCTCCTCTCGGGCAGTATGGCATATTTAACATGCTTCGACTTTGGCGTCTTCGAAGAGTCAGCTCGATGTTTGCCAGGTAAAAAGATTTGACATATGCGTCTAACCTCCTAACTGACTTCTTATTTTCAGTTACCAAATATGGTGGAGATTTACTGTTCCATGATCACTGAAATTGTTGCACTAAAGTCTTCATTTATCTTGCTTAAATTGATCACCAGTAAGACATAGGAACATTGACTTCTATTTCTCCGTAGATGAGCTTGTCCCTGTTATATGTCATCAGTTCAATAGATATGTTTAGAACTTGATACGTGGTTTTATCTTCTTATGAATGTAAGTATCACTATGTTGTCTCGTTGTTCTTTCAAGTGACAAGTGCTAAAATATTAAAATGAAGGCAGCATTTCACATTTTTTTTTTTCATGGTGACCTAGTTTCCAGCTCTTTGCTTCCTCTTCCAATTGTTACTTACCAATTGTCTCCTTCTTAATGCTTTCAGATTGGAGAAAGATAAGAACTTTAACTACTTTTGGGTACGGTGTGCGAAGCTGACCTTTGTGAGTGTCTTCACTTGGAAATGCAGTTTTCTGTCCTTATTGTTGCTCTTAAATTGAGTGTTCCCTTCAAGTAATGCTCAATACACTATTGGCTTGCCCTTTAGGTTACTCTATTTGCAGTGCACCTGGCCGCGTGCTTCTATTATCTCCTTGCTGCACGCTACAAAGACCCAAAAAACACATGGATTGGGCTTACAATGGGGGGGGATTTCCATGAGAGGAGTCTGGGGATTCGTTATGTTACATCGATATATTGGTCGATAACCACGCTTACTACCACTGGCTACGGTGATTTGCATCCTGTGAATACGAGAGAGATGATATTTGACATCTTCTACATGTTCTTCAACCTAGGACTGACTGCTTATTTGATTGGAAATATGACCAATTTGGTCGTCCATGGCACCAGCCGAACCAGAAGATTTGTTAGTACACTCTGGACCATTGCATGCATCTGGACTAGTCTTCGCATGCCTTGACACTCTCTAGATTCTGATGTCCATTTCTTTGAAACTGCAGAGAGACACAATCCAAGCAGCGTCGAATTTTGCGCAGAGGAACCAATTGCCTGTTCGCCTGCAAGACCAAATGCTGGCTCATATATCTTTGCGATATAGAACTGATTCAGAAGGTCTCCAGCAGCAGGAATTTCTTGAAGCCCTTCCTAAGGCCATCCGATCAAGTATCTCGCACTTTCTGTTCTATTCGCTTGTTGACCAGGTGTACTTGTTCCGTGGGGTTTCGAATGACCTGCTTTTTCAGCTGGTAATGAGTTTTTAAGTTTATCTTATCATCTCTACTGGTGCCGTGGATGAAGCATCAGACGTCTTTAGACAGTTGTCTTCTGTTCATCAGGATCCTTCTAAATGCATGATGATTGTCATTTTGGCCTGATTTGATTTGTCAAACTCAATCCCGTCTAGAGTTAAAACACTGGCAGATGCTGCTTATGTTGAATTTCCATTCATGGTTGCAGTCTGCTCTTTGAAGGTGTCAGAGATGAAAGCCGAGTATTTTCCTCCGAAAGAAGATGTGATTCTGCAGAATGAAGCGCCCACAGACTTGTACATTCTGGTCACTGGTGCTGCGGTAAGAAGTTAGTAATCATTCCCCGGTCCCAGTTCTATTATTTATGCAGTACTGGGAATGCGTACAGTCTTTTGGTCTTTGCTTAAGAGATAGAGTTAAGCAGAAGTGCATAAGACAAGCTGGTTCTCCAATTAAAAGTAGCCTCGTAACTTGTCATTCCTTCTGTTTGAAAATATACAGAAATCGAACTACTTATATAGTCCTGTGAAAGTTCAACTGAAGGAAAAAAATAAGTTCTGTGAAAGGATCTTACGGTAGAAAATATTGCTTGCTTTACATGGAACATTTGTTTACCTTTCCTTTTTCTCTGGACATGAAATTTTGGATACTTTCATAGTCCAAACACTTGATGTATCATTTTTTGTGGGATGTTCTTTAAGTCACTGCTCTGACATTTTGGTCTATGGACAGGATCTTATTATGCAAAGAAATGGAATAGAACAGGCAAGTTTGTTAAGTTAAGAATGTCTCATCCAATTTCTTGTCCAATAAGTTTATACATGTCCGACTCAACTCTGATGAAACCTTGGGTGTTTACCCCTGAAACACTTGACTGCAGGAAGTTGGTGAGGCAAAGAAAGGAGATGTCTGCGGCGAAGTAGGCGTTCTCTGTTACCGGCCACAACTTTTTACAGTCAGGACAAAAAGATTGAGCCAGCTTCTACGTTTAAACCGGACGTCATTTCTGAATATTGTTCAGGCCAATGTTGGAGATGGAACAATTATCATGAACAATCTACTTCAGGTAGGCTATGCAACTTCACTGATCCAAGTATGATGTTTGACTTATTGTCTTGAAGTTTTTCTCCTCACCTGAAACTGACAGAAGCAAATGCCGTTAATTATGGAAGATAGACAACCACAAACATAGATGTTTTGGTTGAAGTTGCTTTCTGATCCTCGATTTGTTCAAACAGAACCAACTCTGCCCAATTTTATGTGCAGAAGATGAGAAATTAATAGCATTATCTGTTTTATGCTTCTTGCAGCATTTGAGAGAACGGCGGCACCCATTGATGGAAGAACTACTGGATGAGACGGAGCACATGCTTGCTCGGGGGAATATGGAGTTGCCTCTTAGCTTATGTTTTGCAGCAATGAGAGGCGATGATCAACTATTGCACCAGCTTTTGAGACGCGGTTTAGATCCAAACGAAGTAGATAAAAATGGAAGGACAGCGATGGTAGGTCACTTTGTACTTGAAGATTTCATTTCCATGGTCTCCTAATTCTACATTTGTGACTCCGCATGTAACAGCATATTGCAGCATCTATTGGAAGTCAACATTGCGTGACCCTTCTTCTAGAGTTTGGAGGAGATCCTAACATCAAAGGTACTCTACTCTATTGGCATTCAAAACCATTTTTGCTTCAATATTGCAATTTGTTTACTATTTGGAGCATTTCAAGATCAATTTTGCTTGGAACATTAATGAGATAAGCACTGTGTCCAATTTCTGTCTCGCGCCTAGTTGTCGCTGTACAATTTTCACCAATCTTATCGATGTTTTGAAGAGACGTGTCGGTAGTTGTGATGGTATTTGCTATGCAGATTCTGAAGGAAGTGTTCCTCTTTGGGATGCCATAGTGGGGAAGCATGAATCCGTGATTAAGCTACTTTCAGACAATGGTGCAACGATTTCATCAGGTGAAGTGGGCCATTTTGCTTGCACTGCCGTTGAGCAAAACAATCTAGAACTTCTCAAAGACATAGTCAAGTATGGCGGGGATGTAACGCTGCCCGCTAGCAATGGAACTACACCACTTCACAAGGCTGTATCCGAGGGAAACATTGAGATAGTTCAGTTCCTGTTAGACCAAGGAGCTGATGTTGATAAACCCGATGTGTACGGATGGACCCCTTGGGCTTTGGCGGATCACCAGGGCCATGAAGAGATAAAGTTTTTGTTCCAAAGAAAAAGTGTTATCACCATCTCAAGTGGGCAAGGGTCTGGACATCCAAATAGCATCCCTAAGAAACTGGAGGTGCCCCATCTTGCGAAGTACCCAAGCGAGCCTGCGATACATTCGGCTCTCGGTAAGCACTCGAGTGAGCCCATGATTCCTCCATTTGGACAGGAGTCCATGCCAACTATTGCAGAGGTTGATTGGTCAGATAATCGACGTCGCCGTAAAGCCAACAATTATCAGAATTCTCTTATTGGGATCATGTCAGCTGCAAATACAGGTATAGAACTATCGCTCCTATTATTTCATATATCTCTAACCTTTTTGGAGTATTTAATGGTATTTATGTACAATATCCTCAATCAAGGAGTTCGATATCACTAGGATGATTAATTTGATATGGCAGGCCGACAGTGAAACAGGTTGGACGAAGCAAATATATGAACTATCTCATTAGCTTATCAGCATTGGTACTTCCCTTTGATAATTTAGTTGGACATTAGAGGCTTGAGCACTGAACTTGACGTTGGATTTCATGAGCTTAAGAAAGATAAAGCTATATTTGGACTTCTGCATAAATCTCTGAGTTGTTCTTAGAATTGACGTATCATGTATTGAGATTGTCTCTGATTGCTCAGTCATGAATCTGACATCGTACATTTATCATTATGCAACTAGTGATAGAAAATGTCGGCTACATATTCCCTGAATTTCGCAGACAAGTCTTTGTCACACAGTTTGGATTCTATGCAGGCGAGAAGGAAATTATTTCATCACCTGGCAATTTTGTTAATTGGAAATTAGGCAACCCTCCAGCTCGTGTAACGCTCAGCTGCCGAGAGAAGGGTGAACTCGCTAATAAGCTTGTACTGCTGCCAGAGTCTATAGAAGAACTTCTCCACATTGGTGGTAGAAAATTTGGATTGAATTTTACAAAAGTTCTGAGCAAAGATGGAGCAGAAATTGAAGAGATAGAGCTCATTAGAGATGGCGATCTTCTTATTCTGGTTGCTGAAGATGGAGATGATAACTCACAACTACCAAGGAAAAACGAGTCAAAGGATACAGATTCCTTCTTAAGGTCACTATAAGCTATTCGCTAATTGAAATCTTGAGCTTGAGGGTGCAGTAATTGATGGTGTGATTTGGACATATAAATTTTTTCAAATTTTCGTTTCCTTTCCAGCGTTTCTCCCATGCACTGCATGTATAGTTGAGAGTACACATGGAGGGAACAGAAAGAACTGAAGGATTTTAGTGAAGATAGATGGCCTACACGCTGCACATTTTCAGGAATAAATGCCATGTAGTGAAGCAAAAGTGTTAGAATCCGCTTAGCGGGTGAAGTTTTAATTTTTGGTTGGATGATTGTACTATGCATGAACTCAGTGAACCTTCTTCCCGGTCATCTGTAACTTAATACAAATAAAGAATTTATTGATACAGGATGTTTTTGCCAACATGTCCTCTTCCTTTTTCGCCTGTTCATTATCTTATTCATCATTTGCCTATAGATGAAGTTGAAGGATTTAAGAGCAGACACTTCAAATAGAACCAACATGGTGCCACAGAATATTATTGCAGTCACAAATGCAGCTTAGATATTTTAATTAGGTTATTCAGTTGAAGTCTGTTGAACTGTCCTAAAGCGTTCCCGCTTTTTGACCAGCAAAAACCAGCATTTGCATAAAACAGCTCAGCCACTCAATAGAATCCAAATAATGCTTGCACAAGCTAAATTCTGTTTACATGTCTCAACATTACTTTCACTTTTTAACCCTTATATCCTTCCCTATCTCTAGTTCCCCTTCAAATGTATATCGTAAAAAATTTGAATAAGGAAAAAATTTTCGTTAGGTGGTTATCCTGTGGAAGACAGCTTCCAGCAATCGGTACTCCAGTTTTTGGCTTTTTCTTCAGCTCTTCCTTTGGCCTGTATATACTCTTGTCAACAGTCTATACAGAGGAACTCGAACTATGCTATTCAATGATATTAGGATATTTATCCAAGTATCATGCTCAAGAGGCATCTTCTGAGCGAATCTACAGAACCGAAAGCCAGTGTAAGTGCAATTGAACTGGAAAAAATGTATGATTCCTTCAAAGAGTGAAAGTTTTGTTTCCTCACCCGAATAAGCATCTCTTCTTTGAAGCTCACAGTTCTGAGCTTCAACTCGCCTCTACTTGTTGTCATCTCGTCCAACATCTCGGCATCATTGAAATCTTCTTCGCTCTCCTCATCACCAGAATCAGATGGTCTTATGTCCTGCTCATGCATTAAACGAATGTTTGATTCATTACAAAAGTGAAAATGTTTGGAATTCAAACGAAAATGGAAAATTTTTTGGAAGACCGATTCCAAGCAGCATTGTAATTGTGTGTTAATTTTTCATGACATATGGGTAAGTATACCTTGAATGAGAGGCTTCGACTGCGGTATGGGGTAGCAGCGATTTCCTCGTACTCAGCAGCGTCCAACTCCTGAAGATGATCGTGCTTAAACAGCTTGGGAAGAATGTGCTGCCTTATGCTTATAAGAAGGAAGAACGGCAATGGGAACAATATGCCGGCAATAGGCACCCACGTCACCCCAAAACAGATGAGAAGATACACAAATTGGAAGAGTGTAAACATTGCGATGGATTTGAACGGTACTGATTCGACAAATGAAGCATGAACTCCTTCCAGAACTCTGCTCACAAAAAGGAAAAGTGAGATCAGGACAGCATGATAATTACCTGCAAAATCGTATATAGTAAAAGCATGATATCTGGAGTACCGTGTGGATAGATCAAATTCGTTAGTGCATATTAGGTATTTTCCTTTCTCAAACACCACAACTTGCCTTTACTCAAAAGCATAGTTAACTTGCAAGCAACCCCCGGATCACCGGATCAAATCAATCTAAAAAGCATGACCAACTTTTAAGGTGCGCATCTTACTTGTAACGTCGACCGGGGGTGATGAAGAGAAGCAAAATCCTTTCCCAGAACTGATTACCCGGTAGACTATCGATAGCCATGTAGGCAAAGTAACCCCAAAGAACTGATGTAGGTATTAGTTTAATGACAGGTATCGCACATACTGATATTCCCACAAGGCATGATTGCAGCAGGTTGCTCATCCTTTGTTCATTGACTCTGACAGGCAAGTGGGCGTCGACGTACTTCTCGGGGTCAAATTTAGTGTTTCCGTCTCCTCCATCATCTGCTTTCAAAACCGCGTCCTTCAGGTCCTGCAACTCCTTAACCGTGGAAGTGAACTGCAGGAAAAAATCCACCACGCTCAATGCCAAGTAAAATCTACGCATATTTGCCCAAATGGAGAAAATCAGGCGTGCTAATGAAACTTACAGTTGGAGTCCTGTCCATTTCAATGAACACTTCTTGCATCTTTCCATAAATCTCGGAATTGGTTGCCTGTTGCTTCATGCATTCCTTTGCACTCTGAACCATCCTCTTTCGAAAGATCTGCACCAAACCTCCTTTTAAGCACAGTCAAGGAAAACAAAGAATGATGCTTAGATGCTACCACTAAAGATAGAGCTTCTAAACATTCCATCCGCACCTGCTTATTGAGAACGGCTAGACTCTTAGTGTGCATAGGAGACTGCGGGAGTACTCCATTGGAAGGAGGAAGTCCAAGTAATCCGCATAGCAATGTCTGAAATCCAATATGATAGCGCTTAGCAAAAGGTTAGCCTAAAATCCTATTTTAAAGGAAATGGGCATGATCAGGTACCAATAGTCCAAGCAAAAAGATGTCGTAGTGGTAAGCCGACGGTTTCTT
Organism: Eucalyptus guilfoylei; assembly: GCA_016097605.1. Classification (NCBI taxonomy): domain Eukaryota; kingdom Viridiplantae; phylum Streptophyta; class Magnoliopsida; order Myrtales; family Myrtaceae; genus Eucalyptus; species Eucalyptus guilfoylei. The sequence goes on from CM027862.1 coordinate 29,925,148, forward strand.
GAGATTGAATTCCTTCTGTTGAGCCATTTGTGAAGCCACACTGTGGTCGAAGAAATACAACCCTGCTATCATCACTGCTGGTATAAAAGCAGCAAATATGTATGTCGGAGGAACTTTCCACATATCCTGCAAATTGAGGGACAAAGGTATTGGATTTGCATAATTTATAATTTTGAAAAAGTTACTAGATCATAAGGAAAGGGGAAAAGAACGCAGTTACCAATCTTCAAGACCTTTGGGATAACATAGAGCAACCTACGTAGATGCCTTGATACTTTTGGTGCAACAATATCAAGATTCAATAAGTAATACCTTAATTACTGTCCAATGGTACAGAGAAGCAGTATCCCAGGGGAGTGGACAAAATAGTCTCCTCGGAACTCCATTGGGAACTCTTTTCGGAACTGCAAATGACAACGCCGTCCAAGTAAGGACCATAAGAGGAACGCCATAATCAGCTATGAATCCACGGAACCAGCCTGATGAACAGAAGAAGGAAGCTATCAGGAAAAATGCGTAAAAAAGCAGAAAATACTACTCAGAGAACAACATATATAAAAATAACCAATAACAAAGGTCGAATTTGTGTACCAGTGGTATATCGCCAAGACCTTGCCTTTCTGCTCTTGAGAGCAGTATAGAGCAGGCCGGTAGCAAAGATACTGGCAAGCAATCCATTTGTATAGAGCCACTGGAACTGATACTTCTCTAGAGCTGGGTTGTCTGCTTCAGGGATATTGAATTCGCTGATTAAACCCTGTTGAAGAGGTACTCATGAGGATATAATAACCACCAATTCATCTAGCTCTATTCCAGTAAAGCATTTTTCAAGCCGCTTGTAAGCTATGTGGTACCTTGATGGCCTCTTGAATGAAGAGAACAGTAATCAACATGCCAAAGAGCTCCCCTGCAATCCTAGTGAATCTTGTAATGATCGTGCAGGCATTGAATATGGCAAGAAGAAATAGCAGCAATGCTGTCCAGACACAGACCCTGCAATTGATGCCGTACCGTAAGTCGACCATATACATGTTCTGATTCATGACACCAACATAAGCCCTACATGACCATAATAAATAGGAGAACTTCAATTCCTTACCACCCAGCCCAAGCCAAATACAACTCCGCCCCAAGGTCCGACCTCCCCTTGGCAAAATTGTACAGATAAGTGTACATTATAACAGTTGGCTCTGCGACCCCTAAGATCAACAGAGGCTGGCCACCGAAAATCGAGTGGATAATCCCGCATATAGCAGTCGAAGCCAAAGTCTCGACCGTGCTTAAACTGCCATCTAGCATTCGAGAATAACATAAGTACATGATCAGTGTAAAAAAACAGATAAGATCAAGAAAACAAATGCGAAAAAGTATAATCGACAAAGGAAGCTCAATCTCTCTCCTCAGTGAACTGCAATTTTAACAAATGAGAGCGAGAATCGGCCACTCACTGGTGTCTCGACTTAGCTGCTCCCCGAAGGCTATAACAGGAAGGGCAGAAGCAAAGAAGATATATGCTGTCGGGGCTAAAATCCTGAGCATAAAGCATCAAAACCATCATCAGCAAAAAGATCTAGGAAAATGTTCTCTTTTTTCCAAGGACGAGATCTAATTCCTCAGCTGCATTCCAGAAGCTAAATCAATCAAGAAAAAGAAAAAGCTACCTCATGCCCGAACAAAACCCACAAGCCCAGTCCTGCTTGTAACACGCGGCTCTCCCTCTGACATCTTTGACGATTCCCTTGAAGGGGGTCTTGAGATTCTCCATTGCTGCTGCTGCTGCAACAAAAAGTTGTTAACGGGGTAGTCAGAAACACGACGAACAGAACACGGTGGTCGCATTCTTGAAGATACAGAACATGGTGCAAGCATTCTTGGAGATTCAGTATCAACATTGTTGAAGAAAGAGAGAATGCTTACAACAAGTTTCTCTCTCCCTGCCTCTCTCTCTCTCGGAGGTAGCAGAGATTAAGAATACTTGTAGGAGTCTGAGACTGAGGCGGTGACTGTTGTCGTTGTTGACCGCAGTTACTTTGGGAGCTTTTCTTGCAGGGAAAAGGAGAACATGTCGTTTCTTGTGTTTCGCATGAATAAATAATTTGCAGTGCCCCCTGGTCTCGCTCTCTCTGTCTCTCTACCAGTGATATTTGCGCGTTTTCTATAGCTGGACGTACCGCAATCAAGGCAGAAAAGTATTTTGGCCTCGAGCGATGAGATGCGACGCTTCACGGGAGGAGGAAATTAGACACTCAAAAGGCGTTTCTTCTTTGCCCCCATGGACCACTCTCTTCCTCACAAGGCAAAAGAAAAATTTGCTTCTTGCTAGATCATGTCGGCCCAATATCAAATGCCACCTGTTGAGTCACGTACTTGTTTCTAACGCAATACGACGCGTAAGAAAATTGTAATAAATGTCAAAATGTTATCGGCAATTGATACAGTCATCACGCAAGAATTTCAATTGAGGGAGTCATAATCTTTGCATCTATAAAATTCTTTGAGAACTTCAACTTTTGCTTGACAATTGGAATTGTATATCTCGATATCTTATCTGATCTATGAGATAAAGTCATGAAGTAATATTTTTCTCCTAAAAATGATATTATATTGATTAGTGAGAACTAACAAAGAAGGGTTTGGTGGCTATGTTAGATGCATCGATCAAGATGCTTAGCCCATGATACTAGAGAGCTATACATGGAAGTACAGAGACCTTACCTTCATTAGCAGGAACAGCTAGTTCAATCATTATTAAGAGAAATCAAAGTGAGAGGTAGGTCGGCAACTCTCCTGGCTGGTGCAAGCCTGTAATGTATCAGCTCTTTTGACTTCATTTCAGTTGGTAGGTTGACCCCACAAATTGCCATGAAAAAGATGGGCAAAGAGAAAGGTAATAATGCAGGCCATTCACATGCCTCTTCTTTGCAGTCACTAGGCATCATCTGCACAAAATGAAGCAGCATGAGCCACATCCAACACATGGAAATAATCAGAATTAACTGCGAAAATGGAAGGTTATTGAGAATTTGTCTGATTGGCCAGGACAATGTAATTTTCTAGGGACTATATTGGGAAAAATTCTATGGAATTATGGACTTAAGTGCACAAGTCAATGAGCACAAAGACTGCATTAAAACAAAACAAAACAAAACAAAGTCGATTTAACGTGTGCTGTCTTCCTAAAGTAAAGACGACAGATGGTGGAGGACAGACACACATTTCGTGCGTCAGCCAATTTGAATAAAATATTACGTATCTAAAAGGCTCTAGGGATATAAATCTCATTATGTTTATTTCCCAAAATTAATGTAAAAAAGAAAAAGGAAAAGAAAAACAAACAAAACTAGAAGAGGGGAAGTCTAATCTTGTGCGGACTTTGAACGAGCAGGGACAATCTTTCCAGTTTGAATCAAGGGTTGGAATGAAAGTGTGGATCTAGCATTAAGTATTGTGACATTATTAATTTTTTCTCTCTTTTACTCTTTCCAATCATATGGAGTTCCGCGATCCTATATGATATTTCCTTGCATTTGATGTGTTAGAGAGTTGTCGAAAAAGTTATAAACCAATGATGTAACGGTCAATTCTTCCATAAATCTTTTAATTAATGCCAATTTAGTTCTAAAATTTTGATGATTTATTGATATAATCATTCTGATAATTTTTTTTATTGGAAATGGTTCACATGGCGATACAGTTAGTATTGGTAGTCCTACAAGGCGTAGCTGGTGTTGGCATAGGCAATTAAATTTTTTTTTGAGTTTTTTATTCTTTTATTCTTTTTGCTAGTGGCTGATTTTAGGTGATGCCCACCAAGGGCCACCCTTGACCGCGGCCAACGAGAGCTTGGGTGAGGTGATCTTTGCTGAGATCTAGTGAGGGTCACAGCTAATGGTCATCGACTACGATAACTTTTAAAAAAAAAAAAGATTGTGTAAAAATTTACAAAAACTGTCAATGTTGGCATTAACTATCCACATTAATGATTTTAGGTTAAAATTGATCGGAATGATTACATTGACATATTATCATAAATTTATGATTAAATTAGCACGATTGAAATGTTTATAATTGAATTAGTACCTATATAATATGTTTAGGAATTTTTTGATAATTTCTCCTAATGCAATGTGAACTCACAATAAACCTCGTATGCAAAGTAAACATCTCTCAAAAGCATGCCCACAAAAGTGTAGAGATATTTAAGAAGATTAAGATGCTGATTTATAAAAAAAGGACATGAGTTAATCATTTTGTTGCCTTAGAATGGGAAAAAAAATTTCGTGTTCCAACCGTTTCTTTGCTGTGCCAGCTAGGTGATGGAATAAGAGTCCCTAGGATGCGTGTGGACGCGTATAAGGTTGGTGTGTCGTCTTCTACTATTGCACAAATGAATTGCGCATGTTACCTGTTTTGGACTTTTCTGCACCCGTTCACTGCATCTTTGACCATCCAATGGACCTAAATTGGTTGAAACTGAAAGCTACCTTGACGAACTAAGAATGTCATTGACTTTTAAGAGGATATTAGCCCCGTTTTTTTCGCTAAAAATATGAATGATTTTAAAAAAAAATCTAAAAAATGATCGCCTTTATCATCTATAAAAATGAATGAACGGAAAATACTTTAATCATCTATGAAAATTTTTATGAAGATGTCTTTCAAATCATTTATTTTTCTCAAAACAAATACATCCGTAATCATCACACAATTAGACAGTTTCTTGTGACGCACGTTCGAACCTCATGATCATATAGCCCATTTCGAAAGGGTTCGTATTTCCCCACCCGTGACATCTTGATTTGAGATCACCCGGACCTTTTGTTGATAACTCGCGTTCTCGTCACTAAAACTTGCAATTAGGTTTGAGCTAGTTGCTTGGGCAAATGTTTTTGGGTCAGCAGACGAGCCCATGATCCATTGCTATGCAGGTACAGTTTCCACATCCAGGCCCACTACTAACCACGAAACAGTTCCTACCTATATGTCGATATCTGATCAATTTTAATTGCTTCGCGGGAAAATCATAGCAGCCCTAGGGCCAAAAAAATGGAAATCGGAACATGGCTCGGCGCCGCTAGTCTCGGTGGTTCCGAACACATTGTTTAAGGTCGTGTAAACCATGTGAACCATGTGCAGGTCCGTCGGGTCTTTAGGCTAACAAGCGGAGGTGGGCACCTTGATGAAAAATTGTCCCAAAAAGCTTTATATATATATATATATTGTACGGTGGCCAAAAGAGTTTATTATTTCAGTCTTAATGCACCTACATTAGACAACTTTTTAATTTTTTTGAATTTTTTTATGGACTTCTATATAATTATTTTTTATTTTTTTGTTAACAAGATTGGTGGGTTGCCATCCATTGGTGAGGGCCATGAAACCCCTTGTGGGTCATGGGTGAGGGTTGCAAGGTGAGGGCTTGTGTGAAGACTGTGATGGCCTTGCTGTGGCTCAAGAGGGCCTAGGCTAGGGCTTGGCTGCCCTCCTCGACTATAGTGAGGGCTTGCGAGCCCATTGGTCTTGTGAAGGAAAAAAAGAAACAAAAAAGAAAAGAGGAAAATTGTCCACATTGCCTAAAGCATTTGATTAAATTTATACTCGATGTCATGACACCTTGGAAAATCATAAAAAAAAGTCCTAAACCCGTTGCAATTTTTTTTCAATTTAGTCCCAAATCTTTTTTTTTTTTTTTTGGTTAATTTAGTCTTAAACCTTTTGTAATTGTGCCAATTTAGTTTATCCGATCAATTATAGCCGGTAATGATAACGTAGACACTAGGCGTCTAGCTAACGTTGACATGAATAATATTTTAATTTTTAAAATTTTTTATTGATTTTTTTATTGATTTTTTTTTTTTTTTTTCTTCTTCCTCCTTCCTCTAGTTGGGCTAGAGGAAGGGTTGACAAGCCTCGGGGAAGCTTGGCCGTGGTGGGGGGACTTTGCCCAAGCCACTCACTGGGCTGCCGAGGTTTGCCCTCATTGGCCATGGGTGAGGCCCCACCTTGCACAGCCTCTGGCGAGGGTTGTCGGTGGTTGGGCGATGCTCAACCTTGTGTGGCCTCTGGCCTTGGAGAGATTTGCCGGCCTTGGGTAGGTTGCAACCTCGCCAGATTTGGCGGGGCCTCGCTCAGCTAGGGTGAGGGTGGCCTCGCCCTTGGGCGGCAAGGCTGACCTCGCTGGCGCTTGCTTCTAGTTGCCGTTGGCCAAAGGAAGGAGGATGGAGGAAGAAGGAAAAAGAAAAAAAGAAAACAATAATAACAAATTTGAAAAATAAAATATTATTAAAATACTATCCACGTTAGCATAGACTAATGTTTATGTCAGCGCTGGTTAAAAAAAGAAGGGCCGGATGGCCCGAATTAGCACAATTATAAAATATTTATGATTCAATTAGGCTAAAAAAATTTATGACTAAATAAAAAATTATAATGAGTTTAGGACCTTTTTGATAATTTTCTCCACGACACCCAACTGTTTTTCACCAACTTGCGATGATTTGAAAGGATTCCCTGAATCGGGAGGGATCTCCATCCTAAGATGGTAAAAGCAGGGAGTCAACCTTCCACGCTTTGTCCCTGTCAAGTGGCCTCCAGCTTTATGCAAACCCGAAGGGCCTTGTTTAAAGGGAATTATTAAAATATTGTAAAGAAATTAAGAAAAAAAGGGGGAAGAATTAGATAAAGTCCGAGTTCTAGACGATAGATATGGTTCACTAAAATTCAAATGAAGCGGACGAGCAATCAGAAAGCACCGTCCACCGTGACATGATGAAGTACTTCTGGAATTTTCTCACCGGAGGCTTCGTTATGCAATCGTTTTACACCAAAAATTTCATTTTTTTTTCGGAAAATAGAAGTCAGCACCCATGTAAAGACAGCGAAATAGGTAAGAAATCCATGACGGTTGTAAAAAATTCGGTTCGCCATGTCGATCGGTCGCAAATCCTTATCGGGAACCTCCTTTTGTTAACCATCCTGACGATTATGACAAAGGCATTCTGTTGTCTTACTCTTGACAACTAAAATCGATAGTTTTGTTTTGTTTTCTACTCCCTATGATCTCCTGATTTCATTTCGAACAATGAATGATCAAAGCCAATGTTGATAGTCCGAGCACTAATCACATGCCAACTTGATATACCTTGGTATGTAGTGATGAATTTAGTAGGTTTACAGAGAATTGGAAAAGGATTACTAGCATCGCATAACCATAAAATTCGTATCGAACGAGTATGTATTATGATAACCGAACGTCTAAATGTAGATAAAATCATTTTAATCAGTATCGATAAGCTTCTCATATTTATCTTACCTTTTTTTCATGTGCAGAATTTATATCCCATATTAATTATCTTTCATATCGATTCCCACTTGATAAATTTGTGTGCAAAATTCTGCCTCGCGACTTATATTGTTAGGGTTGCAACGTGAAAATGATAGGTCATGTAATTTGAATTCATGGATACAAAAGCTCCTTCCTTAGGCAGAAAGATATGGTCATTGACTTTTGCGGATATCAAGAAAACGATGTGTGTACATGTCATCTGGATGGGTTAGTCGTCGGGAGAAAATGTCACGTGCTCAAGTGATGGAAAAGTCAATTTTACAGGAGTAACTTCATGATGGGGAAGTGGCAGTGCGGGCCACTAGCGAGATCGGCCTTTTTGACTCGTCCCAGTGGCTGGTGGACCCCACGAGTTGCCCTGAGAAGCTGGCGAGCCATAGAGGATGATGCAGGGGTTGCGATTCGAAGGTTCTTTTGCAAGTTCAAAGCATCTGGACAAACGAAGCATGGGAACCGCATTTATTTAGAGATATTGTAATGTGCAATGAAAGTTTATCGAGAAATTGTCTAATCTAGTGGGACATGGATGAACTCAGATTACTCGAAGTCTAACTTGCTCTAATATTAATCGACTTAATGTGGTCTCATAAATTGTTGGTTTATGTTCAATCTAATTTTTGAGCTATTGAGTGGATGGGTGCATATAGGCACTCTGACATGATACATATGTCACAGATCGAATGTATTCAAGGCACAATATCAAGATGAAGGAGCATTTCCTAAAACTTCTAAGAGTTTAGGATTTCCATGGTACTCTAAAATAATCCTAAGGGAGAGTATTCTTGTAATTAATGGGGTAGATGGTAAATAAAAATATTGAATCTCTACTTTTAGATTAAGAAGAGATTATTGTTATAATAAGAAAAACTCAAGTGTATATATGGGTCTCCTCCATCCTATATGTATCATACTAAATATCTAATACAATAATAGTAAAAAAGCATTCTCTCTAGAAACCCTAATTTCTGAGAGTTTTTTCGTACGTGGGGTGAAGAAGTCAAAGTGCATACTGTACGCCTATAGGTAATTTTCAGGCCTCTAAACTTTGTATAATTATCGGATCAATGAATGTCAGTCAACCCTAATAATTTGGTCTTACTACTTTCCGACTTCGATTATCCAGTCCCTCCTTTGGTCGCATCATAAGAAAGAATCCAATGGAAGGGTGAGGGTGACTGATGGCAGCAATCTAGTCTAGCGATGATCAAGCCTCGAACTCTCAGCAATCACAACAGTAGGATTATAGGAAAATAACTCCGACAATGTCAATTTGGTTCCCATCTAGAAGCATAAGGCAAACACCATCCAATAGAAAGAGAAGATGTTCCCCTTTTGGCCTAGCTTTTAGGTAGGAGGATGACCCATCCTTTGGTATAATCCCTTCTAGAAAATAGCATGACAATATTTACATTTTGACAAGCATTGATGGACAGTAAATGCAAGTGATTAACTCGTTAATGACATATATATTCCCCAAATTTTCTTTCTCACACTTGAGACATATGAGGAATGCGTATGTAAGGGAACAGAATCACCATCATCATCCTTCCAATTTGCTTTTCATTCACACGGTAATATAATGGCCACATTCATCAGTAGCTTTTAAGCTTGCCATCCGTGTTGTAACTTCTCTACAAAAATTAACGCCAAGATAATTTTGGAAATGTAAAAAATGGAAGTGGTTCTCTTCGACATGGCATCTTAAATTTCCTTAATTTTGATGGGTAAATAATACTTGATTTATCTAACACAAATTCCTTTATTCTTGCGTTGGAAGCAATTAATGGGATTCCAGTCTCTCTCTCTCCCTCTCTCTCTCCTTTGTTGAGAACCATGATAACACTTTATAACATCACAACATCTTAAAAACCTCCTCTTCGGAGCCACTTACGAGGTAAGTCTCCTAGACTATCAGTCCACAGTCCGTTACTTCTAGTACGTAGGTTCTTTTTCTTCGTCTTTTTGGAGGCAATTTTCCCCATCCTAATCAGAGAAATGTCTCTACTTGGTAAACAACGAAATCGATCACCAAGATGATGAGTTACTTTAACCGTGGATGTATCCACTCAATTAGCTAATGGATCTTCACAATGTGTACATTTAGCGCCAACCATGAATATATTAATGATGAATCTTCAAAATTGATAAGACTTAATGATGGATGAGACCAAAAGCTGATGAATATAATACAATCTTTAGAACAGAAGTAACCTTTCGAAAAAAGGTTGTAAAGTGAAAAGATACTTTCTCAAAAGACACGTTAAAAAAATTCGGATTAAAAAAATAATAATAAATAATAAATTTGTTATGATTCCGAATTTCTATAACTTCTAAAAAATAACAAACAAATACAATATTTTAAAGATTACGAAGTTATGTCCAAACAGAAACAATTTTCCAAAAGTTTACAATATCAAATTTGTATAACTTCTAAAAAATAACGATTGAACAAATGCAACCTTTCAAAAATTAAAAAGCTATGCCTGAGCAATCACGACCTTTCAAAGGTTAAGAAGTTATGTCCGAATAGACACAATTTTCTAAAGGTTGTAAGAGTGCCTAATAACAGTTAGGCAAAAGAGAATAAAATTTAGAATGAAATAGCAAAAATATAATTGTAACTTTATTGCGAATAGTCATGCTATCTCAATAGAACACAAATGTTATTTTATAATTATAAATTCGAATATTAATAAATAAAAAATAAAAGAGAATTAGTGCCAATTATGATGTGCAAAGTGCTAAGTGCACTAAAATCACGAACCCGCACGTGGGTAATGTAGGGTTAAGCCTACTTAACCCATTATCTTCCGTTATAATGTTAGAAAACTTATACACTTACATATTAATTCACACACTTTTAACTTTCTTACATGGAACAAGACACTTTTGTTTGTTTTACAAACAAACTTCCAATAGTTTTTATTTATTGCCTGTAACTTTTTGAAAGAGATTGCATGATCTTCTTGTTGATCACTACTGGCTTCGACACTAAAACTTTCCTTTAATGAGGGAAATATTAGGGCAGGCTTGAGCTAGTTAGCTGGGCATGTCAAATGTTTTTAGGTCATGGTACAATGGATCCAAGACTTTTTTGGTAAATTTTCACTAATTGTTTTGTAAAGGACTTTGTTAGCGGAACAGTTTTTGGGGTATTATGAAAATATTAGTCTATTGTGATTCGTGAGTGATAAATTTTTGAAAAAAGTAAGTCTTATAACAATTTATAATTATTTATGATTTGATTTTTTATAATTTAAAATAAATTATTATTCTCACAATATATTGAAGCTGTCATGCACTCATAAAAAAATCTCATCTAAAATTCATTTACTGCTTGACATGTCACTGCTGCGCGTCGCTTCCGGTGCAAAAATTACTTTCCAATTAGTAACCAAGGAAAAGAGTGGACTGTTCCACTCTCGAGCAGGAATAATTAGTGCGTTGAATCTTTGCCATTTGGCGACCTCAACGGCGGGAAAAGAAAACCTTTTCAGACTATGGGCGCGACCGGCAAAAGAGGGGTTCGGATGCAGGATTCTCTTTTGAGCCAGCATCATTAGCGTGGAAACATTCAGAGGTTTAAAAAAGGAGAAGAAAAAGAACAAATTCGGAGCTTCTTTTTCTAAATAAGACTACATATGTGTGCGTGTGGGTGTTGCAATTATAGGTTTGATCACTTGAAGCTCGTGCAGCTGAGTTTCCTCGTTTGGAACTCCCCAAGAACAATGAAGCCCTCCGGCATTAGATTGCCACTTCTCTCTCCTCCTCTGCTCATCCTTCTTCTGTTGACGGTGCGGACTCATCTCTCTTGCGCCGACGTCGGCACCCCGCTTCCTACGGTCCTCCATACACACGTACGTACGATCTCTCTCTCTCTCTCACACACACACACAAGTTTTGACGTCTTTGTGTTTCAGCGACCGCGTGTTACGGCAACGATTCAGCGCAGTTCCCATCTAGCAACCTCTTTGCAGCAGCAGGGGAAAGCATATGGGACAACGGAGCGTCGTGTGGGAGGCGGTACCTAGTAAGGTGCACCAGTGCCATTGCCTCGGGAATATGCATACGCAACCAGACTGTGGAAGTCCGAATCGTCGACTATTCTCCATCGTCTTCTTCACGTCCCTCAAGTGACGACGCGACCATTGTCCTCTCGACAACGGCCTTCGATGTAATCGCAAAGTTTGCCGCAGCTGTGAACGTCGAGTATCAACAGTACGTTTATTTCCTCACCTTATCGGTTGTCTTTAGATGGACACTAAGCACCCATTTGATATAAATTTAGACATGACATGAATTCAGTTCAGTGAGAAAAAAATCTTAATGTGACACGGGTCAACACCGATAAGCTTTAACATGGAAATCGTCCTGAATCTCACTGAACTGAATTTACACAGTTTTGACGATACTTGGCTAAGTTTGGCTGAGTAAGCGGCGTGAAACGCATCAGCTGAAGGTGGCAAGCGCTTGTCCATATGCCTTCAATGACGCGGGCCCCTCATCCATTTTTGATGCCAAGATCTCTCACTTATTACACTGATGAATTGAAAAGTCAATAGTTTCATTTCATGTGCCTTATATGGTGTAGATTACTTTATTTTTGGGTATTCGGACGCTGAAGATGAAGTGATAACGAATGCAAATTTCTTTTGACATCTTTCTTGGCAGGGTTTGAAGGAGACGTGCACATTTAAGCTAGTCAACGAGTTGATGAGTCATGATTTGGGAGATTACTCGGTGCATCATAGTACATATATTATCGTTATTTTCTGGATTAGCTACCTTTCATATTAGAACAAGATAACTGATTTTCTTATTAAATTAGAGTACTTCCTTTACTGTTCGTATTGTTTAGGCTTACCTCCTGATTGTAAATATTAAAAAAGTTTGGTTATTAAGTAAAAATGTAAACTTTATCTATCTCCCCTATTCCTCTATCGTGGACATATTAGAATATTTACATGGTATCAAAGCCACCAAGAAGGACACTTATCAAAAGCCCGGTTTTATCTTGCTTCTTGCCTTCAATCTTAAAAATAAAAAAATAAAGAACCCTAATCTATGAATTTGTGTCCTCTTTGTTCTTTTCTGTCCTTTGGGTAAGTTAACGCCTGCTTAGTCCAATAGATATTCTGACTAAACTACTGTCATTGTTTAGAGTCAATTGGATTATACATGCCAATTTGGGTAGTCTGGTTCGGACAACATGTTCTAGGGGTTATTTGCTCTCTAAATGGTGGCCTTGATCATAAGTTTGTACAAAGCAGGTGGCTAATGTTTGCAAGCCAAGTTTTAATTTGCTGTCTAAAGCATGTGAAACGTGGTGATTTCAAGCTTGTTTGAGCCTGTGCTGTCTCGCCGGGTTATTATGGTCGTATGCGTGTTGTTTGAGTCTAACTTCAGATCATTAGAATGGAATATTTTAGTCATCCATGTTGGAGTTTTCATGAACTTGCATGTCTAGGGCACTCGTCAAGTCGTCATTACTTACCTACCACACCTGCACGTTTATTTCCATGAATTGCATGTCTTATGAAAAGACTGGTAAACGAATTTTAATTGATGGGTTGAAGCCGGAAATGATGTCATATAGAATTTTAATTCATGGATAAAAAGGCCCATAGAACCTGGGGAAAGCCTTCCAAGAAAACAAGGCATTGGAAGTTGCAATAACTTCACGACACTTCTCATCACCCCAATGAGAACGCAAGAAGAAAGGCTCGCTGCATGGTGAAGGGGTCCTGAAAGGCAATCATCATGATCTCTGCAGCGATGCTGTCATGTTTGTGTCATCGAATGATGTGCCGGGTCAACGATTTGCGGTGGTCTTGAAGATAAGGACGTGACTTTTTGCAGCGTGTACGAGTTCAAGACGAACCATTTTTCCAGCCGGATTCAATGGGTATTCGACCTTTGTTTCATGTCGGCACCAACTTAATCTTCATTCTCTACAAGACTATGTCAATTCCAACGTAAGTTAGGGGCTGGAAAAACAACCGCCTCGACTGGTGGGAGTGTTTGGCGTCTTTGCCTCATTGACAGAAGCAATCAAAGACCAGTTAAGCTACAGTTCTGAAGAAAGTTTCCCGAGTTTAGTAAAAAGCAAAGTTGTTCGCTTGTGTATGCATAGATAAAACCCTCTGCTGCCCCGCAAATCTGGCAGGTCCTCAGATTGGTAATAAACGTCAAAAAGCCTTGGACCTGCATGCCACCGAGAAAGGGAAGTACTTGGATGTGGCCTGTTAGTGACCCTCTAGTACTTAAGTCAGTTTATATTCGAGGGAGAATATACAGAGTGTACAGAGCAAGTTTAAGGTGCTTTCTATCAATCACTGCCAAACTCGAGGACCCACTAAATGTGCATATCCACACCGAGTGTATGTTTTGTCTAGATTCCTTTTACACCGGCATATAGAAATTCATTAAAGCTCTTACAAGAAGTTTTGAACTATCATCGGTTTTTCAAGTGCGTTGTTCAAGTATCTCACCTTTATCACTCGAAATTATTGTACTTTCTCACCGTTACACGAGAATAAAATGGGAAAAACGTATTCGTTCACCCGAAAAAGTCAAGATCCTTGTGAATTTTTTGCTTAAAATTTAACCCAACATTGTGACAGCCGAATAGTTTTCGGTAATGTGCAATGATTTTTTGGAAGGATTTACTAAATCGAGAGGATCTCGATCCATCAAGCCACTCGGCTGACATCGACAAGTAATATTAATAAGAGATCATTCGTAATCTTAAAGCGGTAAACGCTGGTACAAAAGCTTCCAAGTTTTGTCCCTTTTAAGTGGCCTCAGCTTTTTCGAATCCCAAGGGGATTTTGAAGGGTAACATTAAAATATGTAAAGAAATTGGGCAAAATAAGGAAGAAGAAGATAAAGTCAAGAGTTCTAGATGATACATATGGTTCACTAAATTCAAAAGAAGCCGACCAGCAATCAGAAAGCAGCGTCCGCCATGACATAAGGAATAATTTCTGGAATTTTCTCACCAGGGGCTTCGTTAGGCAATCATTTTATACCAAAAGTTCCTGTTTTTTTTTTTTTTTTTTTTTGGAAAAAAGAAGGGGACTTGGATATTTGGAGTGCCAAAACTTGGCATGAAGAGATACTTACTTGCTAAAAGTCAGGAAACACACACTAAGGCTCCGTTCGTTTCGTGAAAAATGTGGCGTTTCTGCAAAACATTTTCCAAGACATCATTTTCTAGGAAAATGTAATTATTTTCCAGGAAAATGTAATTATTTTCGGTATTTGGATAAAACCTAAAAATGAAGTGAAAAATATTTTTCGCTATTCGGTAAAGAAAATTTTTTCCTTCCTATACTCCTTTTCATTTATTTCATTTTTTTTAAATGGATTTATCATATTTTAAAAAAATTAATTTTTAATTATTTTTACTTTTTTAAATCTATTATTAATTTATTTTTATTGTTCTTTTCTTTTTTCTTTGTTTTCCATCTCCTTCTTTCTTGGCTAGTCACCGACCATGGTGATGGCTTGCGATCGGCCACCAGTGAGCCTCGAGCTCATCGCCTCGAGCTTGCCGACGAGCACGAGGCTTGTTGCTCCCCAGATTAGTGAGCGCGAGCGTCGAGCTCGAGGCTCGCTAGATTGACGAGTGCAAGCTTGAGATCGACAAGCTTGAGGTTCGCCTGGCGATGGCCAACGATTACCCAATAAAGAAGAAGATGAAAAAGAAAAAAAAAAGAAAAAGAAAAAAAAGAAAAGAAATATAAAAGAAAAAGGAAATTAAAAAATAATTCAAATAAAAAAAAGAAAAGAAGAAGAAGAAGAAAGGGGAGGAAGAAGTGATGATTGTAGATGTGTGAGATAAGAGAGATCAAGTGAGGAAAATGTTTTTCACTTTTCAAAAGTGGAAAACATTTTCCTCTAATTTAGAAGACTTTTTTCCTTTTACCCAAGGAATTTATTTTCCATGAAACGAATGTTGGAAAATTTGGAAAACGTTTTTTCGGAAATTATTTTCCACGAAACGAACGGAGCCTAAGTGTCAAAATTAGAGCAAAATTGATCAGTTAAGTATCGACAATGAGAAAATCCGGCTTAAATACTAATGTGACATTTTTTCGACAAGATAAAGACAAAATGAAATCGTTTTGCACGCTGACATGGTTAGATATGTCGAAAATGACGTCGTTTTGCATGTTGATGTGGTTAGATAAGCAAAAAATGATGTCATTTGATCTCAGATTTGAATTTTAATATAAATATTAACTAACTTAAATTTACAACTAAATTATTTGAAAAAAAAAGATGAAGAAAAAGTTGCAGAAGGCATTAGGAGAGGGTTGTGCAAGCCCTTGCCATTTTGCAGTCTCCTCCTCATAATTTTTTTTTAATAAAAATAATTTAGTTTTAAATTTTATTTAATTAATATTTATATGAAAATCAAAGAAGAGGCAAAACGACGTCCTTTTAGCTTTTCTTTATTGAATTAGCTCTCTGTGAGCCTCAAAGGTGAATCATATTATTAACAAAAATGCCACATAGGATTTTTGAGAGCCTTTATCGGACTTGACATTAAGATATCTCAATTTTAAAAAAAATGACCCTTACGTGTATCTTTCGTAACTTTTGATACTTAAATATCTTCCGTACCAAGTTTTGACATTTCTGTTGTACTTTTGTCAAAAAAGAAGTCAGCACTATGTTGAGAAATCAAAATAGGTAGAAATCCTTGTATCATTGGTTCACAATATCAATCGGTCACAAATCCGTATCAAGAACTTCATCTTCTAAACTATCCCAACGGGACAAAGGCATATCTAGACTTCGCTTCTAGATAAGGAAACTAAATCAAACATTTGCAGCAATACATAAGGTAAGCTTCTTAAACGTACATTCCAGAGAGATGGACTTCACAAATAACTGAGGGAAGCTAGCTTTCCAAGCCTAACCTACAATTCCACAAGTAAAACATAAAAAAAAAAGTGGGTCATAAAAAAGTGCATGGTCGAGGTCTCCTAGGTTTTTGTGGGGCATCTGCGGAGGAAGAGTCAATTGTAAATATAACATTAAAGAAAACTTCAGTTCCTCATCTTTTGAGTCACCCATGGTAACCACAAGTAACTCCGTGACACCATGTAAGGTTGAAGGACGATCCTGTTTGTCATTGGCTGACGAGGATCATACATGCCCTGGGACTTCTGAAGAAGTGGTTTCAGCATCCTCGGAAGCAGACTTTGGCACGACAACAGACTCGGAAATATAAGGCCCGGCAATCGAAGGTAGGGTCACATAAAAAATGGAAATCTGAACTTGGCTCGGCTCCGCTCCTCTCGGTTTTCCTGAAAACGTTATTCAAGGCCTGCGCAGACGATATGCAAGTCCGTTGGGCCATCGAGCGGATGAGCGTATATAGGCGCTCTGAAATGATCCATATGTCATGGACCGAATGTACTCAAGGCACAGCATGCTTAGGAGGTGGCCAAGATGATTGAGCGACTCCTGAAACTTTGAAGAATTTAGGGTTTTCATGGGACTCTAGAATATTCCTAGAGGTATATGGGCAATGCACACTTTATTCTAGAGAATTCTTGCAATTAATGAGGCAGGTGAAAAATAAGGAGATTGGATCTCCATCCATTGCTAGATTAATGGGAGATCCACCGTTGTAATTAGAGAGGTTCAAGTGTATATTGGCTGCCCTCTCTTTCATTTATAGCATCTCCAAAATCCAACACAAGAAGAAAAATAGAGCATTCTCTACTAAAAAGTGATTGGCAAATGGAAAGGAAGGCTAAGCTTAGGGTAGGAAGCTTAAGTGATGCATAATCTCAAGTAAGAATGTGAAAAGGAACCGGAAACCGCTCGGAACCGGACCGAACCAGAATCGGTCCAGTTCCCAGCTCCAATTTGCTAGAATTGTTGAGTATTGGTCTGGTTCTCGATTTCAAGTGTGGAGCCACTCAACCTCCCACCTGAATTGGACTGATATATATATTTAAAAGAAGAAATTCCAACTCAATTACTTAATTGTTTTGTAGTTTTTTAATCAATATATATGTACATATATATTTGAAGTATTGGACATTATTGACTAATTTTGTCTCTCAGGTGTGTAATAAGATTAACCCCCTACTTTTATTCATTCTATTAATTCCTTTACTTGTTTTCTGAGTCAAAATAAAATAAACAAATTAAGACGATGGAGGAGACCGATTGGAGATGTCCATAAATGTTGCGACGCTTTGTCATTATGATACAATATTAAGAGCTAATGACTCATTTTAAGAGCATGATTAGGTCTCTCCTTAACCATCCCCGTGATTAAATTACGTTGATGTTGAAAAAAAATGGATCGAGCAATTAATATTTTGATTTATGTGAAGGTTAGGACTTTTAACATAGAGTTTAATTCTCCATATGTTCCTAGTGTTGAGAAACCCTAAGAGGACCACACTATGACCTTTGGAGAAATTAAGTTCCTAGCTAATGAGTATTGTTGATTCATTTCGCTTTATAGTTTTCAATCCTTAATCAAAATCAATGGCTCGCAATTCAATTCGAATTTAAGGCCAAACAAGCATTAGTGCTCTACATAGAAACTAGGTTCATCATGATATCAATTGATGAATGCAATTTTGTAATAATTGGAGACTGGTTCAATTGACTCATTGAGAATCAAACCATATTGGGTGGATTCATAGAATTAATGGGCAGTGCCTGAATCCAAAATGGGAACCATCCAATCGGACTATGCTCACATCTAGTCTCAAGTGTAGTAATTTTCAAGCTTTTGAGTTTTAAATAATTTTCTTCAATCATTGAATGTCAATCAACCTTCATATTTGAGAAAATATTAGGCACATCTTGTGTGCCAGCATAGCAAACAAGAAGGGGGATTATAACGCGACATGTGTCTATGTGGGCGCAAGTGTTTAGACCATTTTGAAGTCTCTCCTCTCTACCATTTGGGTAGCGATTCTCTACCTTCAGGGTAGTCTCCGTTTTTTCTTCATCAATGATAAACCCTAATCCAACCTCCTCTTCAACCCAACTCTTTCTTCCCAAACCCCATCTTCGCAGAACAGATTTCAGCCCAAGGGAGAAACCCTAAATCACCTCACCTGAATCTCTTCCTTTCACCAGTGAGAAACCCCCATACCCACAATCTCTTCGATCTCTTCACTCTTTTGCCTTTCTGTTTGAGAAATTTCGACACACCATCCCCTCATCCCAGCCAATAGTTTCTTCACCCAAACATTGATTCAAAGCTCCCTTCAATCGGTCAAGACCTATCTCTTTTTTTGCTGGTTCCAAATCTTTAGGCCAGCTTGCATGAAGACTCATCAAGTCTAGCAGAACACCGCTTGAATTCTCCTGCTCCTCCCTACAGAAAACAAAAGATGGCAGATCAATATGAGGAAGAGAGAAGGGTTGCTGCCCTTTGCGAGAGCTTAGGTAAGCTATGGTCTGAAGAAGATGTGGTAGATGTTACAGGTGCTATTTCGGAAGAGAATCTGTTAGAATGTAGAAAAACTCAGTTTGGAAAATTTTTCTCCAAGCCGAATGTCAACTATGCAGCTTTTGTCAATACTATGAAAAGAGCTTGGAGAACTGAAAATTTTACATGTGCAGTAATAGAGCCTGGCTACTTTTCTTTCTCTTTCCAGTCAGAAGCTGACAAATAAAGAGTTTTTGACTCTGGACCATGGTCTTTCTGTAGTAACCTGCTAGTATTACAGTAATGTGACCCTAACACTCCTGAGATGTGTTATGAATTTAACCATTTTGCCTTTTGGGTACACTTTGCCGGCCTTCCCTTTGGGAGAGTTACAAATGAAATTGTTAGAGACATTGCATCAAAGCTGGGTGAAGTAATAGAAGTGAAATTAGAAGCAAAGGGAAACAACAACTACAGGATTGGCAAGGCAAAAGTAAAGTTGAATTTGGAAAACCCTCTGAAGACTGGAGTTATTGTGAATCTGGATAGCAAGAGGCTGTGGGTCAAGTTTAAATATGAGAGACTTTCGCATT
This sequence comes from Eucalyptus guilfoylei, assembly GCA_016097605.1. Taxonomy (NCBI): domain Eukaryota; kingdom Viridiplantae; phylum Streptophyta; class Magnoliopsida; order Myrtales; family Myrtaceae; genus Eucalyptus; species Eucalyptus guilfoylei. Next base: position 29,944,505 of record CM027862.1, read on the forward strand.
ACTGTTATTCATGTGGGAAAATTGGCCACTATGCCACATTTTGTAAAGAAATACCTTACGAGAATTCAAGGCTGGCTAAAAACTTACCAGGAAGATTTGGGCACTGGTTAAGAGTTGAAGCGCGGGAGCTAAGTCCATATGGGAAAATCTTCTATGGAAAACAGAACATTCTACATGAAGAAGGTGAGAGTGTGCCTGAGACCCAAATACCTGCAAAGGAGACACAGGTGCAAGATCAAAATCAGAAACAAAATCCTCTTATCAGTGAACAGAACACTGCTGCCTATCAAACCACTCAAAAGGAAAATAGCCATAATCCTCCCTCTCGAGCACTAATTATCATGGGAGAAAAGAGCCCCCAAAAGAGAGGAAGTTGCTGTTTAGATGAAGAATTTGTAATGGTTATATATGAAGAACAGCTAAAGGAAGCGGAGGTGGAAATGCAAGAGAACTCAGCAGGCAAAACGGGACTGATAAGGCACAAATCTAAGAGTACCAAGCTATCCTCCTCAAAAAAAGGGAAACGATTCTGTCCTTATGGTGCTCAAACATCAAAAGCACAACTCATAGAGAACACACAGCTGGTGGAGACTCCCATTCAAGTGATAGAGAAGTCAAATCAATGGGTTTTGGTGGCTAGCCCTAATAAGCCACCGAATTATCCCTGAAGATATTGAGTTGGAATTGTCAGGGGTTGGGCACAACCTTGACAATTCAAGCTTTGAGAGTCCTAGTGACTCAGGAAATGCCTAGCATTATCTTTATTATGGAAACTAAAAATCAAGAACAAAAAGTTCATCGGATAAGGAGGAGGTTGAAATTTCAGCATAGTTTCTTAGTGAATCCGGAAGGCATAGTAGGGGGCTTGGCCATTTTTTGGAATAACCAGGTTCATTTATCTATTGACTCTTTCTCGGCAAATACTATCAATGCTCAACGTCAAATTACAGCAACCAAACAGAGAATGCATATTACTTTTCTACATGCTCCAATTGAATTTCAGTAGGGGGTATTGTTATGGGAGGCTATTCACAGAGAAAGTCTATATTATCATCTACCTTGGCTGTGCATGGGGGATTTTAATGAAATTCTATATCACTGGGAAAAAGTGGGGAAGAAAAGAGCAGAAAATTACCGTCTCACAGTCTTCAGAGACTTTCTGCACCAATGCTCTCTAATGGACTTGGAAAGCAAATGATGCACATTCACCTGGAAAAATAACAGAGAAGGAGAACACTTGGTTAAGAAACGCCTAGATAGAGCTTTGTGTAATCTAGAATGGAGAATTGCACACCCCACAATAGAATGTTCAGCACTACTAGCTATAGGGCCTGATCATAGCCCTATCATATTAACACTCAACCCACAGCAGAAACGGAGAGGCAAAAGATTTAAATATGAAGCCTTCTGGTTAGAAGATGAGGAATGCGCACAGCTAGTCAAGGCAACTTGGACTGAATCTGATTCCCAGCGATTAAATGTGGTGGAGAAACTACAACTTGTGGCACAAAAGCTGATGAAGTGGAGCAAAAATAAATTCTCTAACGCAAAAAAGAGGATTGAATGGCTGAAGAATGAATTACAAGACTTGATGAATTGCACGGGCATATCTCAAGATAATGAGGTAGCAAAGAAGATAACACAAGAAATAGAAAAATTGTGGCGACAAGAGGAGATGTATTGGGGAATGCGATCGAGAATAAGCTGGTTAAAATGGGGGGATAGCAACACAAAATTCTTCCATGCCACAGCTATTCAGAGAAGAATTGGAAACATAATCTCTTTGCTGAAAATTGAAGATGATGTTTGGGTAAGAGAGGACCAGCATTTAAAGGAAATGGCGGAGCAATACTTTAAAAAGCTCTATGAGTCAGTGGGACCTTGTGATTTCCAGCCTATTCTTCAACAAATCCCAACATCGGTGGATGAGAGTATGAACCAATAGCTGATCGGCCCTATCACTTTGGAGGAGGTAACTATAGCTATGCAACAACTAGGTGCCACAAAAACTCCTGGACCAGATAGGCTTCATGGCCTTTTCTTCCGAAGTCATTGGCTAGACTTATGTCAGGAAATATTCAGGGAAACTCAGAATTTCTTCACTACCGGATACCTAAATCCTGATATAAACCAAACAAAGATAACCCTTGTTCCTAAAATTCCAAACCCAGAAAAACTCGAGCAATATCGCCCAATCAGCCTGTGCAATTTCATCTATAAAATCATCTCAAAAGTGTCGACAAACAGACTCAAGCCTCTATTACCGAACCTTATCACTGAAGAACAAAGTGCTTTTGTGGGGGGAAGGCAAATACAAGATAATATTCTGCTTGTGTAGGAAGTTCTACGTAGATTGAGAACCAGGGAGCGGAAAAGAAAGTTCCAAGCTGTTCTAAAGCTTGATATGCAGAAGGTGTATGATCGCATTGAATGGGATTTCCTTAAAGCATGTTTAACTAAGATGGGATTCTATGATCAGTGGGTCTAATGGGTGATGCAGTGTGTTTCAACGGTATCATTTAGCGTCAACTTTGATGGAGAACCCCTACCTTACTTCAAGCCTACACGGGGGATTCGACAAGGTGATCCATTATCTCCCTATCTTTTTATTCTAGTGGCCAATGTTCTATCAAACATGATGAAACATGCAATAGAAGATGGCACACTTAGAGGAATTAAGATGAATAGTAGCTGTCCTACGTTGTCACATTTACTATTTGCGGACGACTCCATTTTCTTTCTACATGGAACAATATTGGAATGTCAAAATCTAGCGGCCATCCTACACCAATACTGCTTTGCTTCAGGTCAGGCTATCAATCTGAATAAATTAGGCATATATTTAAGCAAAAGCTGTTTAATTACCTTGAGGAGAAACATGGCTTCAGAACTAAGAGTTCTAGAAATTGAGAAAACAGGAAAGTACTTAGGAGTTCCTTCGGATTGGGGGGCTTCAAAGAAAGATATGTTCGCTTGGATCCTTGCTAGAGTCAACATGAAGTTGGAAAGTTAGAAGGAGAATTTATTCTCCAAAGCAGGGAATGAATTATTGATTAAATCGGTGATACAAGTTATTCCTCAATATGCCATGACTATCTTTAAAATCCTTGTTTCAATTTGCAAAGCTATTAAGATGAAAGTTGCTAACTTCTGGTGGAAAACTAGTAACAAAAGTGCTGTGATTCATTGGAAAAAATGGGAAAATCTGAAACTCAAGAAGGATGAGGGGGGTCTTGGTTTTAAAGATTTAATTGCTTTCAACAAGGCTATGCTAGGTAAGCAAGCCTATCGAATTTCTCAGTATCCTCAGTCCCTCTTAAGCCGAGTAATGAAAGGTCTATACTATCCACAGTGTAGTTTTTGGAAAGCTTGAAAAGGCTCAAGACCTTCGTGGGGATGGCAGAGTATTTTGCTGGTAAGAGAATCCATATCTCCACACATAATGTACTCAATCGGTAATGGGAAAGAAATTTCGATTAGAGATGACAAATGGCTAAAGAGCGGACCTATTGGTGACCCAGCAACAAGTGGGGAACCAAAGCAGGTGGCTGATTTAATTGATCCCGGGACTGGAAAATGGAATGAGCTCATGATGAGATCGCTATTTGATGACCAACGAGTCCAAGAAATACTTGCAACCCCTATAGGAATGCCTAATGCAGAAAACAAGTTGGTTTGGATGAAAAACAGATCCGGCTCATACACAGTAAAGAGCGGCTACTTCTCCACCAGAGAAATATCAACCAGCAAACATATAACAGCAGCAACTTCATCTCATCAAACAAAACCTGAATTGTGGAAACACATATGGCACTCTAGACCCCCCCCCTCCCCAAAAAAAAAATCAAATTGTTCCTATGGAATGCATGTCAAAACGCTTTACCCACAATGGACAATTTGTATAAGCAAAAGATCGTACCTGACCCGGTATGCCCTCTATGCAAACAGGAAGTTGAAACCGTGGAACACACCCTTCTGCTCTGCTCTTGGACAGCCCGCATATGGAAATCAGATCCCCTGCAAATTAAAATTTCAAGAACAGGGTTAACCATGCTAGATGAGTGGTTGTATAAGTTAAAGGCCGACCCAAGCAGTACCATCAAGTTCGACCAAATTGCTGCTACCCTCTGGAGCATTTGGAAGGACCGAAACCAATACATCTTCGGCCATCGTCCCCTGCAACCGCAACAAACAGTATTCAAGGCAGTCACTCTATAAGAAAACTACACTAAATGGCATCGAAAAGCAAAAGGAGAGCCACACAACACGACTCAACCCAACCGATGGCATCCCCCGACTCCAGACTCGCTAATAATCAACCTTGATGTGTCCTTTGCTCCAGACGACGCAGCTACTTCAGATTCCCGAGAGAGCAGAGGACTGGATGAGCACAGGGGAGGTGTTGCGTGCATATGTTGAGACTTCAGGGGTCGTGTTGCAATTAAGCGAGCGATCGAACAATAATATAGACAAAAGAAGAAAATAAATTGGACATTAGATTTACGTGGTTCAGTCGTAAAGACCTACGTCCATGGGGAGAGCAGCAGCGAATTTCACTATAGATCAAGCGATATAAGGAGATTACACACTCAAGTCACTCAAACACTCTCTTGGTGTTTCCTAAACCCCAATTTAACCCCAAACCCAAGTGTTTATAAATAAACAACTCACTTGGAGATAAACTCACGGCACAAAATTACCATGCATTCAAGCTCGAACGAAAATGCTCTACATACGTCAAACAAGAACAGCGTCTTCACATATGTATCCTCTTCGTAGGGCTTTTGCAAGTAACGCGGATGTGCGGCGCTTCTTCTACGTAGGGTTTCTTTACCGACTTCAAGCAAGCCCCCTAAGAAGTAAATTAGATTCTACTTTTATACGTGTGCCCAGGTCAAACTTTGACCTGGGCCCACCTCCTATTTTGGCTTCACGCGGCAGAGCTTCTTTCCCTTTCTTGATTGGGTAAAGAAAACCCATGCATGAAATACGTGTGTGTGCGCGCGTGTGCCCAAGGTCAAAGGTTTGACCTTGGGCCCCACCATTAACCAATCTTCATGTGCAGGGGCTTCACTTTTCTTTTCTTCGGATTCCGCTGGCTTCTCAGCAAAGAAGAAACTTTGCTTCAATTTATTTTATATTTCCTATTTTGTAAATTTTCAATAGTCCAGCGAATCTCAAACTCGAGTCATAAATTAACAATTCTCCACCTTGGCTCAATGTTTGAGCTAAATTACAATCGCTTTGTAAAAATTCAAATTCTGCTGCTACTTTACCATAGCCCTCGATGGGCTCAACCGCTACTAATATTATCCAAATCCAAGCCTCGCTTGAATTTCGCCATAACCGAGGACCTCATCAGAATACCAACTCCACATGCACCTTTAACTGCTCCGCAAGGATTTTCTGACATAACCTTTTCAACCGCAGATAAAGTAAAACCATTATTGCATCCATATCTGTTAGGAGATCGAATACATACCTTGTTAATTTCAGCAGTTACATCAATCGTTGGCTCTATAAGCTCCACCTCGCTATGAGCACCATCTGTGTCGATTACTTTGCAAGTACTCGTACTCACTACCTCAGGAGTTTCTGGTTGCAACTCCACCTCAAGCTGAACACCGTTCAGATCCGTATTAACACTGCCACAAACACTCCTAGCCAGAACTATCGGAGACTTGTCAAGGGTAACTTCTCTGCTGTCAACAGGTGAATTTATATCTGGGCACCACAATTGATTGCCCCACTCACCTTGTGCATAGCCATGGAATATGCACCTTGCCCTCCAATTGAGCTTACCATCACTCACTCGGAAATAACACGGGCAACCAAACATTTTAATAATAGAATAACCAGCAACGTTACCTGACCACACTTCTTCAAGAGTCCGCCATTCAATAGCAGTTGATGGGGATCTATTCACGAGGCAGCTCATCGTACTAAGCACATCAGCTAGGATTCTCCTAGCAATACCAGCACTAGAGATAATTTTTCGGGCCGTCTCTAGTAATATTCTGCTAATCAATTCTACAAATTGTTGTGATTTACTGGCACTAGTGCGATGTTTTACTATGCCCTCTTTCATGTAGAATTTATTTACCAGCTCTGAGCAAAACTCCATGCTATTGTCAGTCTGCATATGCTTGATTGACTTACCAGTCTCCCTCTCGATCAAAGCTCTTGACTGCGTGATCCTAACACCAGCATCAAACTTGTGCATTGGCACAAACACCCAGGTCTTCCTCGAGCAGTCAATAGACTCTCGAACAGATGCATTCGACGTCTCCGAGGCAAAATCTGTCATTGTCTCACCTTGAAGTTTATACAGGCCTCCATGCTTGATTCCTTTCATTATCACCAAGGCACCTCGAACAGCCTTCAGAACTCCACCTTTTGAAGAATACCTGCAACCAGCTGAATCTACGGCATCAAGGAAATTAAGTTCTTTTTCAATTTTGGAACATGCCTCACTCCAGTCAATGTCCTCACGATACTATCATGCATTCTGATTTTAACATCACCAACACTCACAACATCGTACTCAGTGTTGTTCCCTAACTGGACTTTACCACTACCCGTGCACTGATAAGTGATAAACCGGTTTCTATTTGGTGTGACATGAAAAGAACAACCAGAATCCATAATCCATCCATCAAATGATGAATAATCAGTGATAGACAAGACATAATCGGTATTATCTGCTACAGCTGCAACATTATTTGCAGAATCAACCATAATTCCTTTACCCTTCTCTTTCTTCAACTTAAGACAATCCCCTCTAAGATGCCCCCTCTTGTCACAGCTCCAATAGACAACATTACTAGTCTTAGACTGACTATGCCTGTTTATATTAGTACTACTATTACCTACACGTGTTATAGATCTTCCTCTATTTTCACCTACTAAAGTAGCAGATACAAGTTCGCCAGATTCTCTTTTACGAATGTTCTCGCTCAGAATCAAATCTCGAACCCCATCAAACGTCAAACTTGTTGATCTAGAGGAATTACTAAAAGCAGTAACAGTAGTATTCCAACTATTAGGCAATGAGGATAGCAGAATCAAAGCACGTACCTCATCTTCAAAGTCAATCTCAACTGAACTCAATTGACTAACAATCACATTGAATTCATTGATATGATCTGCAACTGATGCACCTTCGCTCATCTTCAAATTAAACAGACGTCGCATCAAACAGACCTTGTTGATCGCAGAGGGTTTCTTGTACATGTCCAACAGGGCTTGCATCAAATCAGCAGTGGTCTTCTCCTTCAAGATGTTAAACGCGACGTTACGAGCCAACGTCAATCGAATAACACCCATAGCTCGTTTATTCAGCAAATCCCAATAAGCTTGCTTCATCGTCTCTGGTTTCTCCCCAGATAAGGGCAAGTGTAGTTTTATCTGATAAAGATAATCTTTAATCTGCATCTTCTAGAAACTAAAATCCTTCCCATCAAGTCTATCGATTCTCACTTTTACTTCTTCTGTCGCCATCGATTTGCTTCAACTTAGCCAAGCCTGGCTCTGATACCAATTGTTGCGATTAAGGGCAAGCGATCGAACAAAATATATAGACAGAAAAAGAAAATAAATCGGACATAGAGAGAGGGCATAGCCAGGACCTCTCCGGAGAACCCATTGTACGTGAGGTTCAGCATCTCGAAGAGGCTCCCAAGCTTTGTGAGTGCTTTGGGAAGCGACCCATTGAGCGAGGTTGTGGAGGTTCTTGATATGAGTTGGGATCGAATCGGAGAGCAAGTTTTAGGAGAGATCAAGAGAGAAGGGTGAGGTTGCACTGAAGAGGCGGGAGGGGATAGGCTTGGAGAAGTCATTGTTGGCAAGGTTGAGTTGTCTGAGCGAGCCATGGAGGCCGAGCTAGGAGGGGATGTAGCTCAAGAGGTTCTTGCCAGTGAGGAAGAGGGAGGAGACCTGATTGCAAGCGCAGGCGACGTCAGAGCTGGAGGGGCGGTGTGCAGTGGTCCATCGGTCAAACGAGGGCTCGGTGAGAGTGGGCGGTGAAGAGAGAGAGAGAGTTGGGTGCATGTGTAGCGTGCGAGAGAGAGAGAGAGAGAGAGAGAGAGAGAGAGAGAGAGAGAGAGAGAGAGAGAGTAGGTGAAAGGAGAAAGAAGAGAAAGAGGAGAGGAGAAAAGAGAGAGAGGATGCTCAATTCAAAGTTTGACCTAACAATCTGAGCCCCACATGGACAAGTGTCGCGTTATCATACCCCTTCTTATTTGTCACGTTGGCATACAAGATGTACCTAATATTTTCTCTTCATATTTTGATCTTACCATATTCCTACTTCGATTGTTTGCCACCAATCTAGTGATGTTTGAACCTGGAGCTAATCGGTCGCCTCAACATGACCATAATTACATTTTGACAATTCCGTTGCCATCTCTAAAAGCATAAGGTAAACGCCACTACATATAAAGAAAAGATTTTTCCTTCTAGGCTAGCTTTTAGGTAGGATGATACCTGATTGTTTTGTATAATCCCTTCTAGAAGAAAGCAGGACAATATCTAAATTTTGACAAGCATAAATGGACTATTAACGCATTAATGACATATGTAATCCCCAAATCCATCTAGCACTAAAGATTTTTGGGCGATTCATATGTAGGCAACAGAATAGCCATCGGCATCCTTCCAATTTGTTAATCATCTAACCCTACATGGTGATATAATCGCCACATTCATCAGTAGCTTTTAAGCTTGCCATTTGTGTAGTAATTTCTCCACAACAATTAAAGTGAGGATTATTTCAGAAATTTGGAAGCGGGTTCTCTTCGACATGGCATCTTAAATTTCCATAATTTTGATGGGTAAATAATACTTGATTTATCTAACGCAAATTCCATTATTTTGTTGCTCCATATTGCACGTGTTAGTCTGGGGCAACGATTGTCATGTGGAGTGTCATTCAGACCAGATGTAAACAAATAATGTGGAACCTCATTCACTTTGATGTACACACTCACATGTCAGATTTGTGAAAAGTCTATAAAAGGATGACATAAATCAACATCAAAGCTCTCCTCACCTCATTGAATTCAGTTGTCACGTTGGCCTCGCAGATTCTTCCTGAACAATGAAGCCCCCCAGCATTAGAATGTCCCTTCTCTTTCTTGTTATAATACTAATAATGTGATCCCACATTCAGTTTATTGTTACTCATATTAATTAATTTCATCAATAGTTATATTGTCGACATTAATATGCATGATTACTATGGTGATTGCCCAATTTTAATATAACTATCTTGATGGGAAACGTTATTAGAAGGGATTTGAATGAGGATATAAATTATCTGAATAATTTGATAATTGGAAAACACATTATCAACGTTGAGAGAGCAATTGGTTAAAAATACCAATTCATCAATTAGTCAAGGCTTTGTGAATCTGAGCTTCCATTGAACTTCATCAATGGCTGGAAGTCAGTACATAATTTTTCACATTTACGCATTCAATCCTGATTATGCATAAGTTTTGTTTATCTATGAATAATTGGGATCTTTAGTCTTGTTGAAAAATTTTGGATGTGTGCGTTGCGGAAGCATATTTTTGGATATCGATTATAGTTTTTGGTTAGTGATGTGTGCAAGTGTATGGTATAGTTTGTAGATGATGGACAAGGGACAAGATATGATAATTGAAGGATATAGGACATGAGATATGGGGAATAGTTTCATTAGTTGGATAAAATAATTTTACAATAGTTGAAGGAGGTGTTGGTGGGGAGCTACATGATGTGGTTTTTATGGGAAGCTCCCAACAACAAAACATGGAGCACTTGCTCCTTTATATAAACTGTTAAAGAAGATTCCAGACTTCTCTTGAATGCAAACCATGTAGGCTTCTCTAGCAAATTCTAGATTGTAGTTCTTCTAGAGACTTCTCTTACATGCTGGACATTTTCCTCTTTCTTCCAGAAACTTCATCTAGGAAATTCTAGAAGTTTAGCAACTCTAGGAAATTCTAGAAAATGGATCACCATTTCCAACACTCCCCCTTGATCCATTTTCAGGATACTTCGGACATTGTATAATAAAGTTGCCAACATACCTTGAAATCTCTCTTCTAATTTGTCCCATGCCTTTTGTGTTGTCTTCGTTCCACGATCCCTTACATTCTCTTGTCGAACCACTTGAACTTGCCTTTGAACATGCATGACTTTTCTTCAACGATGTCCCATATGTCTCGGGGCATCAAAATGTTCTTAGTTGTAGTTGTTAGCTCGGGCTCGGGCTCTGGCTCTCGTAGGCTCTGGCTCTGGCTCCGGCTTTGGTTCTGGCTCTGGCTCCGGCTCTTGCTCTCTTGGCTCTCACTCGGGCTCTGGCCTTTTTAGTTGAGGATGGTGAGGACAAACGCCCATAACCATCCAAGTAAACCTGGCTCTGATACCATGTTGAAAAATTTTGGATGTGTGCATTGCGGAAGCATAGTTTTGGATATCGATTATAGTTTTTGGTTAGTGATGTGTGCAAGTGTATGGTATAGTTTGTAGATGATGGACAAGGGACAAGATATGATAATTGAAGGATATAGGACATGAGATATGGGGAATAGTTTCACTAGTTGGATAAAATAATTTTACAATAGTTGAAGGAGGTGTTGGTGGGGAGCTACATGATGTGGTTTTTATGGGAAGCTCCCAACAACAAAACATGGAGCACTTGCTCCTTTATATAAGCTGTTAAAGAAGATTCCGGACTTCTCTTGAATGCAAACCATGTAGGCTTCTCTAGCAAATTCTAGATTGTAGTTCTTCTAGAGACTTCTCTTACATGCTGGACATTTTCCTCTTTCTTCCGAAACTTCATCTAGGAAATTCTAGAAGTTTAGCAACTCTAGGAAATTCTAGAAAATGGATCACCATTTCCAACACTCCCCCTGATCCATTTTCAGGATACTTCGGACATTGTATAATAAAGTTGCCAACATACCTTGAAATCTCTCTTCTAATTTGTCCCATGCCTTTTGTGTTGTCTTCGTTCCACGATCCCTTACATTCTCTTGTCGAACCACTTGAACTTGCCTTTGAACATGCATGACTTTTCTTCAACGATGTCCCATATGTTTCGGGGCATCAAAATGTTCTTAGTTGTAGTTGTTAGCTCGGGCTCGGGCTCTGGCTCTCGTAGGCTCTGGCTCTGGCTCCAACTCCGGCTTTGGTTCTGGCTCTAGCTTTGGCTCCGGCTCTGGCTCTCTTGGCTCTCGCTCGGGCTCTGGCCTTTTTAGTTGAGGATGGTGAGGACAAACGCCCATAACCATCCAAGTAAACCTGGCTCTGATACCATGTTGAAAATTTTTGGATGTGTGCGTTGCGGAAGCATAGTTTTGGATATCGATTATAGTTTTTGGTTAGTGATGTGTGCAAGTGTATGTTATAGTTTGTAGATGATGGACAAGGGACAAGATATGATAATTGAAGGATATAGGACATGAGATATGGGGAATAGTTTCACTAGTTGGATAAAATAATTTTACAATAGTTGAAGGAGGTGTTGGTGGGGAGCTACATGATGTTGTTTTTATGGGAAGCTCCCAACAATAAAACATGGAGCACTTGCTCCTTTATATAAGCTGTTAAAGAAGATTCCGGACTTCTCTTGAATGCAAACCATGTAGGCTTCTCTAGCAAATTCTAGATTGTAGTTCTTCTAGAGACTTCTCTTACATGCTGGACATTTTCCTCTTTCTTCCAGAAACTTCATCTAGGAAATTCTAGAAGTTTAGCAACTCTAGGAAATTCTAGAAAATGGATCACCATTTCCAACAAGTCTCATGTAAATCTCTAACGTTTTAGTAGAGGATGCTGTGTCACCGTCTGAACACCTATGCTTAAACTGGTGACCACTGCTTCTGCTCATCCAAGGTAGAATCTTTTAGCTTTAGTGTCGTCCACCTGGACTCGAGGTTGACCACTGCAGAATTTCGTACAGGACAAACATTGTTTACATTAGAACCATCCGCAGATTCAAGTTCCACCTACAGCTCTAAAAACTGATCCAAACCTTGCTGAGTGTTTTGACCATCTGGTCTTGTTGGATGAATTTCTGCAGAGGCTTGACCAGATACTTTATCTCTATCTAAGTCCAGACAAACTTAACTGCCAAATCAAAGGAAGCACGCATGAATTGTGAAACTTACCTTCTGCTCAGATAAGAAGTTTTATGGAGGACTCTGGTACAGCATAAGGAGAAAACTGCTATGACATATTATAACTTAAATCAGTTGGAAAACATAAAGTAAATTAGGTTTATGGCATGAAAGTAGCACTAGAAATGAGGCATCAAACAATAATCTACGTAGTAATTAGAAATCTTCACAAAGAACAACAGGAGCATCAACCCAGGCTCCCATACAGCATAAGACCTTGGCAGAAGAATCTTATCCGTTGAAAAGATGCAAAATAGCAAGATCAACTACTTTGTTCTATAAAAAAACCGAGGTTTATCTAAACAACGATGTTGTATAAAACACTTTTAAATAGAGCAAGATCTTGATCACCTTTAGTGAGTCCCAGGGTGTGGAATAACATAATATTATCCAGAGTCAAAAAGTAGCATATGTAACCTGCCATCCTCCAGTGTCTTCTGTCTGATTCGTCCATGTATCTCAATGTGGGACTCATGGACTCGGCATATAAGTACATAAAACGTGTAAGTAGAAATTGGAAATGTGAAGATACGAATAAATTCCCTGCCTTTCTGCTCTTGAGAGCAGTATAGAGCAGGCCGATAGCAAAGATAATGGCAAGCAATCCATTTGTAGAGCCACTGGAATTGATACTTCTCTAGAGCTGGGATTTCGGCTTTTGGGATATTGATTTTGCTGATTAACCCCTGTCGAAGAGGTACTTGTGAGGATTAATTAACCACAAATTGATTTGGTTCTGTTCCCAGTTTAGTCTTTTTCGAGTATCATGTAAGTCATATAGTACCTTGAAGGCGTCCTGATTGAAGAGAACATCTATCAACATGCCAAAAATGCCCCTGTGATCCCAGTACATCTCGTAATGATAGTGCAGGCATTGAATATGGTGAGAAAATATAGCAGCAATTCCGTCGAGACACAAACCCTGCCAATGTTGTTGTACTGTAATTTGACCATATCCATGTTCATTCATGACACCAGTGTAAGCTCTACACGACCATGTAAAAAAGAGAACTTTCATTCCTTACCACCCAGCCCAAGCCAAACACAACTCTCTCCCTAAGTCCGATCTTACCCTGGTGAAATTGAACAGATAAGTGTACATCATAACAGGCGGTTCCATGGCCCCAAAGATCAAGAGAGGCTGGCCATTGAAAATCGAATGGATAATACTGCATATAGCAGTTGAAGCTAACGTCTGCACTGTGATTAAACTGCCTTCTAACATTCAATAAGTGCATGACCAGTGTAAAAACCAGATAGGATCAAGGAAACATATGGCGAAAAAGTGTAATTGACAAAGGAATTCCAATCTCTCCCCTTAGTGAATTTTAGTTTCAATAATGAGAGTGAAAATGGACAACTCAATGGTCTCTCCACTTAGTTGCTCCCTGAAGGCTAGAACAGGAAGAGCAGAAGCAAAAAAGATATATGCTGTTGGGCTAAGCCTGAACATAAACAATCAAAAACACCATCGACAAAAAGATCAAGAAATGTTTTCTCATGCCAAGGATAAGATCTAATTACTCAGAATTCATTGTAGAAGCATAAAAAATCAAGAAAATTATATCTCACCCCTGAACAAAATGCACAAGCCCAGTCCTGCTTGTAACATGCGGCCTTCATCTGACATTTTTTATGATCCCTTTGAAGTTGGTCTTGAGGCTCTCCATTGCTGTTGCAACAAAAGTCCTTAAATCGAGTAATTTACAACGAACAAAACATGGCGTACGCTTTCTTGAGATTCAATAGCGACATTGTTGAAGATCTCTCTGGGAGAAGAGATTAAGAATACTTGGAGGAGACTGAGACTGAGACTGAGACTGAGACTGAGACTGTGACGGTGGTTGATGTTGACCTCAGTCAACTTGAATTCATGGATTTGCTGAGATGGCGTTGTATGATTGGCAGAATCGGTGGGTGTCTGGAGCTCTTCTGCGTGGGAAAGAGGAATGTGCCGTTTCTAATGTTTTCGTCGCTAAAGCTTGCAATTAAAGAGGGAAAGAGAGCAAGCTTTGGGCTAGTTAGCTGGGCAAAGTGCCATATGTTTTAAGGTCAGCCCACGAGCCCATGATCTATTGCATTGCTGCTCCAGCTTCCCTGTTCAGGCCCCCTAGGTTTCACGAAATGGTCAGCTGCTTGGCGGGAGAAGCAGCATTCGAATGTAGGGTCAGAAAAAAATTGGAAATCAGAACTTAACTTGGCTCCGCTCGTCTCGATGGTTCTGAAAACATTATTCGAGGCTCGTGTGAATGATGTGCACAGCTGTTAGGTCATTGGGCGAACGGGTGCATATAGGCTTCTTGACATGGTCCTTACGTCATGAACCAAATATTTTCAAGGCACAACATGTCTCGGAGGTGGACAAGATGACTGAGTAAGTTCTGAAACTTGCACGAGTTTATGCTACGTTTGGCAGTAATGATAAAATTCAAAATATGATAAAACTTGTCTCATCTTATTTTTGGTGTTAGCTCAAGACATGATAAAAGTTGGATACAAGAGGGATATAGTTTCGATAAAATTATCTCATGAGGGAGTTGATGTAAAAGTGAATATGATTTCTAATATTAATAATAAGAAATTTATTTTTTTAGAAAAATATTTGAATATAAATAATATTTGAATTCTAATATACAAAATTCAAAATAAAAAAAAACAATTTCATATGTATTCATATTTTTAATTATGTATTCGAATTTTTTTCTATCTTATGATATAAATTCAATATAAAATATATATTTAGTTTTTATATTTATTACATATTTTAGGTATATTAGTTTAGTTTAATATTTAATAAATTTTTATTATAGAATGGCGGAAGGGGAAAAGAATAAAAAGATAATAATTAAAAAAGAGAGGAAAAAACAATAAAAATAAGCAAATAAAAATGAAATTTGCAAGAGTGTCATGAGACATTCTTGCGATCTTCATTTATGCCATTTTTATGTTCATTTATACTGATATGTTGTTTGTATCAAACAATTGATATGATAAAATGAGAATATATCTACATATATTACTGTGATTCACCAAATAATAAATATGACATGACAATATCATTGGATTTCATATCTTATCCTATTTAGCCTTACCCTTACTATATATCTAGAAGACCTAATATAACCTTAGGGTTTTTATGATATTCTAGAATATTCTTGGGGTTTAATGGGTAATATACACTTTTATTTTAGATAATTCTTGTAATTAATGGTGTGGATTTCCTTACCAATAAGGAAATTGGATCTCACCACTAAATCAATGGAAGATCTATGGTTGCAATTGGAGATTTTCATATATATATATAGAGGTCACATCTCCCTATCATTTTATCATCCAAAAAAATTCAACACAAGAAGGGTAATAGAGATTCTCTCATAAAAAGTGAGCGATAGACAAAGGGGAAGGCTGGGCTTAGGCTTCCGTGTCAAGGCTTGTGACACGCATAAATTGTCTGGTAATTTTCAAGCCTCTAAATTTTTGATATTTTTCGTATATTAATGAATGTCAATCAACCTTTATATTTTGGCCTAAATATATTTCTCCGTCAGTGATGATTAAGCGTAAATTTCATCCGTCATCACATCAACAGGATCATATAGAAAGATGATGAGACGATGTCAAGTTGGTTTTCAATCACTAGAAGCAAAAAGCAAACTCCATTAATTAGAACGAAAAGATGTTTCATTTTAGGTTAGATTTTAGGTAGGATTGGACCTGTACAGGCCCTTAAAAGGCTCATGAAGAAGAAATAGGGAGGAAAGAATCCCCGAAGGGCGGGACTCCTTAATGTCATCTTCCGTAATCCCGCTCAATAGGGAACAACAATATGAGTTGGGAACTGAGGGGCAAGGCGTGCGGGTACCGATACCTTAAAATAAGGGACGCATCTAGGCTAGACTTTGGTTTATCGAATTATCACTGAAGGCCCCTATCGAAACCTTCAGTTCTTGCTATGTTGACCCGAGTTTTTTCTTTTTTTTGGTAAGGTAAGAATATATAGAGCAAAAGCCAACTATACAAAAAACTGGCGCAAAAAACTTTCACTCATAATGCATGAACAAAAAGAGTGAAAGGGAGCCGATGTAAAAGAAAACAAAAACAACGGAAAACAAGGAAGATGAAACAGACCGGCAAACAAAAGAAAACCGCCACCAAGCAAACCAAAAAAACAACTGTCAGCAAGGCAGCACAACACAGCAACGGAGCCGCAAACCCAGATGTTGACCCGAGTTTTGTACAGTCGTCTTTCAACTAATCTGTCAACATAGTGATTATTATCATATCAACAAGATCATAGAAAGATAATGAGACGATGTCAAGTCAGTTTTCAATCACTATAAGCATAAAGCAAACTCCGTTAATTAGAACGGAAAGATTTTTCCTTTTAGGTAAGATTTTAGGTAGGATGGTGACTGATTGATTCATTAAATCCCTTCTAGAAGAAAAAAAATTGACAATATCTACATTTTGACAAGCATAAATGGAAGGTAAATGAAAGTAATTTATGTGTTAATGACATATAATCTCCAAATTTGTTAGTCATCTAATCCTACATGGTAATAAAATCACCACATTTCATTAGTTGCTTTTGAGCTTACCATCCGTGTATTAATTTCTCTATGACAATTCTTTGACATTGCTCTTAAATTTCCATAATTTTGATGGCTAAATAATATTTAGCATGCTTGATATCTACCACTTCCCTTATTCTCGTGTCGGAAGAGCAATTAACGGGATTTAATTTTCCCTTTCTGTAGTTGTTGAAGAACCCTATAACACTTTGCAAATCGTGTTTTCTCTTTGGCCAATATTTTTGGAAAAAAAATTGGAGAATATGAAATTGATAATTATTGGAAATTTATTGAAAAATATGAGAAAATAAGATCGGGTGTGCAATCACCACCCTTATAAATAATTTTGCTCATCGGACTATGGATGATAGGTTTTAGTTGCTATTCTTCCAAGATATAACAGATCTTATTCTTTACTTCATACAGGATAATAGAATGGACGGAAACAACCAAATTGTATGTATAACCCGGCAAATCAAGAAAAGAAAAATGAAACGAGCGTAAAGATTTTTATGTTTTTGTAGATTACTTTGCATTTATGTTTTGGAATAACAATTTGCATGTAGAGAGCCGTTTGCCATCGTCAATCCTTGCATTAAATTGAAAACTGTTACAAATCCGTCACAAATTTTATACAGATGTATACAATTAATGCCGAACCTCATTGACTTTGCCATGGACGTTCACATATCAACGGAGCTCTTCTTGTCTAATTGCATTCAGGTGTCGCGTTTGGCCTCGCAGATTCTTCCAGAGCAATGAAGCCCTCCAGCATCAGAACGTCACTTCTCTTTCTTCCTCTGCTAGCCTTTCTTCTGTTGGCTACGCAGCCTCGTCTCTCTCGTGCCGACGTCGGCACCGCCGCTCACTACAGCCCTCCGTACACCCGTAAGTAAAATCTCCCTCCCCCACCCCGCCCCCCTCTCTCTCCCTCTCTCTCTCGCTCATAAGTTTGATTGTTATGTTTCAGCGACCGCATGTTTCGGCAATGACCCATCGCAGTTCCCATCGAGCAACCTCTTTGCGGCGGCAGGTGAAGGGATATGGGACAACGGAGCATCGTGCGGGAGGCAGTACCTAGTGCGGTGCATCAGCGCCTCCGTCTCCGGAACCTGCATCCCTAGTGAGACTATCCAAGTCCGAATCGTCGACCGTGCGCAAACCTCGTCCTCACGTCCCTCGAGAGATGGCGCCACCATCATCTTGTCGACAACGGCGTTCGGTACAATCGCAAATGCGTCCGCTGTAGCCGTCAACGTCGAGTATCAACAGTACGTTCGTTTCCTCACCTAATTAGTTGTATTTTCATCGAAACTAAGAGCCCATTCGATATAAACTAAACATGACACGATTTTAGTGAGAAAAAACTGAATCTGAAACAGTTCAATGTCGATAAGCTCTAACATGGTAATGGTCTATCTCGACCTTTCTTTTTCTTATAAAAAGCAAATCTTCACGGATCTCATTGAACTTTACTTACACAGTTTCGACATTCGCTAAGTTTGGCTAAGTAACCGACATGAATGCAAATGACGCAATGCATATCATCATATCCTGCGAATGATTGTTTCCGGCATCATCCACATCAACTCAAGGTGCCAAGCGCTTGTCCATATACCTCTGTTGACACGGACTCTTCGTCCTTTTTTATGCCAAGATCGTCCTGACGATCGTGATGAACTGAAAAGTCAATGGATTCATCTTACGTGTTCTATACCATGTTAGATTGTTTTTGGGTATTCGAACGTTGAAGGCAAAGTGATAACGACGACAATTTTTTTTGACATCTTTCCTGGCAGGGTTTGAAGGGGACATACAGCACGCACGTTTGAGCTGGTCAACGACTTCGGCCCTGTTGATGATTGAGAAATTATCCAGTGCATATATTAAAAGTACAAAACTGCAACTTGATCAATATAATTATGGATTTTGAGAATACTCCATCAGAGATTATTATTAGAGATTGATAACAGGGGTATTGTCTGATATTTTGTTATTTTCTAGAATAGCTTGTCAGCTGTCAAAATGGTACCCGAAGATCAACATAGCTAGAAACTCGAATGTAGTAAAGGAGAGAAAGAGAATTGCGTACTTGATTTGTAATCCATCGTTTTTTATACAGAATGACGATGATCCAATGCTTAGATTCTTCTCTTCTATTGCCCTTTGGAACCTGGCTCGATGAGATTGCCTGTTACGCCTTTTCTTATGTGAGTTGATTGTATGGTTGTGGAGAGAAGAAGATTAGAGGAGAGACCTTAGTGCTATTTATAGAGTTTTTAGTCAGATTCTATCATCACGAGCCAGCTTGGCCCGTGCAAGCCAATCCCATATTCGACTATTAAAAAACCTTATGTCTTACCTTATTAGACTAATCCTGTAAAATGGAATTACAATCTCAATTAATTAGCTCACATCAAGAAAAATCTTACATTTTCCCACTTGGCCTATATTAATTGAAATGATAGACAATAACTACCTCCTGAACACAGCTTACAACTTTCATTGTACTGTGCTATCCAAAGAGCAACTCTTCTCAAAATCTCAAAGAGTGCTGATTTGGAATCCCATTCTAACTAAGGATTCTTGTGAAATAGTATCTCTCTCCAAAAAAGCGTATTTTTTTTTACCGCCGCACAAAGAAAATATTTTGTTACGAATGAATAAGATATTGAGGAATTGTCCATCATGTAAAATTATTGATGTGGGCCCTTTCCACATAAAGGGGGAATATTTTGTTACAATAGAAGCAGAAGTGACGTGGAAACAGGGGGTCCATTGAATTTCAAGTATTTCGTTTCACCAATGAGATACGAAGACTAACTTCACATTTGGAATTGCATCGAAAAGATTATTTATCTCAGAGAGGTTTACGTGAAATCCTGGGAAAACGCTAACGACTGCTGTCTTAATTGTCAAAGGCATGTGTGCACCTTTTTGTTGGTCTAGAGTTAATTCTTAGTAGTAAATCAAATCTCATAAATTTTCAAATATCGAATCATGACTGTAACTGCATGTACGCACATAGAGCATTTCATGGTCATAAGTGCTTTCAACTTTACTGATATGGATTCAATATGATGAATAATTCCTCATAAAAAGTAATACCTTATGTATTATGCTTTTGTTGGTCATTATTCTCTTAAGTGTCATAAAAAACCGGATGTGTCGTTAGAGAACATATTTATGGTTCTAATAATCAACATATATCTTATCTTTATAGTTAACCCCTTTTTTTTTAATGTATAGTCAAGACATATGCTCAAGGTTGTTAACTGGATGCCCCCAACCTTCACTCAAGGTTTACACAATATCTTGAGATTTCTATTACACATAATCAACTTAACATGATAACAATATATTCATAAACACTTTATTGAATGTAAAAGAGTTTATACATGTCAAAATGTTACTAAAGCTTTATTAGAGCAAAACAAAATAACTCCCACTAAAAAACAACATCCAATAATGCTCCTAAGCTCATGCTTACGATGTGTCGTTCAAATACACAAGGATAAAGGCCTTTAGTTAGTGGATTATCAATCATATCATTTGTAAAAATATGTTTTACTGCAATATCACCATTTTGAACTTTTCCTTTATGGTCAAAGACTTGACCTCCATATGCTTAGATCTCTTGAAACCTCTGTTGTTGTTGGAAAATGGCATTGTAGAGTTATCCTTATAATATAACAATATGGGTCTATTTACAAAGTCAAATATGAAAAACTCCCTAATGAGGTTCCGGAGTCAAATAACTCGAATAGTGGTCGAAAAAGCATGCCACAAACTCTACTTGCATGATAGAGGAAGATATAAATTTCTATTTTCCGCTTTTCATGACACTGTCCCTCTTACTAAGACAAAAATGTATCCTATTATCGACTTCTTGTCATCTTGACAACTAGCAATGTCTGCATTGGAATACCCTACTAGCTTCAAGTCTTGAATATGTCTGTAAATCGGCATATAGTCTCTTGTCCTTTTAAGTGCCTTAAAACCTTTTTGACAGTAACTCAGTGATTGTGTCCTAGATTTGACTGATATTTACCCTAAAGTCCTATTACAAAAGTAATATCTGGCCTAGTGTAAATTTGAGTATATATGATACTTCCAAGTGCATTGGTATAAGGTACATTCTTCATTTGAGATTTCTCAATATTTGAATGAGGACATTACAATAGATTTAGTATATCACCCTTAATAACAAGAGCAATGCCTGGCTCGCAATGCTTCATATTGAATCTTTCTAGAATACGATCAAGATATGCCTCTAAGATAAGCCCAAGACACGACGAGAATGATTCTTACGGATCTCAATGCTAAGGACAAAAGATGTCTCACCATTGTCTTTCATGTCAAAATTCCTTGACAATATCTATTTTGTCTCAAGCAGTAATCCAATATCACTACTTGCAAGCAAAATATCATTGTCGCGACCTATTTTTCGAGGGTGAATTACCTAAAGAAAGCTAATGGATTACTAAGTCCGAAAACTTGGCACGGACCCTCCCAAGTCCTACCAATCGCGACTTGATATTAAAAAATTAATTCATTTAAATATGCAATTATACTCAATTTGGAGCCGCCACTAACCAATTAGGATTGGTTAGAAACCCAAATAAAGTATAGGAGAATACTTTATTTTTACGAACCAGAGATTCAATAAGTCCGGAGACATGGTTATGCTAGATTAGTCTAACGCCATTTCGGTACCTTTTTATTAAAAAATATTTTGCAGGCAGTATTGATCAATTTTAACCTAAGCTACTAACATGCAAATGGTGGTCATGCGGGTGCACAATCAATGAAATAACATTCAATAAACTGAAATGCTAGATTCATAAGAAATTATAAACTACAACTTTATTAAGGTCCAATCTCTAAAAAATATTTATAAAAAAATGCTAATGAAAATGCATGCTCTAAACATGATTTTCTAAATGACATGATATCTAATTAAATATAATCATATGATATGCATGACTTTTACTTTAATGATATGTGAGACGCAATTCATATGGCGTAACTTGAACTATTACTATATGTATACAATCTAATTTATATAATCCTAAAGATGCATGCGTTTCATGATATGAGAAGAATGACGTGGTAATTCTATATGCATGTTCTTTTTATGATTTTTTAATGATTTTTTTTATTACACATATGCAACCTACATTAACAATGATGACATGAAATTGGATTAATTATGAACTAACCTATTAACTAAACAAATAAATGACTTTTGTGTTTTTTTTTTAAATGACTTAATAATTCTTATTAAGTAAAACAACATAATGATGCAATACTAATCTTTGGCTTTTTTATTAAAAAAATATACGACGGGAATAT
Source organism: Eucalyptus guilfoylei (assembly GCA_016097605.1). Taxonomy (NCBI): domain Eukaryota; kingdom Viridiplantae; phylum Streptophyta; class Magnoliopsida; order Myrtales; family Myrtaceae; genus Eucalyptus; species Eucalyptus guilfoylei. Next base: position 29,966,601 of record CM027862.1, read on the forward strand.
TAAAACATTAACCTATGACCCACTAATATTTTTTAGTTTTGGTTTTATTGAAAGAAAATTATCCTAATTCTATATGAATCTTAAAAATCAAAATACATTGCCTTAAATATGAAATGTGTATGGACCTAAGTACCTGAATTCTAGATATGATATAATTTTATTAATAAACAAATTCTAATTAAATAAACCTACATGCTCTAATGCAAGATTTTGATTTTTTGATTTTTTTAGTTTTTTTAAAAGATAAGTAATAAATATTAAATCTAAGCCATCAACAAAATAAATGATTAAAATAATTGAAAAAATAACCCGTTTATCACATGTCAAATTAACGATTATCATAACCCTAATTATCACGACAAAGAGATCGAAATAATTAAAAATCTGATCTGAAGTCTTACGGATCAAATTAATAATTATAATGATTTAATAATTAAAATTCTACCAAAAGTCCAAAAATTAATATAATTAAAAAAATAATCCGATGTCTCTCGGATTAAATTAATAATTACATTAATTCCGGACAAAATCCTAGCGGATAATGCCTACAAGATTCATGAGGTTCAAATTTAAATAACTAAACTTAAAAAATAAACAAAAAAAAGTAAATAGAAAAAAAAAAAAAATAAAACTACCTAATTTTCTTTTCTTTTTTTTTTTTTTTTGTTTTTTCCTTTCTTCTTTTTCTTCCCAAGAGACTTGGGCGTGGCGGTGGCTGCTCACCGTTGGGCACCGGTCACGGTCGTCGGTTCTTCGGCGAGGATCGGCAATGGGTGAATCGGCAGCGAGCGGTCCGGCGGCAATAGCAGGTTGCGGGTGGCGTCACCGGTTGGTAACAGACCAGGGGATAGCGTCGGGATCATCACGAATCAGCACAATGGCGGCTTCGTTGTGATGGTGGAGCAGCTTGGCAGCAGCGACGTGTAGGGTTGAGCTGCTGCGGGGAGCGTCGGCGAAGGAGATCGGAAGCGCGAGCGTCACGGGATCCGGTACTTGGCTGGTCAGAGGCGCAATAACAGCGGAGCACAATGGACCGGCTCGGAATCGACTGGGCTGCGGGTTGCAGAGGCGCGGTCGTCGGTGTCAAGTGCGGCGGTGTCGGATCTGCGACGGTGATCTCGGGCCTGTAGGTGTCAGCCCTCGAGCGGCGAGATCTGGTTCAGATCTGGCGGAGATCGTGTGGGCGATGGATCTGCGAGGGGCTTCGGGTGCAAGTCCGGCGTCGCAAGAGAACACGGAGCGGCGGACGGCGTCGGGCGCGGGTCCGGCGTCGTGGGGGGTTCACCGGCGGCGAGTTGAGATGCAGGTCGCGGGTTGAGGTGTGCGGGCGGCCGGTGGTATCTCGGCGGGGAGCGGCGGTGGTGCTGGTGCTCGGACGAGGGTGGCGTCGGCGATGCGGCGTCCGGCGGGCTGAAGGTGAAGCGCGGCAGGCAGTAGACGAGCCCACCGGGAAAGAAGAACAGTGCTCTTCTTCCCCCTTTTTTAAAAAATTCTTTCTCTCTCCTCCTGTCTCCTGACGTCTCTTCACTGTTCCTCCCCTCTGCTGGACGTCTCGCTTTTTCCTCCTGCAAAACCGGTCAAAATCCGCCCTTTTCTTTCTCTCTTTCACTTTTTGACTTTTTGATTTCTTTTTTCTTTGAACCGAGAGAAACCCCCCCTTTTTCACGTCTCAAACCCTCTATTTATACTCGTAAAAAAAAAAAAAAACCCTCTATTTATAAAGTGAAAACTCGAATTTGTTTATGCAGGTGGAGATTTTCGCTCAACTTCTCAATAACAAAGTGGCTCCAAAATCACACAGCTGTTGAACTTTTGAATTCAAAAATTTTTTCAAAATTTCCCTCTAATCAAAGATTATCTTCTATTTCTAAAATGCTAAATTTAAATTAGGTGTCAACAAACCCCCTCTTTGAAGGGAAGCTCGTAGAGGTTTCTTTCAAAGATAAATGACACCTAAATTTAAATCATGCAAAATGAATATGCAAATGTCAATTGTAATGACTTTTTTTTTTTTTTAAAGAAAATGAACTCGAATAAATTTAATCTCTTCTGAAATGCAAGGTCGTGCAATAAAGAATGTAATGTAAATGCAATGATTTGGTCAGGAACATAAATCTCAATGTGTCTATGCCCAATGAAATGTAAATGCAAAGAAGAACACATACCTGCCGTACTTGTCTGGGGATTTAGAAGTGTGCTATTTGGTGTGAAATGATTCCTATGAAACCTGACAAATATCTGGAACTCCCTTCAAATAATTGAAAGGCTCAAAGTCTTCAAGGATCTGGAACTCTCATCAGATTCTAAGCACTTGGAAATTGCATCAAGTACTTGAAATTCAAAAATCCGATTCTTATGTCAGACATTTGAAAACATTTACCAAACATCTGGAAATCACATCAGATGTTTGAAAAGACAAACACTTGGAAGTTACATCAAGCATTTAAAGATTCAAATATCTGAAATTCATACTAGACATTTGAAAACATGGATACTTGGAATTCTCATCAAGTATTCGGAAAATTCAAAGATGATTGAACAAACTCAGGGCTTTAAAGACAAATCCTTTAGTCTTTGAGAAAAAATTTATTTTAGACATTTGAAATTTTACTAAACATCTGGAAATCACATCAGACATTTGAAAACATTTACTAAATGGGTACTTGGAATTCTCATCAAGTATTCAAAGATGACTGAACAAACTTAGGGCTTTAAAGACAAATCCTTTGGTCTTTGAAGAAAAATTCATTTCATTTTTTTTTTAATTCAATGAAGGTCCATGTATGATGGCTTTTTCAAACTTCCACCGGAAAAAATTATCATTAAGACAATTTTCACTAAGCTGTGAATCTCTTGAACATGCTAAATGAGACACCTTTGGTGTGAAAGACTTTTTCACTCACTCTCATTTAGGAGGGGTTATTTGTTCCGACCATTGATGCGGGAATATATCACTCAATCTTATCATCATCATGTTGACAAGAGTTCGAATTTTCTTGCAAGCAGTACGACCTTACCAATCTGAGAGGTCTGTGATGAGTATTGTAATGTGGGCTTGGTCAATGGCTTAACAAAGGGACTCTTTGAGTCAAGGCAATTGAAAGAACAATTCTGTAATCATCTTTGGGTTTACAAGTCAAGAACCCTGCAAAATGAGAAAGAAATAATCTTGCTCGCACTTCTTCGAGCAATGCTTAAAACATGTAAACTCCTATGTTAATTCAAATGCCCTATCTGAAGAGACTTTGTAAGGGACGTAACATAGGCTGGGTTCATGGGTTGAGAAACGAAAGGATCGTTAGGCTCAAAATGTGTGTAAAGGGTGAGAGTTAGTGATCATCTTGGCATTGCCACCAATTTTTTTACTTCGAATTGTCTTCTTGATAGACTTCCTTATTAGTTCAAGAGTTTATCACTTGATGCCAATGATTATTCCACTAGGGATCTTTTCTCAACATTCTTTTGAAGTCATTCTCTTTTTTTTTTCTCTTTTTTTTTTTTTTTCACGGGCATTGGTCTTGCTTTTACTAGGCACACTGCTTTTTCATGCCCCTTAGTTCTATTTCAATTCTTGTGCACAGAGCATGCATCAAGGAATTACATTTTGGATGACACTTAAACTTTCAAGGGTCTTTATCTGTCTTTTGCCTTGCCCCAGTGTGGGGGATGATCACCAACTGGGTTTAAAAGAAATGAAACTGTAGGCTCAAGTGGGCTATGCAAAGGATATGAGTATGTAGGATAGAGAAAGAAATGCTCTTCATCATCCTAAGGCATTTAAATTACCACATGAATTCAATGTAAAAGCATAACTTGAAGATTGATGCAAGTGAGAGCAAGAAAATTTCTATCCATTTCCTTCTCCTTCAATGTCAACTTACCTCCATTTACCCCGATGTGGGGTGATTCTTGACAGGGGTAATTTGAAAAGAATATCCATAAGTGTATGGGCTCAAAAGGGTTAAGCAATTGATCATCTATAGTGTTTGGGATAGAAAAATGAACTGCCTTTCGTCATTTCAGCCGTCGTACTTTTCGCAAGAAAACTTTTCACCTTGAAATACAAAATGTTTCCATACTCACCTCACAATGTATAGACAAGGAACTGTGTATGGGATTAGGCTTGCCTTTCACACCTCATTTAGCATGTTCAAGTAACTCGACATCTTTCACTAAATTATCCATTTTGATAAATTTCAAGTGGAATTGACGAATTGCATAATATCGTGTGAAAGCATTCTATAATGACAAAAAGGCCATGCTCTATTCTTGCACCTGGGATCATAAAGTCAAGGCTATTAAGTGTCCATGTCTAGCCCCTCTTTGTAAGGAAGCTCATAGAGGTTCCTTGCAAAGATAAAAAACACCGTTGTTCACATCCATTCTTTGCCCCTGCAAAAATAAAACATGCAACATTATACACTAGAGATTTGACCAACTTTGAGCGAGGAAAAGGTTTTCACGAGCCATTTTATTTATGGATAGTATTTCTTTACAGCATCAGAATTTACAGGATTCATGAATTTCCGCCCATCTATTTCTGCCAAGATTAAACACCTCCAGGAAGTACTTTCTTCACAATGTATGGCCCACTGTAATTTGGAGTGAACTTGCCACGAGGATCAAGGTTAATTGGTAGCATCTTGCGTAGCACCAAATCATGGACCTTGAAATGCCTTGGGCGAACCTTCCGATTAAAGGACTTGGCCACCCGCTGTTGATAACACTGACCGTGACATATGGCCTTCAATTGTTTTTCATCAATCAAATTGAGTTGGTCATACCTCTGTTGTGTCCATTCAACTTCCGTCAGCTTAGACTGAGACAATACTCTTAGAGAAGGGATTTCTATTTCAACTGGCAGGACTGCTTCCATGCCATACACCAGAGAAAAAGGGGTTGCCCCAGTATAGGTACGAACTGAATTTCTATACGCCATCAGAGCGTAAGGAAGCCTCTCATGCCAATCACGATAATTATCAGCTGTCTTTGCCAGAATTTTCTTGATATTCTTATTCGCCGCTTCAACCTCACTATTCATCTGAGGGCGATAAGGCGATGAATTCAAATGACGGATTTTGAACTCGCTGAACAAATCATTGACAAGCTTATTGTTTAAGTTTGTCCCGTTATCTGTGATGATGGCTTCGGGCACACCATAACGGGTAATAATATCCCGTTGCACGAACTTCACGACATTCCTTGCGGTGACAACTACATAGGATGCTGCCTCTATCCATTTTGTGAAATAATCAATGGCGACAAGGATGAAACGATGACCATTCGAGGCTTTTGGGTTAATTGGGCCGATTACATCGATGCCCCACATTGAAAAATGCCATGATTCTGACAGTTGATGCAGCTCATTTGGAGGAACATTTATCTTGTCTCCATAAATTTGACAACGGTGACAACTCCGGACATGTTGAATGCAATCGGTCTCTAAGGTCAGCCAGAAGTAACCCAGTCTCGTAATCTTCTTTGCTAACATGTGACCGCTCATGTGAGGACCACACACTCCTTCATGTATTTCTTCCATCAACTGAGTAGCTTCCTTAGCATTGACACATCTAAGTAGGACGGAGTCGAAGGACCGTTTGTATAACGTATCCCCACTAATAAAGAATTTGGAGGCAAGTTTCATGAGATGCTTTCGGTCAGCTAGATTGCTGCCTTCTGGGAACTCTCGCTTTTGAATATAGGTCATGATGTCATGGTACCATGGTTTTCCATCCGGTTCCTCTATCACTACCATGCAATATGCTGGCTTCGGCAAAACTTCTATTTTTAGAGGCTCGACCTCTAACCCATCGGTGACTTGTAGCATAGAAGACAACGTCGCAAGTGCGTCTGCAAATTGATTATGAGACCTTGGCAAGTACTCAAACGAAACTTCCTCGAACTTCTCCACTAGATCTTCCAAATACTTGTGGTATGGGAGCAACTTGGCCTCCTTGGTCTTCCATTCACCTACGGTCTGTATTATGATTAGTGTGGAATCTCCGAACACTTTTAACTTGGCCACACCTATCTCAATTGTAGCCTGAAGCCCGAGGATGCAAGCTTTATACTCAGCCACATTGTTAGTGCATGGGAATATCAATTTTGCAGACACTGGATAGTGTTGTCCATCTGGGGATATTAGAACTACCCCAGTACCAGAACCAGACAAGTTTATAGCTCCATCAAAAAACATCTTCCACGAGTCTTCATTAGAGACTCCTGAATTCTCGGCCAATAGGTCAGCGATTACTCGTCCCTTAACCGATTTTTGTGACATGAATTGCACATCAAATTCGGAAATTAAAATTTGCCATTTGGCCAATTTACCCACCAAAGCTGGTCGATCAAGTAAGTACTTGATGGGGTCGTTTTCAGTCACGAGGAATGTCTAGTAATGCAGTGTGTATTGTCACAATCTATGCAATACCCACACTAAAGCCGCACAAGTCTTTTTGACATCAGGATACTTCAGCTCTGATACAGTGAACTTCTTGCTCAAGTAATAAATGGCTCGCTCTTTTTTGCCAACGGGACTTTCTTGAGCCAACATTGCACCTAGTGACTCACTATGAATGGTGAGGTAGAGAATTAAAGGATGCCCCGGCGATGTCAGGACAAGCATTGGTGGATTCATCAAGTAACACTTCAACTTGTCGAACGCTTCTCGACATTCATCATCCCAGTTGACCCGTGCATTCTTCTTTAGGAGCTTGAAGAACGGCTTGGCGGTTTTAGAAAGCTGGGAAATGAATCGAGCAATGTAATTCAACCTCCCCAAAAGGCTCCGAACTTCTTTCACTGTTGACGGAGGTCGCAGCTCGCAAATGGCCTTAGCTTTAGCTAGGTCGATTTCAATCCCTTTACTGCTCACAATGAATCCAAGCAATTTACCGGATGTTGCTCTGAACACGCACTTAGCGGGATTTTAGCCGAAGCTTGAACTCACGGAGTCGATTAAACAGCTTCTTCAAGATCTCGACGTGGCTTTTTCCAGGTTGAGTCTTTGCAATCATATCATCAACATAGACTTCAATCTCTTGATGCATCATGTCATGAAATAGTGCTATCATGGCTCGCTGGTAAGTTTCCCCGGCATTTTTTAGTCCGAAGGGCATAACCTTATTATGAAAGGTTCCCTATGGGGTGATAAAGGCAGTCTTTTTCTTGTCTTCCTCCTTCATCCTTATCTGATTGTACCCGGAAAAACCATCCATAAATGAGAATAGTTCAAAACCAGCGGTACTATCCATAAGGACATCTATGTGTGGTAACAGAAAATCATCTTTCGGACTGGCCTTGTTCAGATCCCGATAATCAACACAAACTCGAACCCGACCGTCCTTCTTCATTACTGGTACAATGTTGGCTACCCATTCGGGGTACTGTGAGACTTCAATGAATCCCACTTTCAATAGCTTCATCACTTCCTTCTCTATCTTCTTTGAGAGTTCAGGCTTAGTTCTTCGTAACCTCTACTTCTTAGGTGGCACGTCCGGATTAGTAGGTAGGCAATGCTCCACAATTGACGGGACTAAACCAGGCATGTCAGCATAGGTCCATGCAAAGATATCCTGATATTCCTTCAGTAGCTGAATCAGGTGCTCGGCCTCATCTTTGGGGAGACTTGCCCCAATTTTCACCTCCCTGGCTTCCTCAGTGTCACCTAAATTAATAGTGACGGTCTACTCGGACGTGAGAGCCTTGGCTTTTTCATGTTGTTCCCAGCTACGTTGCACCTCAATGGAATCCTTGATCGAGTCTTCAGGATCATCATTATCGGCATTTGTTGCATTAGATTGGACCATTTCCACACCTTTGCATGCTATATGATCATCCCTGAAATAGAATGTAGATGGATCAGAAAGACAAACAGGGTAACTTAGATTTTTTGGTTTTTTTTTTTTTTTTGTTTTTTTGAAATTCTTTGGCAAAAACCATTTTAAAAAAAAAAACATTTTGACACGAGGAAGCATGATGAAGCCCAGGCCTCAGAATTCTCCTTGGATTTTTCTTTTCTTTTATCGGCTGGATATCATCACCGGGCTAGTTTGGTATACTTCAACATGCCCTCAAAACATGAAAATTTCCATGTATTTTATTGGATGAAAAGCGAATTACATTATTGAAATGATAGAAATCCTAGGAATGGAAATGCAAATATGCAAATATGGAAAGCAATAAAGACTCCTGCGCAGAGGAGTGTGCGAATAATTAAAATTCTCCTACTCTCGAGCTTCGTCGATGGCAAACACTAAATTCTCCTTGAACAATGAAGTCATTTCTTCAAGCGCGTCATGTTTTCCAGTGGATCGACTAGTGTCTGCAACCGACTTGTCTACCTCCACCCATCCGACATCAATATCAGCACCTGGAGGCTTGGAGTATTGAACACAGGTATCGATTGCCCCTTCTTATTCATGCATCATCTTCGCAGGTCCAGGGAATGTGGACCTAATATGGGGTATAGTGAAACCAGTTCGTCCTCGTCCTCTTCCTCTACCGAATCGTCCACCTTTACCATGATAGCCCAATCCAGTTGTATATGAATTCCGCCCAGCCTCAATTGGTTGGCGAGTGCCCTGACCATGTCGGCCTAAACCATTACCTGGGGCAAAGCCACTCCCGACCATGATCTTGCCTACCATGATCGCCGACCTTGATAATTTTGGAGTGGGTAGAGTAGTGCCTTGAGAAACGTGAATGGTCGAAACCAGCTCAAATGCTTGAAAACTGGATTCTTCTTTACAATCTGGTTCAATATAAGGGATAGCCGTCTCATGATAAATCTGGAACTCGTCCTCTCCTTGGACTGTAATAAGCTTCCCTTTCATCACGAACTTCATTTTCTGATGAAGACTTGAAGGGATTGCTCCTGCTACATGAATCCATGGACGACTTAGCAAAAAGTTGAATGCTGTAGGTATGTCCAGGACCTGAAAAACTGCATTAAATAACACCGGCCCTATTTGCAAATCTAAATCAACTTCCCCAACTACTTCTTTTTTGGTCCTGTCAAATGCTCGAACAGAGGTATTAGCCGCGCGAATTTTCCCCAAATCATACCCAAGACGCTTTAGAGTTGCTAGAGGGCATATGTTTAGGGCTGATCCATTATCAATGAGTACACGGGACACCAAGGTATTTCGACACTTGGCTGAGATATAAAGGGCTTTGCCGTGTCCTCTTCCTTCATCTGGGATTTCATCATCTGAGAAAACAATCTGGTCATTTAACAAAATGACCCCCACAAATTCCTCTAACTAGGTTCAATGGACTCTGGGACATGTACTTCGTTAAGGACTTTCATCAAAGACTTTTGATGTTTTTCCGATGTCAAAAGCAACTCTAATATGGAGACTTGTGCCGGCATTTTACGAAGCTGGTCCACTACGTTATACTCACTCGCCTTAATGACGGCTAAGAATTCTTTAGCCTCCTCATCAGTGACTGGCTTGACAAGTTGTGAGTTGGCCTGAGCGTAAGTGCGTCCCGATCAGGTGACCACATCTATCTCGGCATCATAACACCATGGTACCGCCTTATCATTCGTGTATGCATAAGGTTGCGTAACATCGAGAATCAATCCTTCATCATCTGATGGTGGCACATCATTGATGATTAATCCATCTTCATCCGACACATCCTCTAACGGTGGCATGTCAAAAGCTAGGGGATCATTAGCTCCAATGTTTAAACCAGTAAACTCATCCTCGAAATCAGAAAACTCCTCTTCCAGATCGATAATGATTGGAGTGATAGTCCAAACGGTGTCGGTAGGATCCGCGTAAACGATCATTCCCTTCTTGGACATTACCTTAACTCTCTGCATCTTCTGAGACATAGTAGGCTCTTTTACGTCCGAGTAGTATCCAGCTCGAACTAAACCATTATAAACATCGTCCACATGTACTCTCAAGCTCCTCTTTCGACCGGCATCAAAACTGAAAATGACGTTCACAGCTTCTGGGTGATCAGGGAGTGGATTATTCTGGATGTTTGGCTATGCATCACGGAATAAGACCACCTTAGCATCCAACAGATTTTGGATTTTGTGTCGCAACGTATAGCAATCATCAACAGAATGCCCTACTTCTCCCATATGGTAAGCACATGTCTTGGACGGATCATAGTTGGGAAAACGCTCAGGATTAGGTCGCTTAGGCTCCTTAGCGAGTAATCCTTTCTTCTGAAGGGTTTGCAAGATCTTGAACAAAGGCTTAGGAAGTGGCGTAAATTGACGCCTGGAAGAGTTTTTCTGTTGGCCAAAGAATGGTCGTACTCCTCCCTGTTGGGTGTTCGGGGTAGGGCGAGGCAGTTGAGCATAAGTTGCATTAACCACTGCTGCAGGTTCCTTATCCTTCTTGGTCAAGATTTTCTTATACGAGCTGGTTTGATCAGATGCCCATCCATCACGCAAGGCTACTTCAATTCGCTCGCCGACAGGGATTAGCTGATTGAACGACTCGGCAGTCGATCCCAGCATCCGACTTCGATATTCAGGCGGGAGTGTCTTCATGAATAAATCCATCAGCTCCTTTTCTGTCGGCTCCGGAGTAATTTGAGCAGCAACGGTTCTCCATCTTGTGACATATGCCTTGAAAGATTCCGTCTTCTTCTTCTCAGTGCGAAGTAAATCCTCTCGAGATGGAGTGACACCAATATTATACTTATATTGCTTGAAAAAGGCATCCGTCAAATCCTCCCAAGTCTCCAGGAGATTAATCTTCTTCATAATGTACCATTGAAGCGCCGGTCCTGTCAGGCTTGCTTGAAATTGTTGAATCATCAAGGGGATGTTATCAACATATTGGGTCATCCTGACCACATAAGTCCGCAGATGGATCTTCGGGCAAGAGGTGCCATATGGATCTTCGGGCAAGAGGTGCCATATGGATCTTCGGGCAAGAGGTGCCATCATACTTTTCAAAGTCTGGCATCTTGAACTTCTTTGGTATCTTGATCTTTGCGCAATGGGAGAGATCAGTTGGGCCTTGGCTAAATGAACCCTGTAGCTGCTTAAGTTTCTCCTCGATCTTTGCCATGCGTTTTTCTTGTTCAGTTTTCGGTGCATCCGAATGTATCACTTGTACCTCATCATCAACAACAATTTGAGGTGCGTCAGTGATTTTAACCTTGGAGGTATCCTCAGAGGTTGATGGCCCAACTACCGTCGTATTCTTGCCTTTATGCCTTGGATCAGCCATCGGAGCATGTTGTGGTAACACCACTTCAACTTGCGGAGCTGGTGGGGTAGTGTTTGCTTGAAGAGAATCAATTTGTTTAGAGAGCTGTTCCAGAACATTCAGGACTTGCTTCATCTCCGATTCAAGGGCAGCAACGCAAGCTTGTTCAACAACACGCGTTTGTTCGGTATTATCAGCCATTGTTGCTCTAGAACGGGTATGGATTGGCGATCTTGGATGAGCCGTGTTGTTACCTATCAATGTAAAATAATACAGTAAGCATCATAACAAATGATATTGGTCCATGACAACGGTCAATCGTTTATTTTATTAAGTGAAATCACATTCTAAAGACATCAACTTAAAACTTTAAAATAACTCCCTAGGAAATTAAATTCCTAAAACATCAATCTAAGAAATTGAAATAACACTCTAAAGCTAGAATTAAACTCCTAAATCTAGCGACTCTTTTCTATATACAATTGGGAGATCACAGTCTTTCGAAGCTTCTTATTCTGTCGAACCAACTCAGAAATACGAGCTTCCTTCTTTTCCACCGTTTCTTCAAGATTTTCAATTTGTGCTTTACGAGTGGGCTTCATGGTCACTTCAGGTATCACGGGAAGTAGAGCTTGAGGGATCTCGTGATGGTGGATATAATAATCTGAGGCATGAAAAATCGTCTCTTTTCCTTTCAATCTTCTAGGCACCACTATCTTTTCGGGATGGCATTCATTCCATGCATTTTCAAGGCGCTCGATCTCATCGAGGTATTTGTAATCCTTGCGCACGAAGCGGGCTTGAAACAAATCCACTCGGAGAGGAGGTGGGATATCTTGGAGCACTCGATACTGGTGGGCCACTCTATAAGGATAGTAAGATGTTGCACCAGTAATTCCCATCAGTGGAAATGGATTATCTGTCTTGTGAGAAAAACGAGCCACGCTAACATGGAACCATTTAGCATACCATAGGAAGCCCTTGAGATCTGGATCTTTAAGAAAAATCACCCAATCTGAAAATGATTTTCCGGTATACTTTTTCTCTAAGATTGAAAATCTCTTTATTGGGTAATTAGAATCATCAATTTCATCTCGACGCATGAAATGACCAAACTCCTTCATGTGAGAAAGAAACCAAATTTGTAAAAGTTCAGGAGAGGCATTCATGATTTTTTCTCCATTTTGTTTGAAACGGTTGAGGGATAAAAATGTTTCAGCTAAAATCATGTTTATAAAGTTCTTGCCAGCACATACTTGTCTGACCACCCATGCAATTGAAGGATCAATAGCATTTCTTCGATGAGGAAATATTATAAGTCCAAAGAATGCTAAGATGAATATCCTACCCTTTTGACACATTGAAGATTGATTTAAAAAATGTTCAGCCAAAAAGGAGAATGGGTATGCATTACAATTAGCTTTCAAAACTTTCTTAACCTCATCAGTTTTAATTCTTAGAAATTGAGATAAAATTGATGTGGGTTCCATACCAAGAGGTGGCCTAACAAGTTCAATCTCAAGAGGCATTCCTATGATAACGCTATACTCTTTCAGTGTTGGAGTAAGCTCATTCTTACCAAAAATAAATGTAGTCGTCTCGGGACACTAGAAATGTGATATAGCTTGCAAGACACCACTATGGACTCCAATATCCAATAGGGGGATGAGCCGTCCCAGTATTGACTCCACATAATCTTGACCTTCTTTATTTAATTTGTTCCACCATGCTTTGAGCTCAATCTTGGGAATTGGAATGCATTGAACGTCGGATCTCCCCATTGTATATAAATTAAAACCTAGGATTGACCTTTTGTCATGGACCAAAAGAAAGTGCAATAAAGTAAATAGATTGCATAATATAAGATAAGAATACTTACTTCACAAAGAAAAATGGCAACCACAAAGACAGGCGCATGAGATGTGGGGCTTAACACCTAAACTACAAGGCTTAGCAAGTTAGAGCTAAGAGGATGGACCGACTAGTCGCAGTCTCACGCACAAATGTCGGGTCCTCTTAACTCTGGCTCGGTCAAAAGGAAAATCCCATGATCACGCAGTCTCGCGGATAAGGATAAACATTTTGACCCCCAAGAAAAACATTCGGGGTTGAGAAAGGCAACCTCTACATCGCGGTCTTGCGTTCAAGGTTGGTTCATTTCTCAACACCATCCTAGAATCCTTAAATGCGGTCCAGGTCCGACGGTAGGTTGTGTGTGCAATGTGTAGTGCTAAAACAATTTGAAAATCATGCACAACAATTTATAATACAATCAACACTTCTAATTAGGGAAAAATAAATCATTCATCCTTACACCCTCCTGCAAGACAAGGATTAGCAAAGACTACTCCCCTTATATCTCCCGTCTGCAAGAACATTTAACACTTAATGTTAGGAACGTACCTTGTTTAACAAAATATTTAAAAAAAAAAAAAAACAGGCCTATGTCCACTATGAGTTTTAATTCTGTCCCCAGTGGAGTCGCCAAGCTGTCACGACCTATTTTTCGAGGGTGAATTACCTAAAGAAAGCTAATGGATTACTAAGTCCGAAGATTTGGCACGGACCCTCCCAAGTCCTACCAATCGCGACTTGATATTAAAAAATTAACTCATTTAAATATGCAATTATACTCAATTTGGAGCCGCCACTAACCAATTAGGGTTGGTTAGAAACCCAAATAAAGTATAGGAGAATACTTTATTTTTACGAACCAGAGATTCAATAAATCTGGAGACATGGTTACGCTAGATTAGTCTAACGCCCTTTCGGTACCTTTTTATTAAAAAATATTTTGCAGGCAGTATTGATCAATTTTAACCTAAGCTACTAACATGCAAATGGTGGTCATGCGGGTGCACAATCAATGAAATAACATTCAATAAACTGAAATGCTAGATTCATAAGAAATTATAAACTACAACTTTATTAAGGTCCAATCTCTAAAAAATATTTATAAAAAAATGCTAATGAAAATGCATGCTCTAAACATGATTTTCTAAATGACATGATATCTAATTAAATATAATCATATGATATGCATGAATTTTACTTTAATGATATGTGAGACGCAATTCATATGGCGTAACTTGAACTATCACTATATGTATACAATCTAATTTATATAATCCTAAATATGCATGCGTTTCATGATATGAGAAGAATGACGTGGTAATTCTATATGCATGTTCTTTTTATGATTTTTTAATGATTTTTTTTATTACACATATGCAACCTACACTAACAATGATGACATGAAATGGGATTAATTATGAACTAACCTATTAACTAAACAAATAAATGACTTTTGTGTTATTAATGCATGTTGAACTTTATTACACATATGCAACCTACACTAACAATGATGACATGAAATGGGATTAATTATGAACTAACCTATTAACTAAACAAATAAATGACTTTTGTGTTATTAATGCATGTTGAACTTTATTACACATATGCAACCTACACTAACAATGTTCATTAATGCATGTTGAACTTTATACATGTTATTAATGAATAATACTCTACACATTCTTTATGTGATGATATACATGTTATTAATGAATCATGCTAATTACATTGCTTTATTCATTAATACATGTTGAACCCTATACATGTTATTGATGAATTATACTCTACACAAGCTTTATGTGACGATATGCATGTGAGCTAACAACTGTATTTCTGAAACCATAGAGAAATACGTGAAAAATACGCAAAAAAACCCTAAAATGCATGTATTTAACGTTCCGTATGTATTTTCACATCCATACAAGCATCAAACATGTAAAATAAATATATCACAGTGTAGAGATTTTCCATACAAATACGCGGGTACCAAGCATGCTCCAAACGGAGCTTGCGTGTGTCCTCACGCACTGTCGGAGTATGGACACATGAACTACATATACTGGCATGCATGAATCAATCTATAAGCCGATTAGGCTAGATTCGACCAATCAACGGTCAACTCGGTTCGGGTCAGCCCGGTCAAACCTTGTTGAGTCAACCCAGTCAACTCGGGTCGGGGAATGACATCATCCACGGCATCAACATTGGCGAGCTGACGGCATCCATGACATCATCGTTGGCAAGGCGATGACTGAGCCGGCGAGGTTGACGTCAGCCCTTGCCGAAGGGGTTAATGTGACATCCCAGATTTTCAGTCCTGTTTTCTACTGAATAAATCGAGCATTTCATTGACGCGCCTATAGGGCTGTTCTCAAAGCTGATTACTCTCGAGATAACTAGACTTATCTAGGGAAGCCATTAAAGAATTTTAATACAATAGACTTGAGAATTCGACCAGGAATCGACTACTCGACCGTGCTCATCTATTGATATCATTAAGACACATATATAAATCGATTAGAAATCAGAGATAGGTCGGTTCGATTGAGATGCATGGTTAAATGTGGCTGATCCCACTAAATTGCAAAATTCTCATTGACCGGCACTAGTTTGATTTTTCTATCGTTTTGGTACCATGTGTCCGTATTTGAATCATCGAGATTTGCACGACAACCGAGAGTCGTCATTGTGTCAAGTGGGTTCATTGTGGCTCGAAGAAAATCGACCACGGGTCATTTACACTAAAAATCTCTGAAAACTATCCGGTAGTCTAGGTCACGCTAAAAACGCGGCGAATGGAGATTAATCGTGAATTCAAGTCCGAGTTCAAAATTGAAAGTTCTGTGGTGTCACAATCTATTTTAGGAACGTCGACTTATCCTCCAAAGAATTTTTAGAGATTCCGGGATTTTTGCGGAAAACCGTTTTGGACATTGTGGAAAATTAGCAGAGATTCAGATGGGCTAAATCGATGGAAATTGGGACTTCTAAACTGAGCCTGTGAGTGTTGGGGATTTATAGAAAATTGTTCGGGATTTTTCTTCATCGAAATTGAACCTCAATTTGGGAAATTGAGTGAGGAAATTGAAGACTAAAAATGGAAATTCGGAGCTTTACAAGGGCCAGCAATTTTGGGCTTCAAAATTGGTTAATTTAGAGAATTTATAAGTTGGAAAGTATTAGGGAACATATAAGATAATATTAAAGACTTTTGGGGACAAGCATTTATGGAATTTGGATCATTTTCTTGATTTTTTTTTTTATCCTTATCCGTGCTAGCCTCCCTTGTGCGTCGATGACACCACCTCATCCGCATGCCCCAAAAATCCCACGGCTGTTTGTTCTTGCTTTACCCTCAACCTCTCTCTCTCTCTCTCTCTCTCTCTCTCTCGTGCATTTCTCTCAAGCCCACAGCTCCCACCGAACGAAATCTCCACCGCCAGTAGCTGCAATTCCCCTCATCTGCGCCATCTGTCCACGATGCAGCCTCACTCGATCAATCTTCAAGCCTTTAGAAGCTCTTTCGTTGACTCTGCAGCTTCCGCCTACCAGCTGCCTCCGTTCGCGTGGTCTTCAGTAGTGTCCGCGTCTTCTCTCACGCTGCCGGCACAGCCAGCGTTCGCCAGCTCGCTAGTTCATGCCGCCCTCAGCTCCATTTTCGTGTGGTCTTCTCTAGCCAGATTGTTGACCGAAGTCCAACCGCTTGCGGCCACGTTCATCTCCACCTTTGCTTTTTTGACGCCAGCTACCAGCCTACTTCCATTTGCTGGTTCGTGAGTTCAGTGAAGCCGAAGCAGCCCAGCTTCCAACGCTCGTCTCCACAAGTCCAGCCCATGGTTTGGGCCAGCAAATCCCATGAGCCTAACAGTCCAACAATTCTTCAGCCTAGTCCGCGCGTGTCTTCTGTCCAACCAGTGTATTGGGCTCGTGTCTCCAACCCATGGATCTAGCGAATTCTTGAAGCTCAAGCCCGAAGTCCAGCCCAGCTTTTGCTGTGGGCTTGCAAGGCCTTTGGGCTCAGCCCGAGTGTCCGCTGACACCGCTAAAAATTTAGATTTCGGCCGCCGTTGCGTCGTCTTCGTGGTGTTCCGGTCTTCACTTTAATCAAGTGAGCTTTGCTCACTAATCCCTTATTAGTATGCTAATGATGCTTAGGAGTTGATTAGATTTAATTAAGTGCAATTAGGTGGATGGATTAGATTATAATAATTAAATTAGGGATTTATCTATGCATGTTAAGCAAATGGTTAGTGTACTTAGCAAGTAGACAAGTCCTATTATTTATTGATCGAGTCTCGGTGATTTTTCGGGCTCGTCTCGGCTTCCAATCAGGTATTACGGGGCTAAATTGGATTTATTGCTATTTAATAATTAATTTATGTAATTATGTGATTATTTATTTATTTTCCAGAAATTCAATCGGGATGGTCGGTGACCGGAATTTCATGTTGATTATCGTGGTGCAGTTCGTTTATTTATTTGAGCATTAGTTTGTGCTAAATTGATTCATTGGTGATTTTAGGATTTATTCCTAAATTAAATTAATTTTGATAATTAATTGAAAAATTTCCTGGCGTCGGTCTATAGCACCAAAAATCTATTTTGGAACTGGTGAAAATAATGGGAGATTTAAAAGTGAAAACCTTGTGTTTTGGCTAGGGCCGACTGTGGCATCCTAAAATTTTTGGCAACCTATAGATACTGCTGGACCTATAAAAAGGGTAATGGAAGTGTTTTGTTTGAACCATGAGAGACCAAGGCTGAGTATCTCAATGGAATTGTATCTTATGTTCTTAGGATTATCAAAGTTGGTGCTATAGGGTAATTTGATAATAAGAATTTTGTTCTTGGCTATGCACCTTATGGATTTGATTTTTATGGATTAATGTTTCAAGTTTTTGGCCATATTATTTTGCAAGTTAGGTATTTATTTAAGTGGAAGATATTAGTAGATTATTAAAGGGGAAGTAGGCCGAAATTCTTAGGCCAAGCCGGCCCAAAAACCCAGCCCACGATCACCTACCTTTCGGCCATTCAAGCCCGGCCCATGAAGCCCAAGAGGGGGCTGCCGTCGACCAAGGGGGAGGGGGAAACCGGTTTGCATGTTTCTCCATTTGTCCCATGAAGAAAGCCAAGTGTCAATCCATGCAAGGCTAATCATTGCAAATGATGAGGGGGAAGAAAAAGTGGAGAACCGGATTGATGAGGGGGAGGGGTGATTGACCGAGAGGGAGAGAGAGAGGGCTACCGAGAGAGAGAGAGAGAAATCAGGAGAGGGAGAGTGAGCGTGCGGGAGAAGAAGGGAGGAAGGAAGCCGTTCGCCACCGTTCGTCGCCGTTGAGTCCGCCTTGCCCCTCCGTTCGTTGCTTGCTGTGTTCGCTTGGATTAGAGGCAAGTAGAGTCCAAAAACCTACCCTTTGCTTGCTGTGATGTGTGTTGTGAAGGGTGAAAAACCTTGGTTGTGTTAGGAGTGATGGAATTCGAAGCTTTTGGGAGTGAGGGTTTGGCCTAGTGTTCTGTTTTCTAAAGGACAGACCGACTTTCTATGATTTCGTGTGTTGCATGTGATTTTCTTGTAGGAATCTCACTTCGATCTCTTGACAAAAGTTGTAGAGGAAATCTTGAGAATTAACATACTAAAATTTGAGATGAAACAGGCGAGTATTGGTTGGTGAAATGATTTTCCTTTGAAGAAACTAGATCTGGAATTTGTTGTGCTGACCTTTAATAATTTCATGAGCTGCATGCAACTTTTTAGTTGGAATCTCACTTTGATTTCTTGATGAAAGTTGTAGAGGACTTCTTGTAGTATAACATATAAAAATTTTAGAGGAAATGAACAAGTATAGGTCCGCAAAAATCATTTTTCTTTGAAGAAACTGGATCTGGGAAACGTTACATTGATCTAGCATGATTCTGTAAATTTTTATAAAATCATCCGGTCGAAATTTGATCTTGTGTCCTTAACGGAAGTTGTAGATGACATTCTGAGGAATAACATACTGAAAATTGAGAAGAAATGGATATGTGTAGACCAGTGAAACGAATTTTCTTTGAAAGGAGTTAATCTGGGAAAAACAGTACCGAGAATAGGGAGAGTTAAATCGACTATAGATATTAATATGGAACGAATTTGATTTCGATTTCTTCATGAAATATTTTCCTTTAGGTCTCGTCTATAACGTGTCAAATTTTCAGAATTTATTAATACCATTTACTAATTTTCCTAGAGTTTTAACTAAAGGAGTACATTCTGCTTTATCCGAAAATTGCTGCATTCTTTTCAAAAATAAATGAAGTGCTCCATGTGATATAATGCCTTGTGTGATTGATTGTGCTACATATATGGCGACATTTGGCATGTTATAGGACATGAAATCTAGTTAAATCTTTGGTATTGTTGTATCAATTGCCATATTGAAATTGAGATGCATATGTGAATATGAATTGTGATAATAACGAGACCGTCGGAGGTGTGAACCGACGATGCCCCGGGAGTGTTGGGATGCCCGGAGTGTGTGTGCTGGATGTCCTCGGGAGTTTCGAGATGCCCGGAGGTGTGTGCCGGAAGCCCTGGAGGTGTGTGCCGGGGGATGCCTCGTGATGCTAGTTGGGGTACGAGATGCTCGGAGTGTGTGTGCCGGATGCCTGGAGGTGTGTGCCGGAGGCTCCTCGCGATGCCAGGTTGGATGCGAGCGATAAATTGTGGGATGCAAACATTGATCCCTGGGAAGAAAAATGATGTGATCTAATTGAAAGATAAATATCGAAAATTGAATGTGTGCATATGGCATGGGATAAACTTTATAGAATGCAAGCCTGAATTGCATGGTGATATATGCATGGCTGCTTGATGATATTTGTATAAGTGCGTGGTGATATATGCACGTTGCATGGTGATATATGCATGGCTATTTGATGATGCATGTACAAGTGCATGGTGGTATATGCACGTTGTATGGAGATATATGAATGATTGCTTGATGATATATGTATAAGTGCATGGTGGTATATGCACGTTGCATGGTGACATATGTATGGCTGTAAGGTGAGGTATGTTTGAATGCATGAATGATATGTGTTTTGTTCATAATACCTTGATTGTTCTGTTTGACGCATTGTGTAGTTTGACGGATCTTTACTGCTGAGTGGTTGTACTCACCCCTTTTGGGGATTAACATTTCAGACTAGATAAGATACCTCTACTGCCACTGCCATCGGTAGGTGGATCGAGTGGTTGGATATGACCGCGAGGAGGAGGATAGCAAAGGAAGGAACTTTTGGACGCCGACACTGATCGATGAACTTTAAGTATACGACTGTTGGAGGAGATGTCGGTCATCTTTTGAAGTATAGCCGAGTATAGAAGACTATGGCATTTTGATGTACCGATTAATGATGTCCATCTGGTTTAAGTAAATAAAAGTGTTCGGCTTTTACCTATAAATGTTTAGTTGGTGTGCATCGTTTTCTGAATATAAAGAAGGGAGTTGATGGATGTGCTTCCGCCATATAAATTGCGCAGGGACCGATCTAAAAGATGTAAACCCCTAGGATTGATAGACCTTCAGGTCAAGCAAGAGAATTGTAATCGCACTGTGGCGACCCTAGCGGTTCGGGGGCCGTCGAGGGGTGCCACACCGACCGTGTACCCACACATGACATTTTATCGGAAATGATAAAAATGGTTATTCGATGGTTTGCTAGGAATTGCATGTATACCGGCTCGATGACTCTACGGAGCATCTTGAGACATGATGGTATGATCTACCAGCTCGGTGACTTTACAGGTTATCTTGAGACAATATGATATGATATACCGACTCGATAATTCTACAGATCATCTTGAGATAGTACGGTATGATAAATTATGTGTATATCGACTCGGTGACTCTATATGTCATCTTGAGACAGTACAATATGATATACTGGCTCGATAATTCTATAAATCATCTTGAAACAGTACGGTATGATTTGACAGCTCGATGACTCTATATGTCGTTTGGAGATAGGATAATATACTATCTATCTATCACTTAGGGTGAGTAGTCTTGGATGTTGATTGGACTTATAGGTAGTATGGAAGGGGCCGACCAAGAAATGGTTTTGATGACATGTAATCAACTAGGTCGATTGATCGATGATTCGATCTGATTGTGTGATGTGACAGTGTATATTTGACATATATACTGACTTGCAGGAAGGAACTGAGGCCAAGATAAGTCCTCTAACTCGTGTTGTGCTTAGGTAGCCTAAGGTGTATTGGCTTTCTAATCGGGTCTTAGGGGGTAGAATTTGCTGAGACGTAGTCTCATCCCGGTTATGGAACAACATTTCAGGACCCTGATGAGGAACCTGAGGAGGAACCAGAGGAGGAGTCCGAGGAGGATACCGAGGATGAGCTGGAGTATGACCCGGATGAGAACTGAGACCTCACCCCGTTTTGCAAACCCTAAGTGTGAAGTGTTATGAGATAGATCAGACTCTTATTAATAGTATTGTAATATATACTATGAGGGTTGTCTTGTATAAAAGTGTGGTTGTGGTTTTTCAGTTGAGAAAAATATAACCCTACTTTTCTATCCCATTATTTTATTGTCTGGGGATTTTTATCTACTTCCGCATGCGTATTAAAATGAAAGGGTCGGCGATGCGTCCTAGGATGTCGCTATTAATCGACTAAGATGAGGGATGGGTGCGTGCCCGAGGATCGGGGCGTGACAGTTAACGCGCCCGCGCATGTGAACGCGTGAGAGGATGTGTCACTTGTCGACTCTAATGTGGCATGTGGAGGTGGTTGGGGGTGCATTCGGCCTTTATTGGAGGCGCACCATCCACCAACATGCTTGTCTTGACGAGACGAGTCTGACTATATGATCAAAATTAAATTTTTATTGGTCTACAAATCACGAAAATGGGCAAAATATTACAAAAACGGGACAAATTTGAAATGCTCAAGGGAGTGCATGCAACCTCTGGTCTTGCCAAGACAAGTCCACATATGTGATCAAAATCAACTTTCATTGGATAAAATTTTCGAAAACAAGCAAAATCTCTAAAGTTTGAGTTCTAAACTATGAAGAGCTTTGATACCACAGGTTGGCCATCAAAACGGCACCCCGGGATAAACATAGCTAGAAACTTGAACATAGTAAAGGAGAGAAAGAGATTTGCATATCTAATTTGGAATTCATCGTCTTTTATGCGAAACAGGGATGATCCAATTCTAAGGTTCTTCTCCTCAATTGTCCTCTGGATCCTAGCTCCATGGGAACACCCCTCATGCCTTTCCTTATGTGAGGCGAATGTATGTTTGTGGAGAGAAGAAGGTGAGAGTAGAGACCTTAGTAATATTTACAGAGTTTTCAGCCAGATCATTTCATCATGAGCTTAGCTTAACTCGGTCCACAGAAATCAGGCCCACATTTGACTATTAGGAAAGCTTATGCCTTACCTTATTAGATCAATTCCGTAAAACGGTAAATTATACTCTTAATTAATGTAGCACATATAAGGAAAACTCTTACATAGCTGGTTTCCTTCTTGGATTATGATAACCAATTCTCTTATAAGATCATATTACTTTCTTTGCTTTGCATATTTTTCAGGTGTGAATATCACTTGATTGTAATACATTAAAAAGTTAACTTATTGAGTACAGATATAGCTTTAAACCATATTATCTCTTCTTCTCTGTGGAAGATCCTTGAACATTTGCATGGTATCAATGCCACAAAGAGATAGGGATCCAAATCAAAACCCTGCCTTTTATCTTTCTTCTTGCCGTCGGCCTTAAAGAAAAATAAAGAAGAATCCCCTCTCTACCATCGCTGTTTCTACCCTGACACCGAGACCAGCACCCTCTGTCGTTCCATGTCCTTTGTTTTCGTCCACCGATCTTCATCTTTGAGAGCAGCCACAATCAGTCGTCTTCAAGAGTAGCACCATCAACCTCTGTTTATTGTGGTCGCAGGTCTGCTGCGATTGTCTCTGACAGCAACTTGATCTCGCAAGTCATTGGTCTC
The DNA here is from genome assembly GCA_016097605.1 of Eucalyptus guilfoylei. Taxonomy (NCBI): domain Eukaryota; kingdom Viridiplantae; phylum Streptophyta; class Magnoliopsida; order Myrtales; family Myrtaceae; genus Eucalyptus; species Eucalyptus guilfoylei. The sequence continues at coordinate 29,989,666 of CM027862.1, forward strand.
GGGGGTTGTTGTTTCTTATCGCCTCACATTAGTCTTGTCATTAGGATCCTTGTATTAGTGAAGTCTACCACAAGTTGAGTTTCCCTGTTCTCTGGCTTTAAATCCGTTGTGCATCCTTCTCGATCATGGTCATTGGTCTTGCTTTCCTATTAAAATCAAGCCACTACTCTCAAACATCCAATTTGGTCATTACTTAACATTGCCTACTATCATTGATATACGTTGTGGGACTGTTTCAATTGCGAGCATGATAGACTAGCAAAGCCGCTATCAAGTGTCCAAACAACTTTGAGCACTGGAGTTGAGCATGCCTTCAAGTTGAGTGCCATGGGCGATGTGGTTTAGTTTGCTGCTATTCAAGTTGAGTTTTCTTACGGTTTTATCAAAGTCGTGTGAGAAACAATCGTAAACTTTCTGAAGATTTGTTTCTCCAGTGCTTATCAAATCCATTATGATGTGGATTACATTGAATTTGTCGGGTAAGGTCTAACTTACGCAATTGTCATTGACTTGAATCTGATTCTATCCATCCACATCTCGTCTAGTTTAATATGCAGCTAACACTTTGCTTTGGTCATATATTGAAAAGTAACATTTTTGTTTAAATAGGTAGATTTTGATTGTTTTCTCTCTTTCTCCTTGAAAATCCTAAAATATTTACAGCATACCCCACCGATGTAAACTTTATTTTACACAGACGACTCTACTGACCCTTAAATTGAAATTATAGCTATATTCTCTCAAATTAATGGTGTATAAGGTCCGCTCGTGTATGTTTTTATTTTTATTTTTTTATACTGGCGCTTATGCTATAATTGCTCTTTGTTTAAATAATGAGAGCCATATGAGACTTGCCATATGCTTGAGGTGATTTTTAATACATATAACACACTCATCGAATACTTTCTCCTACTGATCGGATTTTTTTTTTTTATAAATTTTTTTCCTAATTTGCTGTATCTATGTATAGCCGATGAGGCCTTATGGATAGTCAATTTTCATCATACCATTTAAAAACCAATCTCCCCTTTTAAAGTTGAGAAAATGTTGTCTGCACTTATCTTAATAAACTAATCCATCACAGTTTTAGATCCAAAACCATAGAAATACATCTTTTTTGAATTTATTCTCTATATAATGGCAGCCTGACCATTTTCCCCCTCCTTGGTTTTTTTCACATTCATCCTGGACCATTGGATGGCTAGATAAGAAAAAGCTTTCCTCTATACCTCATGTGTATATACAAGGATGACCTTGTTAGATATATGCTCTAAAGTAACCATGTAATAGTTATATATTAGGGATTATTTAATGGCAAATGAATATTCATTCATCATCCTATTGATATGAATGTGTCCATAAGATTAGTTATAACTGAATCTATTCTTAAGGTGTTAAGAATGTATGATGGGTTTATAGTTATGTTGAATCTTTAAACAGTTCTCGATCAATGGATCATTGAAAGGATATTGATAATCTTGTTAAAACCGGTGTGTTCTCAAGCTTCACCATTTAATATTGGATAGTGAAGGGGATGATGAATCACAAGGGTATTGTAATATCCAAGCTAAAACATAAGTGTTTATTTTAGATAAGTTCACTGAACGTGACATCCATAGAACGATTGACAACATGGAAGCTTTTAGCAGGGTCAGTAACTAATCGTTCATATTTTGGTCTGGCGTAAGATCCCTAGACCTAAGTCAGATGCTGACTTATAAGTTAGATGGTTGTGGTTCACAGGTGCACATATTGACGCTTCATTGAACCATTTCTATACTTGATGGTCATAATTTGTTCACATACGAAGGTACATACATATGCATTATGGAATCTATTTTCTTGTTATACACACACACACACACACACACAAAAGATTGATGTCCTATGTGATCTAATAGTGACATTGTATTGAAATCCTTGGTTGGGGTTGTAATCAAGAATGAATGGTTCATGTCTCGTAAAATACATGTCGATTAAATTTGGGCATATGATCAAATTAGTGGCATGACAGACAATTCCATAATGTGACGACCCAGACCCGGGGCAGTACGGAGGGATGGACTGAGATCGCCTTGGCAGTACGCGGGTGAGGCCAAGGGCATGTCTCCCGTCCCACATTGCTTAGGGGGGAGCCCTGGGGCTAGTTTATAAAGGCTTGGGTCCCTTTAATCTGTGTAACGCGTTTCACGTACGCTTCCGCTACGCAGAAAACAAAGCCTTGAGGGAGGGATGGCGGTGTGTCCGCGCCTCCAAAGAGGACAATATTATGGCTTGGGAGAGGGATGGCCCTCTGCCCCTGCATAACGCGTTTTAAAGCCGCGATGACTCAGTGTCCAAAGCGGACAATATTATATAGTGGGGCCCGCATCATTACAAATGATATGAGAGCCGACTCTCGACCGCGTGTGGGGGCCACAGCGAGGGCGCTGTGCCTTAAGGGGGGAGTATGTGACGACCCAGACTCGGGGCAGTACGGAGGGATGGACTGAGATCTCCTTGGCAGTACGTGGGTGAGGCCAAGGGCATGTCTCTCGTCCCACATTGCTTAGGGGGGAGTCCTGGGGCTAGTTTATAAAGGCTTAGGTCCCTTTAATCTGTGTAACGCGTTTCATGTACGTTTCCGCTGCGCTGAAAACAAAGCCTTGAGGGAGGGATGGCGGTGTGTCCGCGCCTCCAAAGAGGACAATATTATGGCTTGGGAGAGGGATGGCTCTCTGCCCCTGTATAACGCGTTTTAAAGCTGTGAGGACTCAGTGTCCAAAGCGGACAATATTATACAGTGGGGCCCGGATCGTTACAATTCCATGGCCTTTGTTCGATCGGGACATGGTGAGATGGAAGGATCGAATTACACGGTTACTAAAGCTGATAGGTTCATTATGTTCTTGAAACATTTTTACTGTTTAGGTAGCCATGATATATTGCTATATGTCACTCATGGTTTGTAGGAACTGGAGATTGATAAGGACAATTAGTTCTCTTGGTTAATGCTTATATGTTAGTACAAATCCTACTGCGAGCTCAGTGATGAACCTAGGGATGTCACACACCATAATCAATTAGAATGACGTTTGAACGAGAGAGACAATACTGCAAATGTGTTTGTACTTGAAGCAATCAGATTGAGCCAGGCTAAAAATAAAATATTTGAAAGGGGTTTTAGACTTTATGACCAAATCAACGATCTTAAGTGAGTTTTAGACTTTACTTGAAGCAATTAGATTGAATCAAAGATTTGAAGAGTATTCAGATTTAATGATCGAATTAATAATCTGAAGTGAGTTTAGAATTAATAACCGTATTAATGATTTGAAGTGAGTTTAGAATCAATAACTAAATTAATGATCTAAAACGGCTTCATACTTAACAGTTAAATTAAAAATCCAAGACGGTTTCAAATTTAACAGTCACATTAATGATCTGAAATAGTTTCAGAATCAATGGGCAGTTTAATGATCTAAAAGGTCATATTAAATTATGGTAATGGTTACAAAGTTAATACCTAGAATAAAAACTTGTTTAATGCCTGAAATAATGCTTTGTAATAGTTACGGAATTAATGCCCAAATCAGTGTCTGAAATAGTCTTAGAACTTATGTCCTTAAGATGTTACGGTCAAATTAATTCTTTGAAGCAATTTTAGAGTTGATGGGCTGATTTAAATGTGATTTGAGATTGATTATAAAAAGATGATTAAGAGAGTAGATCACAGGATGATTGGCAATCGACAATTAAGAGTGTTGATAGTGATCAACCAAGTCATTCACACACGAGAACAATTGCTAGCGTGATTGTAGTGGTGAGATCTCTCAATTTCTCTCTTCTGTTCGACATGAGATTGGTGGTGTGTCCAAACTAAATGTTCGACATTTGTGGGGCTGGATTTGAAGAATGTTAGAATTTGCGTTGCAAGGAGATTAGACGTTCATGGTCTAGATCTAAAAAAACATCAGAACCAGTATTATTAGAGGACATTAGACATTCGTGGTCAAAATTCCAAAAACGTCAAAGTTAGTGTTAGTAGGAGATCAAACGTTCGTAATCAGAATTTGAAGAATGTCAAAACCAATGCTGCAAGGACATTAGACGTTCATGGTCAAAATTTAAAAAATGTTAGAACCAAAATTTTGAAGCACGGTATAAGAGTAACGTGATTAGCCCCTTTATCTCTTCTATGTGCTTTTATTAAAATCATGAACATTGCTTTGGAAATACGTGTATGGGCGTTTTTACTTCTGCTAAATCATTTTGATTCAAATTTACCTATGCACGTATTCTTATTTATTGAAACAAATCCCTACATACATTTATTCACATGGAATTGTTATGATATATACTATATGAGATGTCACTTTTTTAACTTTATTCCTTGTTGACAAACGATAGGGTCAACAAATTTGATTCTAAGATTGCAGAAATTATTAGGTAATTTTGTTACAGTACTTAACTGAATTTGGAAGGTTGAATCTAATGGGACCCATTAGATTTACCGGTCCAAATCCGGTTTAGTATATGTACCACAATTTAGTGTATGCTTCGAAACTAGACACTGTAGATGTGTAGTAACGCTGCAAGTTGGCTACAGCCAAACCTTGCTCTTAGACAAGAATCCTTTAATACAATCACCTCTATTAGTAGATCAATAAACATCAACCATTGATACAATTATTTAAAAATTTCATAAACTACCTTATTCGCATTGATCAATGGTTTAGATGGTTGAGCTATTGAATGGAGATGCCGATGGGAAAGAGGACCTCATTCCTTTACTCTTAACAACTAACGTCAAGAGTTTTGTTTCATCCTCCTCTATATGATCTCATGATTTCGTGCGATGAACGATCAAAGTCATCATTGTAAGTTCGAGCACTAACCACGTGCCAACTTGATGGTCTATAGTGACGGTTTGATAGGTTTACCATGAATCGGAAAAGAATCACAAGCATCGATAATTACACAAATTGTTTCAAACATGTATTATGATAACCGAGCTCTGAACATACAAAAAAAGCAATTCCATCGGTATCATCAACATCCTTCCAACCTGTTAATCAAATCACCACATTCGTCAGTAAATTTTGAGATTTCCATCCGCTTAGTAATTCCTCTACTACGATTTAATGCTAAAATAATTTCAGAAATGTGGAAAATTGGAAGTGGTTAAGTTTGACACAGCATCTCTGTTGACGCCTTAATTTTATTTAGGTTTCGGATAATAAAAAAAAAAGCAACAAACAAAAAAACAAAAACAAAAATAAGAAAAGCAAAAGCAAAAGCCCAGCCCTTCCTCCCTTCGCGTGGCCCTAGGCCCACTCTCCTCCTTCTTCACCCCCCGGCCCGGGCCCTTTCTCTCTTCTTCTTCCTCCTTCCCTCTCCTCCGCCACTGCAACTCACGCGCACGAGGGAAGCCGATGCACGAAGGATGGCCTACGGCCGAGGAGAGTAGGCCGACGTCGGCCGGAGAGGATAAGGTCTCAAGCGCCATTAATGCTGAGCAGGCTTCGCTGGAAAGCTCGATGGGACACCGGTTCAGCCAAGGGGAACCAGTAGGCAAGCTAGAAGCCGGCGGCCGAGGCCCTCCATCGACCGGATTTCCTTCGCCTATAAATAGGCGGCCTCAAGCACCGTCAGAAGGCGTGGCAAGCTTGGAGATTTTTCACTGAGAGACATTGGGAAAGATCAAAGGGCGAGCGCAGGGGAGAGAACTCGAGTCGCAAGCTCAGCCCACCCTCCACCGAGAGACTTCGGGGAAGGCTGGCGGCGAGCGAGCTCGAGAGGGTCAGATCTGGCCGGTGGAGGCTCGGATCTGGCCAGAGTGAGAGAGAATCGAAGCTGAGGAAGGTCCGGCCACCATCCAGACGCCGTCACCGCCATCGCCGTTGCTTCTCCAGAAACCCTCACCGCACCTCAATCGCCGCCGTTCCTGTTTGAAGAAAGGTGAGAAGCCCTCTATCGTCACCTTTGTTATTCCCCTCACTCACTTGTTTTCTGTCGTAGCCGCCGTGGCCACCGTCGCCGCCGTTGCCGCCATAGCGCCCTCGTTTTCCCTCTTCGGCGCCGCGGATTCGCAAACCCTAGGGTTTGCGATTTTCCGGGTCACGAAGCGGATCCGGGTCTCGAAATCGGGTAGGGTTCGCGTTTTTGGGGCGGCTTGAAGACAGGTTGCGAGCCGGAGCCGGGTTGGGTAGGGTTTCGCCGGGTGATCGGATTGCCGGGGCCGGGTCATCGGGTCGGGCCGAGTCGTCTCTAAATGCTCGGCCATAGCGTCGTTTTTTTAAAAAAAAAAAAAAAAAGTCGGGCCCGCTTGCGTTTTGGGTTGGCCCGGGCCGGACACAACCCATGGATCCGACCCGGGTCGGTTTTTATTATTTAAAATAATGTTTTAATAAATAAATAAATAAAATAATAATAATAATAATTTATTTTCGAAAAATATTAAGAATAGTAAAAATATTTTATTTTCCAAAAAAATAAGAAAAGATGAAAAATAATTTATTTTCCAAAAAATATTAAAAAAATCTATTTTCTGAAAAAAAAAAAAAAAATAAAAAATAAAAAATATTTCATATTTTCCAAAAGAAGCCAAAAATTCATGATGAAAGCCAAAAAATTCATAAAATGCCAAAAAGACTTGTATTTTCTAAAAAAAATACCAAAAAAAATCCAAAAAATCCCTTTTATGTCCAAAAAATAGAAAAAGACCCAAAAATGTTTTTCCTCCCCATCAAATGCATGGAAAATCTCTCAAAAATCCAAAAAGCCTTAGGGTTTAAACAAGATTAGGTACCGAAAGGGCATTAGTGATTAACTAGTGTAATCAAGTCCCCGATCCTAATTTCTCTGGTTGCGCAGGAGCGAGTATTTCTCGCGATACTTCGCTTGGGTTTTTAATCGACCCACCCAAAATTGATTAGTGGCGACTCCGTTTTAAAACTAACTTGCAGGTTAAAAATTTAGACTATTAAAGTCGTGAATTGGTGGACTTGGGAGAGTCCGGGCATAATTAAATTCAGCCGAACTATTAGCCTCCGCCGACGCTTGTGCTCGATTACGGGCGTCGAAAAAAAGAGGTCGCGACAGCTTGGCGACTCCGCTGGGGAAAATTTTTGAGGACTTAGGCCATTTTATCTTTGTTTAAATGCTTTGCTGACTTGGGTTTTTTTTCTTTTGTGCAGGTTAATAGCTTAGAGTTTTTTTTTTTTTTTAAATAGAATGTTTTGTGATTATAAACTGTTGTGCATGCTTTACTGTTTTAGCACTACACATGGCACACACAACCCGGCCGCCGGACCTGGGCCGCCATAGGATATCTAGGATGGTGTTAAGAAAGATACGGCCTTGAACGCGAGACTGCGATGTAGAGGTTGCCTTTCTTTTCCCCGAATTTCTTTAGCCAAGGTTAAGAGGGTACGTTGCTAACGCGAGACTGCGACGGGCGGATACCTTTTTAATTTCAACAAACCTTCTTAGTTAGAAATTGAGCTGCACGTCTCATCTATATGTCTCTGTGCTTGCCATTTTCTTTTAAAGCAAAGTAATTTCTTTATTTTTACTCAATCTTTTTTTATTGGCCCATGGCAATTTAGGATAGGTTTTTCGAGTCCCGGTTTATATGTGATGGGAGAAGACGATATCCAGTTTATTCCCGCTCCCAAAGCAGAGCTCTTCAGATGGTGGGGTCAATTGGACTAGTATGCCCAAGAGCGCGTGAAAGCCAAAGTCGGTCATCTCCTATCGTTGATTCAAATCACTGTTCGTCCTGAAGTCATACAAGCCATGGCACATTTCTGGTGCCCGAAGACAACTACTTTTATGTTTGGTAAGTTTGAGCTAACCCCAACTCTGGAAGAATACAACATCATCACTGGAATGCCTCTCGAGAATAAGCTTGTCATGCCATCAACAGGCATCATCCCATTGCGTGGGTTAGCACGACTTTTAAGAACTAAAGTTCATGTTATGAGGCAAATTCTTGAAAACAACCATAATACCTGCCCACTAGAATTTATGAATGCCTGTTTTCAAAATCAGCCTAGGACCCAAAAAAGTGAGATTTTCCTCCTGGCCTTTTTCGGGTTCATCATTTTCCCCCATCAAAGAAATGTCATAAGTCCTAAGATGGCATGGATAGTTGATCAGATCTTGAGGGGGAAAAATTATGTCAACATGATTTTAACTGAAACATTCTTGTCCTTTAATCGTTTTAAAGAAAACACGGAAAAAATCATGCAGGTCTCTCCGGAAATTTTACAAGTCTGGTTCTTTTCCCACCTAAGTGAATTCCGAGGCTTCATGCGATTGTCTGAAACAAATGATTTTGAAAATCCATTACAAAAATTTATGGTTTTAGGACCATACATTCCCAATCAAAGCTGTTTAAATTGGATAAACTTCCTAAGAGACCCGGCTCTTAAGGCATTCCAATGGTGTGCTGGTTGGTTCCATGAAAAGAGAGCTCGCTTCGCTTACAAACACCGCCATCCAATTCCATTGCTTGGCCTCACTGGCGCCATTTCCTATTTCCCATATCGAGTGGCACGACAATACGAAGCCCTTCAGGAGACCGCACCGCCTTTCAAAAGGAAGGCCCCTCCACTCCTTTTCACCCATCAAAGTCATGAATACGCATTCGAGATTGACATCATCGAGGAAGCATGGAGCAGGTGCCATCGTAAAAGAATCATGGTACCTGAAGGGCTTGAGGGACAGGAAAAAGCCCACCACGCCTGTGAGTCCTACATCCACAACTATCATATTCTGACAAAACTGAAGCCATCGGTCCCTCACCCAATTAGCGAGATTAGCCAGCACGAGCAAGCAGAGCTTATGCAAAGGGATTTGGAAATAGACTGGATACATATCTCAGAGCCAGTTCAAGGAAGCAGGCATCCTCGCAAGAACAAGGCTTCCCGTCGCATATAAAATAGCAATCATGTGCCCCTTAGTGTTAATATCGTGAAAATTTTGTCCCATTGTTTAGGGAATTTTGTTTAATATATAGTATTTCTTTATGTCATTTCAATTTCAAGTTTTAGATGTCAGAAGTCTGTGGTCTATAAAATCCTCTTTTGATAAATAAAAAAACAGTTAGACCATTGCCATGGGTCAATCTTTGTTTACTTTCGTACTCATTCATTGTTTTCACGCCAACAGGTAATTATGAATCGCCGGCCACCAGTCGCCCGCAAATGGCCTCACGCAATAGGGCCCGATCAAAATGATGTACAAAATCACCTCGCTAACATTGAAGATGGCGTAGGACAGATGTCCATTGTCCTACGACAACTCTCGAAGCAAATGGAATCTGCTCAAGTCAAACCCAACTCCGTAGCTGCTTTAAGCACCGTCATGACACCTGCGAATTTGCCAGAGAATAACCAACACCATAGACAGTTTGAAAAGATCATGAAAAAGTTAAACCAGCTGCAGGGGCTGAGTCCCATGGACCTGTCCAATTATGCCGGCATTGAGATCCCTAAAGAGCTCAAAGCACCTGAATGCGAAAGGTATGCTGATACCTCTCGCCCAGAGACCTACTTGCAAGCCTACCTGGTCCAAAGAATGATTTAATTGTACCGATCAAGCTTGACTGGCCTCACCTTGCGATGGTACATTGTTAGGAAGATTAGTCCCCTTAAGACCTGGGGGGAACTAATTCATGTTTTCCACCAAGAATATAATATTGACATCAGCCCTGACATCGCCTTGCCCTACGAAGAACCGATGGTCGCGGAGCACGAGGAGCCGTTAGTCGCTGAGATAGGAGAAGAAGATGTCAATGAAGCCTCGCATGATAAATGGGCGACTGAGTAACATCCTATTGCTGAAAAGCTTCCCACTAGGAAAGGCAAGGAGCCCGCAAACGAAGTCAACACTACTCAGAGCCAAAGCATGATGAGACGACTTCTCAGGCTTACCGCAAGAGCTAAGGTCCAAAGAATGCCGACTCCCATCAACCTAGGGAGCGAGGCTCCACTATCCCTCACTCCCCTTGACAAAGTCCAACTGGCGAAACGAAGGGCCTTACTCAAAAAGTCTGGACCAGGAGCCAAGAAAAGAAAGCCTAAACAATTCAGTCCAGCATCTGCCACTGAGTATAAGCAAAATCTGATAGCCAATGAGCCACCGTGCTAAAACTTCGAGCATTCCTTAGAGTACAACCCTGAAGACTTCCAGTCTCTAGGATACAATCCCAAGGACTACCAGTGTTATACAGATGAAATCGGCCATTCATCGTATAACTGCTTTCTACCCACACACAGGGTCGAAAGCCTGTCAGAAGAGGGAACATTTGTCCTTATCCGCTATGATCCTAATGAACTACTAAGCTTGTCACCTGACCATGAAGATGGCTTAAATGCCTCATCCTCGTTTGGTGATTTTGACCCGGAAGAAAGCAATGAGGTGAACTCGGGAGAATCTAGCTTCTTTGAAGCATCAGAGTTTACCACCGCAACGAATATGCAATGGGAAAACCAGTGGCCTAGCCAGGATACATCAGGCCTGTCTTGCTCTCATAGGATCATGACCCCCAGAGGAATGTGGATACCTAATCTCCGCAAATATAATGGCATGACTTGTCCCGTGGCTCATTTGCAATATCTCCACGCTGAAATGAGTCGGTACTATAGCTCGATGTCATTCACAACTCAGGGCTTCCACAAAAGTCTTACAGGGTCTGCGTTGCAATGGTTCGTCACAGTGGATATCTACCTCATAAAGGATTGGGATGAGCTGTCTTCCGCATTCTTGCATCAATATCAAAGCCATATTGGAACTGAATTGCCTTGCGAGAACTTGGTTCACTTTAGAAGAAGACCAATGGAAGATTTCCAAGCATATGCAAGGAGGTGGAAGGCTTTTATGATGCAAACCTACCCTCAACTAGCCGAAGAAGAAATGATGAAGCTGTTCATAGGAGCTTTACCTCACAAGCATCGTTGTTGGTTACATGGTTTGCACTTCCGTAGCTTCAATGAAGTGATCCTCTCATGCGAATACTTTGAGTCTACTGGAGGCGAGGAACTCTCAGGCGCTTGATTTCAGAATCAACACTATCAAAGTGCTCCTTTTTCATTGGAGTTTTCATGGGTTTTGCTTGTTTTTATAATTTCATGTTTCTTATCCTGTCTAGTGTGCTACTGTTGCATTTTCCATTCCAGTAATCTAATGTATAGTTCTAATATTTTGTTTTGAGAGCATGAGGCGGTATTCCAAACCAGCTCGGTGATGTTATCCAACCATGAAAAGAAAAATATCATCCAAGGAGAATACTGAGGGCTGGGCTTCCTCATGCTTTCTTCCCTCCAAAGATATATACTTTTGAAAACAAAAATATTTCATTACCAAAAGCTTTCGTCAAAATAAGATGTTAAATTTAATCATATTTGTCTTTCTAACTCACCCACTTTGTGTCTCAGAATATCATCCCCATCCCCCTTGACTTAGTGTGATAGGGGACATTTGAAGTTGGCACATCATGTGAACTCGCCAAATTCGAAGACACCTTGCCAAGAAAATAGGGGCAAACAGAAAGAATCATCCCATTTCAAAAAGGGTGAGTCTTATTCTCCGAATATAATTTTTGGAAATGATGTCCTCTCTCTTCTATTTGTAGGAAACGAAAGATAGGACGTAATAGGTACAGGCATACGGTTGAAATCAAGCCGTCCCTAGGAGCTCTACGCACTACATCTCGTTCCTATCCAACTCCTTCTCAAAACGGAGCAACATCTTCTTCCCTCAACGTACCCGAGCAACTAGATGCTGTGGTTTCATCAACGGGATTTTCAGCTTTGACAAGCCAAGAAGTGCAGAAAAGGAATTTCTTTTCTTCCTTTGAATTGGCTACTGTCAACAGGGAGGAAATCCAAACAGTTGAAGTTGTCTCTAGCCCCCTATTCAAGATGATGACATTAGGACCTGGAAACCTAACTTCTTGTTCCAGACGCATGCTCTCCCAAGAAGTAATTGCCATCAGAGAATTGAAAGTTTTGATTGTCCATATCAGATTCCATAGAAGCTCGAAGTACATGACTTTGCTCGATGCTGCTAATGGTCATATGGTCAAAGACAGAATTCCACAGAAGGAAGGCGTTGCAAATCATCAATCGTGTACACAGGGCCACAAATGAAGAGGGCTAATCAAAAGAGACATTGAACTGTGTCAAAGACAAAAGGCCGTCATTGACATTCAAATATCCTTAGGAGTCAGCAAATATAAACTCTGGGGAAGAGTAATTTGGTATCGTTTCCAATACTCCGAGTATCTGAACTCACTTTTGACATATTTTCTCCTATTGATAGGAAGCATAGGATTCAAGAAACAAGCTTAATGGTTAATTTGGGAAAGTCAAGTGACCCATATCGATTTACCTAACTTAGTATGAAAGGACATGTTGTCCAGGAGCCGAGTCGGTTAAATGAAAAAGGAAGCACCCTACAGACACCGTCGGTGCCTGTAGCTGAGTGGTACTCGGGAAGAAGCAAAATGATCCGAAGTCGGGGGTTCGAATCCTCGACGTGGCAGTTAGCCGCTTGGTAGGAAAAAAGAAAAATAATAAAAAAATTTTGCTTCTCTTGCACTTGCAAATTACGAGAGAATAATTGACCTAACGAAGTAGGGGACGTAGGACTTTGTGTCCCTCTCTCACTTCAGGTCCACCCAATCATTTGCGAACTAGTGAAGGGTAAAATTGTATCGCTTCCAGTTATTCAACTCTTGAAAGAGTTCATGATTAACACGCTCCTTCTTGTCTGTTGCAGGATCACCATCATCTGCAAACAGTGAAGAGTAATGTTGTATTGCTTCCAAGTTATTCGACTCTTGAAAGAGCTTTTGACTAACATGATCCCTTTTATTTGTTGCAGGATCACTTGACCATAAAAAATGCGGATAACAAATCAAGGAAAGACATGTCAAACTCTGACAAACTCTCCTAAAAGAAATGGCGTCCTGAGGGCAAAAGCAGAAAGGCCCGTCAAATCAATGATCAGATTCCCAATCCCTGACTGATCATTCTTGTGTCATGTCCCTACTTAATAGGAGCAATCCATCGACACCCATTTGTGAATAACCCTTTTGATGTTCAAAATTTAACAACACTATTCTGTTGGCCCTTAAAGCTACCAACAAGGTCTTTTTGAGCCAAAACCATTGATTTGTTCTGAGAGTACAAACTCCACCACATTTAAAATGTTGCATGCCTTTTCCAAATGGCTTTTGCATGATGCTTTTGTCTATCTAAGTCATTGATTCTACAAGGATTATTAGAATAGACAGCTAAGTGAAGAATACAAGATTGATCGAACATGCTGGATGAGGTGCGTCAGGATGATGAAAGGCAAGCCCTATCCACACACAGTCCCCCCATCTATACACTTGTGAGATGAGTGCAGAAGATTCCATGACTGCAGGGTAAAGAGTTCTCTCGCGAATGGTACGATAACTAATACAGTGAGAGGCATTTCATTGCTCACCCCCTTTTGAGCCCCATACACTGGTAAAATTTCTGTTCTACCCCCGTCAAGAACCACTCCCACACTGGGGTAGATTGGAGGTAAAGCGGCAACACAAGGTGAGAAGAGAGATAGAAATTTTCTTGCTCACACTTGCATCAATCTTCGGGTGTCTTTTTTGCATATGAACACTCGCGTTAATTTAAGTGCCTTAGAATGACGAAGAGCAATTCATTTTCTATGCACTTGTATGCATTGTACAACCCAAGTGAGTCTGTAATTTTACCCTCACATTGAGATAAAGCAGAAGTTATTGCCATAGCCTAGAGCGTCGGCTAAAGATGAAGACTCAAGAGTCTAAATAATGGTGCTTCGATTGAACTTGCTTACTTCAGTTCCTTAAGCAACAAAAATGAAAAAACTAGGGGCATAAAAAAGCAGTATACTTGGTAAAAGCAAGGTCAATGCCCATGAATGAAGAATTGGAATAAAATTAGGGGGATGAAAAAGTAGTGTGTCTAGTAAAAGCAAGGCCAATGCCCCCAGTCAAAAATACAGCCAAGAAAAAGTTGCTGTTGTGGTCCATAGAACCTCCATCTGACAGTGAGAAGAAAGACCGGTGACAAATGCCAAGGCAATCACCAGCTCTCACCCTTTTTACACATGAGTCAAGCCTACATTGCGTCCCATTGTAAAAGTCTCTTCAGACTAGGGGCACTTCAATTAACGTAGGATTTCATATGTACATAAACATCGCTCGAAGAAGTACAAGCAAGATTACTCTATCTCTTTTCGCAGGGTTCTTGACTTGCAAACCCGGAGATGATCGTGCGGCACTTCATTCATGAGCCTTGACCTCGACGGTCCCATTTGACGAGTCGATGACCAAGTCTTCATCATAATTTCAACAAAGACCTCTCACATTGGTAAAGTCGTACCACTTGCGAGAATACTCGGACCCCTGTTGACATGATGACAGTGAGATAGTGTGGTCCTTATAAATCCCTGCATCAATGGTCAGGATAGCCTTTTCCATGAGAGTGAGCGGAAAGTCCTTTCGGACTGAAAGTCCCTCATTTGGCATGCTCAAGACATCTACATTCTAAATGAAGGTTGTCTTTCAAAATCTTCCCCAGTGGAACTCAGATGATGCAAAACTGATAAAATTATCATGCATGAATCCCATTTGAACTCATGAATTTACAGCATATACAATCATGTGTGCATATTGTGCAAATAGCAGACATACTCTCAGAGATCAGAGATATTGTCAGGTAAGCATATCCCTATTCACATTTGTCTTAAAGTACCTACCACTGTCCAGATACTCTCTTCTTGACACTCGACCTATTCAAGTCGTCCCTTGAGTTTGGGTGCTTACAACTGACCAAGTATCCCTTTATCTTTGAATACTTACTGCTGTCTAGGTATCCCCATTGTCTTTGAGTACCGGCCACCGTTTGGATACTCCCTTTTCCTGACACTTGACCTGTTCGAGTTGTCCCCAGAGTATTGATACTTGTGACTAACCAAGTATCCCTTTATCTTTGAATACCTATTGCTGTCTAGGTATCCCCATATCGTCAAGTACCCACCGCCGTCCAGGTACTCCCTTTTCATGACACTCAACTTGCCCGAGTTGTCCCCAAAGAATATTAGTAGCTGTTCAAGCATTCCACTGCTTTGTGTGCCTGCGGTTACCCAGGTATGCTCTCTTATCATGACACTTGGACCAGTTGAGTGGTCCCAGGTCGTATCATTAAATACTTGTGTTCATCCGAGTATTCCACTACTTTGTACACCTGCGGCTACCCAGGTGTTCCAGCCCTTTTAAGCGCCTGCGGCAATCCAGGTAAGCCTCATACCACATTCAAGTTTATACTACCAGGAGATGAGAGACCTTCACGAATATCCAAGGTACGTCCTCGATATTCCAACTTCCAAGAGGTAGGAGACCTCCACGAGTATGCGAGGCACGTCATCGATATTCCCATACCAGGAGGTGAGAAACCTTCATGAATATCCAAGGTACGTCCTCGATATTCCCATTTACCAAGAGGTGAGAGACCTTCATGAATATCCAAGGTACGTCCTTGATATTCCCAATTACCAGGAGGTGAGAGACCTTCATGAATATCCAAGGTACGTCCTCGATATTCCCCTTTACCAGGAGGTGAGAGACCTTCATGAATATACGAGGCATGCCCTCGATATTCCCATCTACCAGGAGGTGGGAGACCTTCACGAATATGCGGGGCACGTCCTCGATATTCCCTTTACCAGGAGGTGAGAGACCTTCATGAATATCCAAGGTACGTCCTCGATATTCCAACTTCTATGAGGTAGGAGACCTCCACGAGTATGCGAGGCACGTCCTCGATATTCCCATACCAGGAGGTGAGAAACCTTCACGAATATCCAAGGTACGTCCTCGATATTCCCATTTACCAAGAGGTGAGAGACCTTCATGAATATCCAAGGTACGTTTTCAATATTCCCAATTACCAGGAGGTGAGAGACCTTCATGAATATGCGGGGCACGTCCTCGATATTCCCGTTACTAGGAGGTGAGAGACCTTCATGAATATGCGAGGCACGTCCTCGATATTCCCAATTACCAGGAGGTGAGAGACCTTCATGAATATGCGAGGCACGTCCTCGATGTTCCCAATTACCAAGAGGTGAGAGACCTTCACGAATATGCGAAACCCATCCTCGATATTTCCACATACCAGGAGGTTAGAGACCTTCACGAATATCTCAGGTACGCCCTAATTCTTCCTTCAGAGTTTTGTACTTGTGATCATCCAGGTACCCCTTGCATACTTGTGATCATCCAAGTATCCTCCAAGAGTTTGTACTTGTGATCATCCAAGTACCCCTTTGATGCTTGTGAATATTCAGGTGTCCTTCAAGAATTTGTACTTGTGATCATCCAAGTACCCCTCCAATGCCTATGATCAGCCAAATGCCCCTTTTGATGCCTACAAAGGCCCAAATATCCTTCAGGTTAGTACCTGTGAATATCCAGGTACTCATTGATATGCCTGTGAATGTCCAGGTATCTTCTAGAATCGATGCCCTGAGAAAGGTCGGCGCATCCTCCCGAGAAAGGTCGGGTTCCAACTGGTGTCTTCGACAGAAGTCAGACACCCCACAAATCGATGCCCTGAGAAAGGTCGGCGCATCCTCCCGAGAAAGGTCGGGTTTCTACTGGTGTCTTTGACAGAAGTCAAACATCCCAACAAATATGATGCCCTGAGAAAGGTCGGCGCATCTCCCGAGAAAGGTCGGGTACCAACTGGTGTCCTCGATACAGATCAGGCACCCACAAATAGATGCCCTGAGAAAGGTCGGCGCATCTCCTGTCACGGCAACCGAAGAAAGGTTCGGGTCCAAGACAAACCACTTATTACTCTAACAGGCGACCGAAGAATGGTTCGGGTCCTGGAAAGTAATTCCCCATCAAGGCGACCGAAGAAAGGTTCGGGTACTAAACAAACTACTTATTACTCTAACAGGCGACCGAAGAAAGGTTCGGGTCCTAGACAAACCACTTATTGCTCCAATAGGTGACTGAAGAATGGTTCGGGTCCTAGAGAAGCAATCTCCTCATGCAACAGGTAAGATGACGCCTTAATACTTGCCAAAACTCGGGGTTCACACCCTATCTCACTCACTCCCGGTAAGTAACTACAGGTATCTTCTTATCTGTCTTAGTGTATGTAAAGTTATATTGCTCTTTTTTTCTGCATAGAATAATAAGTCCCAAATAAAATATAATCTGCTGCGCATGCTGGATGAAATTTAGGCATCAGTTTGTTTTTGAATGCAACCTCTGCGAGCTCACCTTTAAAGAGGGGCAGCTGTTGATGCCTTAATTTTATTTAGGTTTTCAGATAATAAAAAAAAAACAACAAACAAAAAAATAAAAACAAAAAAAAGAAAAGCAAAAGCAAAAGCCCAACCCTTCCTCCCTTTGCGTGGGCCCTAGGCCCACTCTCCTCCTTCTTCATCCCCTGGCCTGGCCCCTTTCTCTCTTCTTCTTCCTCCTTCCCTCTCCTTCGCCACTGCAACTCACGCGCACGAGGGAAGTTGATGCGTGAAGGACGGCCTACGGCCGAGGAGAGTAGGCTGACGTCGGTTGGAGAGGATAAGGTCTCAAGCGCCATTAATGCTGAGCAGGCTTCACTGGAAAGCTCGATGGGACACCGGTTCAGCCAAGGGGAACCGGTAGGCAAGCTAGAAGCCGGCGGTCGAGGCCCTCCGTCGACCGGATTTCCTTCGCCTATAAATAGGCGGCC
The DNA here is from genome assembly GCA_016097605.1 of Eucalyptus guilfoylei. Taxonomy (NCBI): domain Eukaryota; kingdom Viridiplantae; phylum Streptophyta; class Magnoliopsida; order Myrtales; family Myrtaceae; genus Eucalyptus; species Eucalyptus guilfoylei. The sequence goes on from CM027862.1 coordinate 30,007,431, forward strand.
TCAAGCACCGTTGGAAGGCGTGGCAAGATCAGAGATCTTTCACTGAGAGACATCGGGAAAGATCAAAGGGCGAGCGCAAGGGAGAGAACTCGAGTCGCGAGCTCAGCCCACCCTCCACCGAGAGACTTCGGGGAAGGCCGGCGGCGAGCGAGCTCAAGAGGGTCAAATCTGGCCGGTGGAGGCTCGGATCTGGCCGGAGTGAGAGAGAATCGAAGCTGAGGAAGGTCCGGCCACCATCCAGACGCCGTCACTGCCATCGCCGTTGCTTCTGCAGAAACCCTCGCCGCGCCTCGATCGTCGCCGTTCCTGTTCGAAGAAAGGTGAGAAGCCCGCTGCCGTCACCTCTGTTATTCCCCTCACTCACTCGTTTTCCGTCGTAGCCGCCGTAGCCACCGTCGCCGCCGTTGCCGCCATAGTGCCCCCGTTTTCCCTCTTCGGCGCCGCGGATTCGCAAACCCTAGGGTTTGCGATTTTCTGGGTCATGAAGCGGATCCGGGTCTCGAAATCGGGTAGGGTTCGCGTTTTTGGGGCGGCTTGAAGACGGGTCGCGAGCCGGAGCCGGGTCGGGTAGGGTTTCGCCGGGTGATCGGGTTGCCCGGGCTGGGTCATCGGGTCGGGCCGGGCCGTCTCTAAACGCTCAGCCGCGGCGGCGTTTTTTAAAAAAAAAAATAAAAAAATAAAAAAAGTCGAGCCCACGTAGCGGGCCCGTCTGCGTTTTGGGGCCGGCTCGGGCCGGACACAACCCGTGATCCGACCCGGTCGGTTTTTATTATTTAAAATAATGTTTTAATAAATAAATAAAATAATAATAATAATAATTTATTTTCGAAAAATATTAAAAATAGTAAAAATATTTTATTTTCCAAAAAATAAGAAAAGATGAAAAATAATTTATTTTCCAAAAAATATTAAAAAAATCTATTTTCTTAAAAAAAAATCAAAAATCAAAACTAAAAAATATTTCATATTTTCCAAAAAAGGCCAAAAATTCATGAAAAAAGCCAAAAAATTCATAAAATGCCAAAAAGACTTGTATTTTCTAAAAAAAATACCAAAAAAAATCCAAAAAATCCCTTTTATGTCCAAAAAATAGAAAAAGACCCAAAAATGTTTTTCCTCCCCATCAAATGCATGGAAAATCTCTCAAAAATCCAAAAAGCCTTAGGGTTTAAACAAGATTAGGTACCGAAAGGGCATTAGTGATTAATTAGTGTAATCAAGTCCCCGATCCTAATTTCTCTAGTTGTGCAGGAGCGAGTATTTCTCCCGATACTTCGCTTGGGTTTCTAATCGACCCACCCCAAATCGATTAGTGGCGACTCCGTTTTAAAACTAACTTGTAGGTTAAAAATTTAGACCATTAAAGTCGTGAATTGGCGGACTTGGGAGAGTCCGGGCATAATTAAATTCAGCCGAACCATTAGCCTCCGCCGACGCCCATACTCGATTACGGGGGCCGAAAAAAAGAGGTCGCGACAATCTCAAGTTTCCATAATTTTGATGGTAAATAATACTTGATATATCTAACACAAATTCCCTTATTCTTGTGTTGGAAGAGCATATGATGGGATTTCAGTGTTCCCCCTCTATCATCGCTTTATGAAAGTGTCATAACTTTTTTTTTTTTAATCCCAATCACTTGAGTGCCATAACATATGTATGACATTTACTTGAGTGATATAACTATTTGTGTTCAAAGAGCAATTAATGGGATTTTAGTGTTTTAGTGTTTCCCTCTCTATTATTGAGGAACACTATAATGCATTATGAAAAAAAAAAAAGACTACACAAGTGACGTAATTTTTTTTTTTATTCCGATCACTAAAGTGCCATAACTATTTGTGTTGGAAGAGCATATAATGGGATTTCAACGTTTCCTTCTTTGTTATTGAGGAACACTATAATGCTTTATGGAAAAAAAGGACTCCACAAGTGCCATAATTTTTTATTTATTTTTTATTCCGATCACTTGAGTGCCATAACTATTTGTGTTGGAAGAGCAATTAATGGGATTTCAATGTTTCCTTCGAAAAATATAACACTTTATAGAAAAAAGGACTCCACAAGTTCCATAACTTTTTTTTATTCTAATTACTTAAGTGCCATAACATATGTATGTTACTTACTTAAGTGTCATAACTATTTGTGCTCGAAGAGCAACTAATGGGATTTTAGTGTTTCCCTCTCTGTTATTGAGGAACACTATAATGCTTTATGGGAAAAAGGACTCTATAGGTGCCTTAAGCTTTTTTATTCCGATCACTTGAGTGCCATAACATAGGTACATAACTTACTTGAATGCCATAACTATCTGTGTTGGAAGAGCAATTAATGGGATTTCAATGCTTCCCTCTCTATTTTTTTTTTTTTGGTCGGTAATGCTTCCCTCTCTGTTGTTGAGGAACACTATAACACTTTACGGAAAAAAGGACTCCAAAGTGCCATAATTTTTTGTTTTTTTATTCTGATTACTTGAGTGCCATGACATTTTGACAATGTTCTCCAAAAGTGCTATGTCATGTAGGATTTGTGACACTTGAGTGAATGTTTTAAAGATTTTTGCCACTTAGGTGATCGATTGAGAATTGTGGGACTAAAATGAACATTTTTCAGAAGCTAACATACTTAAGTAGTCGGAAAAAAAGTTATGACATTCAAGTAAGCGCCGTAGGAAAGTTATAGCATTTGTGATATCTTTATCCCAACACTTTATAAATCGCATTTTCCTTGTTTGCCCAATATAACATCTAATAGCCTCCTCCCTCGGAGCCATATATCACGTATTTCCTTGCTACCACATTCTGTTGCTGCCACCACGTAGGTTCTCCTTTTCCTTTTCTTTAAGAGGCGATTTTCACGCATCCTTAATTGGAGAACTCCTCTAATTGATAAGTTATGAACATCGACCAATCGAGTAAGAGGTTACTTTACCTATGTATAGTCCTCGTGTACCGTCTCTACTCAATTGGTTAATGAATCTTCGCAACTTGTCCATCTAGAACCAATCACAGAAAAACCGTAACTCTCTCCTTCCTTCCTCTCTTCTTCAACCCTGCGGAGGCTACACCCCACCCCTTCGACCCGCGCTGCCAGCATCACGGGCCGTCACAAGACCTTACCGTCACTTGGGTCGTCATATCGCCATCCCCGCTTTATCATGACACCTACCTTCTGCCTCGAGTCAGCTACGGTTCGACTCGATACAGGTGCGAGCTCCTCTCTCTCTCTCTTTCCCCCCCCCTCTCTCTCTCCCAAGAGTATAAAAGTAATTATATGTAATACGGATCCCCTATATCTACGAGATGAGGGTAGCTAGCTCGGTCAATTCATCGGCGCGAAGTATAGTGGTTGGCTTATCGGAGACGGCACTTCATCATATATATGTTAATGCCTTCGTTACAAAACTTTCAATCGTCTGTATTTTTTTTTTTAATAGTCTTTCACCATTTGAATTTATTGTCTATGCAGATGGGGCTATTTCCATGAACTTGCGGGCAGTTGACCTCTTGAATGGTTGAACACTTCAGAATATTCGACAATGTCTCACTTGCACGGTTTATAAAATGTAATTGACTAATCACATTGTTTGGTCTGCACGATATGCACCAACTTTATTTATAAAATATCTTCAAAGTTCTAACCTAAAAACGATTTATTGCTTTCCATTCCACCGTCCCGAATTGCCTCCCATGCACAGATTACTTTACATTTTCTTTTTTGGTCGGCAAAACTCATTTTGTTTCATAAAATGTTCTATTTCTAGAGCAGGAATAATGAATAGCACGTTGAATCTTCGCCAGTTGGCGACCTAACGAGTACGACAGCGAAAGAATGGTTCAGAAGCAGACTTCTCTTTTGAGCCGAGCACCATCAGCGTGGAAACTTTCAGAGATTGGAAGCAGAACAAAAAGAACAAATTCGAAGCTTCTTTTCTAAATAAGGCTATGTATATTCATTTATATATATGTGTTGCAATTTCAGGTTTGATCACTTGAAGCTTGGGCAGCTGACTTTCCTCGTTCGGACGAGCTCGGAACTCCCCAAGAACCAGATTCTCCGGCTCTCGTGGGTGTAAGTTGGTTCCCCATGTTGCATGTGTCGATCTAAAGCGACTTTAATCATATGGAGTGTCGTCCGGATGTGTACCATTGACTTTGATGCACGCATTCACATGTCGCATTGGTTAAAAGTCTACAAAAGAATGACAAAAATCAACGACGGAGCTCTTCATGTGTCATTGCATTCAGCTTTCCCATTTGGCCTCGCAGATTTTTTCTGAGCAATGAAGCCCTCCGGCATTAGAACGTCACTTCTCTTTCTTTCTCTACTGGCCTTTCTTCTGTTGGCTATGCAGCCTCGTCTCTCTCGTGCCGACGTCGGCACCGCCGCTCACTATAGTCCTCCATACACGCGTAAGTAAAATCTCTCTCCCTCCCCCCTGCTGCCCCTTCCTCTTCCTCTCTCTCTCTCTCTCTCGCGCGCTCATAAGTTTGATTATTTTGTTTTAGCGACCGCGTGTTTCGGCAATGACCCATCGCAGTTCCCATCGAGCAACCTCTTTGCGGCGGCAGGAGAAGGGATATGGGACAATGGAGCGTCGTGCGGGAGGCAGTACCTAGTGCGGTGCATCAGCGCCTCTGTCTCTGGAACTTGCATTCCTAGCCAGACTATCCAAGTCCGAATTGTCGACCGTGCACAATCCTCATCCTCACCTCCCTCAAGTAAAGGCGCGACCATCGTCCTCTCAACGACGGCATTCGGCACGATTGCAAAGTCGTCTGCCGCAGCTGTCAATGTCGAGTACCAGCAGTAAGTTCCTTTCCTCACCTAATTAGCTGTCTTTCGATGGAAACTAAGCATCCATTTGATATTTAATGAAACTTGACATGAAGTCATCGACAGAAACCTGAATCTGACACAGTTCGAGGTCGATAAGCTCTAACATGGGTATGTCTTGACCTTTTTTTCCGTAAAAATGGAAATTGCCATGATCTCATTGAACTGAATTTACACAGTTCTGACAATACTTGGCTGAGTTTGGCTGAGTAACCGATATGGATGCAATGGTGCAATACTTATCAACGTCACGTCTGACGGAAGACACATTGTTTATGAAAGTAGGAGATTGAATCCGTGAGCGTTGACTTAATGAATAAATGGTTTTTTTTAGTTTCAATAGGCATTGAAGACTGCTTTGATTTTTTCCGGCGTGAACCACGTCAATTAAAGGTGGCAAGCGCTTGTCCAAATTCCTTTGACGACCCGGGCTCCTCATCCTTTTTAATGCCAAAATCCCATCACCTCGTAACAGCGATGAATTGAAAAAGTTAATAGTTACATACTATGTATTTTATATGGTGTAGATTATTTTGGGTATGGGACGCTGAAGACGAAGTGACAACGACAGAGCAATTTTTGCTTTTCACTCCTTTCTTGGCAGGGTATGAAGGAAGAAAATATTCAGCGATTTGTTAGTACCACGTCAGAAGCAGATGCCCACTCAGGCATTTTCAACTCACAACTACTAAAGTTGACAAGTGCGTGCTGATGTGGAATGAAATAAAAAGTAAAACCAGCACAGTTCAGCCACGGGAGTTTTTGTGCTTCGATGCAATAGCCCCTCACCGCCACCGTTAGTGGAGCTGCCGGCGCTGCGTCCTTTGCGTGCAAGCCGACCGACCCCTTCCAGCGTTGCTCGCAATCCGCTTGAGCCATCCCTCTGTCGTCGGTCATCCAGATTTGGATTTGGAGTAGTGCTTTCTAGATCTGCATCTTGAGTAGTGCTTCCATTTTCTGCTCCTCCATGGCCACCAGCGACAGATCTGGTGACCGCGGCTCATTCAGAAAATCCAGCCGTCAGGCCTACCCACCTCTCCGCCGTCGCTCATCTAGATCTATATTTAAGTCGTGCTCGTCCAGATCTGGATTTGCATCTTGAGTTTTGCCTCCGTCTTCGCTCCTCCATGGCCACAAGCAACATATCCGCCGTCAATCCTAGCCATGACAGCCATGACCATAGTTAGAGGTTGACCTGAGACAGAGCGTTAAAAGTTGCAGATTCTACGGGAAACAAGTGGTGGAAATTGCAGATTCGACAGTGAATTAAGAAAAATAAATAACTTTTGCAACTCCCCAGCAGCGTCTCTGGGACGAGTGACACCGATGGCCATGGAAGGCCAAATCTGGAGAGCCAGCAATGTCACCAGCTATGGTGAAGCAAGGTCATAAGTGCCGCTGACGACCAAATCTGGACAAAATAACAGCGTCCTACGATGAGTGACGTCGATAGACATGGATGGCCAGATCTGATGAGTTAGCAAGTATCTGGACCATGGCTTTACACCATATCAACAGATGACATGGTAACAGCTCCCTGAATGTTTTCTCGGAGGGCATACACATTTGAGTCATGGCTATACACCATATTAGCAGATGACATGGTGGTAACAAATCATTGAATATTTTCTCATAGGACACACGCATTTAAGCTGGTGAACGACATTAGATATATTTAGATTATTTGTAATATTCTAGATTTTTATAATATTTTAATAATCTTTGTGATTGATTGTAATTGATTTTGTAGTATTTGTTACTATAACTAGTAATCCTCTAAATCTTATAAATAAGTTCATGTACTTCTTATTGCATATTAAACTACATAGATAATTCTTCAATTCAATCTTCTGATTTATATTTTATGAGCTTGAGAAATGTCATGTTATTTTAGAGGATGTAAACTTTGGCATTACGTCACTGATGAAATTTGTGTGTCTATGGACTATTGAAGAAACTGAAGAAAAACTTTTTGAGTGTATGGAGGAGTGGGACAACACGAACCAACATATTTTAACATGGTTTCGAAATATTTCAATTCCATCTATGAAGTGTTAATTTGGTCACCACAATGCAGCAAAGGAAGCATGAGATTTGCTTGTCGGCTGTTATTCCACCTCAAATATTGTTTATCAGTATAAGCTATTAGGAAATTGTTACTTTATATTTAGAGGATCGCCATTGCATTCTTTGAGAATATGGTACTTCTAGCTCTTCTATCCCTAGCACTTTTGCTTTGTTTGCAACTCCAAATACTTTTGATTCATGGCTCTTTGATTTTGTCAGTTGCAAGCACATGACTTCAATCAATTTGTTTAAGTCAAAGTCGTTACTTTCACAAACACTTACTATTCATGCAACTGATAACTCATAGATACTAGTTAGCCATTCCACATTGTCATTACTTGACATTTTGTTGGTTCGTAAACTCTCCTTAACTTGAATATGTGGGTCAACTAAGAACTAAGTGAACTTGGCTTTGATATTCACTTCTCTTCTACACCAGGTCATTTGATATCTAGTGGTCATCTAGGTTTTGTGACAATAAACATTTTGATTGATAGCCATGTAAATTGGGAAAACATCACATTTTACCTTTTGATCTTAGTGAGTCTATCTCTCATTCTCCTTTTGATTTAATTCATTATGACATTTGGGCCCCTCTCCTACTCTTATTATGGGAGGATCCCACTACTTTGTGATTTTTGTGGATGATCATTCTCGTTGTACATGGCTCTATTTTATGAAGCATCGATCTAAATTGACTTGTATTTATCATGATTTTGTTGCCATGATTAAAACATGATTTTATGAAAATATCAAGATCTTTTATACTCATAATGCTAGGGAATATAGAGACATAGAATTTCTTCAAATTATTTCTCAAAATGATACTGTCATTTATCGCTCTTGTCCAGGAACTTATTAGCCAAATGCTTGAGCAAAGGGGATAAGTACACTAATGGTGCCATAAGTTGTGTACGGTGCTCACTTTGGTGCCAAAATTTTCCGTCGGATCACTTAAGTGCCAAAAAATTTGAAAAACGCTCACTTTGGTGCCAACGCCGATCTGATCGGCCGGAAATCCGACGTGGCCTTTTTTTATTTATTAATTTCTTATACTGATGTGGCTCGCCGAAGAGTCCAGTCAGCATGTAAACCACCAAACGACGTCGTTTGGCGTCTTAAACCCCAAGTCGAAACCCTAAATCCCCAAATCGAGAGAGAGAGAGAGAGAGAGAGAGAGAGAGGCCATGGCGGCGTTGTCTTCTTCCCCGAAGAACAAAACCAGCAGAGAGAGAGAAGCCATGGCGGCATCGTCTTCTTCCCCGAAGAACAACACCAGCAGAGAGAGAGAGAAGCCATGGCGATGTCGTCTTCTTCCCCGAAGAACAACACCAGCAGAGAGAGAAAAGCCATGGCGGCGGCATCTTCTTCCCCGAAGAACAACACTAGCACTAACCACTCTCTGAACAGAGCCCAATCCATCATCTCCATCTACGCCCTCCTTGTTTCCCTCGCACTCCTCGTCTTCTCTCTCTCTCTGCACCTTCAACCCCCCTTCTTCCTCCTCCTCCTCCGCCCTTGCCTCCCATTTTCCCATCACTTCTTGGCCGAGCAATGGTGGCCGAGCACGGTGGCCGAGCGATGGTGGCCGAGCATGGTGGCCGAGCACAATGGCTGAGCGACGGTGGCCGAGCATGGTGGCCAAGCGATGGTGGCCGAGCAAGCTAGGTCGGCGAGGATGAACAAAAAAAAACCCTAATTTCAATCACAAATGAGCTATATGGCGTCGTTTTTCCTAAGCCATCCACATAGGATGGCAAAACGACGTCGTTTTCTTAAGTAGGACAGAAAACGACGTCGTTTAAAGGGTTTATCGATTTTTTTTTTTAAAATATAAAGCCACGTAATCATTTTGGCCGGAATTTCTCGCTGGTGGCACCAAAGTGATCGTTTTTTCTCCGATTTGGCACTTAAGTGATCCGGCGGAAACTTTTGGCACCAAAGTGAGCGCTGTACACAACTTATGGTACCATTAGTGTACTTATTCCTGAGCAAAGTATAAACAACAACACATCTTAGATGTTGTTTGCACACTTCTAATCTCTACTTCTTGTTCAGAACAGTTTTTGGGAGAGGTTTATCATAATGCAAAACAGACTATCCATTGCACTCAGTCACTTACTATAGGTAATATCTTTCATCATAAGCGCTTGTATGGCAGTTTTTCTAATTATAAACTTCTTTGATTTTTTAGTAGTACTTACTATGCCCATTTTCTTCAACAAGAACTCACAAAGTTAGAACTTCATGCTTGACTATGTCATTTCCTTGGGTATGACATTGAGCACAAATGATATGAATGTTGGGATCCTATGTGTAATTGTCTCCATGTATCTCATCATGTTACCTTTTGGGAACACAAGATGTTCCCTTTACTTCATCCATTTGACTTCTCTCCTGCTACTTTCTTTTTTACCAATCCTTCAGTGAATCTATTTCTTGAAGATACAATAATAAAATCTTCCTCAGGAGTTGTCTTTCCCTAATCTTGATGTAGGTACCTTTTGTAATCCTACTATGGTAACTTTTGACTTGTCTACACCATCCGCCAAATCTCCACCCTTGGTCTTTCTCTCTTCTCTTGTTCATTGTTCCACTCGTTTAAGTCACCTTATGTTTGGTTTCGTGATTTCCATTGTTATTCTACCATTAGACAAATATGATACTTGGGATTTGGTTGATTTGCTTCCTGGGAAATCCAATATCAGTTGTAAATGATATATAAAATCAAGACTAAGACAGATGGTATGGTGGAGCGTTACAAAACTTGACTAGTAGCAAAAGGCTTTACTTAGGAGTATGGTATTGACTATGCCGACACATTTGCTCCACTTGCTCCTTTTACTTATGTTCAAAGTCTTCTTGCTATTACAACCATTAAGCAATGGCGTCTATTCCTCCTGGGTGCACTACTACTTCTAATAAAGTATGTTGTTTACGAAGAGCTTTATATGAATTGAGACAAACTCCTCATGCATGGTATTATAAGTTCAGTTCCACCATGGAACCTTTTGGCTTTAGATCCAGTTCCCATGACAATGCTATATTCATTCAGAGAACATCTCGTGGGTTTATTCTACTACTATTATATGTAAATGATATGATTCTTACTGACGATGATCATATTAGTATTACAAAACTCCAGTAGTATCTCATTCAGTAGTTTGAAATGAAAGATCTTAGGCAACTCAGTTACCTTTTAGGCTTGGAGGTTGCCTTAGACTTCTTGGGCTATTATCTTTCTCAACCGAAATATGCCATTGATCTTCTTTCTCATGTGGGACTCACTGATACCAAGATTGCCACGACCCCAATTGAGGCAAACGCCAAATTTGATGACAATAATGGAATTGCTCTTTCGAATCTTAAGTTTATCAATAGTTGTTTGGCAGTCTTGTATATCTCATTGTTACTCATCCTGACATTGTTAGTGCCATTCACATAGTCCATTAGTTCATGACTGCATTGTGTGCAACTCACTTTGCCTATGTCCTTTGTATTGTTCACTATGTTAAGGGTACTTTATTTCATGATCTTCATTTTTCTACTGACTCTAAAGTAGAGTTGAAGGCTTATTCTAATGTTGATTAGGCTGGTGACCTTAATGATCGTCACTCTACTATATGCTACTGCTTCTTTCTTGGTACCTAACTCATTTCATGGTGTAGCAACAAATAGATCTTTGTCGTTTGATCTAGTACCAACATGGAGTATCGTTCTCTTACTTATACAACATCAAAATTACTTTGGTAGTAGTGGTTATAAAAGATATGGGAATTAGTCATAATGTTGGAACCGTCATTTACTATGACCACAAGAGTGCTCTCAAATGGCTCATAATGATGTTTTTCATAATCCCACCGAGCAAACTAAAATTGACTATCAAGTGATATGATAACACGTGCTTCATGGTACTCTTACGACTTGTTTCCACTTCATCTATTGATGATACTGATACTTTCACAAAGGTTTGAGGGGGAATGTTAGATGTATTTAGATTATTTATGATATTCTGGATATTTATAATACTCTAGATATCTTTGTGATTGTTTGTAATTGAATTTGTAATATTTTGTTACTGTAGAAATCATCATGTAAAGCCTATAAAAAGACTCGTAGACTCCTTATTATTGTATATTGGAATACACAAAAATATTCTTCAATTTGATCTTCCGCTTTATTCTTAACGAACGAGTTCACGAGTCTAGTAGTTGGAAAATTACTCCGTGCATATGTTAAATGTACATAACTGCACCTTGATAGATGTATTTAAGAAAAAAGTAGAGCATACATCTTCAATATGGAGTTTATAACGGTTCTACTCACTTTTGATTTGAGAGTCACATTCTCCCAAATTATTGTCGGTTAAGGCCGTTTGTGTAATTTTCTTTTTTTGACATCAACGGCGTATACTCTAATTTTTGTTTATTTAACTAGTGAGAGCCATATGAGACATTATTTTTCGTTTCCTTTTTTTGCCTATTATGTGCACGCGATAGGAATTTTTGGATAGTCAATTTTCATCATTTCAACTCTCTCTCTCTCTCTCTCTCTCTCTCTCTCAATTCTCATGAAATTTGAGGCAAGAAAAGATATTGATATAAAAGCTTCTTTCTTTCATGAAAAGCGAATGATTTGGAATATATATATATATATATATATATATATATATATATATATATATATATATATATATATATATATATAAAGTGATTGCTTATATTGCTTGAAATAATTAGTTAATGAAAATTATTTGGGTTAAACCACTCAAATTGGTACACCGTGCCCCATTTACCCAAACTAATTTTAGTGTCACAAAAAATTCCAAACCAGTAAATCCTTGCCACATTTACCTCAAATTGATATATCTATACCACATTTATACCAAATTTTAAAAAAGTTTGAGATTTTTTTGGGTAAATACGGTACAAATGTACTAGTTTGGGTTTTTTTTTTTTTAACACAAAAATTAGTTCAAGGTAAATATGACAATGTTGTACCAATTTGAGGTAAATATGATACGATGTACCCGTTCTGAAGTTTTTGTGACACAAAGATTAATTTGGGATAAATGTGACACGTGCATTAGTTTAAGGTTTTTGGAGGTATTTTTTGAAGTTTTTTCTTTATTAAAAATAATTTATATATAAACATTTTCATGACGATAAAAAATATTTTCTGTTCATTCATTTTTGCAGGTGATACAAACCATTGTTTTTTTAGGAAATGGGTTTCAAATAATTTATTTTCTGTGAAGCAATCGAACTAGAAGTTGACTAGCTTGCTCTAATAAATGTAATCTGAATTTTGATCCATTGTAGGTGATGCAAAGTCATCTTCCATTTTAAAGTCAGAGAAAATAAATTGTGTAAACGTTTCTTAATAAGCGAAGTCAATCATGCACCTGACAGCATTCGCCTTCCTTTGGTTCTTTTCACATTCATCGGCGACCGCTCGATGGCCAAGATGGAAAGAAGATTTCGTCGATCGTTCATGTCCATAAATTTAACATGATATTCGTTCACACGGTATTGTTATTATATACTTTACGAGATACTACTTTCTTAACTTTATTCCTGATTGACAACTAATTGGGTCCACAAATTCGATTCTAATTCACAGAGCCCTTCTTGTCCTTGACCCTCTAGAAGAATAGGATAAACTTCCATTTTGCTATTGCTTTCTATTTTTCATTTAAGTTATCAAAAATTATTTGGTGATTGTGTTACATGAACTTAACTGAATTTGGAATGTTTGATGGGATGCACGATATTTATAAAGGGTGAGCATGGTCCCAAGATAGAATTTGGAATTTGAGAATCGGACTGGTGAGAACCTATAGGCTCCGGGTTCCAAGGCATATAGGGTAGGTTTCAGGTTCCGAAAAATGAGAAACTTGTTTTGATGGGTAGGTTCTAGATTCTTTATTGGAAGAACCCAAAACCTATAACCTAAAACCTGAAGCAAGTTTTAATATTTTTTTTTTAATTCATGTCTTCACGTGATTTTGTGATATTTCATGCTATTCGATGATGAGTGTATAATCTAGAAGTATTAGTGTGAGCTTCCATTTTGTAATTACGAATTTTATTTTATTAATGTTCATATTTTTCGTGTGTTTAAATATAAGTTATGGTCAGTGAATTGTAACAGCAAGTAGTAGTCATTAAGGTTTTTAATTCACTACAATTATTCAATTAATAATATAGGTGAAACCTAAGTAGATCTTGAAACCAATCTTGGAACCCGTGACAGGATAGGTTCTAGGTTCTAGAGTATGCATTAGGTTCTAGGTTGCATAAAATGAGGAACCTATTCCAACGGGTAAGTTTCAAGTTTCAAGTAGAACCTATACAGGATCTGGAACCGTCACACCTAATATTTACCCATCCAAATTTAGTATAACTTCAAAGTGAAGATTTTACAGGGAAATGGAGATAATGGATTTGGCTTGAAAATATGTCAGAATTTTGTTTTGAAGAAGCGAAAGATATATGAAAATGGTCTCACTACGGTTTAGTATATGCTCCCAAATTAGATGCCGTAAATGTGCAGTGACACTGCTGCAAGTTAGCTACGGCCGAACCTTCCTCTTGGACAAGAATCCTTTAACCCTCTTATCTCCATTGATGTCTCAACAAACATCAACCATTAGTACATTAGTTAGAAATTTCATAACTATCCTTACCCGCATAAGTCACTGGTTTGGATGGTTGAGATATTAAATGGAGGTACCGATGGGGTGGAGGATCTTATTCCCTTACTCTCAACAACCAACATCAACGGTTCTATTTCATCCCTCCTCTCTATGATCTCACGGTTTCGCGCAATGAATGATCAAAGCCATCCTTTTTAGATCACATGCCAACTTGATGGTCCGTAGTGATGGATTTGGCAGGTTTACTTTGAATTGGGAAAGGATCACAAGCATCTATAATTACACAAATCATCTCGAACAAGTACGTATTATCATAACCGAACCTCTAAACATACTAAAAAAGCAATTCCATCAGTAGTGATGAACTTAGTATATAAATATTCCCACATTTATCTCAATTTTTTCATGCATCAAAGTTATATCTTGTATCATTCATCTTACAAGTCTATTGTGACTTTATACGCTTGTATGCAATGTCTGCCTCGCAACTTAAAATTTTGGGTTGAAGCGGGAAGGTGTTGTGTTATGGAATATAAGTTAAGGTACAAAAGGCTCCATAAATCTTAGAGAAAAAGTCGAAAGATGAAGACGTTTGACTTTGGATATCATGGAAACGAGGTCTGAACATGCCAAGTAGATGGGCTAGTTGTTGGAAGTTGCAATGACTTAATGACATTCCCCATCACCCTTAAACACATCCCCCCCAATTAGAATGCAAAGAGACAGACAAATTGCAGGAATACACTATAAATATCTTAACTTGTGTACGATGTTCTTTTTAGTGCCACAACTTTTTATAGGCTCACTTAAGCGCCACTTTGAAAAAAAAAACGATCATTAAAATGTCAACTCTGATATGAGTTGCTGGAAATCTGACATGACTATATTTTATTAATTTCTCAATTCTGTGTGGCTTGCTGGTGTGCCCAATTAGCATGTACTCTCTAAACGATGTCATGTAGCAAGTTAAAAAATTGATCACTTCAGTGTCAATCATAATGAAAATTGTTCACTTCAATGCCAAAAAAACCCTTAAACGACGTTGTATAGCAAGTTAAGAAGTTGAGTGCCGGTCATTATAAAAAAATGATCACTTTAGTGCCAATTATTGTCAAAAAGTGATCATTTTAGTGCTAATCCTAATGAAAAGCAATCACTTTAGTGCAAAAAAAAAAAGTCACCTCAAATAAAATTTTTCATAATAAAAGCCACGTAATCTATTTAGCTAGAATTTTTCGCTGGAGGCACTTAAGTGATTGTTTTTCTCCAATTTTGGCACTTAAGTAAGCTGGCAAAAAGTTGTGGCACTAAAGCGAGCGTTGTATACAAGTTAAGACACTTCTATTGTACTTCTCTTGATAAATTGCATTCTCCTGGACAAAATGAAATTATCCCATTGCATCCTTCGAGAATATCACGTGATCCCTATTTGTTTAGTTAGAATCTCTTGAGTGAATCATTGGGGCCATCAATAAATGGGCACATAACGGTCCAAATGGGCAAGAACTGCAGGCGTGAACGTGCAGCAGCTAAAAAGCCTCAAGAGTATAAAAAAGATGAAGTCCCGTGTTCTTCCGTTAGCTGCTGCACCAGATTCGCGGCAATGATTATGAGATATAGCGATTCTCTTCTTGTTTTTGTATCATAGAATGATGTGCAGGGTCAACGATTTGCGGCGGTCTTGAAGGTGGGGACCTGACTTTTTGCAGCGTGTACGAGTTCAACACAACCCCTTTTTTGCAGCTGAATTTATTGGCCTCAACTTTTTGGAATACAGGGTGGATTTTGAAGAAAAAGTCAAGAGTTCTAGATGATAGATATGGTTCACTAAATTCAAAAGAAGTTCGTGAGCAATCAGAAAGCAGCGTCCCATGCGATAGGGATATATTTCTGAAATATTTCTGAAATTTCTCCACTGCTGATGCAACAAAAGTCATTTAAAGAAGCAACCAGAAACACAACGAACACAGCATGGTCTGCACATTCTTGAGATTCAATAGCAACATTGTTAAAGAAGGGAGAATGCTTGCTACAAATTTCTCTTTTCTCTTCTGTTGTGGAAACAAGCCATTGAACAATAAAATAGATGTAATAAGAAAATAAGTTGGACGCAAGACTTACATGATTTGATTGATGTGACTTTCTTTCACGGGCAGAATAGCTAATAATTTTACTAGAAACCAAGCAATACAACGAAGGTTACAACTACACTAGAGCCACTCAAACACTTAGTATTTCCTAACTCCCAATTACATGCAATAACTCACATGGTGTTTAGCCTCACCATGTGTTTAGCCTCACAATTCCTCACAAAATAATCTCTTAATTTCATAAAGGGATTCAAAAATCTTACAGCAAGATTTATTGGCCTCAATACTAAAAGCTCTTGAGATGCAATTCACGAAAAAGTTGCATCTCTGATACTCTTCAAAAAGAACATCCACCTTTTATATATAGGTAAGAATTGAATCTAAAAAAGGAAACCGATTCAAAATATGAGATTTATTTGAGTTAAGAAAGTTTCTCCTTCATGCTTAAACTCGAGACATATGTTCAGCACCCTCTCTCTCATGGTAGTAAAGATTAAGAACACTTGGAGAAGACTGAGAATGACTGTGACTGTTATTATTGTTGACCTCAGTCAAGCTAAATTCGTTGATTTGTTGAGATGGCATTGTATGATTAGTAGAGTCAGTGCACATTTGGAGCTTTTCTATAGGGGAAAAACAATATGTCATTTCTAATGTTTTTGTCAATAAAGCTTGCAATTAGGGATGTAAAGAAAGCAGGGTTGAGCTAGTTAGCTAGGCAATGTGTCATATGTTCTTAGGCCTACCGACGAGCCCATGATCTACTACTTTTGCCGGTCCAGTTTCTAAGTCCATGCCCACTCGATCTCACATCTAGATCCAATCAGCCAACTGCTTGGCATATGAGTTCATTGGTTCGAGCAACCTTGGTAGGTGGGTTTTGGGCTTTTTCAGGTGAGTGGTACTTATCCCTTCTTTGATTTACTAGGTTATGTCTTAAAGTGATAGAAAGATATACCATGAGTTAGAGAGTCATTGCATGTTTGATATTTCTTTTAAAAGAAAAGGGATGGTTATAGCATATTTGATGCATAACTTCGAATCGGACCTTGACAACTTATTTGTTATTTGAAATGGTTTAAGAAAAGTTTATGGAAGGAATTACAAAACATATTTACACTAATTTGAGAAATGATTTTTGAAATGGATTTTACTTAAGAAAGTGAACTATGAAAGTTTATTTGACTTGGGTTGGGAACCTCACTTATGACATTAGATTGTGGATTTGGATTTGTGGGTTATTGGGGAATGATATTAGTGGATTATGCTCATGTCTCTATAATTAGAACTGTTTGAGGGGGTAAGTATACATACTGTTATCATGACATCTTTTTAGGTTGAACCACCTCTACTATAGGTGGAGACCTAGCAAAAGGGGGAAACTTGGTCATCTTTGAAATTAGATAATGAGCATTAGATTAGTCAATGAAATGAACTATTGACATTTTATTTGATAGAAATTAGTTAATGGAATGGACCATTGATCTTCTATTTGTTATTATTGATCTAATATGCCAAAAAGTTATGTTGTGAAATGCTTTAACTCATTTTTTATGTTTTATGTATATTGTAAAGTGGATTTGGGGTTAATGAGTAATGATATTGTTTTATAAAAATACATAGTGAATATTCGATTTGCTTAGAATATATTTACTATTCATAGAGTTGTGGTTGTTCACCCCCATTCATTCTTATCTTTTTCGAGGTTTTCAACTAGCAATGAGTAGTATGAAAGTGATATCCATGGGAAACTTTTGGCAATTGAATTATGAGTATGAAATGGTAGCTATTGAGCTTTAGTTTTGTAGTTTAGGAAAATATATATTGTTTATGGATTTTAGGACTTTGATCCTATAACCAAATTATTGTTTTATTAGATATTTGAATGGAGACAAATATTCATAAAATAGGTTAATTTGGTTTTATTTGAGGTAGTGTCCTCCGGACAGAAGGACGACTATGTTATTGCCCATGTGACATCCTGATTTTCTAATTTTGTTTTCAATTGAATAACTTGGGCTTTTCATTGACGCGCCTATAGTTCTGTTCTTTGAGCTGATCACTCATGAGATAACTAGTTTATTTAGTGAAGCCGTTAAGGAATCTAAACGCAATAAATTTGAGAATTCGACTAGGAATCGACTACTTGACCGTGCTAATTTTCAAGGGTCATTACGACACCGTCAAAATTAATCAGAGACCGGAGATAGGTCGATTTGACAGAGGTATGTGATTAGTGTGTGGGTGATCTCACATGATTGCAAAATTTTTGTCGAACGGCACTAGATCAATTTTTCTGTCATTTCTGTACCTTGTGTCCATATTTGAAACCTTGAGATTTTCACGACAACCGAGAGTTGCCAATGTGTCGAAGATGTACAATGTGGCTCGAAAATAATCGACCACAGGTCAATTGCACTAAAAATTCCTAAAAGCTATCCGGTTGGTTAGGTCACGCTAAAATCACGCTAGATTGAAATTAACCGTGAATTTGAATCCGATTTTAGAAATTGAAAGTTCTGTCATGTTATGAGTTATTTTAGGAACGTCGACTTATCCTCCGAAGATTTTTTTGCAAACTGAGATTTTCGGTGAAAGTTCAAGGTAGGGTTGTTTTTGACCAGGAAAATTAAAGGACCGTTTTTGGTTGCGTTTTTGTGATTCAAGTTGGTTCAATTGACGAAGAATAATCCTAAGAGGGACGATGGCATCTTGGTTGAATTTATGGGGGCATCTTGATTGAATTTATGGGGACCGAATTGAGTTCAATTGGAAGATAATGGAAGGAGAATTGAATCAATTTGAGTGGCCAATGTACAAAATTCGTAGGCCATGGGGGACTCAACATTTGAACCACTTGGAGGCTTGTTGAGGAAGCTTTGGCAGCTGCAAATTGGCTGAGGAAGACAGCCAAGTTGGTAGGGCTAAGCACTTGAAAGTTTAGGATATTTTGGTGGCCCCTTCCATCTTCAGCAGCCTTCTTCTTCTTCCCTCAATTGCTCTCTCCATTTGTGTGCTATTGAGAACTTAAGGGAAACCAGAAAACCCAGCCAGCCAAGCCTCCAAGCAGTCCGAACAAGTTGCATGTCCGCCCATGCTCCCCTGCGCCCGTTGCTGCCACCCACGAGCTGAGCCAGTTCTGTCCGCCTCCTACTCGCATCCCTGCCATCTCGAAGCCGCGTCCCGCCTTGCTCGACCATCGCAACTCACCTAGAAGTCGTGCCACCCTTGTTGTCCAGCTGCCATCGCCCCTGCTTGCCTGCCTGGTCACGCCATGGCCGTTCTAGCTAGCCGAGCCACTCGGTCCAACTCCGTCAACCAGTAGATCAGAATCGGAAGCCAAGCTAGTTGTGAGGCTTCGGGAAGCTTTTCCGAGCCCTTCCAATCTTCGCTTGGTGTCGCCGCTAGGTGGTTTATCGCCCGTTTTTGCGTCGCCGTCATCGTGGACTCACCGGATCGCTAAACCGGTGAATTTACTTACTAAAAATCTACTTAGGGAGTTAATGATACTTAGGGGGTGATCAGTTTAGGTTAATTAAGGTTTAGGTGGTTAGTTAGAATGGATTAGTAATTTAATTATTCGTTTGTGCATGTTAGATGGTTAGAACAGATAGATTAGGGACTAAAGTAGTCGTACTATTTATCTAGATAGGTTCGAAAATTTTCTAGGCCCGTTTAGGTGGTTAGATCAGCATTTCCGGCCTAAGTGAGCATTTATGGTATTTAATTTGCATTATTTAATTAATTTTGGTATTTATTTAATTATTTAATATTTTTCGAAAATTATATTAGGATAGTTGATAACTAGAATTTCATGTTGATTGCAATGATATGCTTGGTTTATTTAATTAAGTGCTAAATTGTGCAAATTGAGTAGTGATTGTAATTTTGAGTATTTAATTCAAAATTTGAAAATTTTGGTAATTATTTAGAAATTATTGGGTGTTGGGTTTTGACACCGAAAATGATTTTAAGTACTATATTAAATAGTAGGATTTTAAAAAGGAGGATATCAATTTTTTTCGGGTTCAATCTGACCGTGTATTCACACACGATTATTTTCACTAGGTGTTTTTAATACGAAGAAAATGGGCCAAGTGCATTATCTTAATTGAGACATTTGAGTGCAATGCATAGTATCCTTGGTCGTAATTGAGTGGTCGTGTGTTAGTTAAGAGAACTCGTCGCGAGCGTTTACACCGGACGTAAAACCTATATGGGATGCCCTTGGACAACGGAAGCCGGTCGCAGTAGATTCTGTACCTATGCTCCTTCGGGAAAACTGTTTAGTAGAGACGTTGCCGTGCTTAATGGGGTGAGAGGATGCTTGGCTATGCCAGAAGATCGCCGAACGTCGAGTAGACTGTGCCTTTGAGCCGAGATCAAAATTAGGAACATATGATAAATTGAGTTGAACGCGCCGGATTATGGGATAAAATCGTGTGGCATAGTATGGGACGTGTCATAATGATTTTGCCCTATAATCAGTACTCTTGCGCTTGGTTGAAATTGAGTGTGGCGTTCCAGTTGATTGAGCTTATTTGCTGCTCATGTTTTTGTGGCCGTCTAAGATATGAATTGTGCTGACATGTAGGGAGGATTTGAGACGAGGTAAGTCTCTATAGTTGTGTGGTTGTGTGGTTAGGACGCCTCTAGGCGTATTACCCTCCTAATCGGGGTTCAGAGCGTGAACTCGCTGAGATTTATATCTCACCCTGTCGTTGGCTCAGTTCTTTTCAGGATTTTAGAGTGGAGGACCTAGAGCCGAGGACTGGAGAGCTTGGAGTTTAGTCTCTGTAGTCCCTTTTTGATCTAGACTTCTGGGCATAGATCTTTTTGATGACTTTTGTATATGACTCAGTGTGTATATAAAATAGTGTTTTGTTTGTGAATCTGTTTCCTGCTTTTCTGCTTTTCTATCCCAAGTTGTTTACTGTTAGGGGATATTTATTTGCTTCCGTATGTACAATAAAATGAATGGGTCGGCGACGCGTCCTAGGACGTCGCAAATTTTATCAACCACTGAGGGATGGACACGCGCTCGAGATTCGGGCCATGACAGCCCATTTCTGGTAGAGTTGAGGTACGTCACATTGTTGTTTAGGATATTCTTAGGGACATTATGGGTAAGGCACGCTTTTATTTTAAAGAATTTTTTGTAATTAATGGGGTAAGTGATAAATAAGGAGATTGGATCTCTACTGCAAGACTAATGGGAGATATGTGGTCATAACTAGTGAGGTTTAGGGGTCCTCTTCCTCTCATTTGTATCATCCCAAAAATCCATCACAAGAAGAGTACTAAAGCGTTCTCTACTAAAAAGCGAGCAATAGATCGAATGGGAAAGTTGTCCTTAGGCTTTCATATTTTGGGCTCGTGATGCATATATTGTCTAGTAATTTTCAAGCCTCTGAATTTTGGATACTTTCTTTTGATATTGATGAATGTCAATCAACCTTTATATTTTGGCCTTATCATATTGTTTGCTATCTAGTCTAGTGATGATTAAACCTAAAATTTATCAGTCATCACACCAATATGATTATAGGAAGATTATGCAATGATATCAATTCAGTTCCCAGTCTCTAGAAGCAAAAAACAAATTCCACATAGAAAGAGAAGATTTTCCTTTTGGTTAGCTTGTAGGTAGGATTATGACTGATTATTTTGTATAATCCCTTCTAGAAGAAAGCATGATGATATCTACATTTTAACAAGCATAAATGGACAGTAATTGAAAGCGATTTACGTGTTAATGACATATATAATCCTCAAAATTTCCATCTCACGCTCTAGACATTTGGGCAATCCATAAATAGGGGAACATAATAGCCATAAGCATCCTTCCATTTTGTTAATTATATAATCCTACATGGCAATCAAATCACCAAGTTAGCTTTTGAGCTTGCCATATGTGAATTAATCTCTCTACAAGTATTGTTGAGATTATTTTAATGAGGTAAAAGATGGAAGTGGTTATTTATGACATAGAATCTTGAAATTTCATGATTTTGATGCCTAGATAATATGTCATGTCACGTGCTTGATTGATCTATCACAAAATTCGCTTATTCTTTATGTTGGAAGAGCAATTAATGGGAGTTTTCCCTCTATTGTTGAGCAAGAATATAACACTTAAATGAATTTGTGTTTTGCTCTTTAGCCAATACAACATCTGAAAACCCTCCTCCTTTGGAGCCTTTTATTAGGTACGACTTTCAGTCCACAACAGTAGGTTTTTAATGTTTTGAGCAAAAGTACATCATAGGTGCCCAAAATTAACATGGATAGACACTTAAATGTCAAAACTGTCAAAAGATACACCTAAGTGCCACTCTTTTTGAAAATTAGACACTTAAGTGCCCAACAAGGCTAGCCGAAAAACCAACGTGACATTATTTTAAGAATAAAAGTGGTTTACATGGCTCACCGAAGTTGTCTACTCAGCAATCAATGTGCAAAACGATGTTGTCTCAATTGTCCCCTAAAATTAAAAACCCTAAATTAGCCAAAATCCCAAATTGGAGGCCCCTGAACCCTAATTTCGGTTGGCCCCCAAATTGCATCATTGAATCTTGGAAATGGAGAGGAGGACCTTCAATAATGGCTCAAATTCCTCTCAACGAAGCGAGGGAGAAGGCAAATGTTTTTGTTATGATGGGTTACCGAGTTCAAAAAGAACATCGTGGACTCGATTGAATCCTCAGAAAAGATTCTATGGATATGCTAGAAATAGAGAAGGCTTGAAGTGCAAATACTTTAAATGAGTCAAAATGAAATTCTTTGGCCGAGCCACGGAAATGATATTGGACCTACTTGATGAATGATATCAACCTCCAACTATGTTTGTGGACAATTGGATGATGTTGATTCCATGTAAACTAAAGCATCTTCGGCCAACCATTTGAAGAATGAACTTTCAAGGATGAAATTTGAAAGAAAGCATTATCGAGCATTCATTGTGGTGTTGTTTTGTTGTGTAGCCTCCCCTATAGTATCGTCAGCGCAGTAGAGTTTAACCACCAAGTTCGGGATGGATTGGTGTGGTTCCTCTACACCTAGGACACCAGAATATCGAACCATGAACGAAGAAAGGCATGAGAGAAAAGCATATTGACTAGTGATTGGGAAGCCCCAATTCTTGATTAGAGGGGACACCAAAGGCCTCTGCCCTTCCTACTTAATGATAAAATGGATTTTATTTGTATTGTCCATAGGATGGTTGTGGCTTTCTTCTTATTTATGCTGTCTTATATATTGTGACTTACTTTTTGTGCTTTAAGGAGGTCAAGAAAAAGAATGAGTGAATAAGTTGCTCATTGTCTTATGTATTGTTCTATGTTTTTGCTTGTTCTTCAATATAAACAAGTAAGAACGTGTATTGAGTCAATGTATTATGGTGACTTTTTTGCTTGAATTGAATGTAAATTGAAAAACATGATTGATTGAATGAATTGTTTGTTTGGTTTGCTGTAAACCAACATATAAATACGACATACATAAGTGATAACTTGAGTACCATAAGTTGTATTTAGTGATAATTTAAGTGCCAGTTATGATTAAAAAATGATCATGTAAGTGTCAAGTTATGGTATAAGTGATTATTTAAGTGTTTGATTAAAAATGAACATTTAAGTGCCAAGATTTCCAAAATGTGATCACTTAAGTGCCAAATTTTTATGTTTCACCTAAATTGCACCACCAACCACTACTAGGCACCTTTAGCCACCACAGACCAAACACCACGATTACCAATCATAGCTAGCCACCACTATGGTGGTGGTGTGCTGCTCGGCAAAATGTGCACACTTGCACTAGCACCTACATTAGTCACCATCACCACCAACCACCATTATGGTGGTGGTGTGCTGCTGTAAGGTGTTGGTGCTTGCACTAGCAGTATTTGGTGTAAGATGTGCACACTTGCTAGTATTTGCACTAGCCACACTCATTAGCTGTAGCTAGCAGCGACTAGCACCTACACCAACCGTCACAACCACCAGCCATCACTATGGCCGTGGTGTGTTGTTGCAAGGTGGTGGTGCAAGATGTGCACCCTTGCACCAGCCACACACACACCAGCTACCATCAGGCATCAGCCACCACCAGCCACCAATACAAGTACCGAGTATAAGCAGAATAAGGCAAGTATGAAAAAGTCAAAAAATGTTGACTAAACAAAGATCATTCCATTGACATTGAAAAAAAATCTCTCAAACTGAATAACAAACTAAAACTAAAATGTCATCCACAGGGAGTTATGTTCTTCCTGCTAGTACTAAAATATTAAACTAACGAAAATAAGGACACAAACCCCATCTTATCCCATCAGTCAGTATGCACAATTCCCTTAGTCCATATTTCTTTTGCTTGGACTTTTTACTTGATTTATAATCCTTGTACTCTTTCTGATTGGATGTGCAACTTCTTTTTCAACTGTCCTAGGATGAATGATTTAGAAGGAGATGGTGCTAGGTTCTTTCTTGCTGGCTGTTTTGGATCTACACTTGCTGTCTTCTTCTTTTTTTGGCATAGTTGTTGACTCTTGAGTTGGGCCTTGGGAGACAAGAACCTCAAAACTTCTTCTAAGCTACAAAAACGCAACAAAATTATGAGCAAAAGTGAAGTACTATAATTTAGATGTAGTTAATAAAACTTACAACCATTCTAGTATGCTCATTTGTATAAAGGCCATAATCATATTGTCTTGACATTTTCCCAAGAGTCCTTATTTGTATTGGAGTATCACTTTCAACAACCTATGATTTCTCAGGCCTTCATCTTGCATATGATTTCTTAGGCCCTTAAGTTGGCCCTTCATGTGATCCTTCTATTGGTCGTTGAGCTTCAGCTACATCTGGTCCGACAGTAAGCTCTTCAGCCAATCCTTTAGCTGGCCTTCTTCTAGCTAGCCCTCTAGCCTTAACTTTAGTAGGGGTTTCAACTAATCTTTCAGCTGGCCTTCTTCTAGCTGGCCTTTCAGCTTCAGTTACAGTAGGGGCTTTGACCAATTCTTCTAGTTAGCTTTTTTCTAGGTGGTCCTTTATCTTTAGCAACAGATTGGTTGAAGGCCAATCCTTCAGCCAACCCTTGTGGTGGCCTTTCAGTTGACCCTTCAGTTGGCCCTTGAACTCCAGCTGGTCTTATTCTCACTTGAGAAAGACATTAAAAATTTAACATCAACCCATATAATAATGTAAACGAAATTTAAACTAAACACAAATTTACTGAATATTTTGTTATCGATTAAAGAACAGTCAACTGAATTGGCCCTATAGTAGCTTAAGTTAATCTTTCAACTGGCCTTTTTCGAACTAACCCTTGAGCTTTGGCTACAATAGGACCTTCTGCCAATCTTTTAGCTTGCCCTCTTGTCACCTGACAAATAGATTAAAAATAAGGAAATTGAGGCTATGTACAAATATGTAATAAACTCAAAAAAGAACATAAGCACAAATTTCATGATTGATTGGGTTTTTCGTACTCGTCTATAGAATAGTCAACTCAATTGGCTCTTTTGTTTGGCCTTTAGCTAGCCCTCTAGTTGTCCCTTCACTAGAGCCTTTGGCTGGCCTTTCATCTAACTGTTGTTGTTGCTACTTCCTCAGTGGACAACCTTTAGTATTGTACCCTGCTACACAATATAAGAGCACGTCTAATTATCTGCAATGTGGCTATATCATGAATTGATGCGGAGCAAGATATATCATTTACTTGTACCAATCATCAAGGTAATCATCTGCATTGTGGCCCTTCAACTAGATAGCACATAAAAAGTGCATAAGGAATTTTACTTAATTGACATGCTCGACATGAACACTTCCTCATACCTAAATAGACAACATACTTATCAGCACCCTTCATTATCTCATATCCTTCATCCCTATTCTAAATGGAGTGACAATACCTACTCGTAGCCCAGTCCTCATCCATTTTCTTTGCAATCTTATGACTATATTGCCTAGTCCATTTTGCAACCTGATCTCTTTGTTTATGCAGTCGAATCATGACCATAACTCGTATATCTTCAAACATCGCAATGATTGGTTTGCATCTGGCCTTTATTATTTTTTCATTTAATGCTTCACAGATATTATTGTTGATGACATCACACTTGAATTCCTCGTTGAAGAAGGCCCTAGACCAATGCTTCTGTTCTGTTTGGAATCGTGTATTAGAACCCTCATTTGTTTACTTAAGCAATCTTTGTTTGACCAGCCTAAATTCAATTATGTTCGTGCTCTTTGTTAACTGCCAAAATTATAACTGCAACTTATCTCCTTTGTACTTCTTTGCCCAATTTGTGTATGTAGGTCTTAGACACATTCTATGTTTGGCATAGGACATCAACTTGGCTAATAAACACCCACCCTTCCCAATTAAAAAGCAAACAATTGACAATGAATTACTTTTTGTCAATCGCTCATGAATGCCCACCCTTCCCCATTAGCTATCTCTAGGTTAGCCATGATATTTTTTAGGAATTTGGACCAAGTGTCCTTGTTCTCTATCTTGACAATAGCCCAAACTAGTGAAAACATTTGGTTATTTACATCTCTTCTAATTGTAGCTAACAATTCTCCCTTGCACAAGTCCTTCAATAAACAATCATCCAATTTTATAATCCATCTACAACCAAATAAAGATCCTTGCATGCATGCATCGAAGCATACATACAACTTACCGAACCTGGTCCCACTATCAAGAAGTGACTTTTCTATGACCACTATATACACTCTACTTAAAGGGTTTTGAAGCCTACACTCCTAAGCATAATCCCAAACCCGGCCATATTATTTCCCACACTAGCCAATGAGTATTCTCATCACCTTTTGTTTTGTTCTTTTGCACTAATTCTTAGGCATCACCTTGATTATCTTGAAAAAGTGCTAGAACTATCCTGCACTTGTTACCCTTCTATTATCAAAATGAAACAAGTATGCTCCACTTGGAATGCCTGAATCTTGAAGGACTCGCTCTTCCTCATGAACACACCATAGATCTTTTGTGGACAATTAGGTTGTGAACACTTAGCTTTTATAAAGGCCTTAGTGTTTCTAATAAATTCAAGATTCCTTTGTTCAGCAATGGAATTCTTGAATATAGCTTCATTAAATTATTTCTCATCATGAAATTTCATACCTATGGATAAAGTATAAAAGGTAATAGATGGATCATTTTCCTTCTATGCATAGCTCCTTGATTTTCTCCATGCTCATCCTGGGAAGTAGTAGTCTTGACATTTTCTTCATAATCAATATCATCACTAACAACACTAGTATCTATAGCTCCTTCGTCACAGTTTACAACTTCTTCAATTACCTGCAAAGTTGCCAACTTATTTGTCAAAAAGTCCCTTTGCTTTTTCTTTGACTGTGCAAGCTCCTCCTCCTCCTCATCACTTAGAAAATTTTCGAAAGCCAAAGCTTCATCATTACCATCACTAGATTGAGCTAGTTTATGGTGTCACCTATATCGTCAACACTTTGCTGAACTGCATCTCCGCCCCTCTCCTCCTCGCCCTGTCTGTCCTATTATCATTTATCCCTAACCTCAGTACTAGCTTGAATACCATCCCCCTTCTTTTATTTGGGTACTCTTTATATCATCTTCATCCTCATCATTGCTATTGTACTCAATGTACATTTTCGCTTCTTTGTCATTAAGATAATATTATAGGACATCTCTAAAACCATTATCATCATCGAAGCTTCTCAAACCATCTTTCCAACCCTTCACGGGAACATAATAAAGTAACTTCTATACTTTGCATGGCAAATAATACAATGTGTCCCTAACAAATATAATATAACATGCCTTGTTTACATCTACAAAGATAGTGCCCTTATTCCCCCTTTATACTCCCATTCATCCTAACCAATTGTGAAGTCCCAACCGTAGCAAACAATGACGACAACATAATTTCGATCCATGTCTGCAACCAAGGAAAAAAAAACAATTAACTTTTGGGACCACAATGACAAAAGACAAAATGCATATGAGGGTCTCCATAATCTCATATAGTTTATTGAAGAATAAGCATTTGTCATTTCGTTTAAAGGAAAGAAATGAGCAGAATTCCTCATGACGACCACTTCGATTAAAGAAATGTAGGTCTCCATAGCACCTTCTTTACTATTTAACGTATAGGACCATACGACATCCTAGTGAGCTCTAAATTTCCCGTCCTAGCAATTGTGCGCACATTTACAGTAGCACATCCGAGCCCTTCAATTTCTCTTGACACCACAGCAGCACATCCAAGCCCTTCAATCACCCTTGCACATCTAAGCCCTTCAATCGCTCTTTGGCCCCTATTTTCCCATCCAACCCCTACATTTCCCAGCTGACGCCAATTTTCCCATCCAAGCTTTAATTTCCCCACTGATCCCTTCAATGAATGATGAGGAGCCTAATTTTCTCACCCGACTCCTATTTTCCCTCTAAACCCTATTCTTGCCAGCCACAAGGAAAGAAGAGGATGAACTTGAGCAAACAACGATGGCAAGCAATGACGATCAGCAACGAAGGCGATCGGCAAGTGACCGTGAGTGAATGGCTAGCGGTGATGGAGTTTTAGCAAGAACGGCGACTAAGTGTGAGGAGGACGGCAAGTGTGAGATGGACGACAAGAGATTGTGCTTGATTGGGTTACTACACTAAACAACATCGTATATCAACCACACCTAAATGACATTGTTTAGCGTTTGCTTTGTCCACGTGGACAGCACAACATCGTTCGCCTTGTCCATTAGATAATTTTTTTTTAAAATAATTGTCATGAATGTTGTCGGAAAATAGCACGTCAGCAGTTTGACAAGAAATTTTCGTTGTTAACATTTAAGTGTTCATTTCTTCTCCAATATTGGCACTTAGAGTGTTTGGTACTCAAATTTTTCGAGGCAACTTCCCATCATCCATGATCCAAGAAATGCCTTTAATTGGCAAGTTATTCTGACTAAGGGGTTACTTTATGGACAGCCCTCGTGCACTCTCTCGACTAAATTAGCCAATGAATCTTGACAACGTATTAATCTAGTACTCACCTAGAAATACCTTAACTTTCTTCTTGTGACATCCGAAATTTCGCTCAACAAGATAACAACCTCGAATACTTGACGAACTATGCCATTAGACAAGCTCGCCTTCGACACCATCAAAACGCCTTGGTCCGTTCAATTGACATTGTTGCAATGCGCCATCGCCACTCCATCACTTAGTGCTGCGTCATCAAATTGCCATTCGAACAAGCCACCGAGTCCAACCATTGCCTCGCAATTGCCAAGCCCACTATCAAATTCCATCACCGGATCAATTGTGCCTCGCTTCAGCGGTTCCCATCATCGGCGGACCACCTCCACCTCACCATGACACCAAGCCAACACCCCGCCACCTCAGCAGCTAGTCGCACCATGCCACCTCGAGTCGGTTGGCCTCTTCGCGGGGTAACGCCTTTCATTTCCTCAGCTGGTGCCCGCCACCCTCACGGAGTCGACATAAGAGACGGATGCGTGTCACTTCCCCTTAGCAATTTGCTCCATCAAACGACACCTCAGCTACAACAATGGAGCAGCGGAGACTGAATACCAGGAGAGAGAGGAACGAAGCTATTCGTTCCTCTCACCTTCACCACCTACATTCCTCAGTCCTCTTAGTTTTCTTCTTTTCATACCCCGCCACACGCGGAAGCAAACAGAATTAGCCGCTACATCTTCATTTCCCTTCCTCTATCTCCATCCTTCTCTGTCTCTTTCAAACTCACTCTGCCCGCACCAGGAGACAACTACAACCAACACTTGCTTTCTCTTCACTGCGGTTGCTCGCACCGATACCCATCTGCCTTACCTCCGTCTCACCAGGCTGCCACCGCAATCCACAAGGACTCGAGGCAAGTGGATATCTCCCCTTCTATCCTATATTGATCGTTTGTCAGGTGATGAGGAGAGTTTCCTCAAAAATCTATTGAATCAAGTGTTTCTAGAGACGTTAGCACTTGGTCGTAGGTTGCGGACAAAGTTATATAGTTAGAAAGCTTGGAACATAGTCATTGGGTTATCATATGTGTTCTGAGAAAGTTATGTGCTAAATCCGCGTACACTTCTAGGCTGAAGTTGCTAAGGGTTGAGTCAAAATGGAAAAGTGGTTGTCAAGTTTAGGTTCGGTTTATTTCGACCCTTGATTTTGCTAATTTCATACCAACTTATGTGATGCAAATTTCATGGGGTGTTCTCACAAAAGTCGTCTCTTATTGGTTGTTCTATGACATACTTTAATTTCAAAATTTTTGGACTTCGTGCGACAAAAATATATTTGAAAAATTATGGGGTTCAAAATCTGTTTTTGGACTCACTAAACCGTCATCTTCCAACTTTCCATTTTCCACAAAATTTTTGGTCGAGGATTTTAACATGTGTCCTTCATGAAAGTTGTAGAGTACATTTTATACCATCACATATAAAAATTTCCATGATTTTTTTCTCATTTAATCTGCAAAATATTTATTTTCCTACTCCATTGCGTTTTGGAAATTCCTACTGATTTGGCCCTATTTACCAAAGATTATTTAGAATTGTATGAGCTAAATCAGACTCTGAGTCCTTCATGGAAATTGTCAGTCTAGGTCTTGACTGTCTTATGTTAAAGTTTCATAATTTTTCAAACTCGTTTACCCTAGACAACAACTACCATTTCTAAAGGTACACGGAATGCCTTATAAGGCTAGACTAAGGTCTAGGATATAAAATGCTTCTTATAGTTCATCTAATGTAGGCACGGGTGAGAATATGTCAGTCTAGGGGATAGAATGATTGAGGTTTCATTTGGTTCATGTTTGAGTTCCTGGGTAATAATAACGTCAATTGGCTTTATGAATTGAATTATGAAATTGCCGCATTATGGTATGGATATGTGACTGGGATTACTGTCGGACCTTGGGATGGCGATGCCTCGGGTTGTAGTAGGGATGCCTAGAGGAGGAACTGGGTTCCTCTGGATGTCTAGGGGCATAACAAATCCCCTAGATGTCCTTGCGATGCTAGATGGGTGCAAGATGCCCCAAGAGGGTGACGGGGTTTCCCAAATGACGATGGAAGCAAGAATTCTATTGAATATAATTTTGGTACCTTTAAATTGAGCACTGATTAAAAGCTAATTTTTATATTGATCTATTATGTTATTTTGAAAAGGTTCTCAGGTAAGTTGATAATTTACTATACTTTATATTGAGGTTTTCCTTGTCAGTACGGTGATTGATTTATTTAGTATAGACCAGTAGACCTTCTGCTTGCTAGGTTTAGGCTCATTGGTTGGTGACTTTATCTTTTCAGATCAATAGAAATGTCGGTCTCACCTGCCTCCCTTATGGTCCGTTATGTAGTACTAGTCGACTTCACTTAGCAGGAGGACGAGTTTATAGACCATGGTTTCTCGAATACGGTTTTTATCCGAATCACGTCTCGTTTCGTTGTGGATATAGGGCCTCCGACGGGGTTTGTAACTCTTGGGTTCATTGGAATGTACGCCTTCATCAATGGACGCACAGTGGGTCCCCTCCCGCTATTCGCCGACAGACCAGGGGACGGAGGTAGCCCTACCGCATAGAAGGGAGGTAGGAGGGCAGCAATATTTTTTAGACTTGGAAGATTTTTGATGAAGCCAACTCTGGCTTAGGCGATCACATGTATAGCTAGGTTGGGACGGGATGACCAATTTACAGTAGGGTGTAGTCAGTAGTATTGACCCTTTTGAATTACCTAGTGTACCCAACTTGTCTTCGGACATATATATAAATAAATAAGAAATGGAGTCGCCTCATTTATAGAAGTCCGCGTGCAACCCTAGATTACTTTAGTCCCTGATGCTTCCGCATGCTTAGGAAAAAGTGAAGTGAAAATGATAACTGTGCTAGTAGTTCTACACTAGCCGTGATGTGTTGGGGAGCATCACACTTCTCCTCTCTCTTTCAACATAACTACAACGGAATGCTCTAATATCATGTGAGATTTCGTGGGATTGCTGCCAATTGTTTTAAAAGTTTCATTTAATGAGTTATAAACCAATTATGATATATTAATTACTTCACGCCACATTAATTCTTCGATGCGGGGCTTTCTAACACAACTTATCCATGCATCTCAATGATTTCCTCCCTTAGGCGTGAGCTTATTGTTGAGATGCATGTATGAGTTCTATTAAAAAGTCCCACATTAGAGAAATGGTATGGTTTAATGCAGTTAATATATCATAGTTAACTTATAACCAATTAGCTCATTTAGAATAGTTGGAAGTTTGTCCCATGAAATTTCACATGTTAGGTCTAGTTTAAATCTTCCAAGCCCATATTTGTCTTCCCAATTACATATTTTCGAGTTTAGGCTAAAGCCCAATTTACATATGAGGGAGCTTGAACAATCTTACAAAATCTTATAAGATTGTAACAGATTGATCACATAGTTTGGCCCACATGATACATACCAACTTTAGTCGTCGATTTTTTGGCAAAAGTCTCACCCAAAATTGATTTATTATTCGCGTGTCACTGTCATGTAACACAGTTAACGTACAAAATTACTCTTCAATCAGAAACCGATTAAAGAGAGGAATGTTCTTTTCTAGAGGAATAATAAATGACGCGTTTAATCTCGAAATTGCCATTTGCCGGTTGGTCACCTACGGTGGGAAAACTTACCTTTTAAAACTAAAAGTACGACAGCAAAACAGTCGTTTAATGCTTCGGCAAGCAACAGCATGGGAATTTCAGAGATAAAAAATGGAGGGACAAAAAGAAAAAGACATTGGAAGCTTCTAAATGAGACTATCAATGAAGACATTGCGAGTGCGGGTTGATCGGGCCTCGTTTGTACGAGTTTGGAACTCTCCAAGGTCCAAGTTCTTCTGCGGCTTTCATAAGGTAAGGTGGCTTTTGCCATGTTGCTTGTGTCAGCGTGAGTGTCGGACAGATGTATGCAAATAACCACAGTCCACATGACAATTGATACTGAACCTCATTGACTTTGATGTACACATTCACATGTCAGAAAGGAAGACATGAGCCAACAAGGGAGCTCATCCCTTCTCGTTGCATTCGGTGGTACGTTGGCCTCGCCGATCTTTCCAGAGCAATGAAGCCCTCCAGCAAAAGAACGCGACTCCTACTCGTCCTTCTTCTGGTGACGATGCAAGTTCATTTCTCTCGTGCCGACGTCGGCACCGCCGCGCACTACAGTCCTCCATACACACGTATGTGAAATCTCTCTCTCTCTCTCTCTCTCTCTCGCACAGGAGTTTGACATCATTATGTTTCAGCGACGGCATGTTTCGGCAATGATCCATCACAGTTCCCATCAAGCAACCTCTTTGCGGCGGCAGGTGAAGGGATATGGGACAACGGAGCGTCATGCGGGAGGCAGTACCTGGTGCGGTGCATCAGCGCCTCCGTCTCCGGAACCTGCATTCCCAGCCAAACTATCCAAGTCCGAATTGTCGACCGAGCGTTGTCCTCGTCTTCACGTCCCTCGAGTAGTGGCGCGACCATAGTCCTCTCAACGACAGCGTTTGGCACTATCGCAAAGTCATCTGCTGCGGCCGTGAACGTCGAGTATCAACAGTACGCTCTGTTTCCTCACCTAATTGGTTGTGTTTTTATCTAAACTAACACCCATTTGACATAACATGACACGAATTCAGCCAGCGAAATTTGAATCCGACATGGTTCAACATCGACAAGCTCAAACACAGTATGTCTTGACCTTCTTTTCCGTAGAATGGAAATTGTCCTGAATCTCATTGAACTGAATTTACACATTTTGGACATTCTTGGCTAAGTTTGGCTGAGTAACCGACGTGAATGCAATGGCGCAACGCATATCGTCATGTCTGACGAACAATGTCTATCAAGTTGGAGGTTGAACGGATGAAAAGTTTTTTCACCCGTGAGTGATGACATAATGAATAAATGCTTAGACTTTCAATCAACTAAAGGTGGCAAACGCTTGTCCACATGCGTTTTGTGTCACGGACTCCCCATCCTTTTTTATGCCAGAATCTCTCACTTCACGAGCGCGATGAATTGAAAAGTCAACGGTTTCAATTTATTTGTTTTATATAAAGTATATTATTTTTGGGTATTGGGACGCCGAAGACAAAGTGCTAACGACAGCAAGTTTTTTCTTTTTTGACATCTTTCTTGGCAGGGTTTGAGGGAGCATACAAAATGCACAATACAAAAAGCACATTTGAGCTGGTCAACGAGTTCGCCCCTAGAAATTATTCGGTGCATCATATTAGAGATATTTTCGTTATTTTCTGAGATAGAAAGTTTTCTTGTTGTAGAGTAAAACAGCTTTCTTGTTAAATTAGAGTACTTCCTTTTGCAATTCATATTCCTCGAGGACACCTCTTGATTGTAGAATGTTAAAAAGTTCTATTATTGAGTAAAGATGTAACCTTCGTCTACTTTCTCTCTTCGTCTATAATGGAGATACTTGAATATTTACATGGTATCAAACCTACCAAGAGAGAGGAACCCATATCAAAGCCCTAGCTTATCTTGATTCTTGACTTCAATCTTAAAAACAATAAAATAAAAGAGAACCCTAATCTTTGCCATCATGTCTCCACCGTTTGTCGTTCTAAGTCCTCCGTTTTTCAACCATCTATCTTCATTCTCAAGAGCAGGCATAGTTAGTCGTCTTCGAGAGTAGTGTCATTGTCCTTCGCTTATTGCGGTTTCATATTTGCTTCTGTCTCTATGAGCCACTCTATATAATGGTTCCAAGGTAGAATTGGGAATTTGAGAATCAGACCAACCCAGTTCCAAATTCTAGGTTATGTAGGTTCCAATTCCAAAAATTAGGAAACTTGTTTCGATGGGTAGATCTAGGTTTCAAGAGGAACTTGGGACCTGGAACAAGTTTTTCTATTTTTCTTATTCAATGTCTTCGTGTGATCTTAAGGCATTTCATGGTGTCCAATTGTGAGTGTGTAATATAAAACCATTAGTCTAAGTTTTTATTTCTAACGATATCTATGACTAAGCTTTCACTTTGTTAATATTTTATAATTTGTGTGTTTAAACATGAGCTATGATAAGTGGATTGTAAAAAATGGTGGTCACTAAAGGTGAAAATTCATTACAATCATTCAATTAAGAGTACAAATGGAATTTGGGTAAACCTTGAACCTATAACAAGGTAGGTTTCAGGTTTCTATGTATTCTGACGGGTAAATTCTGAGTGGAACTTGGGTGGAACCTAGAACTGATCATCTCTAGCTCTATATCATGAGTTGTCGTCTTTCTGTCATCATTCGGGGAGTTGTCATTTCCTACGGATCCGTCGGTCCTATTGTTGACATTCTTGTATTGGTGAAGTCTATCACAAGTCGAGCTTCAATGTTCTTTCGCTTCATTTCGCCATGCATTCTTCCCAATTTGATCAACCCTTAACATTGCTTCCCATGGATGATATTTGTTGTGGTACTCTATTTCAATTGGAGTGTCGTTGACAAGCAAAGTTGCCATCAAATGTCTAGGTAGCTATGAGGGTCAGAGTCGAGTCGAGCATGCCTTCATCGAGCAGCCAATGTTGAGCATTGTTGGATGATGCATTATAGTTTGCTGCAATTTGGGTTGGGTTTCCACACGGTTTAATCAAGGTTGTGTGAAAAAAATGTGTTACTTTCAGATAAGGCCTTTCTTCAGCGCTTGTTGTATTAGGTAATGATGTAGATTACATTGAATTTGTCGTGTGAAGTCCAGCTTACACAATCGTCACTGTCTTGAATCCAGTTCGATATATCCACATCCCTTGGCAAGTGTAAGGTTTGGCTTATGCAGCGCTTTTGTCATAGATTCTGTCAGAAAGTTGCGCCTATCATATGCAAGCTAAATGCTCTAGCTTGAGGGGGGTGTTAAAGTGTATTTATGAATATTACAGAATTCTCTGTTAGAGAATCTTGTTGGGGATATTACTAAATATTGGAGATATTATTAGATATTTCGTTATTTTCATAGGAGAGCTAGTTTATTGTTTGATTAAGTAAGCTAATTTCCTTATTAGATTAGATTACTTCCTACATGTTTTTGGGTATAGATACCCATTGATTATAAAACATAATAAAGTTAAGTTATTGAGCAAACATTAGCCTTTGACTATTTTCTCTCTTCCTATCTCTCGAAGATCCCATGATATTTATAGCACACACCGTCCATGTAATCTTTAATTTACACAAACAGCTCTATTCACCCTTTATTGGTAGATTATAATTACACACTTTCTTAAATCAATAGTGTACAAGACCGCTTGTGTAATTTATTTTATACTAACGGGGTGTGCTGTAATTGCTCTCTATTTAATGGTTGAGGTGTTTTTAATACATATGACATGCTAATAATTTCTCCCACAATATTTTTTTCGCTTTCTAAATTTGCTGGATTATTTATGGCCGATGGGGCCTTATAAAAAAAGGTCAATTTTTGTCTTACCATTTAAAACTCTCTGTGTAAATTGTCGTGATGATCACATGAAGTAGAACAACTCTTTTTTTTTTTTTTTTGTCGATTAAGTAGACTAACTTGTTCTGATAAATGTAATCTGAATTTAGGTGTAGTTCGGGTGATGCCAAGTCATCTTCCCTTCTAGAGTTATGAAAGTATTCTAGAAGCCTAAATGTGTCTTAGAAAGTACAACTTTTTTGAATTGACTCTATATAAAGGCGGTTATTAAATGATTCCACCGGACAGTTTTCGCCCTCCTTGGTTCTTTTCACATTTATGGGCGACCACTGGTGGTTAAAGATGCGAAGAAGCTTTCCTCGATCTCTGCTGTACCTGGATAAAGATGATACTCATTCACACGAAATTGGTTCTATATACACTCATATGACATGCCCACTTTTGAACTTTATTTGTTGTTGAAGACTAACTGGGACAAATTCGATTTCACTTGAGAAAGCCCTTCTTCTCCTTGACTTTCTAGAATGAATGGGACTATTTAGGCTCCGTTCGTTTCACAGAAAATAATTTTTGGAAAAACATTTTCCGAATTTTCTTCGTTTCATGGAAAATGAATTCATTGGGGAAAATGTTTTCCATCAAAGGAAAAAAAAATGTTCTAAAATAGCGGAAAATGTTTTTTACTTTTGAAAAATGAAAAATATTTTTCTCACTTGATCTCTCTTATCTCACACCTCTACAAATCCTCACTTCTTCCCCCCATTTCTTCTTATTCTTTTCTTTTTTTATTCGAATTATTTTTAATTTCAATTTTCTTTTTCTTTTTTGTTTCTTTTTTTCTTTTTCTTTTCTTTGTTTCCCATCTTCTTCTTTCTTGGCTAGTCGTCGAACTAGGTGAACCTCAAGCTTGTCGATCTCAAACCCGCGCTCATCAATTTGGCGAGCCTTGAGCTTGACGCTCGCGCTCGCCAATCTAGTGAGCGGAAAATATTTTCCTTACTGAATATCGAAAAATATTTTCCGAAATATTTTTAGGGTTTAGCCGAACACCAGAAAAATATTGTCATTTTCCTGGAAAATGACTTATGAGAAAATATTTTCCGGAAAATGGCCTATTTTTCACGAAACGAATGGATCCCTATTTTGCCGTTACTTTCTAGTCTGCATCCAAATTAGCAGAAAGCAGTCGGCGAGTGCATCACACGTTCTCAATTGAATCTGGAGGATTGAATTTGATGAGGACCCGCGAGATTTAACAGTCCAGATTCAGTTTAATACGTGTACAACAGTTTAGCATATGCTCCCAAATTAGACACCGCAGGCACGCGGTGACGTTGCAAGTCG
Organism: Eucalyptus guilfoylei; assembly: GCA_016097605.1. NCBI lineage: Eukaryota > Viridiplantae > Streptophyta > Magnoliopsida > Myrtales > Myrtaceae > Eucalyptus > Eucalyptus guilfoylei. Next base: position 30,044,878 of record CM027862.1, read on the forward strand.
GCTGCAGCCAAAACTTTCTGTTGGACAAGAATCCTTTAACCCATTCAGTAGCTCTATTGATGCCTCAACATATGTCAACAATTGATACATTAGTCATATATTTCATAACTACGCTTATCTATATTGATCAATGGTTTGGATAGATGAGATACTGAATGGAGATACCAATGAGATAGAGGATCTCATTCCCTTACTCTTACCAACTAACGTCAATAGTTTTGTTTCATTCCTACCCTTTATTATCATGATTTCACACAATGGATGAATCTTGTTTGTTCGAGCACTAATCACATGCCAACTTGATGTACCTTAGCTGTACTAATGGGTTTCGTAGGGTTTCTATGCATGGGAAAAAAATCACAAAGCATTGATAATCACACAAAAAATGTCGAATGATTATGTATCCGAACATTTCAATGTAAAGATGCGTCGAAATTATATCTCATATCATTTGTCTTACAAATATATTGTGTCTTAAGACACTCATATGGATTATCTGCCCCGCAACTTAAATTTTTGGGTTAAAGCGTGAAATGCTGTGATATAGAATTTTAATTCATGGATAAAAACCTCCATAAAAGTGGGGGAAAGCTTTCCAAATTTTAAAAATAAGACAGTTGACTACGGATATCTAGAAAACAAGGTATGAACATGCTATATAGATGGGCCAGTCGTTGTTCATGACAATTTTTCCATCACCCCAATAGAACGCAAGAAGAAAGGCACACTGCATGGTGAAGTGTAGGGCACGTACTTTAGACAAACTTCATTCTCGTCTTTTGTTTGATGTTGAATGCTTTATCGTGAAGTACAACGTCTTAAATTTGTGATAGTCAAAAATGAAACTCCCATCGCACACTTTGTGATCACACATGCCCTTTTTTCTCTGCAGTAATTGCATCATCGAGATAATACGTGATATGTTGACTTAACGGAACTGAATCAAGCATTCTTATTCATTTGGTCAGAAGTTCTTGAGCATATCCTCGTTGCCGTCAATTAATGACCATGGGACGGGCTAAATGAGCAAGAACTGCAGGCATGATTGAAGCCTCACATTGCGAGAAGACGATCGAATCATGTAGTTCCTTGAGTGTGCAGCAGCTAAAAAGCCGTAAAACTATATAACAAAAAAAGAAAAAGAAACAGTCCGGTCTTCTTTTATTAGAAGAAACAGTCCGGTCTTCTTTCATTAGCTGGAACTCCGGATTTTGCGGCAATCATTGTGATCTTTGTAGTGATTTTGTCATGTTCTTGTATCATCGAAAGATGTGCAGGTCAACGATTTGCGGTGGTCTTGAAGGTGAGGACCTGAACTACGAGTTCAACACGAACCGTTTCTTCCAGCTGGATTCAGTAAGTATTAGTGCTTTTGCTTCCTTTTATTGCCTCCAACTGCATCTTTATTCTTTACAGACCATGCCAATGAAAACAGCACAATTCCAACGTACGTTAGGTGCTGGAGAAAAAAACCACCTCGTCAGGTGGGGAGTGATTGGCGTCTTGCCTCATTGACAGAAGCAATCAAAGACCGGTCAAGCTACGGTTCAGAATAAAGTCAAGAGTTTTGCGAAACAAAGTTGTCCACTCGAGTATGTATAGATAAACCGTCTGTTGTTGCGCAAATCCGGCTGGTCCCCAACTTGTTAATGGACGCAGAGCGCCTTGGACCTGCACATCACTGAGAAAGGGAAGTATTTGGGCGTGGCCTATAAGAGATTCTCGGATGCTTAACTCAGTTTATATTCTAAGGAGAGTATACGGAGTGTACGGAGCAAGTCCAATGGGCTCCACATCTATTTCCGCCAAACTCTCTTGTGCATTGATCCAGTACTTCATCTCTGTCACTCGAAAATACTAAGCCTCCTCACTGCTACATGAGAATGAAATTCATGGGAAAATGGATCGAGATCCTTCCAGAGAATTTGATTAAATTTTACCCCGACACCGTGACACCCACATGATCTCACTCCATCAAACCACCCGGCTGACATCGACATATAATATTGAAAAGAGACCATTCGTAATCCTAAAGTGGTAAACGCAGGCAGTTAAAGCTTGCGCGTTTTGTCCCTTTCAAGTGGCCTCAGCTTCCCGGAACCTGTGAAGGGTTTTTGAAGGATACCATTAAAATATGTAAAGAAATTGGGAAAAATAAGGAAGAAGAAGAAGAAGATTATGTCAGAGTTCTAGATGATAGACATGGTTCACTAAATTCAAATGAAGTTGACAAGCAATCCACAAGCAGCGTCCTCCATGACAGTTTCATTGAATTTCTAGAATTTCCTCACCAGAGGCTTCGTTAGGCAATCGTTTTACACCAAACATTTATTTTCTTTATCGGAAAAGGTCTTTTTTTGGAAAAAAGTCAGAACCCATGTAAAGATAGCGAAATAGGTAGAAACTCACGTCGGTTGTAAACATTTGTTCGCAATGTCAATCGGTCATAAATCCTTATCAAGAACCTCATCTTCTCAACTATCCCAACGACTATGACGAAGATATCTGTCATGGGAGGAAACTAGTCTTCGCTTCTAGAGAAGTAAACCAAGTTAAACATTTGCATGCAATACATGAGACAAAGCTTCTTAAATGTACATTCCAGAGAGATGGGCTTCACAATAACTGAGGAAAGCTAGTTTTCCAAGCCTAACGTACAAGTTGCACAGGTAAAAATGGGTCATATGGATGCTACTTCCAGGTACCCGTGGGCCACAAAGCCCTCGATCCCAAGTGAGAAAGTCTTAATACAGAGATATGTGCAGAGGAAGAGTTGATCGACACTAAATTATATGACGGCAAAACAGTCGACCAGAAGAACTGCAGATGCCATCGGCTGTTAAATGCATCTAATGAAAAGATACTGACATAAATCTACAAGATTTGCTTCCAGAGCTTCCTGGAAGACGTTTTTCAGTTTTGAAGCAGATTTCTTTTTGACCTGAGACATTCCTTGTCCTTCATTCCAGCTTCAGGAACCCTTCTTATGCAACTATACAAACAGTGTCAGAAAATCTAAACGACAAATTGACTAATCAAAATCTCTCTCTAATCTGTTAAAAAGGAATCCTAGGTGATGACTCCCCAAAAAAAAAAAAAAAAAAAGGTGAGCCCGGAAAATTACACCAAAAATGCATATAGAAGGAAGAAGAAACCTGAAACAGTCAGGAATGAACTCCAACACTGAAACTAAATGCTGCAGAGCCGAAGATAAATCAGAAGTCTTTACAACTCTCAGGTGCCAAAGGCTGGTCTATTACTGAACTTCATTCCTTTGATCGGCTGCACCCTTTGCAAGCGCCAATTCAGAAACTAGGGCAATATGATCACTACCCCACTTCTGAAAAAAAGAAGGAGAACAACCAAAAGGTCTTCGTCATCACCAAACAAAATTCTACACTCGGCAAAAGACTTATGCACCTTTATCACATTAATCCTTAGTTCTTTTACTGATTAGTAACAAGGTACTAGCTTTGCAATAGCATCTAAAGACAATCTAGAATGCTGAGGAATTTCAAAATGGTAGTCCAATCCACGATAGGTAGCATGCATTACTAATCAGTTCAGCCAAAAACAAAAGGATATGAAATAAAACTTTTAAGCTGGAAAACAGAAATCATGAGAAATTTATCTATAAATGATCCTCTATTCTCTTTGTAACTTCCTAGGTTTTGCAGATTCGAGCCATATACCTTGGTTGGGAATCCTGTTGTCCATTGCATAGCCTGTTTGGGTATAGGAGCAAGCACCCTTGTCGTCTGCAGACCTTCGGAATGCCTGGATACAAGATTATAATCATTAAGTTTTCCAACAATATCCACCATCGGAAAGCACGTGAAACATCAAGAAACTAAGAATGTCTATGTATTCTATAGAACCATTTGAAATTTACTTAAAGCAGGACAAAGAGATGCAACCTCATCAGCATGAGGAAAATAATGCCTTCCTCTTCATTAGTTCCTCTAGTTATCAAAGGTCTCAAGTAGGAATTACTATGATCTGAGGACTTACCATATGTAGTCAACTGTACCCATGAAGCATCGATTGTAACTGGTGACAACGGGTTCCCCATTTGTGTCTCTAGTCCCAGAAGAATCCTGCATAGATGCATGCAATGATATCTAGGTCTGGACTCCTTTTTATGCAGTCTATTATTCAAGAATACTAAAATAAACAAATCAAGAAAGAATCTCGAGAATGTATAATCTACCTCTACTTCTGCATATGTGCTCTTAAGTTTGAGGGGATGCTCCAAAAAAAGACAATCTGCACTGCCAGTAGCTGTAGCTATCTCCATTGGTGTCCACAATGAAGGATCATAAGTAGAGATCTCCCCTTTAACAGGCTCAAAATCCAAACCAGATGAAAATTCCTTGACAATTCGACTACCAGGAGAGGAATCTGCACCTTCTACGTTGTGTAATGCAGATAAGAATGTGGCATCATCCTCATAAGAACATCCAACTTCCGTGCTAGATTCTTCTGGCTCATATAGAGATAAATTCTTCAGTTCCTCATCTATTATGTCATCCACGGTATCCCCAAGTAACTCACCATGTGAGGTTGAAGGATTATCTTGTTTGTCATTGACTGATGGAGATATTACATGCCCTGCAACTTCTGATGAAGCGGTTTCTGCATCATCAGAAGTAGACTTTTGGCTTGACAACACAAACGAAGTGATCTTTGCATCATTTGAATCTAGAGATTCAACATCTATAGCAACCCTAGTACAGTCTTCACCTGTAAAGGAAGATGTTGGTAGAACATCTGTGCAATCTTTTGCTTGCAAATCTAGATCAGATAGCTCAGTGACACACGAAGAAGCCATCTGAAAATTACATTTATCTTCGCCTGAATTGACATCATCGAGAGGAAACACAGTTCCCCCAACCAAAGTATTTGAGTTTGGTTCTTTGTCCAAATAAGTATCAGAAGGTAATCCATTTTCATTTGCAGCATCATCTGCTGGATTCTGTTCATAGTCTTTTCCCAGTTCATAATTTAGTTTGCTGTCATCACTTGCACTCTGCCTGTTTGTGCAAGAATTAGCAGGGGATGCTAGATCACTGTCCGTACACCTATGCTGAGACGGGTCAGACACATTAAGAGAATTTTCCTTATCGTTATCTTGGTTCCTCTGCTTCTGCTCATCCAAGGTAGAATCTTTTAGCTTATTGTAGTCCACCCGGAACTGAGGTTGACCACTGCAAATTTTCGTAAAGAAGAAACCATATTGAAATCAGAACCCTTGGCAAATCCGAATTTTCCTCTTACAGCTTTAAAATCTGATCCAAATCTTACCGAGTGTTTTGACTATCTGGTATTGTTGGACGAATTTCTGCAGAGGCTTGACCGGATACTTTATCTCTATCTAGTCCAGACAAACTTAACTGTCAAATCAAATGAAGCACAAATGAGTTAAGAGGCACACAGCACTACCACCCACACACCTACATCATTTCCGAAATAATTGAAAAGGTAATCTAACAAGTGAAACTTACCTTCTGTTCAGATATGAAGTTGTATAGAGGACTCTGGTACAGCATAAGGAGAAGATTGTAATGACATATTAGAAGTTAAATCAGTTGGAGAACAACTAAATCAGGTTTACGGCATGAAAGCAGCACCAATAATAAGGAATCAAGAAATTACCTTTGGAGTACAATTGAAATCTCCACAAAGAACAACAGGAGCATCAGCCCAAGCTCGGGAGACAGCATAAGCCCTGTCCAGAAGAGCCCTTATCTGTTGAACAGATGCAAAATCTCAACATCAACTACTTTGTCTACAGAACACCTAGGTTTATCTAAACATAATACATTGTATAAAACACTTTTAAATAGAAAAATATCCGGATCATCTTTACTGAGTCCCAGGGTGTCGAGTAACATAATATGTATTGTCCAGAGCAAAAGAGTTTCACATGTAACCTACCATCCCACAGTATGTCCTCTCGTCGAACTCAATGTGGGACTCATGGAATCGAAATATAAATACTTAAAACTTGTACATAGAACATGGAAATGTGAAGATACAAATATATATGTTCACTCTTAAAGAGCAATATGTATGCAAATCTAGCTTTTCATATATTATTACCAATCTTTCTTCAGATGTTCATCATGATTTTTTAGCTTGTAAGTAACTATGCAATATGATGTAATTTACTTTGAAGTGGATGTCCCCATAGCCACACTCAACACTCATTCACATGAAACTTGAGTAGTGCGAACCCAGCCCAAATATTGACCAAGCTGATATATTTTGAGTCAACTGACTTGAGATTTTTTCTGGAGGTCTGTAGTGAAAGCCAAGGGTTTGGGACCAGTTTGGTTATTTTTAATTTTCTATTTTGGATCGTGATAAATCTCTTTGATTTTCTCGCAATTGTGAGTGTGTGAATCTCTCTATGGGTTATATAGTGAATATATAGAGAATTCTCTGCTCAATTTGTGTATTTCAAATTTATTGAATTCAACTCATCTATCTCCACTGAAGGTAAGCAAGCCACATTAATTATGGGTCATTTCTATGTCTCTCTTTCCTTTCAACCTCTTTTTTTGGCTGGAAATGGAAAAGCCTACCTTGAGCAGTACCACAAAAAAAGCCTAGCTTCCAAATTCAGAAAGATAGTTGACAATTAATAGAATAGATGAAGAAGAATAAAGCCACTTGACCAAATGGCTATGATAGAATATTATACTGGATATCCAACCATTAATCATTTGAAGACATCAAATACCTGACCAAGCTTTATTTCTCCCCTTTTAGGATTGTAGAGCACGTGAATGTTACAGACGACGATCTTTCTAGAACCTGCTGAACTGTCAATAACACAACCAAATGTAATACACAAAAATGATAAAAGCTATCATGACTTCTAAATAAAAAGGAATGCAAAGAAACTTAACCGCCTGTTCAACAATACACATAATCATCAAAATAGGCAGCAGGAAGCGACAAATTCCCATCACAAAGGGTCACTTCAGAGTGCAAATAAATCTTGCAGTCGCATCTCAATATCAACTTTTTTCTTCTTAAGTTTCAATATTACCTTGGAAAATTTTCTTTTTCATTTTAACAGCTATACTATCATCATGCTAGGAAGAATGCACCACAGCTTTTCAGATGTTAATGAAAGTCATAAAATTATTCTATAATAGAATTATGCCAAAGGGACAGCCACACTTTGCAAAATATTTCACTGTTCTTGATGTTCAAAAACTATATCTAACCCTAAAAAAGAGCATGACAAGGAAATGAGATAGAGGAAGAAGCAGCAAGCACCTTGGTTGGTTCAGCAATTCTATTACTAGTACTCAATATGGAATGTGTCCATCCTTATTATGTAATTGCATCTTCGTTACTATGTACTGGTGATTTGTTTGTTTGTCTTTTGTTGTTCGATTGGGGCTTGGTGAGAGAGAGAGAGAGAGAGAGATCTTAGTATTACCTGGCTGATTGATGTGCTGTATTTCCAGTCCCATTTTCACTCAATAGCTGTCCATCAAGAAAAACTGTGAGTATAAAATGAGGTATAAGTAATCACACTGAATGTCCCTGTTCTATTTATCTCCATTTATATTAGGTTTGATGTACCTCAAGCACGCATATCTGAGCAACATTATCCCGAAGCCCCAGCTTGTTGAACTCAATGTATTCTTCCTGAAGCAACTTGAACCTAATAAAGAGAAATCAAATTAGCTCATAACCACATTCTCCAAAATAGTTAGATATTATCTGGAAAACTGCGTGGAGTTTGAAGAGAAATATATAGATCTCTTACAGAAGATAAAGATAAAAGAAATTGGCACTGTTACAAATTAATAAGCTCACGATCTTATGAGTCATACGAAAAGGAAACTAACATAAGCACACACCTTATATCCATCCGTATCCACAATTGACATAATAGAATATATTAAACACAGAGAAAAAGTTAATCCTCCAACTATCAGCCACTTGAAGGAAGGGATATAAGCCGATGAAGGCTTATATACTCCCATATTCTTCAATAACAAATTACAGTGGACATAACTGAAGGTACTTCTCGTCAAATGAATCATTAACATGGCCTAGACCAGCTAGAGCTAAAATACTCGCATGGGCATCATGCTTCTAACAGATTCAATTACACCATGATCCCACAGCTTAGAATGCCTAAAGTTCCGTGGAAAGGGGAAACACAGAGAGAGAGAGAGAGAGAGAGAGAGAGAGAAGGAGGGAGGAGAGGAGGTATAAAGAAGGGGAGGCATAAAAAGAAAGCCAAGAAGCTCACTGAAAATTAATGCTTGACGGAGCTAGATCAATCAAATTAAAATTGTTCACAGTCGTGAAGGGAAAAAAAACATTTACCTTGAAGCACGCCAAAAGATTGCACAACCATCAACTGGATTTCCAGTCCGCATCTACAAGTGAGCAAAAAGTGGAGTTATCTCCATTTCCATAAATTACTTATCCTCTGCAACTTGTCCAGAGATATAAGTCATGATTTATGGTGAAATTTGAAAAGAATATTGCAAGAAAAGGCTAGATGCTCACATAAAATATCCAATTGGTGTAACAACTAGAATTTAATATTATTATCCACATATGATGTTGTTCACGTAATGAAAATAACATCTGATTCAGACACGCATTGACAAGATTCCTTTGTCTAGATCTGACTGAAGCCATTCTCAAGCCCCCAGCTTAGTCAACCACGCATTAGGACACAAAGCATCCTTTATCAACTCTTATCCTTATGCAGTCTTGCTGAGATTCAGAATCAAATGGCTATCTCTTTTCAAGAAATTCTAGTGCATCTTTACTCTTTTTAACCTTTTTACCGTGTCGCACTTGTTGTGTGGGATGAATCGCAGCAAGCTACTAGAATCTAGCCTAAGCTCCAAATCAAGATCGACTGGTTCCATAGTTTTCATCCAAACAACAAAATCGAGAAGGGAGCAAACCAGAGAATAAGATTCTAAAACTAAACATGGATAGCCGAGTGACACCTCCCCAAAAAATAAATCTACTCTTCCATCGTGTAAGACCTCTATGAACAATTGCATATATCGTACCCTAACCTTCATTGAGAATGTCTTGAATTCTATATGGGCTTGGACCAATGTTTAAGCTTGGAAGTATGTTATAGGTTAAGAAGTTGAAACAGAAAAAGTCTTTATTTTTTGAGCCACCTTTTATAATCATTGAATTTACAATGGATTTTGCTTCTCCATTCCCTGTGGTTTTTCCTGCAAGAGTTTTCCACATAAATCTGTGTTTTTATTTTTCTCAGTTTTCGTTGTAGTTTCTGCATCAATCATAACAATCTCGTATCGGAGCCATAGGGATTCTTGATCTTCTGGTTGTAGCTTCAAGTTCAACAACAAGATTTGATGTTGAGATGTTCAATGGGAGTGGCAGTTTCAACCTACGGCAGGTTCACATGTTGGCTATTTTTACGCAATAGGGTTTGAAGAAAACTTTATTTGGGAAGAAGTTGAAAAGCATGCCGGATGAAACCTAGGAAGAATTGGATGAAAAAAGCCCTGTCTACTATTCAGTTGTGTCTCATGAATGAAGTTTTGCAGGAGGTACTAAATCAGAAAACAGATGCACGTTTATGGAAGAAATTGGAGATATTTTTTTAAAAAAAATCCCTCACCAATTGATTGAGGCTCAAGCAACAACTTTTCACTCTTCGTATGGCTGAAGGTGCTCCTCTTAAGTCTCATATTTTGAGTTCAACGCTATTATCTCTTAATTAAGAAGTATTGATATTGAGATTGAAGATGAGGATCGGGCTCTCTTATTGTTAGTTTCACTACTATCCTCTTATAAGAATTTTAGATAGACCATGATTGTTAGTAGAAAAACTATTGATCTTGAAGATGTCAAGACTAGTCTTCTTAATAAGCTAAAACTAGACACAGAAGTGACTTTTAAAAGCAGTAATGATCATGGGGTTGGTCTAGTTGCTAGAGAAAGGTTCATTGAGAGAAGCAAAGGTTGTAAGGCAAATCCAATTCCAAGCATAGGGATCTGATTTGAAAATGTTGTAAGTTTAAGGGGTGTATCTAGATAAATGCCTGAAACTGAAGGCAAAGCAGCAAAGAGAAAATTATATGAATCAGCAAAATCAAGGGATGCAAATTGGCAAAACAATCAAAACTATTCGAATAGACAGAATCAGGGAAACGAAAATCCCACTAAATCTAGAGTTGCTGAAGAAGAAAACAAAGATTAGTTATTGGTTGTAGATGATGAAAACATTAAGTGGTAGCTGTATTCTTCATTCAAGCTGTTCATACCGCATGCGTCCTAATCATGATTGGTTCTCCACGTACAAATAATATAATGGTGAAGTTATTCTAATGGTAAACAACACTAAATGCAAAGTAGATGGGATTACAACTGTAAGCATTAAGATACATGATGGAATAATTAGAACCTTGGACAATGTCAGACACGTTCCTGATTTTAAGAACCTTATCACTTTAGGTAAACTTTATGCTAACATTGCTAGTTGGCAGCTAGAGGTGAAGTTATCGAGATTATGAGAGGTTCACTTCTATTGAAGAAAATTGACACTTTATATTAGCTACAAGGCACCACAGTTACCGTTTCAACTGCAGTCTCATCCATTATGACAGAATCAGACAACACTAAATTATGACGTATGAAATTGAACCATATGACTACTAGAGGGATGGAAGAGATGAGTAAGAGATGTCTTCTGTGTGGTCTAAAAATTGGGAAATTGGATTTTTGTGAGCATTGTGTTTTTGGAAAATAGAAAAGGGTCAATTCAAGACAAGTTCACACAACAAATGGCACTTTGGATTATATTCACTCTAATCTTTGGGTTTCTACAAAAGTTCTTCCGAAAGGCCTCCATTCGAGGTATTTACTCATTTTCATTGATGATTTTTCAAGAAATTTTTGGGTCTATTTTCTTCAGCACTTATTGCCTATCTCCTTTGCGATACCTTTCATCGACAATTCCTTTCAATTATTGATGTTCGTGTTCTTTTTTTATTGCTCTTTTGTTTGGTTTTTATTCCTTTGAATGATTTTTTGCCTACTTATATTAGTTTTCTTTTGCTCTTTTTGTTTGGCAATCTTCCTATTGATTTGCCAAAAAAGAGAATTTAAGCAATGGAAACATTGATTGAGAAGCAAACTGATAAGAAGATCAAGCGGTCGAGAAGAGAAAGTAGGCTGAAAGCTTGTGAAGGTGAGTTTAATGAGTTTTGCAAAGTTAAGGGCATTGTGAGGCATCATACTATAGTGAATACACCACTGTATAATGATATTGTAGAATGCATGAACAGAACCTTATTAGAAGAAACTAGGTGCTTATTGTCTAATACCAGTTTAGGCAAATAGTTCTAGGCTAAAGCAATTAATACAACTTCTTGGTTGATAAATCGTTCTCCTTGCATATCTATCGAGTGCAAAACACCTGAGGAAGTATGGTCAGGTAAACCTACTGATTAGTCATCTCTTCAAGTATATGGAAGTCTAGCATATGCACATAATAGTAAAGGTAGAATCTACAGGGAAAAAAAAATGCATCTTTATTGATTATGCTCTTGGTGTAAAGGGTTATACTTTGCTGTGCTGATTCATTTAAGATTATTATCAACAGACATATTACTTTTGATGAGCCTATTAAGCTCATCCTAAGAAGGAATCATCTATTCCTTGTGATGAAAATCCGTAAAGAGTTGCAAAGAAAGCATAGCCTAAAATAATTTCTTTGCAACCAGTTTAGTCATCTATAGATAATATTTAGTTTTAAAAACCTAAAGAGGAATATATTTTATTGCCAGAGATAGACCAAGAAGAACCGTGAAGCCTCCACAGAAATATGTGATCTCAAATTTCGATGCTTATGCTTTTGGTTGCAAAGTCAATAAAGTATAATGAGTCAAAAATGTTCAAAGAAGTTGTCTCTTCAAAAGATTCGGCACAGTAAGAGATCAAATCTCTTGCAAAGAATCAAATTGCCAAAAGGAAAGAAAATTGTATGCTGTAAATGAGTTTTTGAAAGAAAGAAAGGATATCCTAGAGTTAAAGACATCAGGTTCAAAGCTCGTCTGGATGCTAAAGGCTATAGTTAGATTAAGAGAGTTAATTTTAATGATGTGCTTTCACCTGTCACTGAACACAACTCCATTCGAGTTTTTCTTACGTTAATTGCTATGGATGATTTAAAATCTGAACAGCTCGATATGAAAACAGCTTTCTTACATGGTATACTTATGGGAGAAAATCTATACGAGTCAACTAGAGGGTTTCCAATTTGAAGTTAAGGAAAATCATGTTTGTTTATTGAAAAAGTCTATGGCTTGAAAAAATTGCCAATATAGTGGTATAAAATGTTTGATTTATTTATGGTGCAACTTGGCTATTTTAGAAGCAAATACAATAATTGTGTATATCTTTGCCAACTTTCAAGTGGCTCTTTTATTTATCTATTATTTTATGTTAATGACATGTTGATTGCAGTAAAAGATAAATATGATATACAGAATTTGCAGGCGTGATTGAGTGCTGAATTTAAGATGAAAGATTTAGATTAAAGGTAAGAAAATCCTAGGCATGAAAATTTGGCAACATTGAAAAAGGTCCCAGAAAAGTTGCATTGAGAAGGTGTTAGATCGTTTTGACATGAAAGATGCCAGTAAGTACTCCTCTTGCTGCTCATTTTATATCATTAGCTAATTTATGTCCATATACAGATAAGGAGATAAAAAAGGTCACATGTTCCAAACTCTAGTGCAGTTGGTAGCCTTATGTATGTCATGGTTTCTAGTTGACCCAACATTTCACATGCTTTTAGCGTGGTAAGTAGATATTTATTATCGCCAGGCGAAGTTCATTAGCAAATTATGAAGTGGATTTTGAAATATTTGAAAAGTACTCCTAATTTTGGTTTAGAGTTTGGAAAAATTGGTGACACTCTTGCAAAATATGTTGATTCTAATTATGCCAGTGGCCTTGATAAAAGAAGGGCTTTGACTAGGTACATCTTTATCATTAGAGGTCTTTACAATATACAGTTACTTTGTCTACTATAGAGGCAAAGTTTATGACTATTGTAGAGGTATTAAAGAGGTCATATAGTTAAGAGGCTTATTTGGAGTGCTCAATGTAGATCATGGTGTGACTGTTGTTCATTGCAATAGTCAGACTGCTATTCATCTTACTAAAAATCATATGTATCATGAGAGGACAAAACACATTGATGTATAGTATCATTTTATTTGAAACACTCTTGCTGATGGTTAAATGAAGGTCTTGAAGAATGTCACAGACAATCCGGCCAATATGTTGACGAAGCCCTTGCCTATTGCCAAATTCAAGCATTGCTTGGATTTGGTCAATGTCTGTTGCAGCTGAGTTTTACTCTAGTGGGAGGAGAAGCATGTTTATTGCTTATGTAGAAATCAAGCCAAGATGGAGATTTGTTGAGTATGTCTTGAATTCTCTATGGCGTGGCCCAATGTTAGGGCTTGAGAGCAATATAAATATCGTTCTTCTCAAGTTATTAGGTTAAGAAGTTGAGACAAAAAGAGTTTATTTTTTGAGGCACCTTTTGTAATACTTGAATTTCTAGTGGATTTTGCTTCTCCTCTCCGCGAGGTTTTTCCCGCAAGGGTTTTCCACATAAATCTATGTGTTCTTTATTTTTATTAGTTTTAATTTTGTTATAGCTTCCACATCAATCATAACAACTTCCATATGTGAATCTCACAAAATTTTTGTAGCTACATAGAAAGTGAAAGGGAGAAAAATAAGAAGTCTAATTGCATGAAGAAACAAAACATAATTGATGCATGTGCATTCAACTGCTACAGGGCACAAAATCCTTTGTCTCATGTCAAATGCAAATAGAACTCAAAAGGAAGAAATAGGCTTGGAGAAAACATTTAGAATATACTGCATATCAACGGGGGTTAGGACAAGGATTGCATGTGTCAGCATACCTTTCTAATGCCTATAAATGCCCAAAGTTAAATTTTTCAGCGGAAGTACAATTGATAACTAAAAGACAAGATCGCAAATAAGATAAAAAAGAAATGGTATATCTTGGCAACTTCTTTCTTGGTAGACCTACCAAAATCACATAACACATTTGAAATAAAACAAAAGAAGAAAGTAGATTCCTTTACTAAAAACTTGTAATTTAAGAGCAAATGTAAAATGTGGAGATGAAAATCCTACATCCTACCAACAAGACATAATATAACTATAGTCGACAGCACTATATAGAATTAACACCACTATGTATCTCATCTTCTCATTTAGTAAGAAATAGGTGAAAGCTCCTAAAGAAATGCTAAATGAATAACTACAGTAGCTACAATTCAAAGATAAGATCACATGTTTCCACATACCTTCCAAATGCCACAGTATCCTCGTGGCTTTAACTCCTCCTCCAGGTCGTGAAATTTATCAACCTCCTGAAAAGAAAAAACACATGTTGCTAATGAAAAAAAAAGTGCAACATCATGGAAACCCTTGTCTAGCATTCCTTTGAGGTAAGTTCTAGCCGACATGTTCATGTCAAACAAGAAGTAATAAGACTGTCTGTCATTGCCTCTAACCTTGTCCGTATTTTCCTTTTAAATTCTTCAATTAACACCATCAAACGAATATGAAACACTACCGCATAAATGCACATGCCATAGGCTTTAAATAGTATAAAACAAGGAACCTGAAAGCACATTATGTCAGCAGACCATAATCCAAGCTCAAATAAGATACTTCTCTTTCTCCACTGCCAATCCAGCATATGGCGAGGTATATGATAGTAGAGTTTGCTTCGATGGTTTATTGCAAGATAGTCAGCCAATATGTTGTATGACAGAATAACAAACCGCTCTGCAAAGATGGCACCAATCTAAGAAAGGTTAGATTCGACCTAAGTAGGGGGAAAGAGTTGGTAACAAAAAATTGCAGGTATGACTGTGAGAAGGCATTGCATGAGGATCTTGATCTCAAAAATCTGATATTGTTTCGAGATAAATAAATATAATGGTTTTTTTAGCACAATCTACGATTTAAAGTTTAATTTCAATGAGTTTAGATGAATATTGAATTCAAGGCATAATTATCAAGCTAAACATGCATATATGTTTTATGAGGAGCTAAACCATTTCCCCCAGTGGGATATATGTCTCATACAGAATTACTAATTCAGGCAAAGTCCCACACCAGGCAACTAAAAAGATATACTGGGGCCTATAATGGGGTGGATTCCTCTCCTGTTAAGCTAGCCATTTGGGATGAGTTCTTTCACCCTTATAATGCATCAATATGGTATCAAAGCCACCCCTTGGACGCCCACCTTCCAGCACTTTGTCCTTGGGGCTGCAGTCCCTTGGTGGTGACCTAAGGAGTCGTTCTTGGAGCTGTTCTGCAAGCTCGCAAAAACCTTGAAGAGGGAGAGAATGATGCAGGCAAAGTCCCACATTTGGCAAGATATTCTGGGGCTTATAATGGGGTGGGTCCCCTTTTCTGTTAAGCTAGCTTTTCAAGATGAGTTCTTCCACCCTTTGTAACAAATCAATTACTTTCACTTTCTCCAGTCTTCTTCAGAAATATTTGATAAAATTAAGACTCTCACTGTAGCTGCAAAATCCCAAATCGCATTATAGGAAAAGCAACCAAACCAGGGAATCTCAAAGATTAGCAATAATTATATAAATTTGACTTCCATTGCTAATCGGTATCTGATAATTATATGTTAAGGCTATGTTTGGAAAGATGAGGAAGGGGGATACCAGAGGTGTCAATGGAAAATGGGTTTAAAATATGAAATTTTCCATGATACATCCCCCACCACCATGTCCCAAACAAAGCTTAACAAACCAAGCTTGCAAATTTACAGAGTTCATGAGTAAAACTCAGCAAGCTTTAGAGTTATTTCCTCCACAATCAACAGATCACACACAGCATCTATGCTAATACGGGGTGGTGTATCTTAATAATTCTCATTGACAAAAGCATGGGACACATGATTGCATACCACAGTCAGAAGGTGGCTCTCTTTTTGCATATTCCCAAATTCGAAAGTCAGGAGGTCTTTGCAGTCTAGACCTTTGCTCTTCTGATGTCCGAGCAGCTAAACTCCAATCAGATTGTGGAGGTCTCCTGAATGGCTGATTTTGTTTTGATGGCCGTTGCTGCTGAAACTGTGGATTTTGACTATATTGCCGGGATTGCTGTATACTTTGACCCTGATTATAGTGCCGGGGATGGTGGAATTGTGTATCATGACTGTAACCAGAGGATAACCCATATGACTGGCTCTGAACAAAATGCCTTCTTGAATTGACTGGAGGCCGATACCCAGCCTGGATGGCGGAATCACCGATCTCTCCTTGTCGGAATCCACGATTGGCATCCTGGACTGCATGGAAGTGAGAGTCACCGGAGACGAAGTCAACCCTTGCTCCTTGCTGGAATCCTCGGTTTCTATCTTGGACTGGGTGGACATTGGACTCACCACTTGAAAATCGCCCTCTTCCACCACCGCGCGAGGAGTCAGAGAAGCTCCTTTGGGATGGATATCTACCACCACGGTACTGTAGGATGAAACCAATATCCGCTTACATGCATTAGTAGGGCCACAAAACCTTAGTCATAGCCTAACAAAAATCTAGCTTGAATAGATTGAATTATAGTGTTTAGTCAGCAAAAGTAGCGGCTTGTCACTGAAAAAACAGTTCCAATCCTAATTGATATGACAAAATATATACGCGACCGAGACACATATAATGCGAAACTCATTGCTTGAGACGCAATGGAACGGAAGTTCTCATTGCTGGAGCTTGAACAGCATAATTATTGGAAGCTATTTCGACATGCAGGAAGGATTGCATCACTGATAATCTGAACATCAACTAAAACTACGGCACAGAGAGAGAGAGAGAGAGAGAGAGAGAGAGAGAGAGAGAGAGAGAGAGAGATTGAAACGTGAGTCCCATGAGCCGAGACGACATTCTACGAAATGCCCGAATCATGGAAGTTGAGCGCGAGCGCCTAAAGATGCTATTCCCTTATCAAAGACATCGACGACGGGTTGCGTGGTTGGAGAGCTCAAAGCAGCTCAATCACAATTCACCAATCGGTTCAATGTAAATTGAACCGCAGCAGTTGCACGCGGACGAGCACAACACTGCGGCATCGGCGAGGAGGAAACTCACCTTGGGACGAGGGTACATGGCGGAGCTGGCGGCGGCGGCGGCGGCGGCGGCGAGAGGCGAGGGGAGGGAGGAGCAGCAGCAGCAGCGCCTCATGGAGAGTCTTCCAGCGACGGAGCACGCGTCATCGACACGGCGACGTTGGCGGAGCTTCGGGCTGCTCTCTTCCTTGCTCGGACTCGGATCGGAGATACTGGATTGAGCAAAAGATTGGATTTTTGGAGCCCAAGATTTTGCTCTCCTCACCCAACGGCCCAACACTCTGTTTTTCAGTCCCGGGGGAAAAGGTAGCTTTTGTTTTAAGGACAGGCGATCCAAGTTTCACTTGAAATTTTGGATTAGATTTCTTCGATTTTTGGAACTTAAAATGTACCTTATACATCTTGAAACCCGGAACGTACCCTATTAATCGATAGAATTGGCCAGGTTTTGTTTGTTTCCTTTTTTTGTCTCATTTTTAGTTAAGTAAGATGAACACAGCAATAAAAATCATCATTTGTCAATGGCAACAATCCATAAAATATGAATATGAAAAATAAAAAATTCAAAACACATAATATAAAACCTAAATTATAGAGCTTCGATCTTCAATCATTCATGAAAAATTGAGACAACAAATATATTAATCACTTAATAATATTTTTAAATTAAAATTACTATTAATTAAATTAAAATAATTATTAGAAAATCTCATCATACATATTCATTCCATTTCAACTTGTAAACTCTATTTTCCGATGACAATCTCCTCACCAAGACAATCCACATCTAAGAAGAAAAGATTAAATAAAACATTCACTCATTAAATATACAAAAGGATTTACAATATAAAAAGTTATACACATCACTGATGATATGTAATTTTCAATTCATCAGTTCCTGGTTTGGTTCTTACCAAGGAATCAAGAACCAAACCATGAAAACTTGGAACTGGACTAATTTTTAAAGCCGGTTCAATTATGTTTCTAGTTCTACTATCCTGGACTTATATTGACCCCTAATTTGTTTCACATTACACTTTATCATCAAAGAAAATGGTTTCACTCGAAATTCATTTTCATGGAATGTGATCGATTTTCTCCTTTTTAGTTTTGAGCATGAAAATGAGAGGGAAGAAGTATAACTAGGTACTCACTCGTGTTGCATTGGGAGCACTAGGAAAATTATTTCCACTTTCATGGGAGGGAAATTCATTTTCCAAAGTCTTAGCATGCCAATTTCTGTCAATGAAAAAAGTAGGAAAACATTTTGCTGGAAATGGTTTTTCCCCAAACAAAAGTATCCTAATTTTATACACAGCAATTGCAATTTTTTTTTACACAATTCTTGTTCATCGCCGTGGATTGGGATGGTTATTGACTTTTCAAATGATAACTGTCAATGGATATGAGTCATGTACCCAATGAGTGAAATAGGATGCATTACCATATATAAAAGTCTCAAAAAAATTGGAACCCTCTTGTTTCAACATTTTAAGAGCAATAAAATAATTATTTTACTCGAGCTAATAACTAGGTGATACATTTTCTTCATAATAACTTTACAACTGCAATTTTTCATTAATTGAACAGCTATAAAAAAATCTCAAAATTTTTTTTTTTTGGTCACAAAAAGAAAATTTTGAGTTGAAAGGCAAAAGATAGAGTTATATAATCAAATAAGACGACTATGCTTTCTTTTTAATCATTGTTGATTTGTTAATCATTTGGTGTTGTTGGAATGATGACTCTTATGCTTTCTTTTCCTCTATGCTTAATATAAAATTTAGACGACACAAAGGTGGCTAACAAGCGAATATATGATGATAAAAAAGCGTCATTTTCAAGAGACAATCTCAGACGATTCTGGGGTGATTGGTGAACCCTATCAGCACATGAAATTTGTCAATGACCCAATTGTCTTCTACTTCTTAACACCTTTTTCACTCCCTAGATTCCACTTCTTGCAACCATATTAGCCCAAATGAGACCCAAAAATTGGGAGTCTTGGACAGTCTATCCTTTATGAACTAGAAACACAGAGCAACACCTGGAGAGGGTACAACAGAAGTCATGAGTCACAGCGACGATCTTACTCATCAAGAGAAGCCGAAGCCGAAGCCAAAGCCAAAGGCTATGATTGTAGGAGGGAGCATAGCAGGTGTGTCCTGTGCGCATGCGCTCATTCGGACAGGGTGGGACGTTATGGTCATGGAGAAATCGTGCAAGCCTCTGAAAGGAAGCCCCACTAGTGCAGGACTCAGCTTGGACCGGCTCTCTTAGGAGCTCATCGGGTCTTGGACAGTATGCCCCGAAGTCCTCCCAGACATCACCTGTTTTCTCACCATTAATCTACTAGGGAAACTTCATCTGACAAACTCTATCTTATTTAAGGTCCTCATTGATAGTGCTAATACGAACACCTAGAGGGGGTGAATAGGTGTAGAAACAAATTTTACAAGACTTAGCAACTTAATTCGATTTTTTAAGAAAAATCGAAGACTTAAGATATAGAAGATTTGCAGTAATATATAAGACTATGAATAAAATAAAGAGATAAGGGAAAGAGAATTAGAACACGAAATTTGTAGTGATTCGGCTTAGACTAAACCTACGTCCACTCTTCCGCACTGACAGCCCACCGGCTGGATTTCACTATGAATCAAAAAAGATGTTATAGTCGCATGTCCTTGATTCCACAGTGTAGAGACTTTGCTACACTTCCTCAAGGTCTCACAAGTATATAGACACTCCTTTGAATGTAAGTTTACGCTCAACAAATGAACTAGCAAACAACAAGGATCTTTAGACTTTAGAATTCTTTTATCTCGCACTACTTCGAATAACTAGAGAGTCTTTCTTATATACTCCTCCATGCCTTCATAACCGTTGGCACCTTCCAAAGGAGTTCTTTCAATCTACCTATTGGACATAATCAATTAGAGAGATCTCGAGTTACTTAAGGAAAATGAAGATAGCCCACCAATCCTGCTCGCCCATACAATCATGATCTAGGTTTCCATAAGTAGAACCTTCCAAGTATACTTTGCCAATCAACGAATCTAAATTACTTGAATAATTTGTAATACGAATAATAGATCTTAAGATGCTATCTCCAGCCATGAGATAATCTTCAACCAAACAAACCAAATCCTTAAAGAAATACTCGCATCTGAATAAGACTTCTTCGTCGGTCTAGGAACTGTCAATGAGGGCAGATTTTAAGTCTTGAGTCTGGAGGTCTTCAGACTTTAACAGAAGAGTCTGCTCGACTTCAGACTAGACTGAAGGAAATGTTTTGTCAATTTAAAAAAAAATACGAAAGATTTCTTCAACAATCTCCCCATTTTTGATGGTGACAAAACTTTCCTGCAGATTTGGCTATATTTGACCTGCAAGACAATACTTAAGCAAACAAGATATCTTTCAAAAGATAAATGAATTAGGATAAAGATAGTATCGAATCTGCAACTAGAGAAAACAAGTTAGTTCTACAAAAACAACTACCTTTACCATAATTTAACAATCCTTAAAGTACTGCAAGCATTAAACGATCAAAACATAGTCCAAATCAGCAAACAGTCCAACAGAAATCAAATCTGCACCAACTTCTCCCCCTTTTTGTCAATAGCAAAAAGGTAGAGAGTAAAAAAGTTTAAATTAAGATTGTTTTGGGACGCGAACGAGTTGAAAATCTCCCATTGACTTGACAATCTCTTCCAGCTTCTTCAAATCCTCCTTCAGTTGGGCAACCTCCTCACCCTTTGCATTTGCTTGTACTTGAAGACTGAGGGCTTGAACTTGATTGTGCAACGAAACTGAAGAGGCTTGATTAGCATTCTGCATAGTTTGAAATTCACATCCCAACGCATAAATCTGTCCTCTGATCTCCATAAGAACATCAAGCAATCTTTTAAGGTCTGCAGAGTTATCAGCTTGAGTGCTTGCTTCAGCGTGATCAGATTGTGGAGTCCGGGCAGATGATGGGACATCAGCATTAATATCTTGACTAGGAGATGAAATTGCATGTTCTTCTTCAGGAAATTGAGATGCATATACATCTTCCGGATCGGCGGGAGAACGGCTGATACCATCACTAGCAAAAGCAAGGAGAAAAAGTACCTCTCTTATCAGTGGCTCCCCCTGTTTCTATGTCTTCAGGTGGAGAGAAGTATTCCTCATGCTCTGCCTCTTCTTCTGCTGGAGACTTACCGTGATTTTCTCCTTCTGGATGTTCTTCTTCATGCTCTTCCTCTGCATCTCTTTCTTCTCCTTCCTTCCTCATCGCTTCTCTCTCTTCACTCCTCTACTCTGTTTCCTCTCGATCTTGATTCTCTCTATCCTCTGTCTCTGGAACAAGACGTTGTAAGTTCTTTAAAGCTAGAGCAGAAATGGTGACATCATCTTCATCTTCTTCATCCTGTAAGATGACTGCTCTCTTCTTCTTAGATGAAGTTCTCATGGGCTCCTTGCCTTTCCTTTTTGCAGCCATAGAGTTTTGTCGAGTCTTGACAGGGGTCTTTTCCTTAACACGCTCCAAAGCTTTATTTAGCTCCTTCAGACGCATCTTCGAAACCATCTTTAGTCCCTCCACCATTTGATCACAGGGTCGAATACATAGAATTTTGGGAGGCTGAATATTGAGATGTCTGAAAAGCCGAGTAACAAGAGCTGAATAAGGAAGTTGGCCCTTGTCCTTTACCATTGACCTATACATGTGAAACATGATAGTGTGTGGCAGAGAGAACTTGTAACCGGTGTTGATGGCATACATAAGCTTTGCTTCAGAATTGGAGACATCAGTCTTTGATGTGGACTTAGGTCTAAGACAGTTTATCACAATCTTATGGAGCAGGACATTTGAGGCACCGATCCTCAAGTACGAAATTCGTCCTTCGACAACTCTGTCTCGAACAAGCTCCATAGTAGCATGACCAATAGATACACTAATTGATTGGAATTTCCCTCTCTCCACTCCAATCACATCAGCCAGAGTGTCCATATCAACCACATAATCCTGATCTATAACTCTGAAAGAAAATCTATTTGCATCCAAAAAGCTTAGATTGGAATAGAAATATGCTGTAAGTTCTACAAGGGTTACGGCTGTCTCAGAACAAAATCTTTCAAGTTGGAGTAAAGAAAATTTTTCCCGTAACTTCACGTTTATAGAATCAAGAAAATCAAAATCCACACTCATTGGATTCATCACCCCTCGCTTCAGCAGTTTAGAGTAAACTTGCTGATGCTCTTCAGAACGATACAGATTCACCCTTCTTCCTCGAATTCTAGTAGCAACACCCCTTCTAGGCTTAAAATGAGTGTGCATTTTCTCATTGTCATCTTTTCCCTCTGGTTGACTAAATCCCCCAAAATGTGGATCACTAGGGAAGTTCACAAACGCCCTTTCTGTCGAACTGGTAGGGGCAATTTCCAAGCGTTCCATCGTTCTCAAAAAGTAAGACTCATTTCGGTACCCTTTTTCTTTCAGAAATTCATCAATAAAGGTCATGGCAGAACCTCCTTCCTTTAGGGCAGTATAGAGTTTGAAAGTGAATGCGGGCTTAAGAGTCCTTACAGGTTCCACATCTTCAAGAATTTCTTCCTCCTCTTGATGTTACTGAAATTCGTGCGATCTAGCTTGAGAAGAATGATGCGGTTGAGAATGTTGTGGACTCTGTTGCTGCCTCGAAGAATCTTCTTCCTCGGTCAGGTCAAAAAGCGTAGGACCCTCACGCATATGCCGTGGTCCCCTGCTTGCAATCCTCGAAGACTTTCTTTGGGAAGACATTGTCACAGTCTTTGAGAGAAATTTTCGAACTTGATTCGCGAGAAAGATGAAAACTTTATGGGTTAAACTAGAAAAAGTAAGAAGGTGAAGTTCTGTGCTCTAGGGTTTGTGAGTAAAAACGAAGAAGAAAAGACTGTTTATAAAGCAATCGAAATGAGGTATACGAATCATCATAAAAAAAATGCATTTTCAAAAAAGAATAACTGCTTTTTTTGAAAAATGGATAATTATCTTTTCAAAAATAACTTCCTTTTTGAAAAAGAATAAATGCTACGACTTCAAAAGTTATGGGAAGTTAGCATCAATCAAACAGCGGTTAATGAGTAATCATACCTTTTCGAGTTTCAAAGAAAATAAATTGCTTAAACAGGATTAATTTACAGTTGAAATTCTTGATCTTCTGAGTCTGAAAATCTTCAGACTTTTATCTCTTACCCTGAACTTCTTCAGACTTCAAAATATTAAGTCTAGAGCGAATAGACTCAAATAGACTTTTCTCCAATGGCTTTGTAAATATATCCGCCAGCTGATTCTTAGAGTCAATGAACTAGATCATTACTTCTCCATTTTGAATATGATCTCTAATAAAATGATGTCGAATCTTTCTATGCTTTGCTCTTGAATGAATAATAGGATTCTTGGTAAGATTAATCGCGCTGGTGTTGACACATTTGATCTCGGTGCAAGAGTCTTCGATTCCAAAGTCTCTCAGTTGTTGTTTTATCCATAAGATTTGAGAACAGCAACTTCCAAGAGTTACGTATTTTGCTTTTGCTATTGAAAGAGCTACTGTACTTTGCTTCCTTGAAAACCAAGTTACTGTTCTGTTACCGAGCAATTGACAAGTACTGGAAGTACTCTTTCTTTCAACTCTGCATCCTGCTAGATCTGCGTCTGAATATCCAAGGAGAGTAAAGTCTCATTCTTTGGGATACCATAGACCTAACTTTGAAGTTGTTGCTACGTATTTGATGATGCGTTTTGTAGCACTTAGATGAGATTCTTTTGGATCTAACTGAAATCTAGCACAAATGCAAACACTAAACAAAATGTCAGGTCTAGAAGCTGTAAGATAAAGAAGTGAACCAATAATACTCTTGTAAAGTTTCTGGTCAACTTTCTTTCCTCCTTCATCTTTATCCAACTTTGAAGAACTAGACATTGGTATTTCAGTCTTCTTGCAATTTTCTAATCCGAACTTTTTAACAAGTTCCTTTGCATATTTTTCTTGATGAATGAAAATCCCTTCCTTCAATTGCTTTACTTGAAGTCCGAGAAAGAAAGACAATTCACCCATCATGCTCATCTCAAATTCATCTTGCATAGACTTAGAGAATTTCTTGCATAGATTTTCGTTAGAAGATCCAAATATTATGTCATCAACATAAATTTGAACAAGTAAAAAGTTTTTACCTTCCCATTTGATAAATACGGTAGTATCCACTTTTCCTTTGGTAAAGCCATTTTGAATTAAAAACGTACTTAACCTATCATACCAAGCTCGAGGTGCTTGCTTCAAGCCATATAGAGCCTTTTTCAGTCTGAATACAGAGTCTAATTTCCTTGGGTCTTCAAATCCGGGAGGTTGTTCCACATAGACTTCCTCTTGGATAAATCCATTCGAGAATGCACTTTTGACGTCCATTTGGAATAACCTAAAATTCTTAAAGCAAGCAAAAGCAAGTAATAATATAATTGCTTCTAACCTTGCTACTGGTGCGTAAGTCTCATCATAATCTATCACTTCTTCTTGTGTATATCCCTTAGCCACGAGTCTTGCTTTGTTCCTTACAACTTTTCCTTTTTCGTCCATCTTGTTCTTGAAAACCCATTTAGCTCCAATAACATATTTTCCTTTTGGTTTAGGAGTTAATTCACAAACATCGTTAACACTGAATTGCCTGAGTTCTTCTTGCATAACTTCAATCCAGCTTTTATCAGTTAAAGCTTCTTCTATGCTTTTGGGTTCTATTTCAGAAATAAGAGCCACAGCACTAGACTCTTCATGCTTTTTGGATCTTGTACGAATTCCTTCATCAATGTTACCAATGATGAGTTCTTTCGGATGACTAGACTTGTGCTTCCAGTTGCTGGTTGGTCTGACAGATTGTTGATCTTCTTCTTCAGTTGATTCTTCAGTATTCGATTGTTGTTGTCCTTCTATAGTTTGAGCTGCTTCAGGGGAAGTAGACTTTGTAAAGTCTGGAGCAGGTTCAAATTCTTCAAGTTGAGTCTGGATTGATTGATTTTGCATAGAGTCTTGAAATTTGATATTCATCGATTCTTCCACAGACTGAGTCTTCTTGTTGTATACTCTGTATGCTTTGCTGGAATTTGAATATCCAAGGAAGATTTCTTCGTCTGATTTTTCTTCAAACTTACCAATTTGATCATTTGTATTTTTCAAGATAAAACATTTGCAACCAAATACATGAAAATAATAAACAATTGGTTTCTTTCCTTTGAACAATTCATAAGGAGTTTTCTCAAGAATAGGCCATAAGAAAACTCTGTTAATAATATAACAAGCTGTAGATACTGCTTCAGCCCAAAAACGAGAAGAAATATTGCTTTCAATTAAAAGAGTTCTAGCCATTTCTTGCAAGGATCTATTTTTCCTTTCCACAACTCCATTTTGTTCGGGAGTGTATGGAGAGGAGAACATATGCTGAAAACCAGATTCATCACAAAATTTAGCAAAGTCTTGGTTTTCAAACTCACCTCTATAGTCTGTCCATATGCTTGAAATAACGCTCCCTTTCTCATTCTGCACTTTATTGGCAAATTTAGTGAAATAAGAGAAGGTTTTAGACTTACTTGACAAAAAGTAGACCCAAGTAAATCGTGAATAATTATCCACTATTACTAGGCAATATCTCTTTCCACCAATACTTTGAGTTCTAGTTGGTCCAAATAGATCCATATGCAAGAGCTGCAATACACGATTAGTGGAAACTTGATTTATTGGTTTGAAGGAATTTCTAACCTATTTTCCAATACACATGGTGTGCATAAGCCAGATTTTTGGTACTTCAGGTTGGGTAGTCCACGAACAAGTTTCTTTGAAGAGATCTTGGCAATTTGCTTCATGTTGATATGGCCAAGCTTTTGATGCTAGAGATTTGCTTCATCTTATATTGAAATTAGACATTAAAATCTTTCTGAATTAATATCCAAAAGATAGATATTCACATGTCTTCGCCCAGTAAAGGATTGTGAAAGATCTTTACTAGTGCCTGAACATAGTCCTTCTTGAAAATTGATCTTGAATCCAGTGTCGCACAATTGGTTGATGTTGAGCAAGTTGTAATTGAGTCATTCTACTAAGGAAACATTGTTGATTGTGAGACTTCCAATCTTTACAGTTTCACATCCAACAATTCTTCCTTTGCTGTTTCTGCCAAAAGAAACCTTTCCTCCAGTTACTTGCGAAAGTTTGATAAAGCAACCTGAATCTCCTGTCATATGTCTTGAACAGGCACTATCAAAATACCATTTAACCTTTTTCTTGATAGTGACCTGCAATTAAAAAAGAAACTCAATCTTTCTTTGGTACCCACACTTTCTTGGGTCCAATAGAGTTAGTACAATATATGGTCTTTGCCGAATCCTTCTTAACAAGCTTCCAAATCATAGGACATTTTTTCTCAAAGTGTTCTGAGCTATTACACTTAGAACATCTAAGAGCACTTCGGCCAACAGGTTTTACAAAGACTTTTTGAAAATGATTTTTGTAAAAGGCTTTTATAAGTCTTTGTTTGATTCTTTGCTTTACTTTTAGAAAATCAATTAAATGAATGGTTTCAGAGGTCATTCTCAAACCTGATTTGTTAAAGTAAGGTTTTTGTGCTGAAAGAATCTTTTCCAATTTCTCAGATCCCATAGAAAACCTTTTTGAAATGCTTGAAATATCATTTTTCAAGATTGTGTTTTCTTTTGAAAGAGAATCTGCATTTTCTTTTAGAGTAATGAAACTTTTATCCAGATTTTCAAACTTTTCTTTCCATAAAGTTTCCTGTTGCTTCGGTGTAATATTTTCCCTTTTTAGTTCGGAAATCCTCTTAAGAGAGACTTTGAGACTAAGACATAGTTCATCAATGTACTTTGAGACTTTAATAGGGATTCTTGAATTACTTACCTCGACTTCACTATCTGAGTCTGAGTCTGTATCGATTTCAGAGTCAGAGTCTGATTCTGATTTTGCCATTAAACAAATATTGGCATAATCATCATCACTCTCTTCGCATTCTGTATCACTCCAAGTTTCTACTTTGAGTGCCTTTCTGTATTTCTCAATTTTTCATTTCTTTTTCTTCAACAAGGGACAGTTGGGTCTGATGTGTCCCTTTTTTTTGCATTCAAAACAAATCACATCTTTATTGGATTCATCATCCTTAGCTGATTTGTTTTGAAATCTTTGAGAACTTTGTTTCTTCCAATTGAATCTTCTTCCCTTTTTATTTAGTTTCCTGAACCTTCTTATCATGAGAGTGAGTTCTTCATTGTCCATGTCGTCTTCAAAGTCTGTAACATCAGAATCTTCATTAGATTTTAAAGCAATAGATTTTTTACCTTTGGGATCTTCTTCTTCTTCATTGATTTGCTCAACTTCATAGGACTGAAGTGTTCCAACCAATTCGTCAACGGAGAGTGGTATGATCCTTTGTGTTTCCCTTATAGAGGTCTTTATGTGATTCCACTATTTGGAAAGTCCATGTAACAATTTGTTAACCTTTATGGGTCTTGAGATTGGTTGACCCTGATACTCAAGACCATTTACGATCTCTGTAAAATGTCTAAACATGTCAGTAATAGATTCTCCTAACTTTATCTTGAAAACTTCATATTGACCGAGTAGAATATTGATTTTGGTTTCTTTTACTCGATCTATTCCTTCATAAGTGATGTGCAGTCTATCCCATACTTCTTTAGCTGTTTCACAAGAGGATATTCTGTTATATTCAGTAGGAGATAATACACAATACAAGGAGTAAATAGCTTTTGCATCAAGCGCTTGTCTCTTGGTTATCTCTTCTTGAGTCATGTCGCTAGCCTCTGCAACTTCTTTCCCTCTTTCTAAGATTGTAACTTTAGGAATGATTCATTTGTCTACCACATCCCATTCCAGAGGATCTTTTGATCTTAAGAATGCTTTCATCTTGTTTTTCCATAGGCTGTAATCCTTTCCATCGAAATAAGGCGGTCTTGTGTTGCTTTGAACTTCAACCAACCCTGGAGCCAACATACTAGCCATGGATCTTTAACTATGAAGTAAAAACACTTCAAATAAATGAGTACACAAGCTCTGATACCAATTGATAGTGCTAGTATGAACACCTAGATTGGGGTGAATAGGTGTAGAAACAAATTTTACAAGACTTAGCAACTTAATTCGATTTTTTAAGAAAAATCGAAGACTTAAGATATAGAAGATTTGCAGTAATATATAAGACTATGAATAAAATAAAGAGATAAGGGAAAGAGAATTAGAACGCGAAATTTATAGTGGTTCGGCTTAGACCAAGCCTACGTCCACTCTCCCGCATTGACAGCCCACCGGCTGGATTTCACTATGAATCAAAAGAGATGTTACAGTTGCATGTCCTTGATTTTGTAGTGTAGAGACTTTGCTACACTTCCTCAAGGTCTCACAAGTATATAGACACTCTTTTGAATGTAAGTTTACGCTCAACAAATGAACTAGCAAACAACAAGGATCTTCAGACTTTGGAATTCTTCTATCTCGCACTACTTCGAATAACTAGGGAGTCTTTCTTATATACTCCTCCATGTCTTCATAACCGTTGGCACATTCCAAAGGAGTTCTTCCAATCTACCCATTGGACAGAATCAATTAGAGAGATCTCGAGTTACTTAAGGAAAATGATGATAGCCCACCAATCCTGCTCGCCCATACAATCAGAACCTAGGTTTTCATAAGTAGAACCTTCCAAGTATACTTTGCCAATCAACGGATCTAAATTACTCGAATAATTTGTAATACGAATAATAGATCTTAAGATGCTACTTCCAGCCGTGAGATAATCTTCAACCAAACAAACCAAATCCTTAAAGAAATACTCGCATCTGAATAAGACTTCTTCGTCGGTCTAGAAACTGTCAATGAGAGGGCAGACTTTAAGTCTTGAGTCTGGAGGTTTTCAGACTTTAACAGAAGAGTCTGCTCGACTTCATATTAGACTGAAGGAAACGTTTTGTCAACTTCAAAACAAATAAGAAATATTTCTTCAACACTCTTGAGGTTCGAGATATGACATGTATTGAAGTATAAGATCACAATTAATGGAGAAGTGGCGCAGAATATGTCTTTTTTCTAGCAGCATGAAATTTAAGTTCTTGCTTTGCTTGACAGTGAGGGGAGATGTTAAGTTCTTCAATGAGAAATGGGCCCTTTTCTTTGTTCCTTGTTAAACATATAGATATTGATCATGTTTGTTATGGAGCAGTGTCAACATCGTGTCCTTGTTCTTACCAAATTCTTATGCATCTATTTGTACTAGAACCAAGCAACTGATGATGGGAAAACCAGGAAGATACTAGCAAGAGATGATAGTTTCAATCATGGAGCAGCACATTGGGCTACTCTGCACGACCACCTACTGTATTGCCACTAGAGATATTCCTCTGGGGCCATCTTTTCCTCTCTCTCTCTCTCTCTCTCTCTCTGTCCAATGATAAGCGATCAGTCAAAATCAAGACCCAAGTTCTTGACACTAAGAAACCACCAAAGTATACGGAGATTTGCTCGTCGCTGCAGATTGATGCCTTTCTCTAATTCGCAATCACTTTCTCCCCAATGTCAAACTAAGGTGGTCACTTCTCTGTTCAAATTGTAATGCACCAATCCCTAACTTAGACATTTTGTCAGCTTACTGTAATTATGTTGATATAATAGATATTCCGGCTATTGTGCCTGGAGAGGAGTTCTTGTTTTTGCGAGGAGTGAAGTTTCTGAAACTATCAAGAACGTTAGGGAGGCACACCCGGAGCTTGGAAAATGCCTGTACTTAGACTTTGCACCTGGAAATCATATCGTTCTTTTTGAGATCCCAAACAAAAGGCTGAACTGGATATGGTATTTGAATCAACCTGAACCTGACTTGCAGGTAATATTCGCCTATCTTGCTCGTCACCAACTGGACTGTAGTAGTAGCAGTTGTGGAATTAGTTAAAGATGCAAATGATCATGATGGAAATTGTCGCATATTTTTCCTGTTTATTCAAAAGATTAGTTGGAGGACTACATGAGCATCCCTCATAGAAGATCTGGGTATTGATATATCCCAAATTTATTAAAACCGAGATCACAGAAATCATCGTAGATGTATCTTTATATACGCATCCTGTCCTTGAGTCCCTTGCGCCTTATGTTATATGATATTTAGTCTGTTATTGACAAATACGTGGAAATTCAGTTACTATGAAAGTAAGTGATGACATGATTCAGAAGATGTACCAATATGCAGAGAAAATTTGGCATCCGGCTTTGGTTTAGCTTATGAGAGAAACTAAAGAACATTTCATAAATGCCATTTACGACTGTGATCCACTAGAACACATAGTTTAGGACAATGCGGCACTTGTTGGTGATGCACTGCACCCCATGACACCACATAGCTCAAGGAGCACAAACATGTCGATGCTGGATGTGGGTATCCTAGCCTGGTTCTTGGAGAAGTCGGTATTGAAAAATCTAACGGATGCTCAAGAATACAAATCCATCAGGCTACATCTGGGCAAGTCTTGCATGCCCGGCAAGTCAGGAGGATAAAACAAGGCCTTATGCTTCCTGATTGCAAACCTTTCAATCCTAACACAGCCACTGGGGAGGAACACAAGATGCTTCTGCAGAGAGGTGTGCCCTTCTTTGGACATAATCCTTTGCTTGGATCGAGCAACCTTTTATTGTCCGGCAAATGGCGATCATCTCATATTTGTTGCCATTCTGGTCATGTCAATGTTGATTTCAGATATGTCACATATTATTTCTAGTTTCAGCTGAATATAGCAAGAGATGCGCCTTTTAAGTATCCGACTTAAACAGGATCATCATAGATGGTGACACTCATATTAGACTTGTGTTAGAGAGTTAATGATCATTTCATTTACTGAAACACTTGGTGTATGTAATGTAGCTATTTCTTGTTCCAGTGGCAATAGCCCTTGTACAACAGCACAAAACTTGTTCCTCACTCACACAAATTAGTCAACTTGATTTATGAATAAGAAAAGTTCCTTGATCTAATAGTGTGTCATGGCTAGCCATCCACGCATTCACATCTCAATCAATAAGAAAGCTATTGATTACTTATCAAAATGAAATAGAAAGTTATTAATGGAGTATCTTTAAACAGCCAAAAAGAACCCAGTTAGTATCTATGCTTCAACCAAAACATTCATGTTTTCACAATACAGCAAACATGTCAAAGTGATTGTCCATCTTTTACAGGGCTAATGTAACGTCAATGACAATTCACATGCTCACATGATAGGCATCACACATAGAATATCATTTTTTGAAATTATCTGATAGTTTTGGCAAATGTCATGGCCATAAAATAAAAATACTGCATAAAATGTCTGGTTGTGTTCTTCTAGCTATGACTCAATAATTCCGAGTGAAACTGCTACATGTTCTGACTGAACATCAGGAACAAAACACAAAAGGCACAAGCTTAATGAGACAATCATGTTCATGGTAGAAACCCACAAAGCCCAAGGCCAAGGCAATGATAGTTGGAGGCAGCACCGCGGGATTATCCTGCACGCATATGGTCATTTTAGCAGGATGGGATGTCATCGTCGAAAAATTGAACGTGGCTCCAACTGTGAGTTCTGCTAGGGCGGGGCTTGGGCTCGAACTCTTTGGCTCGGTAGAAGATCGAGGCTTGGATTGGACACCAGCTCCACGATGCCTCTTTGCCTCTCGTTATTGACCAGGTCACTCTATGTTGTGCGTTTTCTGAGTTCGCGAGGACATAAAAGGATATGTTTCTTCGAGTGGAACAGACTCGAAGAATAAGCAAAAGCTTTTGCGTCAGCTAAAATGATTAGGTTCAGCTTCAAAGTGGGATGCTTCAGTTCATAATCTAGCTAAGAGAATACGCGAATTACAACTGATACAAAAGCCATAAAAGCTAGAAGTGCGGTTTTCTTAGGATATAAATTTGAACAGGAAAGTTGAAATAGGTTTCTGTTGGGTTCAGCCAAAAAAGGTATTTAAGGTGAATCTAGTGATAGGTTTAATTTAGTGCATCAACATTCGGAAAGACAGCTATGCGTATGATATATGCGCAAGAGCAGAGGTTTGTTTTCTGCTCCTATCTTTCTGCTGTAGCCAAAAAGAAGTGGAAAAGAGCAAACAAAAAACGTGCAAGAAGATGTGATATCTCAGAGATTGTTCCTTAGAAATTCATTTCGGGTAGTTGAACCTTCTCAAAAAAGAGATGAGGATCATACATTGCTTTTGTGAAAATATTCAATTTTTCCACCGTCTTGGTATGGTTTCTAGTGTTAGTTATGCCATATTAGATCAGATTTGCCTCTGAATGAGTTTGTATGCATGATTCCATTCAATCCAATCACTGCTAATTTCCTGACAAACGTTGCAGAACAATGTGATGGACACTGAAAAGAAGGTGAATCGGGTGCCCACAAGGGATGAGGAATTCGATTTTAGAGCAGCACATTGGACCGACCTCCACGGCCTTATTCTTGGGGAACTACCGATTGGTGTTGTGTTATGGGATTAACGTTCCTGTAGGACAGCCTATCCAACGACAAGACTGAAGTCAAAGTCAAAACTTGAGTTCTCAAGACTAATAACACCATCAAGATAAGCCTTAACTTGCTTGTCGCAGAAGATGGGCGGTCTTTCTTTCGTTCGACAGAGTTTCTGGCCCGACCTTATACTGGATCTTTATGAAACCAATGAATTCAGGCCCTGATGCCATTGTTTTATCACAACATGTGAGCTTGTAGTGTGAAAGGATAGCGACTGTTTTTGTGCATGGCGAGGAGTCCTCGATTTTTCAGGATGAGAGAATTTAGAAACCATGTCAGGGATCAAGAGAGCTTACCGTGATATTGGGAAATGTCTGCACTATGAACTGGGTTCTGGGACTCAAAGCATACAATATGAACTATTGAACAATAAGGCTTAGTTGGATTTGGTACATTAATTAGCTTGAGCCTGAACTGTAGGTAATCTTCTATTATAATCTTAATTCTGCTTTTTTGTGGTAAAATTTTTGGTCTTGTGAAAGCATTGCTGAATGCTATTGTCTTAATCAGGAAAAGAAAGAACATGTTCCAAAATGTTTATCTTCTCTGCAATTTTGCATCAAGTGAGTATAATATTAGACGGCAATTGTAACCACCCGCTCGAAAGAGAGCGGGAGTGGTCACTGGAGCTAGAGGGTCCGTAAAATGAGTGGCTCCCGGCTAGTTTCTAGGATGGTGAAGGGAGTAGGAATAAATCAAACTATACACTGAATAGTGGAAAATAATTCTAAAATATATATTATGATATCCCTGAATTAATTCACTCAATCCGACAGTGCATGTGAATATGGCTCGTATACACCAAGTGCATATACATGATTCTCTCCAAGAATCATACGAAAATTATCAACTTTGCACTTGAGTTTTTTCTTCTTTTCTTTTTTCTGCATTAAGTCGTGTCCCGACAGTTTGCCCAACCTCAAAGCATTTTTCAATATCATCATGAGCAAGTGAAGGCACATGAAGCAAATTGCTAGAGTAAGATACCGATCGAGGCAAGATGAGATATGCCAGAAAAGCTAACCAAATTAGTTTGGTCTCTTTTGGAATTTTTTTTTTCCCTTTGAATTGTCTCTTTAGAAGTTAGGAAATGGGTTTTGATCTAATAACATACATATTATACAAATAACACTTCAAAAAAATTGTACTTTTCACTAGCAATGAACTAAATAAAGTCTCGAAATTTTGATATATGATGTACCAATATTTCTAAATGGTGACAAGTTGAGGGGACGAGCGAACACTGTCACTCCACTGACTTGATTGCCTGGTACTTATTATTACTTTTGTAATAACATGTGCACTACTATGACATCCTAGATTTTCAATTCTGTTTTCTATTGAATAAATCGAACATTTCATCCATGCGCCTATAGGGCTATTCTCAGAGCTGATCACTCTCGAGATAATTAGACTATCCAAGGAAGCTATTAATGAATTTTAATGCAATAGACTTGAGAATTCGACTAGGAATTGACTTCTCAACCGTGCTCATCTTTAGAGGCAATTATAACACAGTATAAAATCGATTTGAGATTAGAGATAGGTCGACTCGACTGAGATGTGTGGCTAATCGTGGGTGATACCACTAAATTGGAAAATTCTCGTCGGCCAGCTCCAAACTGATTCTTCTATTGTTTTGGTACCCTATGTCCGTATTTGAATCATTGAGATTTTCACGACAACCGAGAGTCGCTAATGTATCGAATGGGTTCACTGTGGCTCGAAGAAAATCAACCACGTGTCATTTGCACTAAAAATCTCTGAAAACTACTTGGTAGCCTAGGTCACGCTAAAAACGCGCCGAATGGAAATTAATTGCGAATTTGAACCCGATTTCAGAAATTGAAAGTTCTGTGGTGTCACGATCTATTTTGGGAACGTTGACTCATCCTCCGAAGATTTTTCAGAGATTCTGAGATTTTTACGGAAAATCGATTCGGACGTTGCGGAAAAATAGCAGAAATTCGGACGGGCCAAATTAAAGGAAATTTGGACTTTCAAGCCAAGCCTTTGGGTGATAGGGACTTGCAGAAATTTTGTGGACTCTCTCTTCATCAAATTTGGACCTCGAATTAGAGAGATTGGAAGTGAAATTAGAGTTTGAACTTAGTGAAACTCGGAGCTAATCAAGGGGGTGTGCAACATTTGCACTCAAATTGGATTATTGTGGTATTAATTTTTAAGGAAGTAATTGGGGGGGAAACAAGTAGATAATCTTGAAGACTTTGGTGGACAAAACCATGATGGATTGAGATATTTTAACCTTGACTTTTACTCCTCCAATTCCAACCTTACTAAGCAAGCTTCGCAGCTGACTGACTCATCTCCATCAGTCTCCACTTCGCTTTTCATTTCTCCCTCCGTCTTGCTTTTCATTTCTCTATTCATCTCACCACCGAATCACCTTCATCAGCCGCCCCTATTTTTTTCTTTCACCTCGGTTCCTTCGAAGCCACCACCACTGAATCCAGTGATCCCTGCTCCCCACAGACTTGTTGCCAACGAAACCCCCACAATTCGAGTCAACCTTCATTTGTTGAAGACCACCAAAGTCGACTGCCCTCGACTCCACGCGTCTTCAGTTCCACCGAAGGAGTCCACCAAAGCCTCTTGAAGCTGCCACCGAAGCCCCTCTCCACTATCTCTCTCTCTTTCACACGGCCAAAAAGACCCAACATCGACTGACTTTGCTGCTTGTTCGGTCAACCCTCCCTCTAGCAGCGAAGGCCGAGCAACCTAGTGCTGAAGACCCCTGTAGCCGTTGCCTTCATGCCACGTCCTCTCTCCCTCCTTGAGCTGCCATCTTCACGTTTGCTTCCTCTCCACGCTCAAGCAGCCCAACAGCAACGCATGAAGCCCAGCAGAAGGCCATGCCAGTTCAGCCGCTCAATTCAACCATTTGCAAGTTTCAGCCCACGTAACTTTTCCTGGCCAGCAGCCTGTAGTAGCCCAACCTGTGTTGCAGCCCATCAAACCAAGTTCAGCAGCCTAAGTTTCAGCCCAATCCAGCAAAGCCCAACGAGATCAGAAGCCTGCGCCATTTGAAGGCCGTGAAGTCAGCCCAATTTTGGCCTAGCCCAATTCAGCAACAAGTCTCAGTTCGGGCTGAGATTTGTTAGGCCAATTCTAGGCCCAATCCGAGTGTCTATTGACGCCACCGAAAATTCGGAATTCGGCCGCCGTCACGCCGTCGTCGCAGTGAAGTAGTCTTCGTTTTAAACAAGTGATTTTTACTCACTAATCCTTGCTTAGTATGTTAATGATGCTTAGGGTTGATTAGATTTAATTAAGTGCAATTGGGTGGATATATTAGATTAGAGTAATTAAATTAGACACTTATCAATGCATGTTAGGTAAATGGTTAGTGTAATTAGCAAGAAAATAGGTCATAGTATTTATTGAAGGAATCTCGGAAATTTTCCGGATCCGTTCCGACGTCCAATTAAGCATTACAGGCCTAAATTAGATTTATTGTATTTATTTAATAATTTTCGTCATTATTTAATTAATTAATTATTTTTCGGAAATTAGACTGGGATAGTCGATGATCGGAATTTTATGCTGATTATTGTGGTGCAGTCTGTTTATTTACTTGAGTGCTAAATCGTGCTAAATTGATTTAATTCTAATTTTAGGATTTTATTCCTAAATTAATCAATTTTGGTAATTGATTGGAAATTAACCGGCATCGGTTTACAGCGCCAAAAATATGTAATGGGCTGTTGAAAGTGGTGGGATATTCATTAGGTGAAATTATGATATTTTGGTTAAGGCCAATCGTGTACCCACACATGGCTATTTTTATCGAGTATGATAAAAATGACGAATTATTACATGATGAAAATGGTATACTATCTTGGCCTGGGGGCCCTAAACTATCAGCTTTGGGTGAGCATATATATATAGTATACTTTGATGGCCTGAGGGCCCTAATCAATCAGCTTTGGGCGAGCATTTATACAATATACTATATTATCAGCTTTGGGCGAGTATATAAATAATATACCACAGTATCAGCTTTGGGTGAGCATATATTATCAGCTTTGGGCGAGTATATAAATAATATACCACAGTATCAGCTTTGGGTGAGCATATATTATCAGCTTTGTGCGAGCATATATAGTATATTATGATGGCCTGGGGGCCCTAATCATTTAGCTTTGGGCGAGCATATATACAGTATACTATATTATCAACTTTGGGCGAGCTATACTATCTATTTTTTAGCTTTGGGTGAGCAGTCCTAGACTAAGGTCGGACTTCATAGATAGTATTGAATGTACTGACCAGGGAAAGGTTGTGATGACATGTAATCAACTAGGCTGATTGATCGATAATGCGATCTGATTGGATGATGTGATGTGATCGTGTATATTTGATTTATATACTGACTTATAGGAAGGAACTGAGGCCAAGGTAAGTCCTCTAACTAATGTTGTGCTTAGGCAGCCCTAAGGTGTATTGGCTTCCTAATCAAATCTTAGGGGGTAGAACTTGTTGAGACGTTGTCTCACTGGTTATTGTATAACCATTTTCAAGTCCTTAGATGGCGTTGGTGAAGGACCAAAGGCCCGAGGAGTAGAAGGTGAAGCTTGAAGAATTGACAGTCCTATCTGACTAGTTAGTCATAGGACAATTCTCTTTTGATGGAAGTTGATTCCTTTCCGCAGACTTTGTTTTACGAATCGATGGTTTAAAACCTAACATAACAATTCGCCTTGTATACATTTGCACTATGATTTGCAATGTATATAAGCGTGGTTGCTTTTAAAGTGTGAAAATTTAGAGTCTTACTTTCTTATCCCATTGCTTTATTGTCTAGGGATTATCATTAGATGCTTCCATATGTGTATTAAACTGAAAGGATTGGCGATGCGTCTTAGGACGTCGCTATTTAATCGACCAAGGTGAGGGATGGGTGCGTGCCCGAGGATTGGGGCGTGACATCCCCGTTTAAGTGGTATCAGAGCAATTGTTAGGGATTGGAGTGATAAGGTGCGATAGACTATGGGATAGTGGTAGGAAAGACATTTAAAATCCATGCTGGTGCATGTTTGTGTTAGTTGGTTGATAAAATTTCTCATTGTTTAGGTCACTCTATTTCTAATTCGGTGTAGAATTGTAAACAGGCTTCAGTAGATAAAGAAGCCATGAGTGACCAAGAGCCAAGAACTCCTACCAAGAGGGCCGGTAGGGCCGTGACTTGGGGTAGAGCGCTGACTAGGGTTGGTACTCGAGGAGGCTGCGGTAAAGCACCGACATAGGCTAGTGCTAGTGGTGTAGCACCACTGCCAGTTGATGCTGGGGTAGCAACCCCAAGTGATCAGGGAATTATCAGGATTGATTAGGTCTTGGATGCCATGAGAGAATTGATGGGGCAACAGGCCCGGGATCAAATTGCCGCATTTACTGCCGCTGTTGCAGCTGCTGCTCAGGCCATCGCTACTGCTGCTGTTGCCGCCGCTGTTGAAGCCATTGCCACACCTGCTGCCATGCCTGCTGATGTTCTAGCTAAGAACATAGAGGTGCAGAGAGAAAGACCGATCCACAAGCTGGTGGAGCAATTTTTAAAGCTAAGTCCGCTAAGGTTTTCGGGTACTGGAGACCCCGAGGCCGCCTCACTGTGGATACAAGATCTGGAGAAAGCCTTTGCACTCCTGATGTGCACTGAGGCAGAAAAGGTAACTCTAGCAGTATATCAATTGCAAGGCAATGTCGATACTTGGTGGAGAGCCGCTAAAGAGACAGTATTTCCTGAAGAAGTGGTCTCGTTATGGGATGCATTACTTAGAGCATTCAATGAGCAATACTTCTCGAGGAACGTAAGACAACAGAAGATTGAAGAGTTTCTGCAACTCTGTCAAGGGAGTATGACTGTTGACCAATATGGGGGCCAAATTTGCAGAGCTATCTTAGTATACTCCGAGACTGATCGAAGACCCTGAGGAGAAAGCTCGAAGGTTTAAGGATGGCCTTCAACGCGAGTGGAAGCAACCGTTGGTGCCATTTGATTTGATTGATTATCAAAAGGTTTATCGTCGAGCACAGCTGCTTGAAAGGAGTCTGAACGAACAAGTCCCCTCATCTGGATCGAGGTTTATGTCTCATCAAGAAGGAATTCGTCCAGGAAAGAGACCCATGCCTGGAAGTAGATTCCAGATCCCGCCCAACAAGAAGGGTGGAGTTGGAAAGTCAGGGCCGAGCCAAAATGGTATATGTTGTCTGTGTAGGAGGCAACATGGTTCAGCCCCGTGTCCTCGAAGACTGAGTGTTTGTTTTGGATGTGACCAACGAGGCCACATGATTAGAGATTGTCCTAGTAGACCAAAAGGACAACCGCAATTGCTACCGTCGCCACTTATGGGACAGATTAGAGGGTATACGCCACAGAACACGCCGCAAGGAGGTCAGCTGAGACCACCGGTTTAGGGCACGATGTATGCCATCACACAGGGTTAGGCAGAGGCTGCGCTTGACGTGATCACAGGTATGGTTTCGCTGAACGACCAACTTGCTTACGCTTTATTCAACTTAGGAGCAACTCATTCCTCTATTGCCGAGCAATATGTTGAGTTGTTAGGATTAAGTCATATATTGTTGGAATCGGCAATTTGCATATCTACACCGTTGAAGGATAAAGTTATTGCTACTTTAGGTTGTTGTGGTTGCAAGTTAGCAATTGGTGAGCGAGTGGGGAAAATAGACTTGTTAGTCCTGGCCATGTATGACTTTGATTTGATAATTGGCATGGACTGGCTCACCAAGCAACGAGCTATAATGGACTGCTATCGCAAGGCGATTCAGTTTAACCCGTTAGAGGGTAAGAACTTCGAGTTTGTGGGAAATCGAGGAGGACCCTCGATTGTCCTGATCTCGTCGCCAGAGGCAACTTGTCTGTTAGACGAGGGTTGTCAAGGTTACCTAGCAATTGTCGTGGATATGACAGTTGAGGAACTGAAAATTAAGGATATTTCAGTTGTACAAGAATTTCCGAATGTCTTTCCAAATGAATTGCCAGGTCCACTGCTAGAAAGAAAGATAGAATTTGTGATTGAGTTAGCACCCAGGACAGAGCCAATCTCTAAGGCTCCTTACCGGATGGCATTATCTGAGTTGAAAGAACTGAACGTGCAGATGCAAGAGCTATTGGATAAGAGATTTATTTGTCCCAGTGCATCACCATGGAGAGCACCGGTTCTATTTGTAAAGAAGAAAGATGGTTCGTTGCATCTATGCATCGACTATTGTCAACTCAATCAGGTAACGATCAAGAACAATTATCCATTGCCAATGATCGATGATTTGTTCGATCAGTTGCAAGGAGCGTCGATTTTCTCAAAGATCGACTTGAGAACAAGATATCATTAGCTGAGGATTAGGAAGGAAGATGTTCCAAAGTCAGTATTTCATACTCGATATGGTCACTATGAGTTCACAGTGATGCCATTCGGGTTGACGAATGCTCCTGCTGCCTTCATGGATCTGATGAACCGAATATTCAAGGAATATTTAGATCAGTTTGTGATTATGTTCATCGATGATATTATGGTGTATTCGAGGAGTGATGAAGAGTACGAGAGTCATCTAAGACTAGTGTTGCAAACACTGAGAGTCCATTAGTTGTACGCCAAGTTTAGCAAATGCAAGTTTTGGTTGACTCATGTTGCTTTCTTAGATCACGTGATTTTAGGCAAAGGAATTTCTATGGACCCGAGCAAGATTGAAGGTGTGATCAACTGGCCAAGACCGACGACAGTGATAGAAATCAGAAGTTTTCTGGGTTTGGCAAGTTATACAGACGGTTTGTGGAAGGGTTCTCATCTTTGGCGTCGCCACTGACAAAACTCTTTAAGAAAGAAGAGAAACTTGTATGGACAAACAAGTGCAAGAGTAGTTTCCAAGAGCTTAAGGAAAAGCTGACTACCGTGCCTGTGCTGACGATTTCATCTGGTCTTGGAGGATTTGAGATCTATAGTGATGCGTCATTCAGAAGATTGGGTTGCGTGTTGATGCAACATGGCAGAGTAGTTGCATACGCTTCTCGTTAATTGAGGCCTCATGAACAGAACTATCCAACGCATGATTTAAAGCTCACGGCGATTATCTTTGCATTGAAGATTTGGAGACATTATTTGTGCTGGGAAAAGTTTCAGATCTTCACGGATCATCAAAGTCTCAAGTACCTATTCTCTCAGAAAGAGTTGAACATGAGACAACGCTGATGGATGGAATTACTGAAGGACTACGACTATGATATCTTATATCACCCGGGAAAGGCGAATAAGGTCGCCGATGCTTTAAGTCAAAAGTCTTCAATTGCCCATATACTGATTAAGGAATGGAACTTAATCGAGAGAGCTCGAGATTCGGTATTCAAGTTTGAGGTAGGCCACCTTTCGAATCTTATGGCCACCCTCAGAATTGAACCGGATGTCCATATCAGAATCAAGTTACTCCAACTAACAGACCCAGATGTGCAGAAAATTCTTCAAGAGGACACTGAGAAAAGAAAGACTGACTTTCAGGTTTCTGATGATGGAACACTGAGGTTTCGAGGACGTTTAGTTGTACCTGACAATGTAGAGCTTAGAGAGGATATTCTATCAGAATCACATTGTAGAAGCTACAACATTCATCCTGGTAGTACCAAGATGTATTAGAATCTGCGTCAATATTATTAGTGGTCAGGTATGAAGGCGGACATCACCAAACATGTCCTCAAGTGTTTGACATGTCAGTAGGTTAAAGCTCAACATTGTAAGTCGAGAGGACTTTTGCAACCTCTCCAGATCCTAAATTGGAAATGGGAGCATATCACGATAGATTTCGTAACTGGACTACCGAGGAGCCAGAGAGGAAATGATTCAATTTGGGTAGTAGTTGACAGACTGACAAAGTTGGCTCATTTCATTATAGTTCGAAAGGACCTCAGTCTGGATAGGCACGTAGATCTGTACATGCGTTAGGTGGTTCGTATGCATGGAGTGCCAGTTATGATAACCTCGGATAGAGACTCGAGATTTACTGCCACCTTTTGGAAGAGCTTACAGAGTGCCTTAGGTACCAAGCTTCAGTATAGTACGGCATATCATTCTCAGACAGATGGCCATTCCGAGAGGACAATTCAGACTCTCAAGGACATGCTGAGAGCTTGTGTGATAGATTTTAAAGGAAGTTGGGAAGATCAGCTACACCTAGTGGAATTTACCTACAACAACAGTTATCAACAGAGCATCAAGATGGCTCCTTTTGAAGCGTTGTATGGTAGAGTGTGCAGAACACCAGTGTGTTGGGATGAAGTTGGGGAAAGAAAGATTACAGGCCCAAAGTTGGTTCAGCAATCAGTAGATGTCGTGGTAGTGATTAAAGGCAGATTAAAGACCGCTCAGAGTAGACAGAAAAGCTACGCAGATAAGCATCGAAGGTCTTTAGAATTCCAAGTTGGTGATCACTTTTTTCTAAAGGTGTCGCCAATGAGGGGAACTTCGCGCTTTGGTAAGAAAGGAAAACTGAGTCCAAGGTATGTAGGTCCGTTTGAGATTCTTGAGAGAATCAGGAGCTTAGCGTATTGTCTTGCGTTGTCGCTGAGATTGGCGCAAGTGCATGACGTCTTTCACGTGTCGATGTTAATGAAGTATGAGCCTGACCCGAC
This sequence comes from Eucalyptus guilfoylei, assembly GCA_016097605.1. Classification (NCBI taxonomy): domain Eukaryota; kingdom Viridiplantae; phylum Streptophyta; class Magnoliopsida; order Myrtales; family Myrtaceae; genus Eucalyptus; species Eucalyptus guilfoylei. The sequence continues at coordinate 30,087,310 of CM027862.1, forward strand.
TCACATGCTCAATTTTGAGGAATTGGACGTGGATGACCGTGTGTCATACGTTGAAAGCCCGATTCAGATAGTGGATTGAAAAGAGTAAGTTCTGCGTACAAAGACCATTCCGTTGGTCAAAGTGTCTGGCAACATCACGGTACTGAAGGAGTGACATGCGAGACTGAAAAGTCGATGAGACAATCGTACCCCCACATTTTTTAGAAAGTTCTGTAATGGTTTAAATTTCGAGGACGAAATTTTTATAAGAGGGGAAAAGTTGTGACATCCCAAATTTTCAGTCCTGTTTTCTATTGAATAAATTGGGCTTTTCATCGACGCGCCTATAAGGTTGTTCTCAGAGCTGATCACTCTTGAGATAACTAGACTATCCAAAGAAGTTATTAAGGAATTTTAATGCAATAGACTTGAGAATTCGACTAGGAATTGACTTTTCGACCGTGCTCATCTTTAGAGGCCATTACGGCATAGTATAAAATCGATTTGAGATTAGAGATAGGTCGACTCAACTGAGTTGTGTGGCTAATCGTGGGTGACATCACTAAATTGGAAAATTTTCGTCGGCCAGCTCTAGACTGATTCTTTTATCGTTTTGGTACCTTGTGTCCATATTTGAATCCTCGAGATTTTCATGATAACCGAGAGTCACCAATGTATCGAATGGGTTCACTGTGGCTCGAAGAAAATCGACCACGGGTCATTTGCACTAAAAATCTCTAAAAACTACCCTGTAGCCTAGGTCATGCTAAAAATGCGCCGAATGGATATTAACCGCGAATTTGAACCCGATTTCAGAAATTAAAAGTTCTGTGGTGTCACGATCTATTTTGGGAACATCGACTCATCCTTTGAAGATTTTTACAGAAAATCGATTCGGACGTTGCGGAAAAATAGCGGAAATTCGGACGGGCCAAATTAAAGGAAATTTGGACTTTCAAGCCGAGCCTTTGGGTGATAGGGACTTGCAGAAATTTTGTGAACTCTCTCTTCATCAAATTTGGACCTCAAATTAGAGAGATTGGAAGTGAAATTAGAGTTTGAACTTAGTGAAACTCGGAGCTAATCAAGGGGGTGTGCAACATTTGCACTCAAATTGGATTATTGTGGTATTAATTTTTAAGGAAGTAATTGGGGGCAAACAAGTAGATAATCTTGAAGACTTTAGTGGACAAAACCATGATGGATTGAGATATTTTAACCTTGACTTTTACTCATCCAATTCCAGCCTTCCTGAGCAAGCTTCGCAGCCGACCGACTCATCTCCATCGGTCTCCACTTTGCTTTTCATTTCTTCCTCTGTCTGGCTATTCATTTCCTTGTATATATTTGCACTATGATTTGCAATGTATATAAGCATGGTTGCTTTTAAAGTGTGAAAATTTGGAGTCTTACTTTCCTATCCCATTGCTTTATTGTCTGGGGATTATTATTATATGCTTCTGCATGCGTATTAAAATGAAAGGGTCGGCGATGCGTCCTGGGACGTTGCTATTTAATCGACCAAGGTGAGGGATTGGTGCGTGCCCGAGGATCGGGGCGTGACACCTACTCTATACAATTTCATTCGAGATTGTCTCGTCTCCCCCTCTCTCCTCCAAGCTTAGCATTGCGATTATTTTTGTCTTGACTTCCTAAGTTAGATATGCTTCCACCAATAATTTTATGGATACATGTTCAGTCATTAACCATGAGACAACAAATATCAGCCGATATAGAATGTATAATCTACAATGTACATAATAGAAGAAGATGAGTAAGGGATGTTTGTTGGAGATCCTTTCACGTTCCTAATCCTCAAACGTATGGTACTTCTGGTGCACCATCCGAATTTCATGACCCCAATCACAAAGAGTAATCCCCTAAAAAGTCAAAGTGCTATACTATTTGGTTTGGACGGACTGAGATGTCTTGGCAGCTAGTGTAAAGGATTCTGAATCAAACCTAGCTAGCAGAATATGCTCAATTTTAGCCTAAAGGATCCCTAAGAATATCTCCCTGCTAATTTGTAGTTACGAAAGAAAAGATGATTTTGGCCAATGAGGCGAAACCTCAAGTCACCATTCAGATATAAAATAGGGTCTTGCATCAAGCGGGGAGAAGTACACTATCAGTGCCATAAGTTCGGATTACTTAAGTGCCAAATCGGAGGAAAAACGATCATTTTGGTGCCATCGGCGAGAGATTCCGACCAAAATGATGACATGGCTTTTATATTTTAAAAAAAAATTGTCATGGCTTTAAAACGACGTCGTTTTCCATCATTCTCAAGAAATGACGTCATTTTGCCGTTATACATGGATACCCTCACGGAAACAACGCCGTTTAGCTCACATGGGGATTGAAATTAGGGTTTCCGCTGCTCGGCCACCGTTGTTCGCCCGCCATCACTCGGCCACCGTCGCTTAGCCACCATTGTAGTTGCTCGACCAAGTGAGCGAGGAGAGACTAAGATTGTTGCTCAAGCAATAAGTGGCAGGAAAAATCGGAGGCGAGGGCGGAGGAGGAGAAGGAGGAGGAAGAAGATGGGTCAAAGGTGCCCCTGGTGTGCTGCTGCTGCTGGTGCGTTGCTGGTGTCACTTTTGGTGCGCTGCCGGTGCTGTTGCTGGTGCCGTGCTAGTGTCGTTGTTGGTGTGGGTCTTCGAGGAAGAAGAAGACGAAGACGAGCCTTCTCTCTCTCTCAATTTGGGGATTAGGGTTTCTAAGTTTGGGGAAAGATGTCAAACGGCGTCGTTTTGGTGTTTGGATGCTGACTCAACTCTTCGACGAGCCACGTCGGCTTCAAAAATTAATAAAAAAGTGCCACGTCGGATTTCCAGCCAATTTCATCGGCGTTGGCACTGAGATGATCGTTTTTCAAAATTTTTGGCACTTAAGTGATCCGACAGAAACTTTTGGCACCAAAGTGAGCGCCGTACACAACTTTTGGCACTGATAGTGTACTTATCCCACCATAGAAGTATAATATGACATTTAGGGTTTTGTCAACCCTTCGTGTGGCATTCGGAAATTTTGACAACCCTCGGATATGTGACGGCTGTGACTGATCGACGGAAGTACAGTCGGACTGATATGTCACGTTTAATAACGGGCCGATCGTCGATTAAACTATAGCCTTGTTGAAAATCCCTTGCGTAAGGTCATTGGTGAGACCAACCTCATCGGTATATTTAGCCGACCTTGGAAAAGAATGACGATACATTGCAGACTGACGAACGAAATTGTTGTCGGATTTCGTCATCAGCAGCGATGTTGGACCCCGTCGTATCATCGTCATCGTCGGCACCACATTCGACCCCGCTGACCCGTGCATACTTGTTCCGATGACACTACACAACTATACCACCTAAGTGTATGTGGAATAAAAGGGGATTTGGACTTTAATACGCTGATTTTTAGTGAGCCGAATGAAGGAAATTCGGCCATGCAGCCTTGTCGAACGCCCTTGCCCATGCAACAAATAGAGACTTGAAAACTATTGATTTGCATGGCCATATTCACGTCCATTTGGGCGGTTAAACGATGGAAAGGATGGTTGACCCATGCAACAAATAAGGACACGTTTGTGCATAGGAGGGAAATCGATGGCCAGAGTTTGGTGGAGGCCACGTCCCTCTTTTGCTAGTCAACGAAAGAAAGGAAAAGTTGACCGAGAAGAACCGCACGGCAGCCACGTTTTCTGACCCACGTTTTCTCGATGGCCACCGAGACTTTGCTTGTTTGACCATGCAGTCAACAAACCGAAAGAAGAAGCCACGTAGCAGCTCATTGTGCGCTGGCAAAGGAAGGCCCGGATGAAGGCCCACGTCTCCTCCACCCGGCTCCGTTTCTTGCCGCCACCACACCTGCGTTTATTGACTAAATTAGTCAACTAAAAGAGAAACCGAGAGGCTTCCACCAAAGAGCACGTCACAGCATGCAGAGGGAGAAGTGGCCGTCGAAGCTTCTTGGGGATGGCCACGTCTTCAACAGCTGCCCCTTGCGCGTGCAGCCACCAATCAACCTGCATGCAAAGTTTTGTTAATTAACAAATTGAGGAGCAAAACAGGCGGATTAGTCGAGATAGAGATAGAGAGAGAGAGAGAGTGACCGAAACAGAAAATCTAAACACAGAGAGAGAGAGAGAGAGTGAGCAGCGACGAGCGAGAGAGGGATTCGTGAGCGTGCGGCAAGGAAAGAGGAGAGAAGGCCACTCTCTGTTTGTGCTCAGTGCTGCCGCCGTCAACGCTGCTTGTCTTCGCCGCCGTTGAGCTGCGCCCGTGACCCACAAGCTTTCTGTTTTTCGCTTGCCGTCGACACCATAGGACCTAAGGCAAGTTGAAGTCTACTAATCTATATTGTGTAGTGGTGTTGCTGTCTTAGAAAGTGCATTGATAGGCTGGATTGTTGGGTTTTGATGCTGAATGATGATTTATTGAGCGACCGAGACTGTTTTGAGGCTAAAGGGTTGAGGAAATGTTCGGATTTTTCATGTCTGGTTTCGATTTCTTTGGACTTCATCCAAAATAGATTTTATGACTATGAAATCTTGAAGAACTCGGCCACTGATTTGATTTGAAAAAGAAAAACCTCCCGATCCGTATTTGAAGTTTTACTTACCACGGCACCGGCCTCAATTGTTTTAAGAAAATGTACGGTACTTTCATATTTGAAATTCTATATCAATTCTTTTAAAACCATTAGAGATCGGGTTGACATTTCGGACTTGCTATACAAGTTTTAAACTCATTTATCGTTTTGAACAAAACCTGGCCGTAGTCCAATTTGGAAAACCTTCCGACTCGTATTGAAATTTTTACTTACCGAGGCGCCGTTCATCAATGATTCAAAAAGGAAAAGAAAATAGTTTTGGCGCCCTCGAAATTACAAATCTTTGTACGAACCAATCTTTGAAAATCTTGAAGTCGGGAGTGTAGCTTCAAATTACCAATGTGTTGAATTCGATCTTTTTGTGTTTGATAACTCTTTTGGAATTTGGCCATGAGGCACAAGTGCAACCCGAGATTTTACATATGGATTCTTGAAATGCTTTGAAGGTGAAACGTGGAAATAAATTTATGAACTGATATTATGTTGCTAAAATTTTGTGAATGGATTTCTTTGACATAGAAATGGCATATGATTTCAAAGCCTGCTGTTGTTGCATTGAAAGTGTTTTGGTGTTGAAATAATTAAGATGTTAATGTTGCCGTTGGACCCTCGGGTCAACGATGCCCCGGGAGTCGGGATGCCCAGAGATTCGAATGAGTCGATGCCCTTTGGATGCCTAGGGTTCGTAGTGCCCCAGAGGTTTTCCCCGAGAGTGTCGGGATGCTCGGTGGTATATCGGTACGTAATTCTGGGGGATGCCCAGTGGTATGTCGGTACGTAATTCCGGAAGGTAGGGGTAACCATTTTCATGGCGCGCCCCGGAGATTCCTCATGATGCCAGGTGGGATGCGAGATGCCCAGAGGTGTAACGGAACACGCTCTGGATGCCCGGTGGCCCAGTGGCGTAATGTCGGAGGCTTTCGCGATGCCAGGTTGGGTGCGAAATCCCAGAAGGACGCAAACATTGGTCCTCTAGGGGGTGAAACCTTTTGAATATTAAAACTGATGGCACTATTAAGTGTGTGTGTGGTCTAGTTAGAGGACTGAATTGTATGGCATGAAATGGGACGTGTCATAATAGTTTGGCCCTATGATCGAGACTTGTGTGACTGAAATGATACATTCTGGTTTTGAAACTGCATTGCCATTGCTTTTCAAAAGTCTTATCGATTTGATGCATACTCATTCTTTGATTACCTGATTTATCTATCTTGCATGGACTTGGATTGTGATGGTTTGCATAGTATAGCTTGGTAGATCTTCAACTGTTGGGTGGTTGTACTCACCCCTTTTTGGGGACTAACATTTTAGACTAGACAAGATACCTTTGCTGCCACTGCCACCAGCAAATGGACCGAGTGGTTGGATATGACCGCGAGGAGGAGGACAGCAGAGGAAGGAACTTTTGGACGCCGACACTGATCGATAGACTTTAAGTATACGACTGTTGGAGAAGATGTCGGTCATCTTTTGAAGTATAGCCGAATATAGAAGACTACGGCATTTTGGTGTACCGACTAAAGATGTCCATCTAGTTTTATGTAAATAAAAGTGTTCGGCTTATTACCTATGAATGTGTTTAGTTGGTGTGCATCATTTTAAATACAGGAAGGGAAGTTGATGGATGCGCTTCCGTTATATAAACTGCGCAGGGACCGACTTAAAAGATATAAACCCCCAGGATTTATGAATTATAATGAAATTCCTTGGTATCAGAGTAATAGACTTTCAGGGCAGGTGAAAGGTATCTGTGGCGACCCTAACAGATCGAGGGCCGTTCAGGGGTGCCACACTTCGAATACACTGAAGAAGGTAAGCATGGCCTAATCAATTAAGTTTCCGCGTCATTGATGATGTTCAAAATGAATATTGAATAAAAAATGAGCTGTCGGTCCTGTCTATAAAATCAGCTGCTTTTTTGTTTAACTAAAGCTCCCAATCAAAGGTCTGCCATGCAAAGGAGGATGCAAAAGAGAATCACTCCACTTGTTGTCAAATCTTCGAAAGTTCCAACTTATGGAAAATCCTTAATAACATTAGAAAAAGAAAGTGGTGCGAATAGCCCGAGAATTGGGACAAGAATAGCGCAAGCGTCATAATTTTTCTATGATGCTCATTCAAAAGTCATAATTTTTTTTTTTTTTTTGTTCACTTGAATGTCTTTAGTGATTTGCTTTGCAGGAAAATCCAATGTGGATGCTAGTCATTCTACTTAACTTCATCAACGTTAACATAGAGAATTTTTTAATATTTTTAATTCTTAATTTTTCTTTGAATTTTTTGAGGGCCAATCACCAGCCCTAAAAAAGGAAAAAAAGGCGTTCGTACTGAAAAAAGAAAAAAAGGAAAATAAAAAATAAAAAATTCAAAAAACTCACGCAGGATGATTGGCTGGAAACGATACTCAAATGATTGATTTTATTCTAATGTGGCACTTAAGGAAGCCAAAAAAAATTATGACCCTCAAATGAGCGCCATGCGAAAATTATAGCATTTACGCTATTCTTCTCCCCCAAGAATTATTTTGATAATGTCTGGACAAAAAAAAAAAAAGTCACTAAGTACTCTCGAAACATCATTTCCCTTCTCTGAAAATTATTAATGCGGTTGACATTATTTGCGCGAGAGCTTACAAATGAGAGAAAATACGGTATATCAGTAGGAAATTATTATATATATAATTTCTTTATTCATTCGCATTATATCGATGTCTTTTTAGATCTTTGCCATCATGAGAATTCTCTATTGACCACGATTCCACTTAAGTAGTTTTCCTACATTGTTGTGGGACTTTGTTTAAATTCTTTTCACCATCTGAGGCGTTGGAAATAGCCAAAATCGACTTGCGTTTGTTCATAGCACCGAGGGAGAAAATAAGCAAAGCTTTAGGAAACTATAGAGCTCTCCAATTGGATAGAGTTCTCAAAAATCTTATAAGAATGTCCACCGCAACTTGAACTTTGAAGATGCGACGAAGATTTTGCCAGCCTAGCTGTTGGGGGTGTGTTTTGAGATTAAATTGGTTACTTCATAACCTCATTTAATACAAGATTCGGTTTAGTAGGGGTGTCAAAATGAGTCTTAAACCCATATATAACATATTTAAATCATAAATGGGTCATATATGAATTACTTATATTTTGAAGAGATTAGTTAAATGGGTTTTAAATGGGTTGGACTTAAACACTCATTTCCAACCCAAGCCTTACACTCTCTCTTTCCCCCTTTATAAAAATCAAAATTAATTTATTTTTATATTTCTTTTTTTTTTTCTTTTTCTTTCTCTTCTTCCTCCTTCTCTAGCCGGTGGTTGGCACGGTGACAACTGGTGACCAGCCAAGCAAAGCTCGAGCTTGCTGGCGTTGGGCAAGCTCAAGTACGCCGATTTGGCGAGGTTGCTGTCTAGTGAGGCTCAAGCCTTGCCAATCTAGCGAGACTCGAGCTTGCTCAACGCTAGCGAGCTTGATCTTGCCAATCTAGCGAGACTCGAGCTCACTTGACGCCAATAAGCTCGATTTTGTCAACTCGGCAAGGTTGAGGCCTTGCTGACAACTAGCAAGGCTCAAGCTTACTAGCATCAGGTGAGCCTAGCATCAGGTGAGCTCGAGCTCACTAATTTGTCGAGGCCTCAACCTTGTTGACATCTGGCGAGGCTTAAGCCTTGTCGATCTAGAACCTAGAATCTACCTTATCAATCGAGACTAGTTCAAGTTCCACTATAAGTTATAACCTACCATGTTGAGACTAATTCCCAATTTTTGAAACCTAGAATCTACCCTGTAGGTCATGGAAACTAGAATTTACCTTATCAGTCGTTTCTAGACAATAATTGAGAATTGGTCAATTTCTTCTTTCTTTTTTATCATTTTTTTTTTTTTTTTTTGGTTTCAATTATAGTCAAGTAAATTGAAAGTGAACAAAACAACAAAAGTCTCATTTATCAATCGTGACAATCCATAAAAGATGAACAAGTAAAATAAAATCAATAATAAAAAAATTCAATAAATGTAACATAAAATCTGAATCATAGAATTTCATTCCACAATCATATATGAAAAATTGCTGCAAATTATAACCACTTGAAAACAAAAGAAAAAAAAATATAATTAATCACTTAATAATATTAAACTAAAAGAATTAAAAGAAAATCTCACCTCATACATTCAGTGTAGGAATAGATACGTGCATGGAAGGTACTTGTATTAGAGCAAAAACATTCATAGACCATTCCTTTCCATGAGCTAATTAGCATCCATGCCGACAATTGAGGAAGAGAGAGAGAGAGAGAGAGAGCAAATAGTTATTTACATAATAATATTAAATTAAATTAAATTAAATTAATTAAAAGAAAATCTCCCCACATACAATAAATCTAGGAATAGATACATGCATGATAAATACTTGTATTAGAGCAAAACATTTATAGACCAAGCCTTTATGTGTGCCGATTGGCATCCACGCCAACCATTGAAGATGTGAGTGAGAGAGAGAGAGAGAGAGAGAGAGAGCAAATATAGTTAATCACTTAATAATATGAAACTAAAATAATTAAAAGAAAATCTCACCACATACATTCAGCATAGGAATAGATATATGCATGACAAGTACTTGTATTAGAGCAAAACATTCATAGACCAAGTCTTTCCGTGTGCTAATTGGCATCCATGCCAACCATTGAGGATGAGAGAGAAAGGGAGAACAAATATAGTTAATCACTTGATAATATTAAACTAAAATAATTAAAAGAAAATTTCATCACGTACATTTAGTCTAAGAATAGATACATGTATGACAAGTACTTGTATTAGAGCAAAACATTCATAGACCAAGTCTTTCCTTGTGCTAATTGGCATTTATGCCAACCATTGAGGATGAGAGAGAGATGGAGAACAAATATAGTTAATCACTCGATAATATTAAACTAAAATAATTAAAAGAAAATCTCACCACATACATTCAGTATAGGAATAGATGCACGCATGACAAGTACTTGTATTAGAGCAAAACATTCATAGACCAAGCCTTTCCGTGTGCTACTTGGCGTCCATGCCAACCATTGAGGATATGTGAGAGAGAGAGAGAGAGAGAGAGAGAGAGAGAAGACATATAGCTAATCACGTATTAATATTAAACTAAAATAATTAAAAGAAAATCTCACAACACACATTTAGTCTAGGAATAGATAGATGCATGACAAGTACTTGTATTTGAGCAAAACATTAGACCAAGCCTTTCCGTGTACTAATTGGCATATATGCCAACCAATGCGGATGAGAGAGAGAGAAAGAGATCAAATATAGTTTTTTCACTTAATAATATTAAACTAAAATAATTAAAAGAAAATCTCACCACATACATTCAGTATAGGAATAGATACATCCATGACGAGTATTTATATTAGAGTAAAACATTAATAGACCAAACCTTTCTGTATGCTACTTGGCATCCGCAACCGTTGAGGATGAGAGAGAGAGAGAGAGAACAAATATAGTTAATCACTTAATCTTATTAAACTAAAATAATTAAAAGAAAATCTCACCTTATACATTTAGTATACAAATAGATACATGCATGACAAGTATTTATATTAGATTAAAACATTAATAGACCAAACCTTTTTGTATGCTACTTTGCATCCATGCCAACCGTTGAGGATGAGAGAGAGAGAGAACAAATATAGTTAATCACTTAATAATATTAATTAAAATAATTAAAAGAAAATCTCACCTTATACATTCAGTATACGAATAGATACATGCATGACAAGTATTTATATTAGATTAAAACATTAATAGCCCAAACCTTTCCGTATGCTACTTTGCGTCCATGCCAACCGTTGAGGATGGGAGAGAGAGAAAGAGAGAGAACAAATATAGTTAATCACTTAATAATATTAAATTAAAAGAATTTCAAAAAAATCTCACCACATACATTCAGTATAGGAATAGATACATCCATGACGAGTATTTATATTAGAGTAAAACATTAATAGACCAAACCTTTCTGTATGCTACTTGGCATCCGCAACCGTTGAGGATGAGAGAGAGAGAGAGAACAAATATAGTTAATCACTTAATCTTATTAAACTAAAATAATTAAAAGAAAATCTCACCTTATACATTTAGTATACAAATAGATACATGCATGACAAGTATTTATATTAGATTAAAACATTAATAGACCAAACCTTTTTGTATGCTACTTTGCATCCATGCCAACCGTTGAGGATGAGAGAGAGAGAGAACAAATATAGTTAATCACTTAATAATATTAATTAAAATAATTAAAAGAAAATCTCACCTTATACATTCAGTATACGAATAGATACATGCATGACAAGTATTTATATTAGATTAAAACATTAATAGCCCAAACCTTTCCGTATGCTACTTTGCGTCCATGCCAACCGTTGAGGATGGGAGAGAGAGAAAGAGAGAGAACAAATATAGTTAATCACTTAATAATATTAAATTAAAAGAATTTCAAAAAAATCTCACCACATACATTAGTCTAGGAATAGATACATGCATGATAAGCACTTGTATTAGAGTAAAACAGTCATAAACCAATCCTTTATGTGTGCTGATTGGCATCCATGCCAACCATTGAGGATGAAAGAAAGAGAGAGAGAGAGAGAGAAAGAGAGAGAGGAGTTAATCATAAGGGTGAGCATGATCCGGGTTGGGCTGATTCACCCCCTAACCCTAGGACCAATCCGCACAGTGTTGGTCCTCAGTCCTCAATTTTTTGGACTGAGGACCAACCCTATTGAGCTTGGGACCGAGGACTAGACCGACCTAGCGGGTTCGGTCTGGTTCCAGGGTCAACCCGGAACCAATCGATAATTTTTTTATTTCATTTTTAATATTCCTTGAGAAAACGATTGAGGACCAGACCCACCCAATGGGTTCGGTCTAGTTTCAGGGTCAATCTGAAACCAACCAATAATTTTTTATTTCATTTTTTTACTCGAAATGGCAACCAAGGATCGGATCGATCCAATGGTTTGATGAAGAGTGAGATCAGCTAAGAAAGGCAAGCGGTGAGGGTAGAGTGGGGTGAGCGTCAAATAGAGTGAGCATCGAGTGTCGAGCAGGGAGCAAGCCAAGTGAGCATCGAGTGGCAAGCGGCACAAGTGACCCAAAGCGAGCGAGGCGAGTGTTGAGTGGCGAGCGAAAAAGTTGTTTCTCTTGATTTTGGCAAATTGATTACTAAGAAGACAAATAAGACGTAAGAAAATGAGTACTATAGAAGGATATCATAAGGAGTTATTTATGCCTTTTTGGACGCCGTGAGAACTCCTCACAAAAACATTTTCCTCATTCTTAAATTATAACTATTGACGCCGTAAAAGACATTAAAAATCTAAGTTATTAAAGAATAATGTAAAATTACTTGAATTACTAATTAAATAGTTGTTTAATGTTGTTGATGCCGTTTATTTTAAAGTTTTTTTATATAAAAAAATTATAAATAATTTTTTATAATATATATATAGTTAGGGTTGGTCCGGGTTGGACCAACCCTGAACTCGCAGAACCGAGGATCATTCCTCACAATGCTTATCCAAGAATCTTAGGACCAAGGATCAACCTAGTTTCCCTAGGAACCGGATCAGGACCAGCGGGGTTGGGTCAGTCTAGGGTTGGTCCAAGACCAATGCTCACCCCTAGTTAATCACTTAATAATATTAAACTAAAATAATTAAAAGAAAATCTCACCACATACATTTAGTATAGGAATAGATACATCCATGACGAGTATTTATATTAGAGTAAAACATTAATAGACAAAACCTTTCTGTATGCTACTTGGCATCCGCAACTGTTGAGGATGAGAGAGACAGAGAGAGAGAGAACAAATATAGTTAATCACTTAATAATATTAAACTAAAATAATTAAAAGAAAATCTCATCATATACATTTAGTATAGGAATAGATGCATGCATGACAAGTATTTATATTAGATTAAAACATTAATAGACCAAACCTTTTCGTATGCTACTTGGCATCCATGCCAACCGTTGAGGATGAGAGAGAAAGAGAGAACAAATATAGTTAATCACTTAATAATATTAAACTAAAATAATTAAAAGAAAATCCCACCTTATGCATTCAGTATACAAATAGATACATGCATGACAAGTATTTATATTATATTAAAATATTAATAGACCAAACCTTTCTGTATGCTACTTTGCATCCATGCCAACCGTTGAGGATGAGAGAGAGAGAGAGAGAACAAATATAGTTAATCACTCAATAATATTAAACTAAAATAATTAAAAGAAAATCTCACCTTATACATTCAGTTGATGAATAGATACATGCATGACAAGTATTTATATTAGATTAAAACATTAATAGACCAAACCTTTCCGTATGCTACTTTGCGTCCATGCCAACTGTTGAGGATGAGAGAGAGAGAGAGAGAGAGAGAGAGAGAGAGAGAGAGAGAGAGAGAAAACAAATATAGTTAATCACTTAATAATATTAAATTAAAATAATTTAAAAAAATCTCACCACATACATTTAGTCTAGGAATAGATACATGCATTATAAGCACTTGTATTGGAGTAAAACAGTCATAAACCAATCCTTTAAGTGTGCTGATTGGCATTGATGCCAACCATCGAGGATGAAAGAAAGAGAGAGAGAGATAGAGAGAGAGAGGGAGAACAAATATAGTTAATCACTTAATAATATTTGTGACATCCTGAATTTCCAGTTCTGTTTTCAATCGAATGAATCGGGCTTTTCATCGACGCGCCTATAGTTTTATTCTCTGAGCTGATCACTCACGAGATAACTAGTCTATCTGAAGAAGCCGTTAAGGGATTTTAGCGCAATAGATTTGAGAATTCAACTAGAAACCGACTGCTTGACCGTGCTAGTCTGCAAGAGTCATTACGGCACAGTTAAAAATCGATTAAAGACTGGAGATAGATCAACTCAATTGAGCCATGTGATTAAGTGTGGGTGATTCCACCTAATTGCAAAATTCTTGTCGATCGGCACTAGACCGATTTTTTTGTCGTTTTGATACCCTATGTCCACATTTGAAACCTTGAGATTTTCACAACAACCGAGAGTCGCCAATGTGTCGAAGATGTACAATGTGGCTCGAAAATAATCGACCATGGGTCAATTGCACTAAAAATTTCTAAAAGCTACCCAGTAGGTTAGGTCACGCTAAAATCACGCTAGATTGAAATTAACCGCGAATTTGAACCCGATTTCAAAAATTGAAAGTTCTGTCATGTCATGATTTATTTTAGGATCGTCGACTCATCTTTCGAAGATTTTTTTGCAAACTGAGATTTTTGGCGAAAATTCGACATAGGGCTGTTTTCGATTGGAAAATTCAGAGGAAAAATGTTAATTTGGTCGAGAACACCTTGGTGAAATTTATGGGGACCGAATTGAATTCAATTTAAGGAGAATTGATTCAATTTGGGGGAACATGTGTGCAAATTCGTAGGCCATGGTTCCCACAACCTTTAGACCACTTCATTAGCTTGTTAGGGAAGTTTGTGGGCTGCCAAGGAGCCATGGATGATAGTCATGGCTGCTGGGACCTTGCCAAGGGACAAAAGGATAGAATGAAAGCCAAGAGGGACCCCCCAAGCCTTATGCTATCCCCTTCTTCTTTAGTAGAGCTGCTTTCCCCATTAGAGACCATTTGAAGCTCCAAAAATTCCAGAGAAACCGCCAGCCTTCCCCCCTATCGTAGCAAGCCATCATCGAGCCGCTAGGACCGCTTGCTCGCCGTCGCGTCGCCCGCGAGCTCCGCACGCTAGCCCACTCGCGTCCCGCTCATCCCACACTGTCACGCCATCCCCCGCGATCCTTGAGCCACTGTTGAGCCTCCGTCCAGCTGCCTGAGCCGTCTCCCTTGCCGTCTAGCCACCATCGAGCATCGCCATCACCCACTGCAACCACCGCCGCCCGTCCTTGCCATTTCCATCTCAACCTGTCGCCCGGTTCTCTCTCTCGACCAAGCAAGCAAAGCCGAAAGACCAGCAAGGGTCTTTGGGCTTCGAGGCCCGTTTTAGGACTCTTCCGGGCCTTGCTTGGCTTTGCCGCTAGGAAGTTTGTCGCCCGTCTCCGCGACGCCATCACCATGGACTCACCGGATCGCTAAACCGGTGAGTTTATTCATTAAACTCTACTTATGGAGTTAATGATGTTTAAGGGGTGTTTAGATTAGGCTAATTAAGGTTTAGGTGGTTAGTTAGAACGAATTAGCAATTTAATTATTCGTTTATGCATGTTAGGTGGTTAGAACAGCTTAATTAGGGACTAGATAGATTGTGCTATTTATCTAGATAGGTTCAGAAATTTTCTGGGCCCGTTTCGGTATTTAATTAGCCATTTCCTGCCTAAGTTTCTATTTTTGGCATTTTATTGTATTTATTTAATTATTTATTATTTTCTGAAAATTATACCGGGATAGCTGGTGATTGGAATTTTGTGCTAATTGCAATGGTATGCTTGGTTTATTTAATTGAGTGCTAATTTGTGCAAATTGAGTAAAATTGGTGATTTTGGTTATTTATTCCAAGATTGGGGAATTTCGGTATTTTAGTTAGAAATACCAGGCATAAGTTTTTAATGCCGAAAATGTCTTTGTGCACTATATAAATAGTGGGATTTTTGAAGAGAAAGATATAGCATTATTGCACGTCAGTTTGTGAGAGCAATATACCTTATCAACTTGTGTGAGCTATAATCGTTTATCAGCTTGTGAGAACAACGATCTGTATATCAGCTTGTGTGAGCTACTATCTATTTATATCAGCTTGTGAGAGCTATTACCATCTATACTTCAGCTTGTGTGAGCAGTAATCAAATCGATTGATTAATTGATGGTAATAATTGATAGATGGTATTGAATCGATAGATAGTATTAATTGATAGATAGTACAGATCATATCGACTGTGTCGAATTGAGCTGATTGACTAAGTGGATCGATGGATCGATGACTTGAATTGAATTGATTGGTTGAGCATATGAATCGTATTGACTTGCAGGAAGGAATTGAGGCAAGGTAAGTCCTCTGTCTTGTGTGTGTATAGACTACCTTTAGGCGTATTTCATTCCTAGTCGGAGTTTAGGGGGTGAACTTGCTGAGACATTGTCTCACCCCGTCGTGGGCTCAACCTTTTCAGGTACTTAGATGGCAGCTCCTCCAGAGCGTTTTGGCCGGCCCATGAGGGTTACCGAACAAGTTTTTAGTTACCCCAATCCCGAAAGTCAATGGGTCTATGAACTTGTGGTGACTACCGTCTGGGTCGAAGAGGACCTACCTCATAGGGTACCTTATTGATTCAGAGCGTGGTTTTGCTAAGGACCCAATGGATTCAGGGTGGGTCCTCTTAAAGGTTTTGAAATTCCCACTGTGGTAGTTGATACCACTATAGGTGAGAGTGCAACTGACCCTCCTGATGGTGTGGTGGTGGACCTGACGCCCCCGGAGCTTGTAGAGACGGAAGGATCGGCGAATGAGTCTGGCTAGCTGGTCTTAGGACAGCTACGTTTTGGAAATCGGTCTTTTGTAGACTTTATGCTTTTATAGACTTTTGTCTATAGCTAGTATTGTAAATAAACTAGTCAGGTGTGTATAAAGGTGTGTTGTGGTTGTGTAATTGTGGTCCTGCTTTTCAATCCCATCTTTGTGATGTCTGGGGATTTATTTATACGCTTCCGCATGCACATTAAAATGAATGGGTTGGCGATGCGTCTTGAGACGTCGCATTTTAAATCGACCACTGAGGGATGGACACGCACTCGAGGATCGGGGCATGACAATATTAAACTAAAATAATTAAAAGAAAATCTCACCACATACATTCTGCATAGGAATAGATATATGCATGACGAGTATTTATATTAGAGTAAAACATTAATAGACCAAACCTTTCTATATGCTACTTGGCATCCGCAACCGTTGAGGATGAGAGAGAGAGAGAGAGAGAGAGAGAGAGAGAGAGAGAGAGAGAGAACAAATATAGTTAATCACTTAATAATATTAAACTAAAATAATTAAAAGAAAATCTCACCTTATACATTCAATATACGAATAGATACATGCATGCCAAGTATTTATATTAGATTAAAACATTAATAGACCAAACCTTTCCGTATGCTACTTGGCATCCATGCCAACCGTTGAGGATGAGAGAGAGAGAGAGAGAGAGAGAGAACTAATATAGTTAATCACTTAATAATATTAAACTAAAATAATTAAAAGAAAATCTCACCTTATACATTCAGTATACGAATAGATACATGCATGACAAGTATTTATATTATATTAAAACATTAGTAGACCAAACCTTTCCGTATACTACTTTGCATCCATGCCAACCGTTGAGGATGAGAGAGAGAGAGAGAGAACAAATATAGTTAATCACTTAATAATATTAAACTAAAATAATTAAAAGAAAAACCCAGTACATACAATTAGTATAGGAATAGATACATGCATGACAAGTACTTGTATTTGAGCAAAACATTCATAGACCAAGTCTTTCCGTGTGCTAATTAGCATCCATGCCAACCATCGAGGATGAGAGAGAGAGAGAGAGAGAACAATTACAAATTATACTTTAGAAAAATAAAATAAAAATAATTAAAAATTCGATTTTTTTTTCAAATACCGTTTATAAAATTTATAAAAATTGTCCATTAAATTTGTATTGCATTAAAGTGTTTTAGCAATACTATTTTTCAAATATATATATATATATATAAGAAATAAGCTTTGTTATATTTGGTTAAATGTTTTTCACGTCTTTTATTTTATTTACTAACTTTTTATCATTTAATTTTCTTTTTTAAATTTGAAGTAACAAATATGCAAAGAGCTTAAAGTGAATTAAATGTGTGGGAGTGGAATAAACTATATTGAGTTAAATATTAATGTGTTTCGATAATATAGATTTTTTGAGGTGTGGGTTGAGTATAGATTGGGTCGAGTATGGGTCATCAAATTTACATTATATAAAAATAAGTCACGGGTTAAATATGTCTATATAAGTTGGACCATTTTTGACCTGACTCAAATCCGACCTAACCCACCTATTTGACGGCCCTACGATTTAGGGATTCTTTTGAAAAAAAAGGTTTACTTCGAGATCTTATTTGAAATTTTCCCTAGAAAAAGGAAGTATTTAACCATCATTACCACACTTCCAAATGATTAACAAATTAGTAGTGCTCAGCACAGGATTGCCGCATTATGTGGAATAATATAATCAATGTTTAAGTCTTTCTCTTCACTCATTTATCTTGATGGGTAAATTTTAAAATTTCTATTCATAGAGTGGAGGATCTCATCGTGGTTAAATATGATTCTCTAATTGTATCTTTTGCCTTTCAATTCAAGATTCTTCGTCTAATTGTTAAATCAATGAAGAAAAGTATGTAAAATTAATTAAAAAAATACACCTTCTAGTTATCTCCATATGGAGAAGAGTTAGAATTCGACACAAACTGTAAAGTTACTTATGATAATTAGGATAAAAATCAGAATATGATAAAATTTATAATATCTTATGTTTAATTCTTATCCAAGACAAAAAATTATGGGATATAAAATAGATTAGACTAAATAAAAATATCTCATAGGGGAGGTAAAATAAAAGCGAATAAGATTTCTTATATCAATGATATAAAAGTTATTTTTCTCGAATGGCAAGCTTCTTAAATTAATGAAATTAAAATATAAATAATATTCTAATGTAAAATAATTTTTTTTTATTTCTATTTTTATTTATATATGTTTAGTATTTATATCTATTACATATTTTAAGTATATTATTATAATTTTTTATTTAAAAAAATTGAATTAATGATAGAAAGGAAT
The DNA here is from genome assembly GCA_016097605.1 of Eucalyptus guilfoylei. Classification (NCBI taxonomy): domain Eukaryota; kingdom Viridiplantae; phylum Streptophyta; class Magnoliopsida; order Myrtales; family Myrtaceae; genus Eucalyptus; species Eucalyptus guilfoylei. The sequence goes on from CM027862.1 coordinate 30,105,768, forward strand.
AAAAAATAAAATAGAGAGGGAAAAATAATAAAAATAAGCAAATAAAAATGAAGTAGAAATAACCATATTTTAAATGAATAAATTCAAACTTTAAAAAGATCTTTCTAATTCTAGTAGAATGAGGGGCAACAACACATGTTGAAGCTTCACCACTGCCTTGTTTTTTGGTCCATGTCAAAGCTCAACCAAAACAATGAGAGTAAAAGATTCGCGTTAAAAATTCATGAAAATGGTATGAGAGTTGAAACTCCTCCTTTGTAGCTCTACGATTCGTGTCGAAGCTTCACAAAAAGTCATGAGAGAGTCGAAGACGATACTTTTTGGAATCATGAAGGTGAGTGGTCACATTTTCTCCATCTTACTAGATTTGACATTCAGTAACTAATCTACCGTGTAGATATCGCCATTGCTTGTTAAAGTTTCATGTCACAGTTGAACTTGTAAATTTGGAATACTCCAATGTCTTTCTTTGCCCTTTAAGATTTAGATCGTACAATAACTATGGTTTGATTGATGACTGTTATCTTTGTTTATGCATTTGTGGTTTTTTTTAGCAATGAATTGTGACAGAGTCTTACCATCTCTATTTGTTAGGTTCATTTATATCAATATGTCGTCTTTATACAAAACAATTGACATGATAGGTTATGAGAGTATCTGGCTTTATTACTGTAATTAATCAAATAATAGATAAAATATAGCAAAATCCATGGATTGCATATCATATCTTATATAATCTTATGTTGACTAAGTTATGATAATAGGTAATCAAGTTATTTTTAGAATTAACTACTTAATCTAGACAATTTATCTAACTAGTCAAAGTTTGGACTTATAATTTATTTAAAAGTGGTAACTTTATAAAATTTGTGGCATGTCCATAGTGTAAATAAGATATTCATGTGTGGAACTATGTAGAGTTGGTTCATTGCTATTTGGTCTCCCGCCACGCTAGCACTTAAGAGACTCTCTTAGCCCAGGGTAGATAGTAAATGAATGGCCTTGGGCATTTAATTTAATTAGTTTAGCTTCATTAAGAGAGATTGGACTTAATGGAAAAAATGCAAAATGAGAAACTTCATTGGGGCAATCATATAATTTGGAAATCTGGAATTGTAGAAAATTAATTTTAACTTTGATGGTGAAGGTGAACTTAATCATGACCCGGTCTTAGTAGTTAAATTATATGAGTTGGCTAAAGTTAAGGTCTAGTAATGACTCAATAATGAGGCAGTCATTTAATTTGAAAAAAAAAAGATCATGCGACTAGATATGGATATATAAATATATTAATCTTATGGCTTCAAGATGAGGCATCTGGTTAGTAATTTAGTGGAAAAATTTAACTATTCCTTTTAGGTAATTTATGAATACTAAGTTATCTAAATTATAGAAGCATTTATTGTGTAAGGTTAAATTCATGTAAATTATAATGAATTTAGATAAAATCTATGTTAAATGATGATTCCATGGTGAATGAAGGTTTGTATATTGAAAAAACGATTTTTTTTTTATTGCCACCATTTCCAAGAGAAATGTCAAGAGATTAGTTTGCTATTATTTACTATTGTGGCTATTGAAATTAAAAAAAAAAAAAAAAAGGCGTCATTTTCAAAAGCTAATCGACTTTAGAATCCTAGATCTGATTTATAATGCTATTTTCACAGGTGAGGTGATTGGTGACCCTATTAGAACATGAAATTTGCCAATGACCCAATTATCTTCTACTTATCAACTCCTGGGCTCCAGGATTCAACTTCCTGCAACTATAGTCTAAATCAGCAATCTCAAGTCACAAAACCAAATGAGACAACAATTGGGAGCCTTGGACATCGAGTCGATTTGTTTTTTATTTAATTTCCATATAGATCAAATTATTATCCTACATCTCTAATTTCCGTCATAATTATAGGGGGTGGTATCTCTATTTATAAGGTATAACGGATCAGTGTAAAGTATACTCAATTCTCTATTCTCATGGTATCAAAACATAGGAGGTCCTTATTTCAAATCTTTCCAATCCCATTTTTCTTAGCCCCACTTTTTTTAACCCCATTTCTTCATCTTTACCGGATAGAAACACAGAGCAAGTCTTGGAGAAGATACAACAGAAGTCATGAATTACAGTAATGATCTTTCTCATCAAAACAAGCCGAAGCCGAAGGCCGTGATCGTAGGAGGGAGCATAGCAGGTGTGTCATGTGCGCATGCGCTCATTCTGGCGGGGTGGGACGTTGTGGTCATAGAAAAATCGTGCAGGCCTCCGGAAGGAAACCCCACTGGCGCAGGACTCGCGTTCGATCCGCTCTCTCAGGAGCTCATCGGGTCCTGGACTGGACGCCCTGAATTCCTCCATGACATCACCTCCCCTCTCGCTATTGATCTTGTAAGGGAACTTCATATAATAAACTCACTCTACTCCCAAGTCTTCCTAAGGTTTGAATTATGATATGCATTGAAGTTAAGAACGCAGCTACTAAAGAATTGGTGCGGAATATGTCTTTCTTCTTGCACCTGGATTGTCAAGTTCTTGCTTTGCTCGACACTGAGAGGAGATGTTAAGCTCTTCCAGGAGATATGGGTCCTTTTCCTTTTCTGTAGTTGAACATATAGAAATTGATCTTGCTTTTTATGTGGCACTCAAAATTGTATCCTGGTTCTCACCAAACTCGTTATGCGCCTATTTATACTAGAACCAAGCAATCGATGACGAGAAATCCATGAAGATACTAGCAAGAGATGAGAATTTCAATCATAGAGCAGCACATTGGTCCAGTCTGCATCACCACCTGTTCTCTGCATTGCCACCAGAAATATTCCTGTGGGGCCATCTTTTCCTCTCTTTCTCTATTTCCAAGGATAAGCGACCGGTCAAAATCAGGGCCCAAGTTCTCGACACCGAAGAAACTGCGGAAGTAGACGGAGATTTGCTCGTCGCTGCAGATGGATGCAACTCTCTGATCCGCAAGCACTACTTTCCCGACGTCAAACTAAGGTTGTTACTTCTTTGCCCAAAATTTTATGCATGAATCCCTAACTTACCCCTTTTTGTTATCTTTCATGGTTATGTCGATATAATAGGTATTCAGGCTACTGCGGCTGGAGAGGAGTTCTTGATTATTCGGGGATTGAAGATTCCAAAACCATCAAGAACGTTAGGGAGGCATATCCGGAGCTCGGAAAATGCTTGTACATCGACTTGACGCCCGGAAATCATACCGTTTTTTTTGAGATCCCAAACAAAAGGCTGAACTGGACATGGTGTTTAAACCAACCTGAGCCTCACTTGAAGGTAATAGTCACCCATCTTGCTCCTCCTCGACTGTACGACAGTAATAGCAGTTGCTGATGTACTGAAAGACCCAAATAATTATGACAGACATTTCCAATAATTTTCCTGTTTATTCATGAGATTTATTTGCGGAGCTACACAAGCGTATCTCATAGAAGGTCTTAGTCTATATATATATAGGTATCTGTATACATGCATCCCTTTCCGTAAGTCCCTTGCGTCTTGCGCTATCTCATATTCTGTCTGTTATTGACACATACAGGGCAATTCGGTTACTATGAAAGTAAGTGATGAAATGATTCAGAAGATGTACCAAGATGCAGAGAAAATTTGGCACCCTACTTTGGTTCAGGTCATGAGAGAAACTAAAGAACCTTTTGTCAATGCCATTTACGACTGTGATCCCCTAGAACGGATAGTTTGGGACAACGTGGTACTTGTCGGCGACGCAGCACACCCCACAACACCACACAGCTCGAGGAGCACAAACATGTCGATTCTAGATGCGGCAGTCCTAGGCCAATGCTTGGAGAAGTGGGGGTCGGAAAATCTAATGGCTGCTCTTGAAGAATACCAATCCATTAGGTTACCCATTGCATCCAAGCAAGTCTTGCATGCCCGGCGAGTCGGGAGGATAAAACAAGGCCTTGAACTTCCTGACTGCAAATCTTTCAATCCTAACACAGCCAATTGGGAGGAATGCAAGATGCTTCTACAGAGAGCCGTGCCCTTCTTCGGGCATAACCCTTTGCTCTAATAGAGCTGATCAAGCAACCTTTTCTCGGTCGGCAAATGCTGATCATCTTGTGTTTGTTGCCATTCTGGGCATGTCGATGTCGATTTCAGACATGTTACAGGTTATTTGTAGCTCTAGCTGGATAAAGCAAGAGATGCATTTCTTAAGTAATTCCACTTAAACCAGTATCATTACCAATGATAGTGACACTCACCTTAGATTTGTGTTAAAGAGGGTTAAAGATCATTTCAATTACTGAAGCACTTAGATTAAGCCAACTGATGCATGTAATTTACCTATTTCTTGTTACAACAGTAATAGTCCTCGTACAGCAACTAATGCGGACGACCAATCACAGTGCTCGCATGATGGGTATCATAAATAATTTCTATGTTTGATATTTGAAAAAATCTGACTAATTTTAATAGATGTCATGCCCTATTATAAGTTAACTGCACACAATATCCTGTTGTTGCTATTGTAACATCCTGATTTTCGAGTCTGATTTCGATGAGATGAAATGAGCTTTTCATTGACGTGCCTATAGCCTTTTTTTCTGAGTTGGCCACTCACGAGTTAACTAGCCTATCAGGTGAAGCTGTTAAGGAATCCAAATGCAATAACCTTGAGAATTCGACTAGGAATCAACTGTTCGACCGTGCTAATCTGGTGAAGCTGTTAAGGAATCCAAATGCAATAACCTTGAGAATTCAACTAGGAATCGACTGTTCGACCGTGCTAATCTGGTGAAGATGTTAAGGAATCCAAATGCAATAACCTTGAGAATTCGACTAGGAATCGACTGTTCGACCGTGCTAATCTACAATGGTCATTACGGCACTATCAAAATCGATCAAAGACTGGAGATAGGTCGATTTGATAGAGATATGTGATTAGTGCATGGATGATTCCACCTAATTGCGAAATTTCTATCGAACGACACTAGACCGATTTTTATGTCATTTTCGTATCTAGTGTCTGTATTTGAAACCTCGAGATTTTCACGACAACCGAGAGTCACCAATGTGTCGAAGATATACGTTGTGGCTCGAAAATAATCGACCACGGGTTAATTGCTTTAAGAATTCCTAAAAGCTACTTGGTACATTAGGACGCGCTAAAATCACCTTAGATTGAAATTAACCGTGAAATTGAACCCGATTTCATAAATGGAAAGTTCTGTTGTGTCACGATTCATTTTAGGAACGTCGACTCATTTTCCGAAAAATTTTCGGGGATTCCGAGATTTTTACGAAAAAACGATTCGGAAAACGAACAGAAATTCGAACGGACTCATTTGAAGGAAATTTGGACTTTCAAGCCGGGCTATGTGCTGATGGGAACTTATAGAAATTTTGTGAACTTTTTCTTCAACAAAATTGGACATCGAATTGGAGGAATCGGAGAAGAAATTGAAGCCGAAGTTGAGTGCCAAAAATGTGAAATTCGTTAGGGGCTGCATTTTTTACATTTAAATTGGATTATTTATGGAATTTTAGGCTAGAAAGAATTAGGGGACAAGGAGATATTTATGCAAGACCAAAGGGGGAACAAGTATTCAATGAATTGGATTAGGCTTGTAGACTTCACTTTTTTTTTCTTCCAAGCTGTCGGACACCCCATCGCCTGCCGACCTCCATCTTCGTATACCGCTCTCCCTCTCTCTCGATCACTGCCCGCCCTCTCTTTTATGCGAACAACTCATCCCCACATTTCCTCTCTGGTTTTGCTTTCATTTTTCCCTCTACCTCACACCTCCACCGAAGCCTTAATTTCCCTGCTCCACTCACGCTCGCCCACTTTCAGTCAACAAACACCGTTCGGTTGACTCCCCCTGCAGCAGCACGCATCCAAGCCGTCCATCTCCACCATCGGCTTCTCATTTTGGCCACGATTTCTTTGCTCAGTCAGCCCTCGCTGTGAAGCCCCCATCTTTGACCGCTTTCTGTTTTGTTGTTCTGTCTAGCAATAATCGAAGCAGCGCAGCCCACCGATCCATCCTTCACGTTGCAGCAGGCCCACACGACCAGCCCACTCGAGGCTGCTTCAGCCCTTCGAAACTCAGGACTGAAACCAGCAGTTTCTGTGCCGGGTTTCTCAGCTCGAGCAGCGAGTTTTGTGGCCGTTTCCAGCCGGTTTGAGCTTCCCTCAGCCTCGTCGTAAGCCCAAGTATCGGCCGCTATTGTGCCACCGTCGCCGTGCTCCGATTTTTGTGTTAACCGGTGAGTTCGTGTTCTAATCCCTAATAAGTGGGCTAATGACACTTAGAGGTGTATTAGTTAGCTAATTGGTGGATTAATTAGGTTAAGTAGGCTTAGGATGGCTTAGTTAGATTAAGTATATAGTTAGTATTTAGTTTAGTTAGGTGGATTAGTTAGGAATTAGTTAGTTTATTTAAATTAGTGTACTTAGATTAAATTAAATAGAATGGTTAGATTTAATTGCTAGTTAGAGTAATTAGCCTAGTTAGTTTAGGTTAATTTAATTAAATGCTTTAAATTTATTTATTTTGTAATTTATTTAATTATTAATTATTTTCCAGAAATTAGACCGGGATAGCCGGTGATTGGAATATCGTACTGATTGCAACGGTGTGTTCAATTTTTGCAATTGGATGTTAATTTGTGCAAATTGAGTGCTGATTGGAAATTTGAGTATTTAATTCCAAAAAATTATGAATTTCGATATTTGTTCAGAAAATCCCGGGTGTCGGATTTTAACACCAAAAATGATTTTATATACTATATAAAATAGTGGGATTTTAAATTGGAGATTATGAATTTTCTGGGTCCAATCTGACCGTGTACCCACACACGACTAATTTACCGTGTATTTTTAATATGAACAAAATAAACTAGGATCACCATTTTAATGGAGGCATTTGAATGCAATGCACGGTGTCCTGGGCCGAAATTGATTGATCGTGTGTTGGTTAAAGAGAAACATTCCTAGCGTTTAAGCCGGACGTTATTAAATCCCACTTTCGAGTTGCCCATGCATTAGGGTAGCGGGTCGCAGTAGATTCTGGACCTATGCTCCTTTGGGAAAACCGTCAATGAGACGCAATCGTGCTCAATGGGGAAGAGATGATGCCTAGCTACGCCAATAGACTGCCGATCATGGAAGTCGGCAGTGCCTTGAGTGGCTTAATTAACAATTGAAACGCATGATTGTTTGAGATTGACGCACCTGATTATGTGACAAAACTGTGTGGCATGGTATGAGACGTGTTATAACGGTTTGGCCTTATAATCGAGACCCTTGTGATGAATTGAGTTGATGAGGTGTTTCAGTTGTTATGTGCATTGATCATATGCAATGTAATATAAATTGTGCTAACGTGCAGGAAGGAACTTAGACGAGGTAAGTCCCCTGTGCTAATTTAGTGGTTGTGTGGTTAGGACACTTCTAGGTGTATTTTCCTCCTAATCGAGGCTTAGAGCGTGAACTCGCTGAGATTTATATTTCACCCCGTCGTGGGCTTAAAATTTTCAAGGTCGTAGAGTGGAGGATCTAGAGCCTAGCTGAGGGGATCCAAGGAGTAGGTCAGTTAGGACAGCTTCTTTTTGGAGAAACGTCTTTTGTAGACTCTTGGTTGTTGACCTTTGTATATAACTTAGTCAGTTTATAAAAGCATGTTGTGTTTGTAATTCTGTTGTCTTGCTTTTCTATCCCGAGATGGTTACTATTAGGGGATTTGTTATTCGCTTCTGCATGTGCAATAAAAAGAAATGGTCAACGACTCGTCCTGGGAAGTCACAAAATTTTATCGACCACAGAGGGATGGGTACGCGCTTGAGGATTGGGGCGTGACATCCCCGTTTAGTGATATTAGAGCGGGTCAGTGTTGGAGTGATAAGGTGTGATGGGTTCTTGGGATAGTTAGTAGGAATGACCTCTATTTTATGCTGATGCATGTGAGTGATAGCTGTTTGGTAGATTGTTTATGGGATCACTTAGTTTCTAATTCTGTATGGAATTGGGAATCGGTTTTGTAGAGAGTCTACAGCATGAGTGATCGGGAGCCGAGGACTCCTAGACAGACGACCTTAGTGTCTGTGACTCGGGCTAGGACACCGACAAGGGTCGGTACCCAAGGCGGTTGAGGTAGAGCGTAGGCCGAGGCTAGCGTAAGTGAACCAGAAAAAGTTGGGTAGAGCCGGATTGAAATGTTGGCTAGGTAAGCGTCCTGTAGTAAGAGGAGTGGTTATGAACCCTGTAGACCATCCCCATGGAGGTGGTGAAGGGAGAGCCGCAATTGGTAGAAAACAACCCGCAACCCTTTGGGGTTATCCTGCACTTGGAAGAAGAAGTAGAAAAAGGAAGAAATATAGTGATAATTTGATTCTTCGTCACCGTAGTAAATAGGGGAGAAAATCAAATTTCTTTCTTTAAAAAAAAAAAATAGGAGTAATTAATCGTGACACGTTCACTAAAAAAAAAATAGAATCTTCATAGAGATTAATCTACAATATGTATCTTTTTGATATATGTATTGATATATGGAATGTACATAGCATCACAATTCTATTTAATTTGTCTTGATTCCAATCAATCAAAAACAACCAAAAGGCAATTCTTAATAGTACGCTTCGAATTCCTAGATTTCTAATTATTTTCAATACGAATCCCTGTATCGATCGAAAGAATCAAATCCATGGGTGATGGGGGTATGGAATATAGTATATTAAAAAAGGAAAATCGATTAATTTTCTTTTAGCATTCCGAAGAAGTAATTGATTAAGCAGTTAACAAATGATCCAAGAAGTTCTCTGAAAATTTCTTCGGATTTCGAAAAGGAATAAAATAAGAAAACCCACCATTTTATTTAAACTCTTGAACTATGATATGAAATGAGTCAATAAAGCCTAAGTATAGCATAAATAAGATTTTGAAAATAAAGTCGGTGCTTGGGTAGCAGCCCTTGGTGATCCTAGAATCGATGGAATCATGCAAGCGCTAGAAGCAATAGGAAATCGGATGGAGCAGTAGGCTTAGAACCATGTGGCATCCTAAAATTTCATGACAACCCCTGGATATACCATGAACCGTGAATAGGTGGAGGAAGTGCCATCGGACTATATTATGGTCATTAGACTAACGAATTTCAATAGATTAAGGCCGAGCATTTTAATGGACAATTATTTGGTTGGAAAATATATTCTATGTCCATGAGTGATCAAGGATTGTACTAAGGGGCAAATTGATAGGAAAATTTTTATTCTTGGCCGTGTGCTTTATAAGTTGGATTTATATCGATTTATGTTACAAATTTTTATGGTCATATAAATTGTAATTAGGTATTTATATAAGTGGGGATTAAAAAGAAAAATTGGAGAAGGTGTGGGCTGATTTTCTTAAGGCCGAACCAGCCCAAAAACCAGCCCACAGCCCCCACCGTTTCTCCCCTTTTGGTCGACCAAGCCTGGCCCAAATGAGGCCCATTAGCCTTGCATGAAGATCAACAAGTGGCGTGAAGGGTGCTACAAGTGGCGTGAAGGGTGCTACAAGTGGCGAGAGGAACTTACCAAGTGTCCATTGCCATGCAAACCTCATGATTACTAGTTAATCATGAGGGTGAAAGGAAGAAAAAGGGAGAGAGAATGGGCGGATTCCACGAGGGGAGTGTTCGTGTGAGAGAGAAGGAGAGAAAGAGAGAAAGAGAGAAAGAGAGAGTGAAGTTGAGAGAGAAGGAAGAAGAACGGCCGCCGTACATCCACCTAGCTGCCGTCGATTGAGCTCGCCGCCTAGCCTCACCGTTGTGCTTGCTGTGATTTTCTTTGGATTAGAGGCAAGTAGAGTCCTTTGATCTACACTTTGCTTGCTGTGATTGTGTGTATTTTATGGTGAATTTCGGAAGTGGTGGAGGTGAGAATTTTCAAAGTTATAGGCGTAGTGCCTTAGCCTAGTAATCTGTTTTCTGGAAAAACAGTCCGACCTTTGGTGATTTCGTGAGCTGCATGAAATTTTCTAGTTAGAATCTCACTTCGACTTCTTGATGAAAGTTTTATAGGACTTCTTGAAGATTAACATATCAAAATTTGAGGGGAAACGGACAAGTATTTGTTGGTGAAACCATTTTTCTTCAAAGATACTAGAATCTGGAAAACTGTTATGTTGATCCCTTGCGATTCTGTGAATTTTTTTGAAATTATCCCGTCCGAATTTGATCTCGTATCCTTGATAAGAGTTGTAGAAGACATCTTGAGGAACAACATACTGAAATTTGAGAATAAACGGACCAGTATTGATTCGGAAAATGATTTTTCTTTGAAAGGGATTAAATCTGGAGATTGAGCCGAGGGTTAGGGTGAGTTGTAATAATCATATCTTTTAATCCAGAATGAATTAGACTTTTATTTCTTCATGGAACTTTTACCTCTAGGTCTTGACTATAAAATATCAAAATTTCAGAATTTTCTGAGTTAATTTAGGGTTTATCCCGAATTTATGAATAAAACTGTGCAATGATGATGTTCCAAAACTTTAAGCTGTGATGCATGGACTGTAGCGACTCGTACGAAGCTCTTTTGACACGGTGTTCTTCATAGAACCTTTTTCTCTAGATCTTTTTTATAACATGTTAAATTTTCAGAATTTATTGAGATCTTTTACTAATTTTTCCAGAATTTTAATTAAAGGAGTGCATTCTGTTTTGTCCGAAAATTGTTTTATTTCAAAAACAAATGAATTGCTCTAGGAGATGTGATATCTTGGGTGGTTATGTGTACTGCATATGTGGTGACATTTAGCATGGCATGTAACATCAAAAAGCTGGTTTAGACCTTTGACATTATTGCATCAAATGCTATGTTGAAAGTAAGACATATATGTGAATATACATTGTGATGTTGATGATACCGTTGGAGGTGTGAGCCGACGATGCCCCGGGAGTGTCGGGATGCCCGGAGTGTGTGTGCCGGATGCCCGGAGGTGTGTGCCGGATGTCCTCGGGAGTTTCGGGATGCCCAGTGGTATATCGGTACGTAATTCCAGGGGATGTCTGGTGGTATGTCGGTACGTAATTCCGGAAGGCAGGGGTAACCATTTTCATGGCAAGCCCCAGCGATTCCTCGTGATGCCAGGTGGGGTGCGAGATGCCCGGAGGTGTGTGTCGGATGCTCGGAGGTGTGTGCCGGAGGTTCCTCGTGATGCCAGGTTGGGTGCGAGCGACATATGAGGGATGCAAACACTGATCCTTGGGAGAAAGATGAGATCCTTTTGAATATCAAAATGGGAATTGAATCATGCACGTGTGTGTGTGCATATGGCATGGGATATAATTGCCTATGAAATTGAGTTGATACTATATGGCATTGAGAATGCAATCATGAAGGCATTGAATGGATCTCATGAGAATATATATATATATGATTGTATGGGTGATATGGATCATGCGCATGTATGTGCATATGGCATGGGATAAAATTGCCTATGAAGTTGAGTCGATACTATATGACATTGAGAATGCGATCATGAAGGCATTGAATGCATATCATGGAGATATAAGCATGTTTGCATGGATGATATGTGCATTTCACATGAAATTGTGGTTGTCTTGCTTTTTGCATTGTGTAGTTTGATGGATCTTTACTACTAAGTGGTTGTACTCACCCCGTTTAGGGACTAACATTTCAGACTAGCTAAGATACCTCTGCTGCCGCTGCCACTGGTAGATGGATCGAGTGGTTGGATATGACCGCAAGAAAGAAGATAGCAAAGGAAGGAACTTTTGGACGCCAACACTGACCGATAGACCTTAAGTATATGACTGTTGGAGGAGATGTCGGTCATCTTTTGAAGTATAGCCAAGTATAGAAGACTAAGGCATTTTGGTGTACCGACTAATGATGTCCATCAAGTTATGTAAATAAAAGTGTTCGGCTTTAACTTTTAAAAGTTTTAGTTGGTGTGCATCGGTTTAAATTGTGAAAAAGGGAGTTGATGGATGCGCTTCCGCCATATTTCTGCGCAGGGACCTATGGAAATATATATATAAACCCTGAGGACTTATAAACTTATTATAACTCTTTGGTATCAGAGTGATATATTATCAAGTCAAGTGAAAGGTAAGCGAACAGTGGCGACCCTAACGGATCGGGGGCCGTTCGAGGGGTGCCACAAACCAAGCTGCCAGTGCCGCCGCTTTGACCGCCGCTTTAGTCGCCACTAATGCCGCCAATGTCACCGCTGATGCCACCGCAGCTGTCGCCACCACTACCGTAGCCGCCGCCGCACCTACCGCCACACCTGTTGTCGCACCTGCTGAGGTTCCACTAGAGAACGTGGTTGTTGGGAGACCGATACATAAACTGGTGAAGCAATTTCTGAAATTAAAACCGCCAGAGTTCACCGGATCAAGAGATCCCGAGGCTGCAAACCTCTGGATCCAAGGCTTAGAGAAAGCATTTGCACTGCTGAGGTGCACAGAGGAAGAAAAGGTGGACTTTGCAATAAATCAACTGCAGGGTATTGCAAGTACTTGGTGGAGGGCCACCAGAGAAGAGATAATTCCTGAAGGTGTGGTCCTGGTATGGAACACCTTTGTTGGAGCGTTTAATGCCAAGTATTTCTCCAGCTGTGCCAAGGAACTGAAGATGGCGGAATTTCAATGCCTTCGTCAAGGTCTAACCATGGACCAGTACGAGGCAAAGTTCGCCGAGTTATCGCAGTATGCTCCTATACTAATCGAGGATCCTGAGGAAAAAGTGAGGAGGTTTAGGGATGGCCTCTGATCGGAGCTAAAATGTCCATTGGTACCACTCGATCTAAAGACTTATAATGAGTTGTACGGAAGAGCCCAACTGATAGAGAAGAAACAAGCCGCCGCTTCTTGATCGCGGTTTGGGTCTAACCAAGATAGGAATCGGTTTGGGAAGAGATCGATGATTGGAGGGAGGTATCCTGTTCCGCCTAACAGGAAGAGTGGGATAGGAAAATCAGGGTTGAGCCAAAATAGAGTGTGTCACTCTTGCGGAGGACGACATGGATCGGCCTCGTGCCCTTCTAGGATGGGTGTTTGCTTTGTGTGTGGCCAACAGGGTCACATGGCCAAGAGTTGTCCCAAGAGACAGATGGGACCGCAGTTGCCGCCACCATCGATGAATCAAAACAAAGGACTTCTACCACCGAATGCATAGCAAAGTGGATTTAACCGACCTCCAGCTCAAGGAATGACGTACGCTATCACCATAGGACAGGCGGAGGATACGCCTAATGTGATTACAGGTATTGTCTCGTTGAATAACCACGCTGCTTATGCTTTATTTGACCCTGGTGCAACTCATTCGTTTATAGCTGAGCAGTATGTTAACTTGGTAGGATTGATTCTTAAGTTATTGGAGTCAGTGGTTAGTATATCGACATCGTTAAAAGATAAGGTGTTAGCAACAGTGGGTTGTCCTGGTTGCACGTTAGCGATTGGTGAACGAGAGGGGAAGATAAACTTGATAGTCTTAGCCATGTATCATTTCGATGTGATAATTGACATGGATTGGTTCACCAAGCAATGAGCTAAGTTAGACTGCTATCGTAAGGCGATACAGTTTAACCTGTTAGAAGGTGAGAGCTTCGAGTTTATTAGGAGTCGAGGAGGACCCTCAATTTCCTTAATCTCGTCAATAGAGGCAACCCAGTTGTTAGACAAGGGTTGTCAAGGTTACCTGGCAACTATCGTGGATATGGCAGTTGAGGAACTGAAGATCGAGGATATCACAATGGTTCAAGAATTCCCAGACGTGTTCCTAAAGGAATTGCCAAGTCTACCACCGGAAAGAGAGATAGAGTTCGTGATTGAGTTAGTCCTCAGGACAGAGCCAATCTCTAAGGCTACCTACCAGATGGCTTTGTCAGAGTTGAAAGAACTGATTGGATAAGGGATTTATACGTCCCAGTGCATCACCTTGGGGAGCACCAGTTTTATTTGTGAAAAAGAAAGATGGATCGTTGCACCTATGCATCGATTATCAACAACTCAATCAGGTGACGATCAAGAACAAGTATCTCCTGCCAAGGATCGATGACTTATTTGATCAATTGCAAGGAGCGTCGATATTTTCTAAAATCGACCTGAGGACAGGATATCATCAGCTGATGATCAAAAAGGAGGACATTCCAAAGTCAGCGTTTCGTACTTGATACGGCCATTATGAGTTTACTGTAATGCCGTTTGGATTGACGAATGCTCCAGCTGCTTTCATGGATTTGATGAACCGAATGTTTAAAGAATACCTGGATCAGTTTGTGATCATGTTCATCGACGATATCCTAGTGTATTCAAGAAGTCTTAAGAAGCATGAGAGTCATATAAGATTGGTACTGCAAACTCTAAGGACTCATGAGTTGTATGCCAAGTTCAGCAAGTGCGAGTTTTGGTTGACTCATGTTGCTTTCCTAAGTCACGTGATTTCAGGTGAAGGAATCTATGTGGACCCGACCAAAATAAAATTAGTGATCAATTGGCCAAGACCGACTATAGTGATAGATTTTAGAAGGTTTGTAGAAGGGTTTTCAACATTGGCGCCGCCTTTGACTCGACTATTAAAGAATGAAGAGAAATTTGTAAACAGACAAGTGTGAGCGTAGTTTTCCAAGAGCTTAAGAAAAACTTGACTACCGCACTTGTGCTGACCATACCATCTGGTCCTAGAGGATACGAGATCTATAGTGATGCGTTATTGAGGGGACTGGGTTGCGTGTTGATGTAGCATGGCAGAATTGTTACATACACATCCCGTCAGTTAAGACCTCATGAACTGAACTACCTGACGCATGACTTAGAACTCGCGGCTATTATTTTCGCTCTGAAAATATGGAGACATTATTTGTGTGGAGAAAGATTCTAGATCTTCTGACCATCAAAGTCTCAAGTATCTATTCTCTTAGAATGAGTTGAATATGAGACAGCGTCGCTGGATGGAACTCCTGAAGGACTATGATTGTGATATCTTGTATCACACTGGGAAAGCGAATAAAGTCGCAGATGCGCTAAGTTGGAAATCTTCAGTTGCGCATATGCTGGTTAAGGAGTGAAATTTACTCGAGAGAGCTCAAGATTCGGTTTTCAAATTTGAGGTAGGCCACCTTTCAAATCTTATAGCCACCCTCAGAATTGAGCTGGAAGTGCAGGTCAGAATCAAAACACTTCAGCCAACAGATCCAGAGATTCAGAAAATCTTGCAAGAGGATACCGATAAGAGAAAAGCTAACTTTCAGATTTCTGATGAAGGAACACTAAAGTTTCGAGGAGGTTTGGTTGTACTTGACGATGTGGAGCTTAGAGAGGATATTCTATCACAAGCTCATCGTAGTAGTTACAGCATTCATCCTGGTAGTACCAAGATGTATCAGAATATGCGTCAACACTATTGGTAGTCAGGTATGAAGGCGGACATCGCCAAGCATGTTGCCAAGTGTCTGACATGTCAGCAATGTGAAGGCACAGTATTGTAAGCCGGGAGGATTTCTACAACCTCTCGAGATTCCCGAATGGAAATGGGAACACATCATGATAGACTTCGTGACAGGCTTACTAAGGAGTCTGAGAGTAATGACTATTTGGGTAGTGGTCAACAGACTGACAAAGTCGGCTCACTTTATTGTAGTTCGAAAGGACTTTAGTTTGGATAGACACGTAGATCTATATGTGCGTCAAGTAGTTCGTCTGCATGGAGTGCCGGTTACGATAACATCAGACCGAGACCCGAGATTCACCGCCGCCTTTTGGAAGAGCTTACAGAGTGTCTTAGGTACCAAGCTGCAGTACAGTACGGCCTATTATCCTCAAACGAATGGCCAGTCTGAGAGGACAATTCAAACCCTCAAAGACATGCTGCGAGCTTGCGTGTTGGATTTCAAGAGAAGTTGGGAGGAAGAGCTTTATCTTGTTAAGTTCGCCTACAACAATAGCTACCGGCAGAGTATTTAGATGGCTCCTTTTGAAGCGTTGTATGGCAAAGCGTGCAAAATGCCAGTATGTTAGGATGAAGTCGGAGAACGAAAGATCACAGGCCTAGAGTTAGTCCAGCAATCAGTGGATGCAGTTGCCGTCATCAGAGACAAATTGAAAACCACTCAGAGTCGCCAGAAAAGCTACACCGATAAGCATCGAAGGCCATTGGAATTCCAAGTTGGTGATCACGTCTTTCTGAAGGTGTCACCAATGAGGGGTACTTCATGCTTTGCCAAGAAAGGAAATCTGAGTCCAAGGTATGTAGGTCCATTTGAGATTCTTGAAAGAATTGGGATCCTAGCTTATTGTCTTGCATTACCGCCGAGATTGGCACAAGTGCATGACGTCTTTCACGTGTCGATGTTAAGGAAGTATGAGCCTGACCTGACCCACGTGCTTAATTTTGAGGAATTGGACATGGACGACAGAGTGTCGTACGTTGAAAGCTAGATTCAGATTGTGGATTGCAAGGAGCAGGTTCTGCGCACCAAGACCATCCCATTGGTCAAAGTGGTCTGGCAACACCATGGCACTAAAGGAGCAACTTGGGAAACTGAAGAATCGATGAGATAGCTGTACTCCCACATTTTTGCTTAAGATTTGTAATAGGTTTAAATTTCGAGGACGAAATTTGTATAAGATGGGAAGAGTTGTGACATCATGATTTTTTAGTCTAATTTCGATGAGATGAAATGGGTTTTTCATCAACGTGCCTATAGCCTTTTTCTCTGAGTTGGCCACTCACGAGTTAACTAGCCTATTAGGTGAAGCCGTTAAGGAATCCAAATGAAATAACCTTGAGAATTCGATTAGGAATTGACTGCTCGACCGTGCTAATCTGCAAGGGTCATTACGGCACTGTCAAAATCGATCAGAGACCAGAGATAGGTCGATTTGATAGAGATATGTGATTAGTGTGTGGGTGATTCCACCTAATTGCAAAATTTCTGTCGAACGGTACTAGACCAATTTTTCTGTCATTTTCGTACCCGGTGTCCATATTTGAAATCTCAAGATTTTCAAAACAATCGAGAGTCGCCAATGTGTCGAAGATGTACATTGTGGCTCGAAAATAATCGACTACAGGTTAATTGTATTAAAAATTCCTAAAAGCTACCTGGTAGATTGGGACACGCTAAAATCACGTCAGATTGAAATTAACCGCGAAATTGAACCCGATTTCATAAATGGAAAGTTCTGTTGTGTCACGACTCATTTTAGGAACGTCGACTCATTTTCCGAAAAATTTTCGAGGATTCATAGATTTTTATGGAAAAACAATTCGGAAAACGAACGGGAATTCGGATAGACTCTTTTGAAGAAAATTTGGACTTCCAAGCCGGGCTATGTGCTGATGGGAACTTATGGAAATTTTGTGGACTTTTTCTTCAATGAAATTGCACTTCGAATTGGAGGAATCGGAGAAGAAATTGAAGCCGAAGTTGAGTGCCAAAAATGTGAAATTCGTTGGGGGCTGCATTTTTGACATTTAAATTGGATTATTTATGGAATTTTAGGCTAGAAAGAATTAGGGGACAAGGAGATATTTATGCAAGACCAAAGGGGGAACAAGTATTCAATGAATTGGATTAGGCTTGTAGACTTCACTTTTTTTTTCTTCCAAGCTGTCGGACACCCCATCGCCTGCCGACCTCCATCTTCGTATACCGCTCTCCCTCTCTCTCGATCACTGCCCGCCCTCTCTTTTATGCGAACAACTCATCCCCACATTTCCTCTCTGGTTTTGCTTTCATTTTTCCCTCTACCTCACACCTCCACCGAAGCCTTAATTTCCCTGCTCCACTCACGCTCGCCCACTTTCAGTCAACAAACACCGTTCGGTTGACTCCCCCTGCAGCAGCACGCATCCAAGCCGTCCATCTCCACCATCGGCTTCTCATTTTGGCCACGATTTCTTTGCTCAGTCAGCCCTCGCTGTGAAGCCCCCATCTTTGACCGCTTTCTGTTTTGTTGTTCTGTCTAGCAATAATCGAAGCAGCCCAGCCCACCGATCCATCCTTCACGTTGCAGCAGGCCCACACGACCAGCCCACTCGAGGCTGCTTCAGCCCTTCGAAACTCAGGACTGAAACCAGCAGTTTCTGTGCCGGGTTTCTCAGCTCGAGCAGCGAGTTTTGTGGCCGTTTCCAGCCGGTTTGAGCTTCCCTCAGCCTCGTCGTAAGCCCAAGTATCGGCCGCTATTGTGCCACCGTCGCCGTGATCCGATTTTTGTGTTAACCGGTGAGTTCGTATTCTAATCCCTAATAAGTGGGCTAATGACACTTAGAGGTGTATTAGTTAGCTAATTGGTGGATTAATTAGGTTAAGTAGGCTTAGGATGGCTTAGTTAGATTAAATTTATAGTTAGTATTTAGTTAGTTTAATTAGTTTAGTTAGGTGGATTAGTTAGGAATTAGTTAGTTTATTTAAATTAGTGTACTTAGATTAAATTAAATAGAATGGTTAGATTTAATTGCTAGTTAGAGTAATTAGCCTAGTTTGTTTAGGTTAATTTAATTAAATGCTTTAAATTTATTTATTTTGTAATTTATTTAATTTTCGTTAATTTATTTAATTATTAATTATTTTTCAGAAATTAGACCAGGATAGCCGGTGACCGAATTTTGTGCTTGATTGCAATGGTGTGTTCAATTTATGCAATTTGATGTTAATTTGTGCAAATTGAGTGCTGATTGAAAATTTGAGTATTTAATTCCAAAAAATTATGAATTTCAATATTTATTCAGAAAATTCAAAGTGTCGGATTTTAACACCGAAAATGGTTTTATATACTATATAAAACAGTGGGATTTTAAATTGGAGGTTATGAATTTTCTAGGTCTAATCTGACCATGTACCCACACACGACTAATTTACCGTGTATTTTTAATAAGAACAAAATAGGCTAGGATCACCATTTTAATGGAGGCATTTGAATGCAATGCATAGTATCTTGGGCCGAAATTGATCATGTGTTGGTTAAAGAGAAACAGTCTTAGCGTTTAAGCCGGACGTTACTAAATCCCATTTTCGGGTTGCACATGCATTAGGGTAGCGGGTCGCAGTAGATTCTGGACCTATGCTCATTTGGGAAAACCGTCAGTGAGATGCAATTGTGCTCAATGGGGAAGAGACGATGCCTGGCTACACCTGTAGACTGCCGATCATGGAAGTCGGTAGTGCCTTGAGTAGCTTAATTAACAATTGGAACGCATGATTGTTTGAGATTGATGCGCCTGATTATGAGACAAAACTATGTGGCATGGTATGGGACGTGTCATAATAGTTTGGCCTTATAATCGAGATCCTTGTGATGAATTGAGTTGATGAGGTGTTATAGTTGTTATGTGCATTGATTATATACAATGTGATATGAACTGTGCTGACGTGCAGGAAGGAACTAAGGCGAGATAAGTCCCCTATGTTAATTGAGTGGTTGTGTGGTTAGGACACTTCTAGGTGTATTTCCCTCATAATCGGGGCTTACAGCGTGAACTCGCTGAGATTTATATCTCACCCCGTTGTGGGCTTAAAATTTTCAGGGCCGTAGAGCGGAGGATCTAGAGCCTAGCTAAGGGGATCCAAGGAGTAAGTCAGTTAGGACAGCTTCTTTTTGGAGAAACAACTTTTGTAGACTCTTGCTGACCTTTGTATATAACTCAGTCGGTTTATAAAAGGATGTTGTGTTTGTAATTCTGTTGTCTTGCTTTTCTATCCCGAGATGGTTACTGTCAAGGGATTTGTTATTCGCTTCCGCATGTGCAATAAAAAGAAAGGGTCGGCAACTTGTCCTGGGAAGTCGCAAAATTTTATTGACCACAGAGGGATGGGTACGCGCTCGAGGATCGGGGCGTGACAGCTATCCAGCTATGATTCTCCACCATTCTAGGCCAAACTGCCATATGTTTCGACCAATGTCACCTTGGATTTTTCTTGGGAGAGTTAAGGATCATTTCTGTACTAAACCACTTAGATTAGGCCAACTAATACATATAATTTGCCCATTTCTTGTTACAACAACAATAGTCCTTGCACAACAGCAGAAAACTTGTTCTTTACCCTCACAAATTAGTCAACTTGGTCTATGAATAACAAAATATTCATGACCTACTTGGTCTATGAATAACAAAATATTCATGATCTATCACTGCGTAAAAGCTAACCATGTATGCATTCACATATCCAGAAATAGGAATGCCAGTGATTACTTATTGAAGAGGAAATGAAAGTTTCAAACGTAGCACCTTTAGATAGTCGAAAAGAATATTCTAGAATCCGCACTTCGACCGAAACATTTCCCTAGTACAACAAAAATGTCAAACTTATGGTTCATTGTTTTATATGGCTAACACAATGCTGACGACCAATCACAGTGCTTGCATGATGGGTATCATAAATAATTTATGTGTTTGATTTTTGAAACAATGGCAGATGTCATGGCTATGTTATAAGATTACTTTATAAAATATCCAACCGTAGCTATCTAACTATGATTCTCAATCATTTCGACTCAAACCACCACATGTTCTGACCGATGTCACCTTAGATTTGTGTTAAGAGGATTAAGGATCATTTCATCTACTGAAGCACTCTGATTAGGCCAATTGATGCATGTAATTTACCTGTTTCTTGTTATAGCAACAATAGTCTTTGTATGGCAGCAGAAAACTTGTTCCTCACCCTCACAAATTAGTCAACTTGATCTCTAAATAAAAAAATATTCTTGATTTATCACTGTGTCAAAGCTAGTCTATATGCATTCACATGTCAAGAAGTAGGAATGCTGATTTTTACTTATCAAAAAGGAAAAGAAAGTTTCTAACGAAGCACCTTTAGATAGCCAAAAAGAATATCCTAGAATCCGCACTTTGATTGAAATATTTATCTAATTACAATAAAGCAAACATGTCGAAATTATAGTTCATTGCTCTACTAGCGAACGTAATGTGGATGACCAATCACAGTGCTCGTGTGATGGGTATCATAAATAATTTTTGTGTTTGATTTTTAAAATTTTTTGGCTAGTTTTGGCAAATGTCATGGCCATATTATAATATTACTACATAAAATATCTGGCTATTGCCATCAAGCTATGGTTCTCAATCATTTTGGGCCAAATCGCCACATGTTCCAACCGATGTCACCTTAGATTTGTCTTAAGAGGGTTAATGATCATTTCATCTATTGAACCACTTGGCTAGCCAACTAATGCATGTAATTTACCTATTTCTTGTTACAACAGCAATAGTCCTTGTACAGTAGCAGAAAACTTGTTCTTTACCCTCATAAATTAGTCAACTTGATCTGTGAATAAGAAAATATTCATAATCTTTCACCACATCAAAGCTAACCATGTATCCATTCACATATCAAAAAATAAGGATGCTGGTGGTTACTTATTGAAAAGGAAAATAAAATTTCTAACATGGCACTATTTGATAGCCGAAAAGAATATCCCAAAATTCA
Source organism: Eucalyptus guilfoylei (assembly GCA_016097605.1). NCBI lineage: Eukaryota > Viridiplantae > Streptophyta > Magnoliopsida > Myrtales > Myrtaceae > Eucalyptus > Eucalyptus guilfoylei. Next base: position 30,127,211 of record CM027862.1, read on the forward strand.
CACTTTAATTGAAACATTTCTCCAATTACAACAAAGCAAACATCTCAAACTAATAGCTCATCATTCTACATGGCTAACGCAATGCAGACAATCAATCACAATGCTCGCATGATGGGTATCATAAATGTTTTATGTGTTTGATTTTTGAAACTATCTGATTAGTTTTGGCATATGTCATGACCATATTATAAAACTACTACACAAAATATCTGGCCGTCGCTGTCTAGCAATGATTCTGAGTCATTTCGGGCCAAACCACCATATGTTCTTATCGATGTCACCTTAGATTTGTGTTTAGAGGGATAAGGATCATTTCATCTATTGAAGCACTTGGATTAAGCCCACTGATGCATGAAATTTACTTGTTTTTTGTTAAAATAGCAATAGTCCTTATACAGCAGCAAAAACTTTGTTTCTTACTCTGATAAATTAGTCAACTTGATTTTTGAATAAGAAAAAATTCTTGATCTATCACTGTGTTAAAGCTAGTTATGTATGCATTCACACATTAAGAAATAGGAACGCCGGTGATTACTTATCGAAAAGGAAAAGAAAGTTTCTAACGTGGTACATTCAGATAGCCAAAATGAATAGCCAAAAATCCGCAATTTAATTAAAACATTTCTTTAATTACAATACAGCAAATACATTGAACCTATCGTTCATTCGTTCGACATGGCTAATGTCATGCGGACGACTAATCACATCACTCGTATGATGGGTATCGCAAATAATTTCTGCATTTGATTCTTCAAGTTGTCTGACTAGTTTTGGCAGATGTCATAGCCATATTATAAGACTATTGCATAAAATATTCGATCGTCTTTATCTAACTATGATTCTTAGTCATTTAAAGTCCAACTGCCCCATGTTTCGATGAATGTCACCTTAGATTTGTGTTAAGAGAGTTAAGGATCATTTCATCTATTAAAGCACTAAGATTAGGCTAACTAATGTATGTAATTTACCTGTTTCCTGTTATGGCAGCAATAGTCCTTGTATGGTAGTAGAAAACTTGTTCCTCACCCTCACAAACTAATCAACTTGATCCATGACTAAGAAAATATTCATGACCTATCACTACGTCAAAACTAGTCATGTATGCATTCACATATCCAAAGATAAGAATGCTGGTGATTACTTATTGAAAAAGAAAAGAAAGTTTCTAATTTAGCACCTTTGAATAACAGTAAAGAATATCCACTTCGACTAAATAATTTCTGTGTTTGATTTTTGAAATAATTTGACTAGGTTTGGCAAAGGTCGTGCCCATATTATAGGACTATTGCATAAAATATTCGGTCATCGTTGTCTAGCAATAATTCTCAATAATTCTGAGCCAAATCGCCACATGTTCAGATCGATGTCACCTTAGATTTGTGTTAAAGAGTGCTAAGGATCATTTTAGATACTAAAGCATTTGGATTAGGCCAACTGATATATGTTAGTTACCTGTTTCTTGATACAGTAGCGATAGTTCTTTTACAGCAGCTGGAAAACTTGTTTTTCATTCTCACAAATTAGTCAACTTGATCTTTGAATAAGAAAATATTCCTGATCTATCACTGCATCAAAGCTAGCCATGTCTGCATTCACAAATCCAGAAATAGGAATGTCAATGATTACATATTGAAAAGGAAGAGAAAGTTTCTAACATAACACCTTTAGATAGCCAAAAAGAATATCCCAAAATCCGCACTTTGATCAAAAAATTTCTCTGATTACAATAAAGCAAACATGTCGAACTTATAGTTCGTTGTTGTTCTACATGGCTAACGTAATGCAGACAACCAATCATAGTGTTTGCACGATGGGTATCATAAATAATTTATGTATTTGATTTTTGAAAATATCTAACTAGTTTTGGTATATGTCATGGTCATATTATGAGACTACTGTATAAAATATTTGGCCATCATTTTTTATCTATGATTCTCAATCATTCTAGGCCAAACCGTCATATGTTTCGATCGTTTCATCTACTGAAACACTTGGATTAAGCCAACTGATGTATGTAATTTACCTATTTCTTATTGCAACAGCAATAGTTCTTGTACAACAGTAGAAAGCCTGTTCCTTACCCTCACAAATTAGTCAATTTGATCTATGAATAAGAAAATATTCCCAATCCATCACTGCATCAAAGCTAGCCATGTATGCACCCACATATTGACAAAAAGGGAGTTGGTGATTATTTATTGAAAAGGAAAAGAAAGTTTGTAATGTAGCACCTTTAGATAGCTGAAAAGAATATTCTAGGATCCACACTTCGATCGAAACATTTCTCTAATTACAATAAAGCATACATGTCAAACTAATAGTTCATTGTTATACATGGCTAACACGACACATACGACCAATAACAGTGCTTGCGTGATGGGTATCATAAATAATTTTTGTGTTTGATTTTTTATTCTATCTGACTAGTTTTGGTAGATGTCATGGCCGTATTAAAAGACTATCTGGCTGTCGCTATCTAGCTATGATTCTCAATCATTCTAGGCCAAACTACCACATGTTCCAACCGATGTCCCCTTAGATTTACCTTAAGAGGATTAAGGATCACTTCATCTACTAAAGCACTTGGATTAAAGCTAACCGATGCATGTAATTTACCTGTTTTTTGTTACAGCGGCAATAGTCCTTGTATAGCAGCTGAAAACTTCTCCCTTACCCTCATAAATTTGGCAATTTGATCTATGAATAACAAAATATTCTAGATTTATCACTGCATCAAAGTTAGCCATGTATGCATTCATATATCAAGAAATAGGAATGCCGGTGATTACTTATTGAAAAGGAAAAGAAAATTTCTAACATAGTATTTTTAGATAGCCGAAAAATAGCCCAAAATGCGCACTTTCACCAAAACATTTCTTTAATTACAATACTGCAAACACATCAAACCTATCATTCATTTATTCGACATGGCTAATGTAATGTGGACAACTAATCACATCGCTTGCACGGTGGGTATTGCAAATAATATGCGTTTGATTCTTCAAATTGTCTAACTAGTTTTGGCAATTGTCATGGTTATATTATAAGACTACTGCATAAAATATTCGGCCATCGCTGTCTAGCTATAATTCTCAATCATTTCGAGCCAAACCGTCACATGTTCTGACTAGTGTCACCTTAGATTTGTGTTAAGAAAGTTAATGATCATTTCATCTACTGAAGCACTTGAATTAGGGTAACTTATGCATATAATTTACCTATTTCTTGTTACAGCAGCAATAGTCCTTGTACAACAGTAGAAAACTTGTTCCTCTCAAACAAGAAACGTGTGTGAAGATGCGAATAAATCATATTGTTTCTGTGAAATAACATGAGGATCATATCCTCTCTTTGTGACAAAAGTAAAACCCGACAACCCAATTGATTGTTTCACCGTCTTGGTTTGGTTTCAATAGTTACACCAAATTAGACTGAGTTCACCTCTGAAATCGAATACATGGTCTCGTTGTATCCAATTCAGGCTAAGTGAGCCGGGTGCTCACAAGGGATGAGGAATTCAATTTCAGAGTAGCGCACTGGACTGACCTCCATGGCCTTCTTTGCAAGGAACTACCACCGAATGTTGTGTTATGGGGTCATGCGTTCCTGTCATTCAGCCTATCTGACGACAAGGCTGAAGTCAAAATCAAAACTAGAGTTCTCAAGACCAATTCTACAATTGAGATAACCGGTGACTTGCTTATCGCAGCAGATGGGCGTCTGTCTTCCATTCGATAGAGTTTCCTGCCCGACCTTAAACTGAGGTTCTTTCTGAAACCAATGAATTCAGACCCCCATGCCATTCTTTTTATCGCAAAAGACTTGCATTTGAGCTTGTAGTGTGAATTGATAGCAACTGTTTTTGTAGGTATTCAGGTTATTGTGCATGGAGGGCAGTTCTCGATTTTTCAGGACGAGAAAATTCAGAAGCCATTTTGGGGATCAAGAGAGCTTATCCTGATCTTGGGAAGTGTCTGTACTTCGAGCTGGGTTCCGGGACTCATAGCCTGTTCTATGAACTCCTGAACAAAAGGCCTAATTGGATTTGGTACATCAATCAGCCTGAGCCTGAACTGAAGGTAAATCTTCTCGTATAATCCTCACTCTACTTTTTTCCATTGAATTTTCGATTTAATTAACCACCATTGAATGCTGTTATCTTTATCAGGAAAGAACACACATTTGCCGAAATGTTTATCTTCCCTGCAATTTTCCATCAGGTGAAGTAAATATGAGATGCCAAACTTCTTCAAACATCGTCACATGAAACAAGTAGTTCTCTGCAAGATTCTTGAGTCTTGACAACTATGTGCAGTTCTAATTTTGAAGACTAGTTTCCTCAGAGGATAGAAATGCAGTTCATAGTAGTAGATCACGTTATCTTGATTACTGCTCCCGCTCAATCCACGTTAGCCCTTTTATAACACAAATGCATCCAGCTTCTTCAAAGGATTATACAAATACTATCTCCTCAGACCAGAACATTCTTAGTTAAGAATATTTTCAGCCGAAGAGTAGCACTCTTCGTATAGTAGAAAAAATCCACATTTTGCTTAACACAGATGCATCAGGAAGCATCTAATCAACTGTAGAGTTCTTTACCATCTATTTAGGTGTGGCAAAATCAGATAGGAACAACAGAAAATATCATATTTCTAAAATTTCATACAGGGAAACTCTGTTACCATGAAAGTCAGCAGCGAAATGATCAAGGGAATGCACAGAGAAGCAGAGAAAGTTTGGCTTCCTGAGTTGGCTAGAATAATCCTGCACAGTTGCATGCATTGATATCTTGGTCTAGACTCCTTTTTATGCAGTCTATTATACAAGTATACTAAAATAAACAAATCAAGAAAGAATCTCAAGAACGTATAATCTACCTCTACTTCGGCATATGTGCTGTTAAGTTTGAGGGGATGCTCCAGAAAAAGACAATCTGCACTGCCAGTTGCTGTAGCTATCTCCTTTGGTGTCCACAATGAAGGATCATAAGTAGAGATCTCTCCTTCAACAGGCTTAAATTCCAAACCAGATGAAAACTCCTTGACAATTTGACTACCAGGAGAGGAATCTGCACCTCCTACGTTGTGTAATGCAGATAAGAATGTGGCATCATCCTCACAAGAACATCCAACTTGCATGCTTGATTCTTCTGGCTCATGGAGAGACAACTTCTTCAGCTCCTCATCCATTAAGCCATCCATTGTATCCCCAAGTAACTCAACATGTGAGGTTGAAATATTATCCTGTTTGTCATTGACTGGTGGAGATATTATATGCCCTGCAATTTCTGAAAAGCGGTTTCAGCATTGCCAGAAGTAGACTTTTGGCACAACAAGACAAGCGAAGTGATCTTTGCATCATTTGAATCTGGAGATTCAACATCTATAGCGACCCCACTAGTACAGTCTTTGCCTGTAAAGGAAGATGTCCATAGAACATCTGTGCAATCTTTTGCTTGCAAATTATCTAAATCAGATAGCTCAGTGACATATGAAGAAGCCATCTGAAAAGTACACTTATCTTTGCTTGAATTGACATCATCAAAAGGAAACACAGTTTCCCCAACCGAAGTATTTGAGTTTGGTTCTTTGTCCAAACAAGTATGGAAGGTCATCCATTTTCATTTGCATCATCATCTGCTGGATTCTGTTCAGAGTCTTTTCCCAGTTCATACTTTAGTTTGCAGTTGTCACTTGCAGTCTGCCTGTTGGTGCAAGAATTAGCAGAGGATGCTGGACACTGTCTGTACACCTATGCTGAGACGGGTCATCCACATTAAGAGAATTTTCCTTGTTGTTATCTAGGTTCCGCTGCTTCTGCTCATCCAAGGTAGTTAGCTTATTGTAGTCCACCCAGAACTGAGGTTGACCACTGCAAAATTTCGTGAAGAAGAAACAATGTTTAAATCAGAACCATCGGCAAATTCAAAGTTTCCTCTTACAGCTTTAAAATCTGATCCAAACCTTATGGAGTGTTTTGACTATCTGGTATTGTTGGGCGAATTTCTGCAGAGGCTTGACCAGATACTTTATCTCTATCTAGTCCAGACACACTTAACTGCCAAATCAAATGAAGCACAAATGAATTGAGAGGCACACAGCACTAGCACCCACATGCCAACATCATTTCCGAAATAATTGTAAAGGTAATCTAACAAGTAAAACTTACCTTCTGCTCGGATATGAAGTTGTACAGAGGACTCTGGCACAGCATAAGGAGAAGATTGTAATGACGTATTAGAAGTTGAATCAGTTGGAGAACAAACTAAATCAGCTTTATGGCATAAAAGCAGCACTAGAAATAAGAAATTAAGAATTACCTTCGGAGTACAATTGAAATCTCCACAAAGAACAACAGGAGCATCAGCCCAAGGTCGGGAGACAGCATAAGCCCTGTCGAGAAGAACCCTTACCTGTTGAACAGATGCAAAATATCAACATCAACTACTTTATCTACAGAACACCTAGGTTTATCTAAACATAATACGTTTGTATAAAACACTTTTAAATAGAAAAAGATCTCGATCATCTTTACTGAGTCCCAGGGTGTTGAGTAACATAATATGTATTGTCCAGAACCAAAGAGTTTCACATGTAACCTACCATCCCACAGTATGTCCTCTCGTCGAACTCAATGTGGGACTCATGGAATCGGAATATAAATACTTAAAACTTGTACGTAGAACATGGAAATGTGAAGATACAAATATGTACGTTCACTCTTAAAGAGCAATATGCATGCGAATCTAGTTTTTTGGATATTATTAACAATCTTTCTTCAGATGTTCATCATGATTTTTTAGCTTGTAAGTAATTTTGCAATATGATGTAATTTACTTTGAAGTAAATGCTCCCATAGCCACACTCAGCACTCATTCCCATGCAACTTGAGTTTGTGTGAACCCAGGCCAAATGTTGACCCAAGCTGATATATTTTGAGTCAACTGACTTGAGATTTTTTCTGGAGGTCTGCAGTGACAGCCATGGGTTTAGGACCAGTTCGGTTATTTTTAATTTCCTATTTTGTATAGTGATAAATCTCTTTGATTTTCTCACAATTGTGAGTGTGTGAATCTATGGGTTATATGGTGAATATATAGAGAGTTTTCTGCTCAACTTGTGTATTCCAAATTTTATTGAATTCAACTCGTCTATCCCCGGTAAAGGTAAGCAAGCCTTATTAATTATGGGTCATTTCTCTATATCTCTCTTTCCTTCAACCTCCTTTTTTTTTTGTTGCTGGACATGGAAAAGCCTACCATGAGCAGTACTACAAAAAAACGCCCAGCTTCCAAATTCAGAAACATAGTTGACAAATAATAGAATACATATGATAGAATATTATACTGGATATCCAACCATTAATCATTGGAAGACATCAAATACCTGACCAAGCTTATTTCTCCTCTTTTAGGATTGTAGAGCACGTGAATGTTACAGACCACAATCTTTGTAGAACCTGCTGAACTGTCAATGACACAACCAAATGTAACACACAAAATGATAAAAAGTTATCATGACTTCTAAATAAAAAGGAATGCAAAGAAACTTGACCACCTGTTCAACAATACACATAATCATCAAAATAGGCACCAGGAAGCAACAGATTCCCATTACAAAGGATCACTTCAGACTGCAAATAAATCCTGCAGTCGCATCTCAATATCAACTTTTTTCCCCTTCAGTTTCATTATTACCATGGAAGTTTTTCTTTTTCATTTTAACAGCTTTACAATCATCATGCTAGGAAGAATGTACCACAGCTTTTCAGATGTTAATGAAAGTCATAAAATTATACTTTTATAGAATTATGCAAAAGGAACAACCACACTTGGCAAAATATTTCACTGTTCTTGATGTTCAAGACTGTATCTAACCAGAAATAAAAGCATGACATGGAAATGAGATAGGGGAAAGAAGCAGCAAGCACCTTGGTTGGTTATGCAATTCTGAAAATGAGACTAAATGGCCTGATTAAGAGGAGAAGAGCAACAAGCTAACTGATTTTTGTATAGCTTTCTCAACTTCTATTACTAGTACTTAACACGAAACGTGTCCATCCTTATTATGTAATTGTATCCTCGTTGCTATGTACTGGTCCTTTCTTTGTGTGTCTTTTGTTGTTTGATCGGGGATTGGAGAGAGAGAGAAAGAGAGAGAGAGAGACCTGGCTGATTGATGTGCTGTATTTCCACTCTCATTTTCACTCACTAGCTGTCCATCAAGAAAAACTGTGAGTATGAAATGAGGTCTAAGTAATCACACTGAATGTCCCTGTTCTTTTTATCTCCATTTATATTAGGTTTGATGTACCTCAAGCACGCATATCTGAGCAACATTATACGGGAGCCCCAGCTTGTTGAACTCAATGCATTCTTCCTGAAGAAACTTGAACCTAATAAAGAAATATTAGTTCATAACCAGATTCTCCAAATTAGTTTGCTACAATCTGGAAAACTGTGTGGAATTTGAAGAGATATATATATCTTACAGAAGATAAAAGAAATTGGCACTGTTGCAAATTAATAAGCTCATGATCTTATGGATCATGCAAAAAAGAAATTAATATTAGCACACACCTTATATCCATCCATATCCACAATTGATATAATAGAATATATCAAACACAGAGAAAAAGTCAATCCTCCAACTATAAGCCACATGAAGGAAGGAATATAAGCCAATGAAGGAATATAAACTCCCATATTCTTCAATAACAAATTGACAGTGGACATAACTGAAGGTACTTCTCATCAAATGAATCATTAACATGGCCTAGACCAGCTAGAGCTAAAGTACTCGCGTAGGCATCATGCTTCTAGCAGATTTAATTACACCATGACCACACAGCTTAGCATGCCAAAAGTTCTATGGAAAGGGGAAAGAGAAAGAGAGAGAAAGGAGAAGAGGTATAAAGAAGGCGAGGCATAACAAGAAAGCCAAGAAGCTCACTGAAAATTAATGCTCAACGGAGCTAGATCAATCAAAATTAAATTTTTTTTTTTTTTTTTGGTAACTAATCAAAATTAAAATTGTTCAGTCGTGAAGGGAAAAAAATGTTTACCTTGAAGCACACCAAAAGATTGCACAGCCATCAACTGGATTTCCAGTCCGCATCTACAAGTGACCAAAAAGCAGAGTTATCTCCATTTCCATAAATCATTTATCCTCTGCAACTTGTCCAGAGCTATAAGTCATGATTTATGGTGAAACTTGAAAAGAATATCTCAAGAAAAGGCTGGATACTCGCATAAAAAATCCAATTGGCATAACAACTAGAATTTAATATTATTATCCACATATAAAGTTGTTCACGAAAAAAAATAACATCTGATTCAGACATGCATTGACAAGATTCCTTTGTCTGGATCTGACTGAAGCCATTCTCAAACCCCCAGCTGAGTCAACCACGCATTAGGACATAATTAAGCATCCTTTATCAACTTTTATCCTCATGCAGTGTGGCTGAGATTCAGAATCAAATTGCAATCTCTTTTCAAGAAATTCTAGTGCATCTTTACTCTATTTAACCTTGTTACTGTGTCGCACTTTTTGTATGGGATGAATCGCAGCAAGCTACTAGAATCTGGCCTAAGTTCCAAATCAAGATTGACCGGTTCCATACTTTTCATCCAAACAACAAAATTGAGAAAGGAGCAAACTGGAGAATAAGTAAGATCCTAAAACTAAACATGGATAGCCAGAGTGGCACCTCCCCAAAAAATAAATCCAATCTTCCAGTGCGTAAGACTTCTATGAACAATCGCATAGATCATACCTGCTATCTGCTTAACTTCTGTTGAGTATGCCTTGAATTCTCTATGAGCTTGGACCAACGTTAGGGTTTGGGAGCAATATAAATATTGTTTTTCTCAATTTAATAGCTTAAGAAGTTGAACATAAAGAGTCTTTATTTTTTGAGCCACTTTTTACAATCCTTGAATTTTATAGTGGATTTTGCTTCTCCATTCCCTGTGGTTTTTCCCACAAAGGTTTTTTATTTTTTTATTTTTTCGTTATAGTTTCTGCATCAATCATAACAATCTCGTATCAAAGCCATAGGGTTTCTTGATCTTCTGGTTGTAGCTTCTAGTTCAGCCACAAAATTTGATATTGAGATGTTTGATGGGTGTGGCAATTTCAACCTATGGCAAGTTTGCATGTTGGCCGTTTTTATGCAGAATGGTTTGAAGAAAACTCTGTTTGGGAAATGGAAGAAATCGAAAAGCACATCGGATGAAACTTAGAAAGAATTTTTATGAAAAAGCCTTATCTTCTATTCAGTCATGTCTCATGAATGAAGTTTTGCAGGAAGTACTAGATTAGAAAACAGTTGCAGGTGTATGGAAGAAATTGGATATATTTTTTGATAAAATCCCTCACCAATTGATTGAGGCTCAAGCAACAACTTCTCACTATTCGTATGGCCAAAAGTGCTTCTCTTAAGTCTCATATTTTTGAGTTCTATGCTATTATCTCTTTATTAAGAAGTATTGATATTGAGATTAAGGATCATGCTCCCTTATTGTTACTTTCACTACCATCCTTTTTATAAGAATTTTAAAGAGACAATAGTTGTTAGAAGAAAAACTATTGATCTTGACAATGTCAAGACTACTCTTCTTAATAAGCTAAAACTAGACACAAAATTGACTTTTGAAGGCAGTAATGATGATGGGGCTGGCCTAATTGCTCGAGGAAGGTCTGTTGAGAGAAGCAATGGTGGTAGGAGTAGATCAAATTCGAAGCATAGGGATCTAATTTGCAACCGTCATAAGTATAAGGGGCATATTAAGACAATTGTCTGAAACTGAAGGCAAAGCAGCAAGAGAAAATCATATGAATCAGCAAAATTAAGGGATGCAATTCAGCAGAACAATTAGAACTACTAGAACAGGCAAAATCGGGAAAACAAAAATCCCACTCAAGCTAGAGTTGCTAAAGAAGAAAATGAAGATTGATTATTGGTTGCAGATGATAAAAACATCAATGGTAGCTGGATTCTTCATTCAAGCTGTTCGTACCACATGTCCTAATCATGATTGGTTCTCCACGTACAAAGAATATAATGGTGGAGTTATTCTAATAGGAAACAATGCTAAATGCAAAATAGATGGGATTGGGACTATCGGCAATAAGATGCACAACAGCATGATCTGAACCTTGGACAACGTCAGACACATTCCTGATTTGAAGAAAAACCTCATCTCTTTGGGTAAACTTGATGGGTTTATAGATAAAGGTGGAGTTATGAAGAATATGAGAGGTTTACTTCCATTGATGAAAAAGCTGAAGACTGGTATTTTGTACAAGCTGTAAGGCACCATAGTTACTCGTTCAAATGCAATCTCATCGGTTATGAAAGAATCAGACAACACTAAATTACAGCATATGAGATTAAACCATATGAGTATTAGAGGGATGGAAGAGGTGAGTAAGGAAAGTCTTCTGTGTGGTCAGAAAATTGAAAAATTGGATTTCTGTGAGCATTATGTTTTTGGAAAACAGAAATGGGTCAGTTTCAAGACAAGAACACACAATGCGCGAGACACATATGATTGGCTCTAAACAAAATGCCTTCTTGAATGGACTAGAGGCCGATACACAGCCTGCATGGCAGAATCACCGATCTCGTTGTCGAAATTCACGATTGGCATCTTGGACTGCATGGAAGTGACTGCTCAGTTTCTATCTTGGACTGGGTGGACATTGGAGTCACCACTTGAAAATTGCCCTCTTCCCAACACTGTGCAGGGAGTCGGGGAAGCTCCTTCGGGATGGATATCTACCACCGCAGTACTGTAGGACGAAGCCAATATCCGCTCACATGCATTAGTAGGGCCAGAAAACCTTAGTCAAATCCTAACAAAAATCTAGTTTGAACAGATTAAATAACAGTGTTTGGTCAACAAAAGTAGCGCCCCGTCACCGAAAAAACAGTTCCGATCCTAATTGATATGACAAAATATATATGCCACCAGTACATACATAATACGAAACTCATTGCGCCATCGGTGAGAAGGAGACTCACCTTGGGACGAGGGTACATGGCGGAGCTTGCGGCGGCGGAGGCGAGGGGAGGGAGGAGCAGCAGCGCCTCACGGAGAGTCTTCCAGCGACAGAGCACACGTCATCGACGCGGCGACATTGGCGGAGCTTCGGGCTGCTCTCTTCCTTGCTCGGACTTTTGAAGCCCAAGATTTTGCTCTCTTCACCCGACGGCCCAACACTCTGTTTTTCAGTCCAGGGTGAAATGGTAGCTTTTGTTTTAAGGACGGGTCGGTTTCAAGATCGATTCAAATTTCACTTCATATTTCTCAGAATGGATCTCTTCGATTTTTAGAACTTGAAATGTACCTTGTACATCTTGAAACCCGGAACGTGCCCTATTAATCAGTTGAACCGGTCAGTTTTTTTTTTTTCCCCTTTTTGTTTCATTTTTGATTAAGTAAAATGAGCACAACAACAAAAATTCTCATTCGTCAATGGCAACACTCCACAAGAGATGACTATGAAAAATCAAAATAAATAATAAAAAGTTCAAAACACGTAACATAAAACATAAATTATAGAGCTTCGGTCCTCAATCATTCATGAAAAATTGCTCAAAATTATAACTACCTGAAATTAAAAGAAACAACAAACATATTAATCACTTAATAATATTTTTAAATAAAAATTACTATTAATTAAAATAACTATTAGAAAAACTCATCATACATATTCATTTCATTTCAACTAGTAAACTCTATTTACCAATGACAATCTCCTCACTAAGACAATCAGCATCTAAAAAGAAAAGAGAAGATTAAATAAAACACTCACTCATTAAATATACAAAGGAATTACGATATAAAAAGATATACACATCACTTACGATATGTAATCTTCGGTTCATTAGTTCCTGGTTTGGTTCTTACCAAGGAATCAAGAACCAAATTGTATGGTACCAGCTCATTTTTTTTTTTTTTTTGAATTGATAACCGCAAGAACTTGGAACCGAACTAGTTCTTATAGTTGGTTCAATTATGTTTCTGGTTCTACCTTGGACTTATATGCACCCCTGATTTGTTTCGCATTATAATTTATCAACAAAGGAAATGGTTTTACTCAAACTTCAATTTCATGGAAAGTGATCAATTTTTTTTTCTTTTTTGATCGTGAGCATGACAATGAGAGGGAAGTAGTAGAAATAAGTACTCAATCGTGTTGCATTGGAAGCACTAGGAAAATGATTTCCACTTTCATGGGAGGGAAATCTATTTTCCAAAGTCTTAGCATGCCAATTTCGGTCAATGGAAAACATACCGATTCATTTTGTAATGTCCAAACGAGGGAAAAAGTAAGAAAACATTTTGCTGGAAATGGTTTTTCTCTCAAAAACGCATCCTAATTTTATACATAGCAATTGCAATTTTTTTTTTCCACACAATTCTTGTTCATCACCATGGATTGGGATGTTTATCGACTTTTCAAATGATAATTGCTGATGGATATGAGTCATGTATCAAATATAAAAGTCTAAAAATAAAATAAAATTGGGACCCTCTTATTTCAACATTATAAGCGTAGTAAAACAATCATGTTACTCATGTTACTCTACTAATAACTAAGTGATTTTTTTTTTTTTTTATAATAACTTTACAACTACATCTTTTCATTAATTGAACAGCTATACAAAAAATCTCATTTTTTTTTATCACAAAAAGAAAATCTTGAGTTGAAAGGCAAAAGATAGAGTTACATAATCAAAGAAGACCTCTATGCTTTCTTTTTAATCATTAATCATTTGATGGCGTTGCAATGATGACTCTATGCTTTCTTTTTCTCTATGCTTAATATAAAATTTAGACGACACAAAGGTAGCTAAAAATGATAAAAAAGCGTCATTTTCAAGAGACAATCACAGAAGAACAGGTTTATACGGTAATGCTATATCTGGGGGTGATTGGTGATCCCTATCAGCACATAAAATTTGTCAATGACCCAATTGTCTTCTACTTCTCAACACCTTCTTCACTCCCTGGATTCCATGTCCCGCAATCATATAGCTCAAATGAGACCCAATAATTGGGAGTCTTGGACAGTCTCTCCTTTATGAACTAGAAACGCAGAGCAAGAGCTGGAGAGGGTACAACAGAAGTCATGAGTCACAGTCACGATCTTCCTCAGCAAGAGAAGCTGAAGCCAAAGCCAAAGGCTGTGATCGTAGGAGGGAGTATAGCAGGTGTGTCCTGTGCGCATGCACTCATTCAGGCGGGGTGGGATGTTGTGGTCATAGAGAAATCGCGCAAGCCTCCAAAAGGAAGCCCCACCGGTGCAGGACTCAGCTTGCATCCTTTCTCTCAGGAGCTCATCAGGTCCTGGACAGGACGCCCCGAACTCCTCCGAGACATCACCTGTCCTCTCACCATTGATCTAGTAAGGAAACTTCATATGACAAACTGTCTTATTTAAGGTCCTCCTGAGGTGAGATACGACATGTATTGAAGTATAAGATCACAATTACTGGAGAATTGGCGCAGAATATGTCTTTTTTCTAGCAGCATTTAAGTTCTTGCTTTGCTTGACGGTGAGGGGAGATGTTAAGTTCTTTAACGAGATATGGGTCCTTTTCTTTGTTTCTTGTTAAAAATATAGATATTGATCATGTTTGTTATGGAGCAGTGAACATTGTGTCCTTGTTCTTACCAAATTCTTATGCGTCTATTTGTACAAGAACCAAGCAATCGATGATGAGAAAACCAGGAAGATTCTGGCAAGAGATGATCATTTCAATAATAGAGCAGCACATTGGGCTACTCTGCATGACCACCTGTTCACTGCATTGCCACCGGAAATATTCCTCTGGGGCCATCTTTTCCTCTCTTTCTCTGTTTCCAATGAGAAGCAATCAGTCAAAATCAAGGCCCAAGTTCTCGACACTGGAAAAACCACCGAAGTATGCGGAGATTTGCTCATTGCTGCAGATGGATCCCTCTCCCTGATTCGCAATCACTTTCTCCCCAATGTCAAACCAAGGTGGTTACTTCTCTGGCCAAATTGTCATGCACCAATCCCTGACTTAGACATTTTGTTAGCTTACCATAATTATGTTGATATAATAGATATTCCGGCTATTGTGCCTGGAGAGGAGTTTTTGATTTCTCGGGGAGTGAAGATTCTGAAACTATAAAGAACGTTAGGGAGGCACATCCGGAGCTTGGAAAATGCCTGTACTTAGACTTGGCACCTGGAAATCATACCGTTCTTTACGAGATCCCAAACAAAAGGCTGAACTGGATATGGTATTTGAATCAACCTGAACCTGACTTGCAGGTAATATTCACCCATCTTGCTTGTCACCGACTGTACTATAGTAGTAGCAGTTGTGGATTTAGTTAACAATGCAAATGATTGTGATGGAAATTGTCATATAGTTTTCCTGTTTATTGAAAAGATTTGTTTGAGGAACTACATGAGCATCCCTCATAGAAGATCTGGGTATGGATATATCCCAAATTCATCAAACCCTAGATCACAGAAATCATCATAGATGTATCTTTATATAAGCATCCCTGTCCATGAGTGAACTTGTGCCTTATGGTATATGATATTTAGTCTGTCATTGACAACTACAGGGAAATTCAGTTACTACAAAAGTAAGTGATGACATGATTCGGAAGATGTACCAAGATGCCGAGAAAATTTGGCATCCGGCTTTGGTTCAGCTCATGAGAGAAACTAAAGAACCTTTCATAAATTCCATTTATGACTGTGATCCACTAGAACAAATAGTTTGGGACAATGTGGTACTTATTGGTGACGCAGCGCACCCCACGACACCGCACAACTCAAGGAGCACAAACATGTCGATTCTGGATGCAGCTGTCCTAGGCTGGTGCTTGGAGAAGTCGGGATTGAAAAATCTAACAGCTGCTCTTGAAGAATACCAATCCATTAGGCTACCTGTTGCATCCAAGCAAGTCTTGCATGCTTGGCAAGTCGGGCGGATAAAACAAGGCCTTGCACTTCCTGACTGCAAACCTTTCAATCCTAACACAGCCACTCAGGAGGAATGCAAGATGCTTCTGCAGAGAGGCGTGCCCTTCTTCGGACATAATCCTTTGCTCAGATCAAGTGACCTTTTGTTGGCCGGCAAACGGTGATCATCTTGTATTTGTTGCCATTCTGGTCATGTCAATGTTGATCTCGGACATGACACAGATTATTTCTAGCTCCAGCTAAATATAGCAAGAGATGTGTCTTTTTACGTATCCGACTTAAACAGTATCATCATGGATGGTGACCCTCATATTAGACTTGTGTTAGAGAGTCAATGATCATCTCATTTACCGAAACACTTGTTGCATGTAATGTAGCTATTTCTTGTTCTAGTTGCAATAGCCCTTGTACAGCAGCACAAAACTTGTTCCTTACACAAATTAGTTAACTTGATTTATGATTAAGAAAAGCTCCCTGACCTAACAGTGTGTCAAGGCTAGCCATCTATGCATTCACATTGCAATCAATAAGAAAGCTATTGAATACTTATCAAAATGAAGTAGAAAGTTTTTACTGGGGCATCTTTAAACAGCTGAAAAGAACCCAGTTAGTATCAGTGCTTCAACCAAAGCATTTATGTTTTCACAATGCAGCAAACATGTCGAAGCGATTGTCCATCTTTTACAGGGCTAAACGTAACGTCAATGACAATTCACATGCTCACATGATAGGCATCACGCATAAAGTATCATTTTTTGAAATTGTCTGATAGTTTTGTCAAATGTCATGATCACATAATAAAAACACTGCCTAAAATATCTGGTTCTCGTTGTCTAGCTGTGACTCAATAATTCCGAGGCACACTGCTACATGTTCTGACTGAACATCAGGAACAAGACACAAAAGGCACAAGCTTTCATGAGACAATCGTGTTCATAGATTCCCAATGGAGGGTAAAGACGAAGAAACCTAGAAATCCACAAAGCCCAAGGCCAAGGTAATGATAGTTGGAGGCATCATCACGGGATTATCCTGCGCGCACAAGGTCATTTTAGCAGGATGGGATGTCATCATCGACAAATCGAACATGGCGCCAACCGGGAGTTCTGCCGGAGCGGGGCTCGGGCTCGAACCCTTCGGCTCAGCAGCAGATCAAGGCTTGGATTTAAAGGGTCCAGCAACTCCACGACCCCTCTTTGCCTCTCGTTATTGACCAGGTCACTCTCTGTTGTGCGTTTTCTGAGTTCACGAGGACGTAAAAGGATATGTTTCTAATGTTTTTTTTTCTGTGTTGATGGGCCTAAATAGGCCCGTCCGCTCATGTTGGGCTTAGAGGTTGCATTTTTTAGAAGAGACATTTTAAGAGAAAGAAAGAAAAAGGGTATGTACGTTTTCAAAAGACGCTCTTCCCCCCGTTGCATTTTTTAGAAGAGACATTTTAAGAGAAAGAAAGAAAAAAAGGGTATGTACGTTTTCAAAAGACGCTCTTCCCCCCCCCCCCCCCACCCCCACCAGGTTACTCTCTGTTGTGCGTTTTCTGAGTTCACGAGGACGTAAAAGGATATGTTTCTGATGTTTTTTTTTTCTATGTGTTGATGGGCCTAAATAGGCCCGTCCGCTCATGTTGAGCTTAGAGGTTACATTTTTTAGAAGAGATTTTAAGAGAAAGAAAGAAAAAGGGTACGTACGTTTTCAAAAGACGCTCTCCCCCCCACCTCCCAAAACTTAAGAATAGTATGCTCTAAAAAAAAAGAACTTTCTCCCCTTCAAAGCAACAGTACGCTCCTCGGTAGAACGGGACCAGAATTTTTCCTCAAACTTCAACATTGCGTTTAATCTGTGAAAGACAAGGTACGTTCGACTCCGTGATGTATTTTTGATCGGTAATACATGTGACTCCTGAGCTCGTCTTCCGCGTTCGTTTTAGGAGTTCAATTGAGTATCGAATCAGTTTTAGGGTATCCGTTTATCCCAACAGTTTCTACTTAACCAAAAAAAAAAAGATGTGTTTCTTCGAGTGGTTCAGACTTGAGGAATAAGTGAAAGGTTCTGTGTCAGCTAAAATGATTAGGTTCAGCTTCAAAGCGTGAAGCTTTAGTTCATAATGTAGCTAAGAGAATGCGTGAATTACAACTGATACAAAAACCATAAAAGCTAGAAGCGCAGTTTTCTTTGGATATAAACTTGAACGGAAAAGTTGAAATAGGTTTCTGTTTGGTTCAGCCAAAAATGTTATTTGCGGTGAATCTGGTGATAGGTTTAATTTAGTGCATCAACATTCGGAAAGACAACTATGTGTATGATATATGCGCAAGAACAGAGGTTTGTTTTCTGTTCCTATCTTTCTGCTGTAGCCAAAAAGAAGTGGAAAAGAGCAAACGAAAAACGTGCAAGAAGATGTGATATCTCCCAGATTGTTCCTTAGAAATTCAATTGGGGCAATTGAACCTTCTCAAAAATAAGATGAGGATCATATATTGTTTTTGTGAAAAATTTCCATTTTTCCACTGTCTCGGTATGTTTTCCAGTGTCAGTTATGCCATATTAGACCAAGTTTGCCTCTGAATGAGTTTGAGTACATTATTCCACTCAACCCAAGCACTGCTAATTTCCTGAAAAACAACGCAGAACAATGTGATGGACGGTGAAAAGGAGATGAACCCGGTGCCCACAAGGGATGAGGAATTCAATTTCAGAGCAGCGCGCTGGACCGACCTCCACGGCCTTCTTCATGGGGAATTACCGATTGGTGTTGTGTTATGGGATTAGCGTTCCTGTGTGACAACCTATCTGACGACAAGACTGAAGTCAAAGCCAAAACTCGAGTTCTCAAGACTAATGACACCATCAAGATGAGCGATAACTTGCTTGTCGCAGCATATGGGCGGTCTTTCTTCCGTTGAACAGAGTTTCCGACCCAACCTTAAAATGAGGATCTTTCTGAAACTAATGAATATAGGCCCCCATGCCATCGTTTTATCGCAACATGTAAGCTTGTAGTGTGAAATGACAGCGACTGTTTTTGTAGGTATTCAGATTCTTGTGCGTGGCGAGTAGTTCTCGATTTTTCAGGATGAGAGAATTCAGAAACCATTTCAGGGATCAAGAGAGCTTACAGTGATATTGGGAAATGTCTGCACTATGAACTGAGTTCTGGGACTCATAGCATGCCTTTATGAACTGTTGAACAAAAAGGCGTAATTGGATTTGGTACATCAATCAGCCTGAGCCTGGACTGTAGGTAATCTTCATGTAAAGTCTTAAGTCTGCTTTTTGGTAGTAAAATTTTCGATTTAGTGAAAACACTATTGAATGCTGTGTTATCTTAATCGGGAAAAGAAAGAACATGTGCCAAAATGTTTATGTTCTCTGCAATTTTACATCAAGTGTGTATAACAATAGATGGCAAATGTAAGCACCCGCTTCGACAAGGGCGGGGAGTGATCACTGAGGCTAGAGGGTTTGTACAATGAGTAGCTTCTAGCAAGTTTTTAGGATGACAAAAGGGATAGGAATGAGCCGAACTATACACTAAATAAGGGAAAAGGATTTTGATATATATATATATATATATATATATATATATATATATATATTGTAATATCTCTAGATTAACTCATTCAATTCGATAGTGCATGTGAATTTGGCTCATATACACCAAGTGCATACAATACATGCTTCTCTCCAAGAAAAATATAAAAATAATCAACTCTGCACTTGAGTTTTTTTCTTTTTCCTTTTTCTACCTTAAGTCATGTCACGGTAGTTTGTACGACCCCAAATCATTTTCAATATCATCATGAGCACACGAAGCCATATGAAGCAAATTACCAGAGTAAGATACGTAGCAAGACAAAACGAGAAATGCCAAAAAAGCTAACCAAACTAGTTTGGTCTCTTTTAGAAGGATTTTTTTTTTTTTTAAAGGAAAATGTCTCTTTTAGAAGCTAGGAAATGGGTTATGATCTAATGACATACATATTAATTTCCTAATACAAATAACACTTGAAAATATTGTACTTTTCACTAACGATGAACATAATAAAATCTCGTAGTTTTTTATGAATGATATTTCATATTTCTATCTAATGAGAAGTCGAGGGGGAGAGCGGTCTCCATCACTCCACTAGCCCAAAGGCTTGGTACTTATCGAAACTTTATCATAACATGTGCCATACTCTATTCAATTTTATATGCGATTGTGACATTTCCTCCTCCCTCCTCTGAGTTTAGTATTGCGAGGTCATTTGCCACGAGACAATGAGTTCTCAACAAGCTAGCAAAATATGCTCAAATTAAGATTAAAGAATCCCTATCAAGTTCTTCCTGCTAATTTATAAAACTGGGTTATCATTCAAATATAAAACTGGGTCTCGCATCAGGAAGGCAGAAGAGCCATAGATGAATGATTTGTCAACCCTTTGAGTACACTGAAGAATGTAAGCGTTGACCAATCAATCTGTCGCAAAGTTTCTGCGTCATTGATGACGCTCAGAATGAATATTGAATAAAAAATAAGCTGTTGGTGCTGTCTGCAAAATCAGCTGCTTTTTTTGTTTGACCAAGGCTCCCGATCGAAGGTGTACCTGCAAAGAAGGATGCAAAAGAAAATCACTCCACCTGTTCTCACATCTTCGAAAGTTCAAACTTACGGAAAATCCTTGACAACAGTAGACAAAAAAAGAGGTGCGTATAGCCCAAGAATTGTGATAAGAACGGTCCAAATACCACAATTTTCATGCAACACTCGTAACTTTTTCTTTTTCTTTTTTCATTTGAGTGCCACAAATTTAGAAAATCAATCACCTGAGTGTCATCAGCGATTTGCCTCGCCAAAAATCCAATGTGGATGCTAGTCGTTTTATATGACTTTGTCGGCATTGACGTGGATAATTTTTAAATATTTTTAATATGTAATTTTTTTGAGTTTTTTTTTTTAGGTCGGTTGCCAGTCGTAAAAAAGGAAAAACAGGCGCCAACCCTAAAAAAAAAAAAAGGAAAGTAAAAACAAAAATAAAATAAAAAATTCACACAGGTGATTGGCTAGAAATGGCACTCAAATAATCAATTTTATTACGATATGGCACTTAAGGGAGCCAAAAAATAAATGAAAATGCTCAAATGAGCATCATGCGAAAGTTATAGCACTTACGCTATTCTTCTTCCTTAAGAATTATTATGATAATGTCTGGACAAAAAGAAGTCATTAAGTACTCTCGAAACATCATCTCCCTTCTCTGAAAATTATTAAGGCGGTTAACATTATTTGCACGAGAGCTTACAAATGAGAGAAAATACGTTGTATATTCATAAATAATAATAATTATTATTACAATATTTACTCATTCGCATCATATTGATATCCTTTTAGATTTTTGCTATCATAAGAATTCTCTATCAACCACGATTCCACTTATGTAGTTTTTCTACATTGTCGTGGGACTTTGTTTAAATTCTTTTCACCATCCAAGGCGTTGGAAATGGGCAAAATCGACTTGCGTTAAGCAAAACTTTAGGAAACATTAGAGCTCTCTAATTGGATAGAGTTTTCAAAAACCTTAAAGGAATGTCCACCACAACCTGAACTTTAAAGATGCGACCAAGATTTTGCCAACCTAGGTGCTGGGATGTGTTTTGAGATTAAACTAACTACTTAATAACTTTATTTGAAATAAGATCCATTTTAGGGATTCTTTAAAAAAGAGGATTAATACCCTAAAAAACTCCAAACCGGTACACTTGTGAAAAATTTACCCCAAACTATTTTTTTGACAATGAAAAACCCCAAATTGATACACATGTGACAACTTTACCCCGACTGATCATAAAAAACCTAAATTTGTACATTTATGACAAATTTATCCTAAATTAATTTATTCGACTGCAAAAAATCCTAAACTGGTAAATTTGTGACAAATATACCCTCCGCTAAATTGAATTAATACCACAAAAAAATCACAAAAATTGTAAACTATGACGAATGGAGCTTAAAATTCCAAATTGGTATACCAGTCAACTATCATGTGTCATTTAACTTAATAATTTGACTGTAAAATTTAATGAAAACTAACATAGGGTAATTTGTCATAGGTGTACCGGTTTGGCATAAATTTATCAAAGGTATACTAGTTTGGGAATTTTTGGTGGTCAAAAAAATAGTTTGGGGTAAATTTATCACAGGCATACCAGTTTTGGGTTTTTCAGGTATAACCCTTAAAAAAAAGGCTTATTTTGAGGTCTTATTTGAAAATTTTCCTATAAAGAGAAAGTATTTAATCATCATTACCACACTTTTAAATGATTAACAAACCAATAGTGCTCAGCACATGATTGCTCCATTATGTGGAACAGTATAATCAATGTTTAGATTTGTCGCTTCAATCATTTATCTTGGTAGGTAAATTTTAAAATTTCTACTCATAGAGTGGAGAATCTCATCGGGTCACATATAATTCTCTAATTGTATCTTTTGTCTTTCAATTTAAGATTCTTCGTCTAATTGTCAAATCAATGAAAAAAATGTATGTAAAATAAATAAATAAAAAATACACCTTCTGGTTATCTCCATACTATTTGTGTGGAGAAGAGTTAGAATTTGACACAAACCATAAAGTTACGTCTAGTAGTTAAAATATAAATCAGAATATGATAAAATTTATCATATCTTATGTTTTGTTCTTACCCAAGACAAAAAATGTGAGATATGAAATAAATTAGACTAAATAAAAATATCTCATAGGGGAGGTAGAATAAAAGTAGATTGAATTTTTTATATCAATGATATACAAGTTATTTTTCTCAAATAGCAAGCTTATGAAATTAATGAAATTAAAAAAAATTAAATATAAATAATATTCTAAAATAAAATAATTTTGGTTGTTATTTATTTCTGTTTTAATTTATATATGTTTAATTATATCATATTTTTAGGCATATTATTATAATTTTTTATTTAATAAAAAAAGTTAATGAATGATAGAAACTAATGAAAAAGAAATTAAAAAAGAGAGGAAAAAATAATAAAAAATAAGAAAATAAAAATGAAGTAGAAGTAACCATATTTTAAATGAACAAGTTCAAAATTTAAAAATATCTTTCTAATTCTTGAAAAATGAGGGGCAACAATTCATGTTAAAGCTTCACAACTGCCTAGCTTTTTGGTCCACATCAAAACTCAATCAAAACAATGAGAGAGTAAAAGATTCATGTAAAAGTTTCACGAAAACGTTACAAGAGTTGAAACTCCTTTTCCTTTGTAGCTCTACGATTCATGTCGAAGCTTCACAAGTGATGAGAGACTCAAAGACAATACTTTCTGGAATCGTGAAGGTGAGTGGTCATGTTTTCTCCATCTTACTAGATTTGACACTCATTGACTAATCAACCTTGTAGATATTGCCATTGCTTGTTAAAGTTTCATGTCATAGTCGAACCTATAATCTTGGAATACTACAATTAGTTCCTTTGCCGTTTAAGATTCAGATCATACAACAATCATGGTTTGATTGATGAATATTATATTTATTTATGCATTTGTGGTTTTTTTAGCAATGAATCATGACAGATTCTTACTATCTCTGTTTGTACATTTTTAGGTTCATTTATATCAATATGCCATCTTCATACAAAACAATTGACATGATAGGTTATGAGAGTATCCGGCTTTATTACTACAATTAACCAAATAGCAAATATGATATAACAAAATCCATGGATTTCATATCATATTTTGTCTAATCCTGTCTTGTCTAAGTTATGATAATAGGTAATCAAGTTTTTTTTTTTTTAAGAATTAACTACTTAATCTAGACAATTTATCTAACTAGTCAATGTTTGTACTTATAATTAATTTAAACTGGTAATTTTATAAAATTTGTGGCATGTCCATAGTGTAAATAAGATATTCATGTGTGTTCGATAGTAAATGAATGGCCTTGGGTATTTAATTTAATTAGTTTAGCTTGATTAATAGAGATTGGACTTAAGGGAAAAAATGTAAAATGAGAAACTTCATTGGGGCAATCATATAATTTGGAAATCTGGAATTATATAAAATTAATTTTAACTCTGATGGTTAAGGTGAACTTAATCATGACCCACTCTTAGTAGTTAAATTATATTAGTTGACTAAAGTTAAGGTCTAATAATGACACAGCAATGAGGCAGTCATTTAATTTGAAAATAAAGACCATGTGACTTGATATGGATATATAAATATATTAATCTTATGGCTTCAAGATGAGGCATCTGGTTATTAATAGTTAAATTATATGAGTTGAATAAATTTAAGGTCTAATAATGACTCAGTACTATTTAATTTGAAAATAAAGATCATGTGACTTGATATGGATATATAAATATATTAATCTTATGGCTTCAAGATTAGGCATCCTGTTATTAATAGTTATATTATATGAGTTGACTAAAATTTAGGTCTAATAATGACTCAGTAATATTTAATTTGAAAATAGATCATGTGACTCGATATGGATATATAAATATATTAATCTTATGGCTTCATGATGAGGCATCTGGATATTAATTTAGTGGAAAACTTTAACTATTCCTTTTAGGTAATTTCTGAATACTAAGTTATCTAAATTATAGAAGCATTTATTGTGTAAGGTTAATTTCATTTAAATTATATATGAATTTACATAAAATCTCTGTTAAATGGTGACTCCATGGTGAATTAAGGTTTTTATATTGAAAAAACGAAATTATTTTATTGCCACCATTTCCAAGCGATGTGTCAAGAGATTAGTGTCCTGTTATTTACTATTGTGGCCATTGAAATTAAAACCAAAAAAAAAAAAGCGTCATTTTCAAAAGCTAATCGACTTTAGAATCAAAGATCTAATTTATAATGCTATTTCCGCAGGTGATTGGTGACCCTATTAGCACATGAAATTTGTCAATGACCCAATTATCTTCTACTTATTAACTCCTTGACTCCGAGGATTCAACTTCCTGCAACTTTAGTCTAAATCAGTTATCTAAAGTCACAAAACCAAATAAGGCACAACGCTTAGGAGCCTTGGACATCCTCTTGAAGTAACAAATCAAGAAGTAATAAATCAAAATTGTTACAATGCAGAATCTTCTACGAATCGGCATGAATATAACACATCAAGGGAGATTCTTTTTATTTGTTTTTCATTCAATTTCCACGAAAGTCATATTGTCATCCTTCATCATTAATTTATATTATAATTATAGGTGGTGATATCTCTATTTTGATTTTACAACGTACGATGTAAAGTAGGCTCAATTCTTTGTTTTTATGATATCAGAGCAAAGGAGGTCCAGATTTTAAATTTTTCCAAGTCTTATTTCTCTGAACCCCATTTCTCTTCTTCTTTATGAGATAGAAACACAGAGCAAGTCTTGGAGAAGATACAACAGAAGTCATGAATCACAGTCATGGTCTTCCTCATCAAAACAAGCTGAAACCGAAGCCGAAGGCCCTGATCGTAGGAGGGAGCGTAGCAGGTGTGTCGTGCGCGCATGCGCTCATTTTGGCAGGGTGGGACGTTGTGGTCATAGAGAAATCGTGCAGGCCTCCGAAAGGAAACCCCACAGGCGCAGGACTCGCGTTGGATCCACTCTCTCAGGAGCTCATCGGGTCCTGGACTAGACACCCTGAACTCCTCCATGACATCACCTCCCCTCTCGCCATTGATCTTGTAAGGGAACTTCATATGATAAACTCAGTCTACTCCAGGTCTTCGTAAGGTTTGAATTATGATATGCATTGAAGTTGAGATCGCAGCTACCAAAGAATTGGCGCAGAATGTCTTTCTTCTTGCACCTTGATTGTCAAGTTCTTGCTTTGCTCGACACCAAGAGGAGATGTTT
Source organism: Eucalyptus guilfoylei (assembly GCA_016097605.1). NCBI lineage: Eukaryota > Viridiplantae > Streptophyta > Magnoliopsida > Myrtales > Myrtaceae > Eucalyptus > Eucalyptus guilfoylei. The sequence goes on from CM027862.1 coordinate 30,153,055, forward strand.
AGCTCTTCCAGGAAATTTGAGTCCTTTTCCTTTTCTGTAGTTGAACATATAGAGATTGATCTTGCTTGTTATGTGGAACGCAAAATTGTATTCTGGTTCTCACCAAACTTGTATGCGCCTATTTGTACTAGAACCAAGCAATCAATGACGAGAAATCCAGGAAGATACTAGCAAGAGATGAGAATTTCAATCATAGAGCAGCACATTGGTCCAGTCTGCATGACCACCTGTTCTCTGCATTGCCACCAGAAATATTCCTGTGGGGCCATCTTTTCCTCTCTTTCTCTGTTTCCGATGATAAGCGATCGATCAAAATCAGGGCCCAAGTTCTCGACACTGAAGAAACTGCAGAAGTAGATGGAGATTTGCTCGTCGCTGCTGATGGATGCAACTCTCTGATTCGCAAGCACTATTTTCCCGACATCAAACTCAGGTTGTTACTTCTTTGTCCAAATTGTTATGCATCAATCCCTAACTTAGACCTTTTTGTTATCTTTCATGATTATGTCGGTATAATAGGTATTCAGGCTACTGCGCCTGGAGAGGAGTTCTTGATTTTTCGGGGATTGAAGATTCCAAAACTATCAAGAACGTTAGGGAGGCACATCCAGAGCTCGGAAAATGCTTGTACTTCGACTTGACACCCGGAAATCATACCCTTCTATTTGAGATCCCAAACAAAAGGCTGAACTGGCTATGGTTTTTGAACCAACCTGAGCCTCACTGGGAGGTAATAGTCGCCCATCTTGCTCCTCGACTGTACGATAGTAATAGCAGTTGCTGAAATACCAAAAGACCTAAACAATCATGACTAACATTTCCAATAAATTTCCTGTTTATTCACGAGATTTATTGGCGGAATCACACGAGCATATCTCGTGGAAGATCTCATGGAAGATCTTGGTCTCTTTATATATATATATATCCTGAATTCATTAAAACCTAGAACATAGGAGCCATCATATAGATATCATTGTATATGCATGCCTTTCCGTAAGTCCCTTGCGTCTTGCGCTATCTCATACTTTGCCTGTTATTGAGAAATACAGGGGAATTCGGTTACTATGAAAGTAAGTGATGAAATGATTCAGAAGATGTACCAAGATGCAGAGAAAATTTGGCATCCAACTTTCGTTCAGGTCATGAGAGAAACTAAAGAACCTTTTGTCAATGTCATTTACGATTGCGATCCCCCAGAACGAATAGTTTGGGACAACGTGGTACTTGTCGGCGATGCAGCACACCCCACAACACCACACAGCTCGAGGAGCACAAACATGTCGATTCTGGATGCAGCGGTCCTAGGCCAGTGCTTGGAGAAGTGGGGGTCGGAAAATCTGACGGCTGCTCTTGAAGAATACCAATCCATTAGGCTACCCGTTGCATCCGAGCAAGTCTTGCATGCCCGGCGAGTCGGGAGGATAAAACAAGGTCTTGAGCTTCCTGACCGCAGATCTTTCAATCCTAACACAGCCAATGGGGAGGAATGCGAGATGCTTCAGTTGAGAGCTGTGCCCTTCTTCGGACACAACCCTTTGCTTTGATAGATCTGATCGAGCAATGTTTTCTCGGCAAGCAAATGCTGATTATTTTGTGTTTGTTGCCATTCTGGGCATGTCAATGTGGATTTCATATATGTTACAGATTATTTCTAGCTCTAGCTGGATAGAGCAAGAGATGCATCTTCTTAAGTAATTCGACTTAAACCAGTATCATTACTGATAATGGTGAGATTCGACTTACCTTAGATTTATGTTAAGAGGGTTAACGATCATTTCATCTACCGATGCATGTAACTTACCTGTTTCTTGTTATAGTAGCAATAGTTATTGTACAGCAGTAGAAAACATATTGCTCACCCTCACAAATTAGTCAACTTGATCTGTAAATAAGAAAATATTATTGATCTATTATTGTGTCAAAGCTAGCCATGTATGCATTCACATATCAAGAAATAGGAATGCCGATGATTACTTATTGAAAAGGAAAATAAAGCTTTTAAACCTTTAGATAACCGAAAAAATATCCCAAAATCCACACTTCGACCAAAACATTTCTCTAATTATAATACCAAAATATTTATCACAAACAACTTTGATACTTGATTTTTGAAACTATCTAACCAGTTTTGGCAGATGTCATTGCCATATTATATGACTACTGCATAAAATATCTGGCCATTGTTGTCTAGCTATGATTTTTAATCAATCTGAGCCAAACCGTCACACGATCTGATCGATGTCACCTTAGATTTGTGTTAAGAGAGTTATGGGTCATTTAATCTATTGAAGCATTTGGATTAGGCCAACTGATGCATATGATATGCCTGTTTCTTGTTATAGCGGCAATAGTCCTTATATAGCAGCATAAAACTTATTTCTCACCCCCACAAACTAGTCAACTTGATCTATGAATAAGAAAATATTCATAATCTATCACCGCGACAAAGTTAGCTATGTATGTATTCATATATCAAAAAATAGGAACGCCAATGATTACTTATTGAAAAGGAAAAAGAAAGTTTTTAACGTAGTACCTTTGGATAGCCGAAAAGAATATCACAAAATTCGCACTTCGAACCATTTCTCTAGTTACAAGACAACAAACATGTCGAACCTATCGTTTATCATTTCACATGGCTAATGCAACGCCGACAACCAATAACATTGCTCGCATGATAGGTATCATAAATAATTTCCATGTTTGATTTTGAAACTATCTGACTAGTTTTAGCAGATGTTATGGTTATTGTAAGACTACTGCATAAAATATCCGGCCATCATTGTCTAACTATAATTCTCAATCATTCTGGGACAAACCGCCACATGTTTTGATCGATGTCACCTTATATTTGTGTTAAAAGGTTTAGAGATCATTTCATCTACTAAAGCACTTGGATTAGGCCAATTGACGCATGTAATTTATCTATTTCTTATGACAGCAGCAATAGTTCTTGTACAGTAATAGAAAACCTATTCATTGCCCTCACAGATTAGTCAACTTGGTCTATGAATAAGAAAATATTCATGATTTATCACTGCGTCAAAGCTAGCAATGTATGCATTCACATATCAAGAAATAGGAATGCCGGCGATTACTTATTGAAAGAAAAATGAAAGTTTTTAACGTAGCACCTTTAGATAACCGAAAAAAATATCTCAAAATCCGCATTTCAAATGAAACATTTCTCCAATTACAATACAACAAACATGTCGAACCTATCGTTCATCATTCTACATAGCTAACGCCACATAGATGACCAATCACATAATTTGCATGATAGGTATCATATGTCATGGCCATATTATAAGACTACTGCATAAAATATTCGGTTGTCCTTGTCTAGCTATGCATCTCTATCATTCCGAGCCAAATCGCTATATGTTTCGATTAGTGTCACCTTAGATTTGTGTTAAGAGGGTTAAGAATCATTTCATCTACTGAAGTACTTGGATTAGGCCAACTGATGCATGTAGTTTACCTATTCCTTGTCACAGCAGCAATTGCCCTTATGCAGCAATAGAAAACTTGTTCATCACCCTCACAAATTGGTCAACTTGATCTATAAATAAGAAAATATTCCTAATCTATCACTACGTCAAAACTAGCCATATATGCAATCACACATCAAGAAATAGGAATGGCGGTGATTACTTATTGAAAAGGAAAAGAAAATTTCTGACATAGCACCTTTAGATAGTCGGAAAGAATACCCCAAAATCTACAATTTGATTGAAATGTTTCTCTAATTACAATACAACAAATATGTCAAACCTATTGCTTATCATTCTACATGGCTAGCATAACACGCACGACCAATTATATTGCTCGTATGATGGGTATCATATGTCATGGCTATATTATAAAAATACTGCATCCGGCCATTGTTGCCTAGCTATGATTCTTAATCATTTTGGGCCAAACCACCACATGTTTCAATTGATGTCCCCTTGGATTTGTATTAAGAGGGTTAAGAATCATTTCATCTACCAAAGCACTTGGATTAGGTCAATTGATGCATGTAGTTTACCTATTTCTTGTCACGGCAGCAATGGTCCTTGTACAGCAGTTGAAAACTTATTCATCACTCTCACAAATTGGTTAACTTGATCTATAAATAAGGAAATATTCCCGATCTATCACTACGTCAAAGTTAGCCATGTATGCATTCACATATCAAGAAATAGGAACGTCGTTGATTACTTATTGAAAAAAAAAAAAAGTTTCTAACTAGCACCTTTAGATAGCCGAAAAGAATTTCTCAAAATCTGCACATTGATCGAAACATTTCTCTAATTATAATACAACAAATATGTTGAACCTATCATTCATCGTTCTACATGGTTAACGTAACCCAGACAACCAATCACATTACTCATGTGATGGGTATCATATGTCATGGCCATATCATAAGACTACTGCATAAAATATCCGGCTATCATTGTCTAACTATGATTCTTAATCATTCTGGGCCAAATCGCCACATGTTCCGATCGGTGTCACCTTAGATTTGTGTTAAGAGGGTTAAGGATCATTTCATCTACTGAAGAATTTGGATTATGCCAACTAATGCATGTATTTTACTTGTTTCTTATTACAGCAGCAATAGTCCTTGTACCGTAGTAGAAAACTTATTCATCACTCTCACAAATTAGTCAACTTGATCTATGAATAAGACAATATTCCTAATCTGTCACTGCGTCAATGCTAGTCTTATATGCCTTCACATATCAAGAAATAGGAATGTCAATAATTACTTATTGGAAAGGAAAAGAAAATTTTTAACATAGCACATTTATATAGCTGAAAAGTATATCCTAAAATCCGCACTTCAATTAAAACAATTCTCTAATTACAATACAACAAATATATTGGACCTATCGTTCATCGTTCTACACAATTAACATAAAGCGGATAGCCAATCACATTGCTCGCATAATGGGTATCATAAAAAAAATTGTGTGTTTGATTTTGAAATTATCTAACTAGTTTTAGTATGGTCTATTGCATAAAATATCCGACCATTGTTGTCTCGCTATGATTCTCAATCATTCCGGGCCAAATTGCCGCATATTCCTACTACTGTTACCTTAGAGGGTTAAAGATCATTTCATCCACTAAAGCACTTGGATTAGACCAATTGATTGCATGTAATTTATCTATTTCTTGTGACAGCAGCAATAGTCTTTGTATAGTAACAGAAAACTTATTCATCACCATTACAAATTAGTCAACTTGATCTACGAATAAGAAAATATCTATGATCTATCAATGCATCAAATCTAGCCATGTATCCATTCACACATCAAGAAATAGGATTGCCGATGATTACTTATTGAAAAGGAAAAGAAACTTTCTAACGTAGCACCTTTAGATAGCGAAAAAGAATATCCCAAATTTGCATTTCGACAGAAACATTTCAATAATTACAATACAATAAACATGTCAAACCTATTGCTTATCATTCTAGATGGCTAACATAACATAGATGACCAATTACATTGCGCTCGCATAATGGGTATTATATGTCATGGCTATATTATAAGATACTGCATCTGGCCATCGATGCCTAGCTATGATTCCCAATCATCCCAAGCAAAACCACCACATGTTAGTGTCCTCTTAAATTTGTGTTAAAAACGTTAAGAATCATTTCATCTACTGAAGCACTTTGATTAGGCCAACCGATGCATGTACTTTACCTATTTCTTGTCACAGCAACAATAGTCCTTGTATAGGAGTAGAAAACTTGTTCATCACTCTCACAAATTGATTAACTTAATCTATAAATAAGAAAGTATTCATGATTTATTATTACGTCAAAGTTCGCCATGTATGCATTCTCATCTCAAGAAATAGGAATGCCGTTGGTTGCTTATTAAAAAAAAAGGAACATTTCTAACATAGCACCTTTAGATAGCCGGAAAGAATATCCCAATATCGCACTTCGATCAAAACATATCTCTAATTACAATACAACAAACATGTCGAACTTATCATTCATCATTCTATATAGCTAACGTGACGCAGACGACGAATCACATTCCTCACATGATAGGTATCATATGTTGTGGTCATATTATAAGACTACTGCATAAAATATGCTGTTGTTGTTGTCTAGCTATGATTCTCGATCATTCCGGGCCAAATCACCACATATTTCGATTGGTGTCACCTTAGATTTGTGTTAAGAGGGTTAAGGATCATTTCATCTACTGAAAAACTTGGATTAAGCCAACTAATGCATGTAATTTACTTGTTTCTTGTTACAGCGGCAATAGTCCTTGTACAGCTGTAGAAAACTTATTCATCACTCTCATAAATTAGTCAACTTGATTTATGAATAAGAAAATATTCATGATCTATCACTGCGTCAAAACTAGCCATGTATGCATTCACATATTAAGAAATAAGAATGCCGGTGATTACTTATTGAAAAGGAAAAGAAAATTTCTAACGTAGCACCTTTAGATAGCCGAAAAAAAATATTCCAAAATCTGCATTTTGACCGAAACATTTCTCTAATTAAAATACAACAAACATGTCAAACCTATTGCTTATCATTTTATATGGCTAACATAGTGCGGACAACCAATTACATTGCTCGCATGATAATTATTATATGTCATGGCCATATTATAAGAATACTGCATCTGGCCATCATTGCATTGCTATGATTCTCAATAATTCCAGGTAAAACCACAACATGTTTCGATTGATGTCATCTTAGATTTATGTTGTGAGGGTTAAGAATCATTTCATCTACTGAAGCATTTGGATTAGGCCAACTGATGCATGTAGTTTACCTATTTCTTGTCATAGCAACAATAGTCTTTATACGGCAGTAGAAAGCTTGTTCATCACATTCATAAATTGGTCAACTTGATCTGTAAATAAAAAAAATATTCCTGATCTATCACTACATCAACTAGACATGTATGCATTCACATGTCAAGAAATAAGAATGCCGGTGATTACTTATTAAAAAAGAAAAGAAAATTTCTAACATAGCACCTTTAGATAACTTAAAAGGATATCCCAAAATTCGCACTTCGACTGAAACATTTCTCTAATTACAATACAACAAACATGTCGAACCTATTGCTTGTCGTTCTACATGGTTAATGTGACATGGACGACCAATTACATTCTTGCATAATGGGTATCATGGCCATATTATAAGAATACTGCATCCGACCGTCATTGCCTAGCTATGATTCTTCATCATTCCGGGCCAAACCACCACATGTTTCGATTAATGTGCCCTTAGATTTGTGTTAAAATGGTGAAAAATCATTTCCTCTACTGAAGCACTTGAATTAGGCCAATTGATGCATGTAGTTTACCTATTTGTTGTGACAGCAGTAATAGTCCTTGTACAGCAGTAGAGAACTTGTTAATCACCCTCACAAATTGGTCAACTTGATCTATAAATAAGAAGTGATAGATCACTACGTCAAAGTTAGTCATGTATGCATTCACATATCAATAAATAGAAATGCCGGAAATTACTTATTGAAAAGTAAAAAAAAAAAAAATTCTAACAGAGTATCTTTAAATAACCAAAAAGAATATTCCAAAATCCGCACTTTGACCGAAACATTTCTCTAATTACAATACAACAAACATGCTGAACCTATCATTTATCGCTCTACATGGCTAACGTAACGCGGACGATCAATCACATTGTTCGAGGAGACGTGGAGGCTGCCAGGGAATTGAAGAAAGGAGGAGCTGGAGCGGTGAGCGAAGGAAGAAGTGGAGGGGATGCTGGCGTGAGGATTAACGGTGGATGCTGAGGTGGAGGGGTGCAACGACCAGGAGGAAGAGAAGCAGGCTGGTGGAGTATGGGCTGTTCGGTGGATGGTGGTGAGTTGCAGGCGGTGGTGGCAGAGGGAGAGTGATCTGGCGAAGAGGCGTGAGGTGAGGGGAAATAATCGTGAAGGAGGGAGATGCAAAGAAAGCAGAAGCCGCAGAAGGGGGCTGAAAGTCAAACAAAAATATCCATCTTCATCATGCCTTAGTCCCCAAATACCTTCTTGCACCAAAATCCCACAAATAACTAATTTTGGGCAGCAAAATGGCAAGTTTCCTCTCCCATTTGAATTTCTTTTCTTTTTTTGAAATGTCGAAATTCAACTTTTCCGAAAAAATCCCGGACTCGACAAAATTTCTACGAAAGACAAGACAACGTCCTATAAATGAATTGTGACACATTAGAATTTTCGATTCCTGAAACTGAGTTTAATTTCGTGGTTAATTTTAGTCGAAACAGGACCGAAAATTAGGATGTCACATAAGGTGAACTTAATCCTGACCCGGTCTTGGGAGTTAAGGTTTAATATTGACTCAGTAATGAGGCAATCATTTAATTTGAAAGTGACTTGATATGGATATATAAATATATTAATCTTATGGCTTCAAGATGAGGTATCTGGTTATTAATTTAGTGGAAAACTTTAACTATTTCGTTTAGGCAATTTCTGAATTCTAAGTTATCTAATTTATAGAAGCATTTATTTTGTAAGGTAAATTCATCTAAAGTATATATGAATTGGCATAAAATCTATGTTAAATGATGATTCCATGGTAAGTAAAGGTTTGTATATTGAAAAATCGAATTTATTTTATTGCCATCATTTTCACGAGAAATGTCAAGAGATTAGTGTGTTATCATTATATAATATTGTGGCTATTGAAATTAAACAAAAAAAAAATTTAATTTTCAAAAGCTAATGGACTTTAGAATCTTAGATCTGATTTATAATGATATTTCTGCGGGTGATTAGTGACCCTATTAGGACATGAAATTTGTCAACGACCCAATTATCGTCTACTTATTAACTTCCGGACTCTAGAATTCAACTTTCTGCAACTATAGTCTAAATCGGTAATCTAAAGTCACAAAACCAAATGAGACACAACACTTAAAAGCCTTGGACAGGCTCTAAAAGGAAAAAAATCAAAATCATTACAGTGCAGAATCTTCTAAAGATCAGCATGAAAAGATAACATATCGAGTAGATTATTTGGAGATCTTTTTAATTTGTTTTTGATTCAATTTCCATATAGATCAAATCGTTATTCTACATCTTTAATTTTCGTCATAATTATAAGTGATGATATCTCTAATTATAGGATACGATGGATCAGTGTAAAGTAGAATCTTCTAAGATCAGCATGAAAAGATAACATATCGGGTAGATTATTTGGAGATCTTTTTCCATTGTTTTTTATTCAATTTCCATATAGATCAAATCGTTATTCTACATCTTTAATTTTCGTCATAATTATAAGTGATGATATCTCTAATTATAGCATACGATGGATCAATGTAAAGTAGAATCTTCTAAGATCAGCATGAAAAGATAACATATCGAGTAGATTATTTCGAGATCTTTTTCAATTTGTTTTTGATACAATTTCCATATAGATCAAATCGTTATTTTACATCTTTGATTTTCGTCATAATTATAAGTGATGATATCTCTAGTTATAGAATACGACGGATCAGTGTAAAGTAGACTCGATCATCTGTTCTTACGGTATCAAAGCATAGGAGTCCTCATTTCGAATCTTTCTAAGCCCCATTTTTCTTAACTCCATTATTCTTAAGCCCATTTCTCTTGATCTTTTATCAGATAGAAACACAGAGCAAGTCTTGGAGAAGATACAACAGAAGCCATGAATCACAGTCATGATCTTTCTCATCAAAACAAGCTGAAGCCAAAGGCCGTGATCATAGGAGGGAGCATAGCAGGTGTGTCATGCGCACATGCGCTCATTCTGGCGGGTTGGGACGTTGTGGTCATAGAGAAATCGCGCAGGCCTCCAAAAGGAAACCCCACTGGTGCAGGACTTGGGTTGGATCCGCTCTCTCAGCAGCTCATCGGGTCCTGGACTGGACACCCTGAACTCCTCCATGACATCACCTCCCCTCTCGTCATTGATCTTGTAAGGGAACTTCATATGATAAACTCAGTCTACTCCAAGTCTTCCTAAGGTTTCAATTACGATACACATTGAAGTTAAGATAGCAGCTACTAAAGAATTGGCACAGAATATGTCTTTCTTCTTGCACCTTGATTGTCAAGTTCTTACTTTGCTCGACACCGAGAGGAGATGTTTAGCTCTTCCAGGAGATTTGAGTCCTTTTCCTTTTCTGTAGTTGAACATATAGAGATTGATCTTGCTTCTTAGGTGGCACGCAAAATTGTATTCTGGTTCTCACCAAACTTGTATGTGCCTATTTGTACTAGAACCAAGCAATCAATGACGAGAAATCCAGGAGGATACTAGCAAGAGATGAGAATTTCAATCATAGAGCAGCACATTGGTCCAGTCTGCATGACCACCTGTTCTCTGCATTGCCACCAGAAATATTCCTGTGGGGCCATCTTTTCCTCTCTTTCTCTGTTTCCAATGATAAGCGATCGATCAAAATCAGGGCCCAAGTTCTCGACACCGAAGAAACTGCAGAAGTAGATGGAGATTTGCTCGTCGCTGCAGATGGATGCAACTCTCTGATTCGCAAGCACTATTTTCCCGACATCAAACTCAGGTTGTTACTTCTTTGTCCAAATTGTTATGCATCAATCCCTAACTTAGACCTTTTTGTTATCTTTCATGATTATGTCGGTATAATAGGTATTCAGGCTACTGCGCCTGGAGAGGAGTTCTTGATTTTTCGGGGATTGAAGATTCCAAAACTATCAAGAACGTTAGGGAGGCACATCCAGAGCTCGGAAAATGCTTGTACTTCGACCTGACACCCGGAAATCATACCCTTCTATTTGAGATCCCAAACAAAAGGCTGAACTGGATATGGTTTTTGAACCAACCTGAGCCTCAGTTGGAGGTAATAGTCGCCCATCTTGCTCCTCGACTGTACGATAATAATATCAGTTGCTGATATACTGAAAGACCTAAACAATCATGACTAACATTTCCAATAATTTTCCCATTTATTCACAAGATTTATTCGCGGAACTACATGAGCATATCTCATGGAAGATCTCATGGAAGATCTAGGTCTATTTATATATATATATCCAGAATTCATTAAAACCTAGAACATAGGAGCCATCAAATAGATATCATTGTATATGCATGCCTTTCCGTAAGTCCCTTGCGTCTTGCGCTATCTCATACTTTGACTGTTATTGACAAATACAGGGGAATTCGGTTACTATGAAAGTAAGTGATGAAATGATTCAGAAGCTGTACCAAGATGCAGAGAAAATTTGGCATCCAACTTTCGTTCAGGTCATGAGAGAAACTAAAGAACCTTTTGTCAATGCCATTTACGATTGCGATCCCCCAGAACGAATAGTTTGGGACAACGTGGTACTTGTCGGCGATGCAGCACACCCCACAACACCACACAGCTCGAGGAGCACAAACATGTCGATTCTGGATGCAGCGGTCCTAGGCCGGTGCTTGGAGAAGTGGGGGTCGGAAAATCTGACGGCTGCTCTTGAAGAATACCAATCCATTAGGCTACCCGTTGCATCCGAGCAAGTCTTGCATGCCCGACGAGTCGGGAGGATAAAACAAGGTCTTGAGCTTCCTGACCGCAGATCTTTCAATCCTAACACAGCCAATGGGGAGGAATGCAAGATGCTTCAGTTGAGAGCCGTGCCTTTCTTCGGACACAACCCTTTGCTCTGATAGATCTGATCGAGCAATGTTTTCTCGACAGGCAAATGCTGATTATTTTGTGTTTGTTGCCATTCTGGGCATGTCAATGTGGATTTCATATATGTTACAAATTATTTCTAGCTCTAGCTGGATAGAGCAAGAGATGCATCTTCTTAAGTAATTCGACTTAAACCAGTATCATTACTGATAATGGTGACGTTCACCTTAGATTTATGTTAAGACGGTTAACGATCATTTCATCTACTTATGCATGTAACTTACCTGTTTCTTGTTACAGTAGCAGTTATTGTACAGTAGTAGATAACATATTCCTCACCCTCACAAATTAGTCAACTTGATCTATAAATAAGAAAATATTATTGATCTATTACTGTGTCAAAGCTAGCCATGTATGCATTCATATATCAAGAAATAGGAATGCCAATGATTACTTATTGAAAAGGAAAATAAAGTTTTTAAACCTTTAGATAACCGAAAAGAATATCCCAAATCCACACTTCAACCAAAATATTTCTATACTTATAATACAACAAAAATGTCGAACCTATCGTTCATCGTTCTACATGACTAACCTAACGTGGACAACCAATCACATTGCTTGCACGATGGGTATCACAAACAACTTTGATGCTTAATTTTTGAAACTATCTGACCAGTTTTGGCAAATGTCATTGCCATATTATATGACTACTACATAAAATATCTGACCATTGTTGTCTAGCTATAATTTTTAATCAATCTGAGCCAAACTGCCTCGTTTCAGGCCAACTGATGCATATAATTTACCTATTTCTTGTTACAGCGGCAATAGTTCTTGTATAGTAGCAGAAAACTTGTTCCGCAGCCCCACAAACTAGTCAACTTGATCTATGAATAAGAAAAATATTCATAATCTATCACTATGCCAAATTTAGCTATGTATGTATTCGTATATAAAAAAAAAAAGGAATGTCAATGATTACTTATTGAAAAAGAAAAAGAAAGTTTTTAACGTAGTACCTTTAGATAACCGTAAAGAATATCACAAAAATCGCACTTCAAAACATTTCTCTAGTTACAAGACAACAAACATGTCGAACCTATCGTTTATCATTTTACATGGCTAATGCAACGCCAACAACCACTAGCATTGCTTGCATGATAGGTATCATAAATAATTTCTATGTTTGATTTTGAAACTATCTAACTAGTTTTAGCAGATGTTATGGTTATTATAAGACTACTGCATAAAATATCTGGCCATCGTTGTCTAACTATAATTCTCAATCATTCCGGGACAAACCGCCACATGTTATGATTGATGTCACCTTATATTTGTGTTAAAAGGGTTAGAGATCATTTCATCTACTAAAACACTTGAATTACCCCAATTGATGCATGTAATTTATCTATCTTCTTATAACAGCAGCAATAATTCTTGTACAGTAATAGAAAAACTATTCATTACCCTCAGAAATTAGTCAACTTGGTGTATGAATAAGAAAATATTCATGATTTATCATTACGTCAAAGCTAGTCATGTATGCATTCACATATCAAGAAATAGGAATGCCGGTCATTACTCATTGAAAGAAAAAGGGAGTGCCGAATACTTGGAGTGCCAAAACTTAGCACGGAGGGACACTTAAGTGCCAAAAGTTAAGAAAGTGATACTTAAGTGCCAAAATCGGAGCAAAATTGATTACTTAAGTGTCAATCCGGCCAAAATGTTGACATGACGATTTTCCGGTGAGGTAAACGCAAAAATACGTTGTTTTGCATGTTAACGTGGCTAAACAAAAGCAAAAACGACATAGTTTTGTTTTCTGACATGGTATATAATTAATATAAAAATTAATTTAATTAAATTATAAAAATAAATAATAATTATTTAATTTTTTTTTAAAAAGGTGGGAGAGAGGAGCTAGCAGCTGAGGGATTTCGTTTTTGCCTTTTTTTGTTGAGTGAGCACTCCGACGAGCCACGTAGACGAAAAAAATAATAAAAAATTGTCACTTGGGATTTCCGGTAAAGATTGCCAGAGATGGCACTTAAGTGTCACACTTTTAAAAAAAAAGTAGCATTTAAGTGCCACTTTTCTAACTTTTGGAACTTAAGTGTCCGTTCGTGCCAAGCTTTGGCACTTGGGCTGTACTTCTTCCAAGAAAAAAGAAAGTTTTAATGTAGCACCTTTAGATAACCGAAAATAATATCTCAAAATCCGCATTTCAAATGAAACATTTCTCTAATTACAATACAACAAACATGTCGAACCTATCGTTCATCATTCTACATAGCTAACGTCACGTAGATGACCAATCACATTATTCGCGTGATAAGTATCATATGTCATGGCCATATTATAAGACTACTACATAAAATATCCGATTGTCCTTGTCTAGCTATGAATCTCTATCATTCTCAACCAAATCACCATATGTTCCGATCAGTGTCACCTTAGATTTATGTTAAGAGGGTTAAGAATCATTTCATCTACTGAAGTACTTGGATTAGACCAACTGATGCATGTAGTTTACCTATTTCTTGTCACAGCAGCAATTGCCCTTATGCAGCAGTAGAAAACTTGTTCATCACCCTCACAAATTAGTCAACTTGATCTATAAATAAGAAAATATTCTTGATCTATCACTACGTCAAAACTAGCCATATATGCAATCACATTTCAAGATATAGGAATGCCGGTGATTACTTATTGAAAAGGAAAAGAGAATTTCTGATGTAGCACCTTTAGATAGTCGGAAAGAATACCCCAAAATCCATACTTTGATTAAAATGTTTCTCTAATTACAATACAACAAATATGTCGAACATATTGCTTATCATTCTACATGGCTAGCATAACGCGCACGACTGATTACATTGCTCGTATGATACCCATCATATGTCATGGCTATATTATAAATAAAAAAAAAAACTGCATCCAGCCGTTGTTGCCTAGCTATGATTCTCAATCATTTTGGGCCAAACCACCACATGTTTCTATTGATGTTTCCTTGGATTTGTATTAGGAGGGTTAAGAATCATTTCATCTACCGAAGCACTTGGATTAGGTTAATTGATGCATGTAGTTTACCTATTTTTTGTCATAGCAGCAATGGTCCTTGTGCAGCAGTAAAAAACTTATTCATCACTCTCACAAATTAGTCAACTTGATTTATAAATAAGAAAATATTCCTGATCTATCACTATGTCAAACTTAGCCATGTATTCATTCACATATCAAGAAATAGGAATGTCGTTGATTACTTATTGAAAAAAAAAAAAAGTTTCTAACGTAGCACCTTTAGATAGCCAAAAAGAATATCTCAAAATCCACACATCAATCGAAAAATTTATCTATTTCTAATACAATAATTATTTTGAACCTATCATTCATCGTTCTACATGGTTAACGTAACCCAGACGACCAATCACATTGCTCACGTGATGGGTATCATATGTCATGACCATATTATAAGACTACTGCATAAAATATCCAGCTATTGTTGTCTAACTATGATTCTTATTCATTTTGAGCCAAATTGCCACATGTTCCGATTGGTGTCACCTTAGATTTGTGTTAAGAGGGTTAAGGATCATGTCATCTACTGAAGAATTTGGATTATGCCAACTAATGCATGTAATTTACCTGTTTCTTATTACAGCAGCAATAGTACTTGTACAGCTGTAGAAAACTTATTCGTCACTCTCACAAATTAGTCAACTTGATCTATGAATAAAAAAATATTTCTAATCTATTACTGCGTCAATGCTAGTCATGTATGCATTCACATATCAAGAAATAGGAATGCCAATAATTACTTATTGAAAAGGAAATGAAAATTTTTAACGTAGCACCTTTATATAGCCAAAAATTATATCCTAAAATCCGCACTTCGATCGAAACAATTCTCTAATTACAATACAACAAACATATCGAACCTATTGTTCATCATTCTACACGGTTAACATAAAGCAGATAGCCAATCACATTGCTCGCATAATGGGTATCATAAATAATTTTTGTGTTTGATTTTGAAATTATCTGACTAGTTTTAGTATGGTCATTATAAGAATAATGCATAAAATATCTAACCGTTGTTGTCTCGCTATGATTCTCAATCATTCCGAGCCAAATTGCCGCATATTCCGACTGTTGTTACCTTAGAGGGTTAAAAATCATTTCATCTACTAAAGCACTTGGATTGGGCCAATTAATGCATGTAATTTATCTATTTCTTGTGGTAGCAGCAATAGTCTTTGTACAGTACCAGAAAACTTATTCATCACCATCACAAATTAGTCAACTTGATCTACGAATAAGAAAATATCTATAATTTATCAATGCAATAAATCTAGCTATGTATCCATTCACACATCGAGAAATAGGAATGCCGATGATTACTTAGTGAAAAGGAAAAGAAACTTTCTAACGTAGCACCTTTAGATAGCCGAAAAGAATATCCCAAAATCTGCATTTCGACAGAAACATTTCTCTAATTACAATACAATAAACATGTCAAACCTATTTCTTGTCATTCTAAATGGGCTATCATAACACGGATGGCCAACTACATTGCTCGCATGATGGGTATTATATGTCATGGATATATTATAAGAATACCGCATCTGACCGTTGTTGCCTGGCTATGATTCCCAATCATCCCCGGCAAAACCACCACATGTTTCGATTAATGTCCTTTTAAATTTGTGTTAAAAAGGTTAAGAATCATTTCATCTACTGAAGCACTTTGATTAGGCCAACCGATGCATGTACTTTACCTATTTCTTGTCATAGCAACAAAAGTCCTTGCATAGCAGTAGAAAACTTGTTCATCACTCTCACAAATTGATTAACTTAATCTATAAATAAGAAAGTATTCATGATTTATCATTACGTCAAAGTTGGCCATGTATGCATTCGCATCTCAAGAAATAAGAATGCCATTGGTTGCTTATTAAAAATAAAAAATAAAAGAACATTTCTAACGTAGCACCTTTAAATAGCCGAAAAGAATATTCCAAAATCCGCACTTTGATTGAAACATGTCTCTAATTACAATACAACAAACATGTTGAACTTATCATTCATCATTCTATATGGCTAATGTAACACAAACAACGAATCACATTCCTTGCATGATAAGTATCATATGTTGTGGCCATATTATAAGACTACTGCATAAAATATCCTGATGTTGTTGTCTAGCTATGATTCTCAATCATTCCTGGCCAAATCACCACATATTTCGATTAGTGTCACCTTAGATTTGTGTTAAGAGGGTTAAGGATCATTTCATCTACTGAAAAACTTGGATTAAGAGAACTAATGCATGTAATTTACTTGTTTCTTGTTACATCGGCAATAGTCCTTGTACAACAGTAGAAAACTTATTCATCACTCTCATAAATTAGTCAACTTGATCTATGAATAAGAAAATATTCCCGATCTATCACTGAGTCAAAACTAGCCATGTATGCATTCACACCTCAAGAAATAGAAACGTTAGTGATTACTTGTTGAAAAGGAAAAGAAAGTTTCTAGCGTAGCACCTTTAGATAGCCGAAAAGAATATCCAAAAATTTGCACTTTGACCGAAATATTTCTCTAATTACAATACAACAAATATATTGAATCTATCGTTCATCGTTTTGCATGGTTAATGTAACGTGAACAGCCAATCACATTGGTCGCATGATGGGTATCATAAATAATTTTTGTGTTTGATTTTGAAACTATCTAACTAGTTTTAGCAGTTGTTATGATCATTACAAGATTACTGCATAAAATATCCGACCGTCTGTTGTCTAGCTATGATTATCAATCATTCCAGGCTAAACCGCCACATCTTTCAACCGATGTCACCTTAGATTTGTGTTAAGAGGGTTAAAGATCATTTCATCTACTAAAGCACTTGGATTAGGCCAATGCATGTAATTTACTTGTTTCTTGTGACAGCAGCCATAGCCCTTGTACGGTAATAGAAAACTTGTT
Source organism: Eucalyptus guilfoylei (assembly GCA_016097605.1). Taxonomy (NCBI): domain Eukaryota; kingdom Viridiplantae; phylum Streptophyta; class Magnoliopsida; order Myrtales; family Myrtaceae; genus Eucalyptus; species Eucalyptus guilfoylei. The sequence continues at coordinate 30,170,690 of CM027862.1, forward strand.
CGTTAGTCTCACAAATTAGTCAACTTGATTTATGAATAAGAAAATATTCATGATCTATTACTCCGTCAAAGCTAGCCATGTATGCATTCACATATCAATAAACAAGAATGTCGGTGATTACTTATTGAAAAGAAAAAGAAAAATTTTAATGTAGCACATTTAGATAGCCGAAAAGAATATTCCAAAATCTACACTTTGACTGAAACATTTCTCTAATTAAAATACAACAAACATGTCGTACCTATTGCTTATTGTTTTATATGGCTAACATAGTGCGGACAACCAATTACATTGCTCGCATGATAATTATTATATGTCATGGCCATATTATAAGAATACTGCATCTGGCTATCATTGCATTGCTATGATTCTCAATCATTCCAGGTTAAACCACCACATGTTTTGATTGATGTCCTCTTAGATTTGTGTTATGAGGGTTAAAAATCATTTCATCTATTGAAGCACTTGGATTAGGCCAACTGATGCATGTAGTTTACCTTTTTCTTGTCATAGCAACAACAATCCTTGTACGGCAGTTGAAAGCTTGTTCATCACATTCATAAATTGGTCAACTTGATCTGTAATATTCTTAATCTATCACTATGTCAAAACTAGACATGTATGCATTCACATATCAAGAAATAAGAATGCTAGTAATTACTTATTAAAAAAGAAAAGAAAATTTCTAACGTAGCACATTTAGATAACTGAAAAGAATATCCCAAAATCCGCACTTCGACTTAAACATTTCTCTAATTACAATACAACAAACATGTCGAACCTATTGATCGCCGTTCTACAAGGTTAACGTGATGCAGACGACCAATTACATTGCTTGCAGCCATAATAATAAGAATACTGCATCTAGCCATCGTTGCCTAACTATGATTTTTCATCACTCCGGGCCAAACAACCACGTGTTTGGATTAATGTGCCCTTAGATTTGTGTTAAAAGGATTAAAAATCATTTCATCTACTGAAACACTTGGATTAGGCCAATTGATGCATGTAGTTTACGTATTTGTTGTGATAGCAGTAATAGTCCTTCTACAGCAGTAGAAAACTTGTTAATCACCCTAAAAATTGGTCAACTTGATCTATAAGTAAGAAGTGATAGATCACTGCGTCAAAGTTAGCCATGTATGCATTCACATATCAAGAAATTGGAATGCGGGTGATTACTTATTGAAAAGGAAAAACAAATTTATAACGTAACACCTTTAAATAGCTGAAAAAAAAAATCCTAAAATCCACATTTCGACAGAAATATTTCTCCAATTACTTTACAACAAACATGTCAAACCTATTACTTATCATTCTACATGGCTAACGTAATGCAAACAATCAATTACTTTACTTGCATGATTAGTATCATATGCCATGGCCATATTATAAGAATACTACCTCTGGCCGTCATTAAAGTTATGATTCTCAATCATTCCGGGCCAAACCACCACATGTTTTGATTGATGTCCCCTTAGATTTGTGTTAAAAGGGTTAAGAATTGTTTCATCTACTTAGATTAGGCTGATTGATGCATGTAGTTTACCTATTTTTTATCACAACATCAATAGTCCTTGTGTAGCAATAGAAAACTTGTTCATCACCGTCACAAATTGGTCAACTTGATCTATAAATAAGAAAATATTCCTGATATATAACTATATCAAAATTAGACATGTATGCATTCACATATCAAGAAACAAGAATGTATTGAAAAAGAAAAGAAAGTTTCTAACGTAGCACCTTTAGATAAACGAAAATAATTTCCTAAAATCTGTACTTCGATTGAAACATTTCTCTAATTACAATACAACAAACATGCCATACTTATCGTTTCATCATTCTACATGGCTAACGTAATGCAGACAACCAATCACATTGCTCACGTGAAGTGTATCATATGTCATGGTCATATTATAAGACTACTGGATAAAATATCCGGCTGTCGTTGTCTAGTTATAATTCTCAGTGCCACATGTTCTAATCGGTGTCACCTTAAATTGTATTAAGAGGGTTAAGGATCATTTCAACTACCAAAGAACTTGGATTAGGCCAACTAATGCATGTAATTTACCTATTTCTTGTTACAGTAGCAATAGTCTTTATACAATTGTCACGCCCCAATCCTCCAAGCGCGTGCCCATCCCTCTACGGTCGATTAATAGCAACGTCCCAGGACGTATCGCCGACCCGTTCATTTTAAATACGCATGCAGAAGCAGATATATAATCCTCAAACAATAATCAAATGGGATAGAAAAGTAGGGCCATAGTTTTGAAAACCAACATCGCGCTTATATATACATATCACCATCAGTTATATACAATGCAAATTGACATATACATATATCTATATAAATTCTACAAAACAGGGGTGGGGGTTTCACAAACTACGGATCCTCGTCCTCCTCTCCATCATCCTCCATACTCAAACTGGAGCCTTCAACAGATTGCACCGGAGACTCTGGTACTTCAAGAGCCGGGTCCACCGCATCTACGACTGAGCCTTGAGGAGGATATGCTATACCCTTTCCAAAGGCAACCTCTAGAACATACCGAGGTATCTTAGACTCCGGTATGGGACTCTCTCTCTGGCCATCTTGAGTTTGGCGGTACCATAAAATGGGGCACCTTGTGGGTGAGACCCGCATCGACCCAAACTATGGACCTTACCAACTCGTAGGTCCAGCCCTTAGGGCTCCCATGTAACAGAATGTAAGATGTTTGCTTTGTAACCTTCTTAGGCCGTCCAAACAACTCATGAGCTACCATATATGGACCTGAAATGTTATCTCACAACGGGGTGAGACGACGTCTCACCAAGTTCTACTCCCTAAGACTTGACTAGGAAGAAAATACGCCCCAATGGCTACCTAAGCACAAACATAGGTCGGAGGATTTACCTTTGCCTCAGTCCATTTTTGTAAGTTACTCTATCTCATGGATACATAAATCACATCAATTCATCAAATTAGATCGAACTATCGATCAATCGACTCAGTCGATTACATGTCATCATGACCTTCTCTCGGTCAGCCAAATCAATACTATCTAGTAAGTCCGATCAAGTCACGACTGCTCCCTCCAAGTTGATAATAGATAGCATAGCTCGCGTTAAGCTGATAAATAATATATTGCTCCCTTACTAAGCAGATATATCAAAGCCCGCAAGTTGATATAGTATACTAATAATGCTCACTCTAAGCTGATAGTAATATAGCTCGCTCTAAACTAATAGTAATATAGCTCACTCTAAGTTGATAAGGTATACTACTCGCAATCTAAATTGACATATCAGAGCCCGTAGGTTGATATAGTATACCGATATACTGTTCTCTATCTAAGCTAACATATCACTCGTAGGTTGATATAGTATACCACCCCAACCATATAATAAATTCATTATTTTTATCATACTCGATAAAAATACTCATGTGTGAGTACACGATCGGCCTTAACCAAAATACAAGATTTTCACTTCCGAACATCCCACCATTTCCAGCAATCCCAAAATAGATTTTTGGCATTATAGACTGACGCCTAGTAATTTTCCAATTAATTACCAAAATTATCATTTTTGAGATAATTACCCACAATTACCAATCACACTCAATTTGCACAAAATAACGACTAAATAAATAAACAAATCACACCACTGCAATTAGCACGAAATTCCGATCACCGGTTATCCTAGTCTAATTTCTGGAAAATAATTAATTAGTTAAATAATTACAGAAAAATAATTAATAAATGCCAATAAATAGAACTTAGGCCCGTAAAGCCTAATTGGAAGCCGAGACAGGCCGGAAAATTTCTGAACCATTCTAGTTAAATACTAGAGCTCTAATTATATTACTTTAATCACCTAACATGCAATAACAATCAATTTAATTGCTAATCTAATTTAACTATCCACATATACTTAGTCTAAACTAAACAACATTTAAATGTCATTAACCTACTAAGCAGAGATTAGTGAGTTAAACTCACTTGTTAAGCGATCTGCTCGGATCAAAACGACAGGACGCGGGGGAGCTCGACAATCTCCAAATTGGGCTTGCCAACTAGGGTTGGGAACACCTCCAAAACGGGCCAAACAACGGCCTAGAGACCCACTTGGCTTGGTCTCTGTCCGGTGGCTGAAGAAGGTTGGACGGTGGTTGGTTGAGCGAGCAAAGACCGGCGGCAAGTAGGCGGAGCTCTAGCGGAACTTCACAACGGCGAATGGGCGACCTTGCAGCTCCGGCGACGGTGGGGCTGCTATAAACGACTCAGGGGACCTCCTGGGCACACGGCGGAGATAGGACGATGGCCTGGAACGGCAGAGACGCGCACGGGTAGGGTGAGCACGCGACGGCCTGCGAGGGGGTGCGACGGGGTGACTCGGCTCCGGCGGGTGGCTACGACGGCGAAGGGCTGCAGTTCGGTCTCTTTTGGTTTTGCTAAGAGGTTTTCTCGGCTGGAATGGAGGGAATGGAGTGCTTGACGGGCTGAAGGAGGGAGAGGGGAACCGGTTCAGCTTGTGGGACCGGTTTAGTCCCCTTGACCGGTCTCTCCTCATCTCTTTGATCTCCCAATTGGTCCCCACCACCAGCTGGTGTCCACACAAGTTTTTCAGGCCAAAATACCCCATTCTAGAAGCTTGAAGTAGTCCAAATGTTAGGTCTAAGGGGGGCATACGAATTTGCAATGCTTTCCCCTCAATTGGACTTCATTTCCTTCTTGAATTAATCCAGTTCGACTTCTAAAAATTCCAATATTGAGTCAATAATTAAATTGGTATTTTTCCTCACCAATTGATCCCACTTGCATCCCGATTTCGCGATAAAAAACGGTCATCTGCATTTTCTGGATAAAAACGGCCCTATGACGACTTTTTCCGCCAAAAACTCGGTTTGTAGAAAAATCTCCGGAGACTGAGTCGACATTCCTAAAATGACTCGTGACATGACAAAACTTTCAATCTTCTGAAATCGGATTCAAATTCGCGGTTAATTTCAATTTGGCGTAGTTTTTAGTGTGATATAGGCTACTAGATAGCTTTCATAAATTTTTAGTACAAATGACCCGTGGTCAATTTTCTTCTAGCCACAATAAACCCCTTCGACACATTGACATCTCTCGGTGGTCGTGAAAATCTTGAGGATTCAAATACGGACACAGGGTACCAAAACGATAGAAAAATCAATTTAGTGCCAATCGACGAGTAATTTAGTGAAATTTTCCACGTTTAGCTACACACCTCAGTCAAACCGATCTATCTCTGATTTCTAATCGACTTATAACTGTGCCGTAATGATCTCAACAGATGAGCATGGTTGAGTAATCGATTCATGGTCGAATCCTCAAGTCTATTGCATTAAAATTCATTAATAACTTCCTTAGGTAGTCTAGTTATCTCAGGAGTGATCAGCTCTGAGAATAACACTATAGGCACGTCAATGAAAGGCCTAATTAATTTAATTGAAAGCAGAACTGAAAAATTCAGGATGTCACAGTCATCTTTCTCACAAATTAGTCAACTTTATCTATCAATAAGCAAATATTCATTACCTATCACTGCATGAAAGCTGGCCATGTATGCATCCACACATAAAGAAATAGGAACGCTAGTGATTACTTATTGAAAAGGAAAATAAAGTTTCTAACATAGCACCTTTAGATAGCCGAAAGGAAATTCCCAAAATCGACATTTTGACCAAAACATTTCTTTAATTACAATACAACGAACATATCGAACTTATCGTTTATCGTTCTACATGGCTAATGTAACGCGAACAACTAATTACATTGCTTGCATGATGGGTATCATTCTATGTTTGATTTTGAAATTATATGACTAGTTTTAACAGATATTATGGTCATTATAAGACTATTGCATAAAATATCTGGCCGTCGTCGTCTAGTTATGATTCTCAATCATTTCGGGCCAAACCGCCACATGTTCTGATCGATGCCACTTTAGATTTATGTCAAGAGGGTTAAAGATCATTTCATCTACTAAAGCACTTGGATTAGGTCAATTGATGCATGTAATTTACCCGTTTCTTGTGACAACAACAATAATAGAGAATTTGTTCATTACCCTCACAAATTAGTCAACTTGATCTAGGAATAAGAAAATATTCATCATTTATAACTGCATCAAAACTAATCATGTACGCATTCACAAATCAAGAAATAGGAATATCGGGGATTACTTATTGAAAAGGAAAAGAAAATTTATAACGTAGTACCATTAAATGATCGAAAAGAATATTTTAAAATCTGCACTTCAATCGAAATATTTCTTTAATTACAATATAGGAAACATGCCAAACCTATTATTCATTCGTTCTACAAGGCTAAGCTAATGTGGACTATCAATCACGTCGCTCGCATGATGGGCATCATAAATTATTTTTGGGTTTAATTGTCTTATTAGTTCTGTTCATATTATAAGATGAGATAAGTGTTAAAAAGTCACAAAAACTTTGTCATGAAAATGCATTTCAATCACAAAATTTGCAAAAAGTGCATTTAAGTCCTAAAACTTATCAAATTGTTTCAAACGAGTCCTAAAATCAATGCCGTTAGCCTTTTTTTTCCGTTAAAAAAGCTGACGTGGCATTTTAAATAATTTTTTAATTTCCACATGTATTTTTTTAATTATTTTTTATTCATTTTTAAAAAAAATAAAATTTTGAAATTTTTTTTTTTAGTTTTTAGTAAAAATAAGATAAAATGAATAAATCTAAATTTTTAAATTTTTAAATCTAATTTTTTAAAAAAATGAATAAAAATAATTAAAAAATCCATGCGGAAAATAAAAAATTATTTAAAATGTCCACGTCGGCATTTTTAACGAAAAATCTTAATCTGGCGTCGAATTTTAGGGACTCATTTGAAAACAATTTGATAAGTTTTGGAACTTAAATACACTTTTTGTAAGTTTTTGTGACTCAATCATTTTCGACGACAAGCTTAGGACTTTTGGAACACTTATTTCTTATAAGATTACAGCATAAAATATCCAATCGTCCCGTCCCTGTTCTCACCAAATGCCCGGAGCGAAACACGAAAGCCACAAGCTTTCACAAGACGATCATGTTCGTAGACTCCCGATGGAGCGCCAAGAGGAAGAAACCGAGAAACCCACAAAGCCCAAGGCCAAGGCAGTGATAGTGGGAGGGAGCATCGCGGGATTATCCTGCGCGCACGCGCTCATTTCAGCCGGATGGGACGTCGTCGTCGTCGAGAAGTCGAGCGCGCCGCCGACCGGGACCCCCACCGGCGCGGGGCTCGGGCTCGGACCGTCGGCTCGGAAGCAGATCGGGGCCTGGCTCGGAAGGGCGCAGCGGCTCCAAGATGCCACTTTGCCACTCGCTGTTGATCAGGTCACGCCCTGTTGTCCTTCTTCTGAGTTGACGAGGACGTGAAAAAAATGAGTTTTTGCGAGTTGGGTCGTCCTTTGTTGTTTGATTCGGACTTGAAGAATAAACGAATGCTGTTATCTCGGCGAAGATGATTAGATTCGGCTACAAAGCTTGAAGCTTGAGTTCGTAATCTAGCTAAGATTGGCGGATTTTCTTTTGTTTTTTTGGTGAGGTTTTTGTTTCTGGTAAGGAAGATGGGCGGATTTTAACTGATACAAAAGCCATAAAAGCTAGAAGCTTGGTTTTCTTAGCACAAAAATTGAACAGAAAACTTAAAATAGAATTCTGTTTGGTTCAGCCAAAAAAGGAATTTGGGGTGAATCTGGTGATAGATTCAATTTGTTGTATTTACATTCGGGAAAAAACAACTGTCTGTGTATGATTTATGCACAAGATTCTGTAGCCAACAAAAGTGGAAAAGATCAAACAAGAAACGTGGTGAAGATGTGAATGAAACAGATTGTTTCTGTGAAATAACGTGAGGATCATATCCTGTCTTTGTAAAAAAAGTAAAACCTGACAACCCAATTGATTGTCTCACTGACTCGGTTTGGTTTCAAGAGTTAGTTACACCAAATTAGACCGAGTTCTCCTCTGAATGAGTTCGAATACATATCCAATTCCTGCTAATTTATTGGGAAATACTGCAGAACAATGCAACGGACGGTGGAAAGAAAGTGAGCCGGGTGCTCACAAGGGATGAGGAATTCAATTTCAGAGCAGCGCACTGGACCGAGCTCCATGGCCTTCTTCGCAAGGAACTACCACTGAGTGTTGTGTTATGGGGTCATGTTTTCCTGTCATTCAGCCTATCTGACAACAAGGCTGAAGTCGAAGTCAAAACTAAAGTTCTTAAGACCAATGATACCATTGAGATAACTGGTAACTTGCTCGTCGCAGCAGATGGGTGTCTGTCTTCCATTCGGCAGAGTTTCCTCCCTGACCTTAAACTGAGGTTCTCTCTGAAACCAATGAATTTAGATCCCCATGACATTTTTTTTATCACAAAAGACTTGCATTTGAGCTAGTAGTGTGAAATGACAGCAACTATTTTTGTAGGTATTCAGGTTATTGTGCATGGAGGGGAGTTCTTGATTTTTCAGGACGAGAGAATTCAGAAGCCATTTTGGGGATCAAGAGAGCTTATCCTGATCTTGGGAAGTGTCTGTACTTTGACCTGGGTTTCGGGACTCATAGCGTGTTTTATGAACTCCTGAACAAAAGGCTTAATTGGATTTGGTACATCAATCAGCCTGAGCCTGAACTGAAGGTAAATCTTCTGGTATAATCCTAATTCTGCTTTTTTTTCTGGTGAATTTTCGATTTTGTTAACCACCATTGAATGCTGTTATCTAAATCAGGAAAGACAAAATTGGCCAAAATGTTTATCTTCCTTGCAATTTTCTATCAAGTGAAGTAAATATGCAATGCCAAACTTCTTCAAACATCATCAACATGAAACAATTAGTTCTCTGCAGACTTGAGTCTTGATGACTATGTGCAGTCCTAATTTTGAAGACTTGTTGAGGATAGCAATGCAGTTTATAGTAGTAGATCACCTTATCTTGAAAGGACTATACAACTACTATCTCCTCAGACCAGAACATTCTTAGTTTAGAATATTTTCAGCCATAGCACTCTTCGTATGGTAGAAAAAATCCACATTTTGCTTAACACAGATGCATCAGGAAGCATAATATTTAATCAATTGTAAAGTTCTTTACCATCTATTTAGGTGCGGCAAAACCAAAAAGGAACAACAGATAATATCATATTTCTAAAATTTCATACAGGGAAACTCTGTTACCATGAAAGTCAGCAGCGAAATGATCCAGGAAATGCACAGAGAAGCAGAGAAAGTTTGGCTTCCTGAGTTGGCTAGAATAATGAAAGAAACAAAAGAACCTTTCATAAACGTCATATACGATTGTGATCCTTTAGAGCAGATCTTCTGGGACAATGTGGTGTTGGTCGGGGATGCGGCTCACCCGACGACTCCTCACGGTTTAAGAAGCACTAACATGTCTATATCAGATGCTGCGGTTCTTGGTTTGTGCCTCAAGAAATGGGGAATTGAGAATCTGCATTCAGCTCTATGCAAATATCAGTCTCTACGGCTTCCAGTTATTTCCAAGCAAGTCCTACATTCACGGCGACTGGGTCGCATTAAACAAGGTTTGCCTGTTGTTGGCTGGGAACGGTTTGATCCTATGATGTCAGGTCGTGAAGAGTGTCAAGAGCTCCAGCAGAGGAATATGCCGTTCTTTGATGAAGTTCCCCTACCAGTGGACTCTTCAATTTGATGGCTTAATTGAAGAGCAAGGAACACGTTGCTACTAGATTCCAGTCCAAATGAATATATTGTGGTTGTTATTGTAAATTGCGGGGCTGTATGCATGTCACTTATTGGTTTAGAAACTCAATTAGCTTGTTAAGAGTAAGATAGCTACATTTCGCGTAACCATGCTGTCCTTCATGAAGGTTGATGCCCAAAGTTTTCCTACTCATGCAAATCAGACAAGAAAAGACTATCCTCATTTTCACTGATCCAGAATCATATCAAGGGAAGCCGCAAAAATGGAAAACTTCTAAGGGAGTTGTACAACCGTGAAGTTCTGTCCAAAGTAATGAATCAAGGCATATCAGTCGAGTGCCATGGACGTGCATTCTACCCTGAGTCATGGTGTTCACATGGGCACTCAAATTTCCAAGTGTCCCCAGCTCCAGGTCATGTAAGTTCGCATCCATGTGGAAGAGGAAACTAATTTCGGTATAGACATCAAACAGCTCCAAATTTCTACTCTCTTCTTTACAATTGGCTTGTTAGAAAGCCCAACAACCCGCTTGTCAGATAAATTTTTTGTAATGAATACATCTCCATAGACAAAGCCCAACAACCTGCTTGTCACCCATACTAAAGATATCTTCTAATTCATGTCTGTATTGGCTAAAGCAGATACCAGTTACGGTAAGGCTCTCAAATTCGGAGTCTTGCTGAAATCCTCATAGAGCTCAGATAAAGGCTCACAAACTGATGTCCTCAGAAGCATTCTCAAGAAATACATGTCCTTTGCACCCATCTTTCCATTCGTAGTAGCATATAGTCACATGCAAAGTAAAAATTCTCTAATTCGTAGTGATCCAGCTTTACTCCATTCCCTCATAATTAATGAAATAAGAGAATGAACAGAGTCAACATACACCGGTTTACAACTCTACAAATGAACCAATACAAGACTCAGAATACAGAGTTCAGCAGGAGAACGGAACCATATCTCCATTCTTGTTAATTGAGCTCCTCGAGACCAACAATTTACACGGTTTTTGAAGGCCATGTAGCTTGGGCTGACATGATTATTCCCACAATCACACCAAATAACCCAAGCGCACTACCAAAGATCTCTATCATTAGGATCTTGACAAAAAGCTAGGAGTTCTGAGCGTCTAACAGAGCACAACTGCTTTCAATTATTCCCACGTAAAGTCTATGTTGACATCTAAATTTTGACGACCCTAAGGAAATAAAATAAAAATTGCATCAAAACAAGAAAAATGAAAAAATGGGGAAAGTCAATATGATTGATTATGCATGAAAGTTGGAAATTCTGATGAATATTCAGATTTTTATAAATGCGGAAGCAATTAGGGAATTAGGTAAATAAAGAGTAAGAATTTTGATAAAATGGAAGGAATCGAAATAAGATCGAAATGATTGCGAAATCACACTCCGATTTATATATAAATTAATACAAAAGAAGATTAAAACTTGAAAATTGTCATGGAAAGAGGCCGTTTGAAATCACTTATAAAGAGAGTCATAATTTTCGTGAAGTAAAAAAGTGCAGAAAGAAAAAGCGTGAGAAAGAGTGAAAAAAAAAAAAAAAAAAAAGAGACAAGCTTTTTCGTCCTTTTTCAAGAAGCAGTCTTTCTTCCCTTTGACAATCTGCAGAAGGAAAAGAAAGAAGACCGCAGCAAAAAGGAAAAAAAGTTAGTACCGAGAAAGAAAGTAAAAAACAAAAGGAAAAAAGGAGGGTCTTCTTCAGCAATCCTTCGACCGGTGCCCAGCATCTGCGACCCCCGTCCGTCGCCGCCTGCACGAGCACCCCCGCCGGTCGACGCCTCAGCTCCGACCCGCGACACGCACAGCACCCCCTTGCCCGCTGCTGATCTGCCAGCCGCCGTCCCTCACCATCGAGATCCGAGCGCGCCATCATCTCCGCTTGCCGTTGCCACTACTGCTTTCCGCCCCACGAGCGACGCCCGCGCCACCTGCTGTCGCCGCCCGCCCACTGCTGCCTTCGTGCGCCGACGACCACGCCCTCGCTCGCCCGTCGCCACTCGTGTCTCTCTCCTGTGTCACCGCGCTACCGCCTGTTTCCCCGCTGGTCGTCGTCCACGACGCCGCTGCAGCTCCGTTCCTCTGCAACTCGCCACCGCCCAGACCACCTCCGCAGGTCCCGACGCCCCTGCTCCGTCTCCGCCCAATCCGGACCGCTGCCGCTCGAACGCCGCCCCTGCCGCTCCGCCTCTGTCCCCAACCACGACGCATCCTCTGCTCAGCCCAGCGCCCGCCGCTCCACGCCTGCACCGGCCCCGACGCCGCCGTCTCTGCTTCGGCGCCCAGTAGCCCAAGCCGGACTGCAGCCCTCCGCCCGGCGCTCACCTTAGCCCGTCGTTCCTCCTTCGGTGATCCGCGCCATCGCCCGACGCTCGGCGCCGCCCCGCTGCGGCCACCAGCAGCCCCGTCGTCGCCCGCCTGCCCTCCGCTGTGCTTCGCCCTTCGCTGACCGGCGCCGTTGGTCTCCCTTTTCAAGTCTTCCTTAGGTGGTTTTTGTTATTTTTATTTTTCTTTTATTTTATGTTATTATTATTATTTTTTTTTTGTTTTGTTATTATTGCTTAAATTAGAACATGGTGTGTCAATATTCATTTCATGAATCTACAGCATTATTTGCAGAGATTTTGTCCAAAATTATTGTAATTATTAATTTGATCTGTAAGGCGATCGAATCATTTTTTTAATTATATTAATTTTTGGGCATTTTGATAGTATTTTAATTGTTAAGTTATTATAATTATTAATTTGATTAAGTAAGATTTCGGATCAAATTTTTAATTATTTTGAATTTTATGTTGTGATATTTAGGGTTAAAATAACCATTAATTTAACATGTGAGATAAAGGATTATTTTTTAGTTATTTTAATTCTCATTTGATGAATATCTTGATTGTTTAGGTATAGTTGCTTATCTTGGAAAAACACTAAAAAACATAAAAATTTAAAAAAAAAAAAAAAAATCAAATATTGCATCAGAACATGTTGGTTTCGTAAATTAGGTTGCATTTTTAGGATTGCATTTTTAGATAATTTTTGGAATAGATTGTGATTGATTTTAGATAATGTTTGCACATTTAGATAATCTCATTTTTCTTAAAAAATAGTTTTCTAAGATAAGATAGGGTTTAAGTCAAATTAACCCCTAAAACATATTAGAAAATTATTCATTTTTAGATAGTTTAATTAGGGTTTTTATTAATTCCGAATTTCAATAAAAAAATATTAGGTGCATATCAATTAGTTTGCATATTAGGTTCATTTAATCAGAAATAGTTTGTTAGAAAAATTAGGTCATATATTTTCAAGGCGTGATTTATGATAAAGTTCTAGTTAAAAGAAAAATCCAAAAAATACTTGCTTTAGTGTGTGGAATTCATTTGGTGCAATTTATTTTATTCAATGTTTAATAATGATTAAGCAACTATATGATCATCTCATTGCATGATAATAATTTAGGTTAAAATAAATCCAAGTTACCTGCAAAAATATTTTTGAAAATTTAAAAAAAATGATACCGAAAGGACATTAGAGAAATCTAGTGTAATCAAGTCCCGTACCTTTAGTTTCTAGTTCATAGGAGTAAAATAATTCTCCCATTATTTTACTTAGGTGTCTAATCGACCTACCATAAACCGATTAATGTCGACTTCTAAATAATAATCATTTGCATGTTTAACATTAAGTCGAGAATTGATATAGGCTTGGGAGAGTCCAAATTAAGTTTAAAGACTTAGTAGTCCATTAGCCTAAACCTAGATGGTGCACCCGAAATTTAGGTCGCGACAGCCTATCACCATGAACATGTGGCAATGATTATAAATTAGAGATAAAATCATGTTAAAGAAAGGAGACGTCTCTCCCGGAGAAATCCATCTTGATGCATAAGAATGTAGGGTCGAGAGATGAAGCCGCAGACAAGGTTTGCAAAGCCCACTATAATCCCAGAAGCAAAGATTGCATATCCAGCTCTAAGAGACTCCGGAGCATAAATCTGAGATGATGGAACACTTTCTAACTTTGTTTGCAGAATAATTGCCACGATGACACCATAAATAGCAACAGCTTCACAAAAGATAACGCTGCAATAACAGAGAAGGTGCACCACATTGCATTAGAAGGCATAAGATCGCAAAAGAATCGACTTTTCTATGCCACAAATGCAGGAAGCAATGGAGAGAGAGAGAGAGAATATGACTTTTCATATATAATTAACTTGCTCAAACAATTGTAAGATTTTCATCAGAAAACATCTAAAGGATTAGCACAAACGCAACCAGTTTAGTACAAAACAAGACTTGTTAGAATAGAGACACAGCATTGCATTCCAAGATGCAAGATGAAGCAAGTTTAGTTACAATTTCTGCTCTGTGAATGCTGCAGACCAACACCAAAGAAAGGATCCAATAAGGCGAATGAAAAGTTGATTCAACATTTCAGCATGTTTTCTACATCATGCAATTGCTCAGAATTGTACATCACTTTATCTAGAGATACAGATCACAAGAGATAAAGGAAAACGTAAGAGATTTTGTTGAAACTTTTAAGGATATAATCCAAGTTCTCAAACCTTTCTAATTTATGATTTAGACAGATTTAGAGGCACAAAAGGAGTTAGGACATTAAATGATAAACCACACCTCCATATAACTACTTAACTTTTTAGGCAAACTAATAGTGGTGCCACATAAACCTGTTTAATATGAGTGCAAGAGATCCTATATTTACATCTCAAAGTCCCTCATTTGCCTTAATCTGGATTTGATCCAATTGCCAAGATGTGTGTGAAGGGGAGCAATAGAGTTTCGAGATATGAAACCATGCTTCCATCCAGTAGCTTAAACTCTTAGATCAACTGACATGATCCCAAAACACCTAAAAGGGTAATCTTGCGGCAAACATCAGTTTGAGAGGAAGTTGGCTTGTATACAACAAGTAACAAAGATCCCCCACGAAGTGGGCTTAGCTAGTTCAGACCTTTATGTAAGATTCATGACTGATCAAAGTCCACTTGACAGAATGAGTACATGATATGATCTAAGTAGTAAGTGGATAGAATTGAAAGAGACTTAAGATGCGCGCGAGCGCTTAAAGATGCCATTCCCTTATCATGGGGAGTCTTCCAGCGACCGAGCACACGTCATCGACACTGCGGAAGAGCTTCAGTTGCACTCTTCCCTTTGCTCGGACTCAGATCGGACTTGCGACGAAGAACGACGATGAATTGGAAGAAAGATGGGCTTTTTGAAGCCCAAGCTCTTTTCTCTCCTCACCGGAACGGCCCAACAATGGTTTCAGCTCATTAACGGGGTGCAAGAATTAAGAACGCCCTTAGCACTAACCATGTGAATATTCTAGGATCATCATGCAAGAAGACTAGCTATCTTAGAAGATAATGAAAAATTCTCTAATATCATGCCGCCGAATAAGCTCTCGGATCGGCAGAGGGGCGAACTCGTTGACCAGCTCAATGGTGCATCTTGTACGTCCGCCTCAAACCCTGCCAAAAGATGTCGGGAAAAAAAAAAAAAAAGAACTTGCTGTCGTTATCACTTTACAACACAAAAAATGAGACTCTTGATTTTTCAATTCATTATCGTCGCGAAGTGAGAGATTCTGGCATAAAAAAGGAGAGTTCGTGTCATAAAAGGCACGTGGACAAGCGCTTGCCACCTCTAGTTGATAAAAGATCAAAGCATTCATCATTATGTTATAGCTCACGGGTGAAAAACCTTCACACGTTCAACCTCCTACTTGATGAACAATGTAACTTTCGTCGCACATGACAAAACTGTGTAAATTCGGTTCAATGAGATTCGCGACCATTTCCATTTTACAGAAAAGAAGGTCAAGACATGCCATGATTGAGCTTATCAACATCGAACCGTGTCAAATTCATGTTTCTCTCACTGAATTCGTGTCATGTTTAGTTATGTCAAAGGGGTGCTCAATTTCAATCAAAACACAACCAATTAAGTGAGCAAAGGAACCTATTGTTGATACATGATGTTGACGGCCGAGGCAAACTTGGCGATGGTGTCAAACGCTGTCGTCAAGAGGACGATGGTCGTGTCGTCACTTGAGGGACGTGATGACGAAAACGGCACTCGATCAACGATTTGAACTTGGATAGTCTGGTTGGGAATGCAGAAGCCGGAGCCCAAGGCACTAGTGCAGTTTACTAGGTACTGCCTCCCGCACGACGCTCCGTTGTCCCAGATCCCTTTCACCGGCCGCCGCAAAGAGGTTGCTCGATGGGAACTGTCCTGGATCCTTGCCATAACACGCGGTCGCTGAAAAACAATAATCAAACTTATGAGTGAGAGAGAGAGAGAGAGAGAGAGAGATTGTACGTACGCGTGTATGGAGGACTGTAGGAAGCTGCGGTGCCGACATCGGCACGAGAGAGACGAGGTTGCATCATCACCAGAAGAAGGACGAGGAGAAGTGGCGTTCTATTGCGGGAGGACTCCATTTTCGCTGCAGAACGGCAGGAATTTGGACCTTGGAGAGTTCCAAACTCGTACGAACGTGGCCTGATCAACCCGCACCTGCAGTGTCTTCATATATAGTCTCATTGAGAAGCTTCTAATTTCTTCTATGCCTTTGTGGTCCCTCTTTTTTTGCTTGCCGAATCATTAAACAACTCATTTGCTGCCGTTCCGTACTTTGACAAGGTAGATTTCTCCGCCGAAGCTGACCAAACGGCAAATAGTAATTTCGAGATTCAATGCGTTATTTATTATTCCTTTTCTAGAATAGAACATTCCTCTCTTTAATCGGTTTCTGATCGAAGGGTAATTTGACAGTGACAAGTGAATAATAAATCAGTTTTAGGTGAGACTTTTGTCAAAAATTGACAATCAAAGGAAGCGCATATCATGCGGGCCAAACAATGTGATCAATTGATTACAATCCCATAAGATTTTGTGAGACTCTTCAAACCTCTCACATGTTAATTGGACTTTGGCTTAAGCTTGAAAATATATAATTTGAGAGGCAAATAAGGGTCTGAAAAATTTAAACTCGGACATTTTACTCTGATACCATAAGAGATATCGTGAGATCACTGTCAACTATTTTAACGATTTAATTAATTATAAGCTAATAAGATATATTGATTGTTTTGCATCATACTAATTCTCTAATGTGAAACTTTTTAACACAACCTGCATATGCATATCAACAACAAGCTCACATGTAATGGAGAGATTGTTGGGATGCACTCATAAGTTATGCTAGAAAGTCCAACATCGGAGAATTAATGTAATGTAAAGTAATCAATATATCTTAGTTGATTCATAACTCATTAGCTCAAGTTTTTAAGACAATTGATTGTGGTCTTACGAAATTTCATATTTAGATGTCGTGTTTGAATTTTTCCAAACCCCCTTAGTTGCCTCCCAATGGACATCCTCATGATATATTTCTATGCAAAAATATAGCCTATACGTAAGAGAGATTATTAGAATGTTCAAATATTAAAATTCACATTCACAACAATCATAGAGATTAACGCAACCCACATGTGCAAGACCATACTATATGACAAGAAATTCATACGGGGAAAGACTTCATAAAAAAATTCGGACGATTGAAAGAGTTGTAAGAAAGGCGTGGACATACCTCAAAACGGCAAGCTCGGGCTAGTCCGTCTCGCTTGCGAGGCGCTTGGGAGAATGTGAACCGAACAGTTAACTAAGATGTCAAATCCTTAAATAAATCAACTTTTTTTATCATAATTTTTTGAAATTCGAATTTTTTTTTTTTCCATTCAGTCTTTTAAAGGAGAAAATTTTTAAAAAAGAGTGAGAAAAAATAAATGTAGAAATCATGCGTATAAAGTAAGAAGTAAAATTCCTAATCCCAAACAAGGGGAAAAGTACCAAAAAAACCTCCTAAATTTTGTTGTATTAGCATCCATTCAGTCATATACTTTTTAATTGAATTAATTTAATCTTAAGCATTTTCATATTGGTACCAATTAAGTTCATCCAGTCAATTTAAGTCAAAAATTACTTATGTAGATGTCGGTTAGAGCTAACGTGGAAATTTTTAATAATATATTAATATTTTTTTTTTGAATTTTTTAAATAATTTAAAATTTTTCCTTTTTCATTTCATTTTCTTTTCGCCATCACCTTAGGCAAGTATTGACCTTGCTGAGCTGTGCTTGGATGAGGGTGACCGCCGGCCATGCCTCGCCTAGGCCAAGGCGGCCTTGCTTGAGTGAGGGTTGGCCTCGTCGGGCCTCACTATCACCTAAGCAGGGTTCGCCCGACCTCTCCCTCACCAGATCTAGTGAGAGGGGCCTCACCTGGTTGTGCTTAGATGGCCAGTGCTTGCCCTCGCCAGCCATAACCATGGCTGACCATGGCCACTGGCAAAAAGAAATAGTAAAAAAATGGAAAAGGAAAAAAAATCAATAAATTCAAAAAAAATATTAAAAATATCAATGTCGGTGCCAACCTTACCACTTAAAACGGCCAGTGTTTATGTAAGCGAGTTTTCAACTTAAATTGACCAGATAGACTAAATTGGTATAAAAAAAATTGTGTTTATGATAAAATTTGTTCAGTTCAAAGGTTCATGACTAAATTGATATAAATATAATAATTTTAAGAATTTTTTAGTATTTTTCTGGTTAAAAAAAAAGAGCCACGCTCTCCTCTATCCCAGTTAATATTTGCCTCTAATTTGTGCGTTATAAATAACTCCATCTCCCTGTCTGCGTTGGATACGGGTTATGCGGTGATTTATGCCAACTAAAAAAATAGCCTAGCAGCACTCACCTTTCTCCCTCTTCTCCCTCTTTCAATTCTACCCTCTTTCCCTTCTACCTCAGATCACGTCGTGGCTATGCCGAAAGAGAGAGGAGAGGAGAGAGTTACATTTTTTCGGGGGTTGGAGCTAGATGGATACGTTGCAAAGCTATATCGGCTAATTGAATCGAGATAGTATACTGGGGCTATACATAATATAAAGGAACCCCTTACTTGGGTGATCGATAACTTGTCAATTAGAGGAATTTCTTGGATGAGGAATGATGGGAAGTTGCCTCTGAAAGATTGAAGAAGAACCTATGTAGTAACATCAACAGACCGTGGACTTGAGAGTCGTACCTGACAAGCGGCTCGGAAGGAGGAGGTTTCATTTCAAGATATAATATTGGCCAAAAAGGGTTACACAAATTTATAGTTTTTTTTTTTTTGGTCGGTTCTACTCTAATCCTACTCTAACACTTACTCTCAGACTTTTTATCCTGCCTCCTTGTAGGGCGTGGGAGTTGAAACCCACTCCTGAAATGAAATCATTCCCATCTCAATCCTCCCTGAGAAGGTGAGGATTTGAACCCCCACCTCCCCTTTCAAGTTGGAAGGGTGGCCACTGAGACGAACCCCCGGTGGTTCACAAATTTATAGTATAAACGGTGTAACTATACATACACAAGCGGGCCCACTGGATTTGCACAACAAAGGATGGTTTATCTTTACAAACACAAGCGGGCAACTTTGTTTCGCGAAACTCTTGAAACTTTCTTCTGAACTGTAGCTTGCTTGACTGGTCTTTTGGTTGCTTCTGTCAATGAGGCAAGACGCCAAAACACTGCAACCAATCGAGGTGATTGTCTTTCCAGCACCTAACTTAAGTTGAAACTGTGATGATTTTATTGGCATGATCCTGTAAAGAATAATAGAGATAAAGTTGGGGCAATGACGGGAAACAAAAGCACTAATATCCATTGAATCTAGCCGGAAGGACGGTCCCATCGCTACAAAAAGTCAGGTCCTTCTACCTTCAAGACCACCACAAATCGTTGACCCTGCACATCATTCGATGATACAAAAACATGACGGAATCGCTTCATCCCATGATCATTGCAACGAAATCTAGCGCCCCAGATCACGCGACTTCATCATTATTTATAGGCTTTTTAGCTGCTGCACGTTCAAGGGACTACGGAATTCGATCTTCTTCTCACAGTGCCCAACCCCATAGGTTGCAAGGCAGATATTGCACAAAAGCTTATAAAGTCACAATAGTGTTACGAAATCGCACATCGATTCCAGAAAAATAACACTCACAAATAATTCACCGGGCAAAATATAATAATAAAAGAACAGAATCAGATGAACACGTCAGAAAATTTGTTAACAAAGTTCATCCAAACCTAGGCTACGTCTCTGCACAGAGGCACTCTGCAAATCCACTAGATTTCGAAAAAAAATTGGAATACAACGATGATCTTCTCTCAAGATCACGGTACAAAGAGATTGAGAACTCCCATATAAAAAAAAAAAACTCACTTTTTTCTTCTCTTTTGTTTTCTTGCTTCTCTATTTCCTTTTTCAGCGTCTTGACGGCTAGGGTCTTGCCATCGCTAATATAAAGGTATCACTTTTAACCTAAAAGCAAATCTGATAGAAAAGACAAAAAAGCCCCTAAAAAATATTTAGTTTCATCTATAACAATCTCCCACTTGAAGACAAATATACTCAAGCACCAAGCAACTTTGCATCCATTTTCTTCAAAAAAATAGTAGTTGAAAAACTTGTACCTCTACGATACTCCTCATTAATCAATATGGAGTAATACCAATGGTAGTAGTACAGAAAATATACTTCTATCTATCTACTACCTTGGTCAACATGTCAGTTGGATTCTTCGAGCCATCAATCTTCTGTAGCTTTAACTTATTATCTTTCAATGCTGACCTGATAAAGTGATAACGCTTCTTGATATGTTTGGTCCTTGAGTGATAATCTGCATTCTTTGCTAAGTGCACTGTACTTTGACTATCACTCCATAGTGTACTAACTGGCTGTTTTCGATGTAACTCCTCCATATAATCTTGTAACCACATGATTTCCTTGGAGGCTTTTGTGATTGCCACGTATTCTGCTTCTATCGTCGATAAAGCCATTACTTTTTGTAGTTGAGATACCCAACTCACTGCTGTACCTGCAACTATAAAGACATATCTAGTGGTACTCTTACCACTATCTCGATCACCCGAATGATTTGCATCTACATAACCCTGCAACTCTAGAGATGTACCACCATAACAAAGTGAGTAATTGGAAGTACCTGCTAGATATCTCAATATCCATTTTACTGCATTCCAATGCTCTCTGCTTGGATTCTGCATACATCAACTCATAACTCCCACTGCCTGTGCAATGTCTGGTCTCGTGCTCACCATGGCATACATCAAACTCCCTACTGTTGATGCATATGGAACTACTGCCATCTCATCTTTCAAAGCCTGAGTGCTCGAACACATATCATTGGAAAGTTTGAAGTGATTCGCTAGAGGAGTTGTAACCGGTTTTGCCTTGTCTATATTAAATCTCTTTAACACCTTGTTCATATAGTCTTCTTGCGACAGCCATAATTTCTTATTTTTCCCATCCCTGATGATTTTCATGTCTAAAATATTCTTGGCCTCTTCCAAGTCTTTCATAGCAAACTGTGATGATAACATCTTCTTCACTTCTACGATTCTCTTCATGTTGGAACTAGCCATTAGCATGTCATCCACATATAAAGAGAGATACACAATGTCACCATCATCATACTTGTGAAAATAAACATAGTGATCAGACTCACAGTGTGCAAATCCTTTTTCTTTCATGAAACCATCAAATTTTAGGTACCATTGCCGTGGAGCTTGTTTCAAGCCATACAAGCTTTTCTTCAAGCGATATACCATGTGCCCTTACCTTTGACTTCAAAACAATTAGGTTGTGCCATGTATAATTCTTCATCTAAGTCACCGTATAAAAATCGTTGTTTTTACGTCTAATTGCTCAAGATGAAGATCCTCCACTGCAACTATACTTAGCAGAACTCTAATTGATTTCATTTTCACTACAGGTGAAAATATCTCGGAGTAGTCGATCCATTCTTTTTTATAAAAGCCCTTGACTACAAGTCTCGCCTTGTATCTAGTATTACAATCTGCTTCATTCTTAATCCTATACACCCATTTATTTAATAAAGCTTTTTTACCTGTGGGCAATTTGGTCAACTCCCAAGTTTTGTTCTTAAGTAACGAGCTCATCTCGTCTTTCATAGCACACTCCCATTGCAAGTGAGATGTGTCTATCTTTGCCTCATCGTAAGTCTTCGGTTCTCCTGAATCTATATATAAGACATGGCTCTTAACAGTATTAGCTGATGGATCAAAAATTACCTTTGGCATTCTCACATGTGTAGACCTCCTCAATACAGGTACTTCAGGGTCGTTAGTTTGCTCCGATTCAGTGTGTTCCTCTTGAACTACCTCTTCACTGATAATAGGCTCATCTTGAACCTCTCTTTCAAAAGCACTTTGATCTATTGGAAACATCTTCACAGGCCTTGTGTCTAAATCAACATATTCTGGTTCTACTACATTCTCATTCTCTGTCTGACGATCCTTGTACATCTTTTCTTCATGTAATACCACATTGCGACTGCAGATGACTTTGTTATTATCATAATCCCAAAGCCTATAGCCATACTTGTTGCCACCGTATCCGATAAAGATGCACTTTTGGGACTTAGCATCAAGCTTTTTCCTATCCTCCCTGTCAATCAAAGCATATGCAATACAACCAAATACCTTTAGATGTGAATAATTAATCTTTTTACCTGACCACCGTTCTTGTGGTATTTCTCCATCCAACGCATTAGATGGACTTCTGTTGATAAGATAAACAGCTGCATCAACTGTGGCAGCCCATAAGTATAGCGGGAGACCGGCATGTAACCTCATGCATCTCGCACGTTCTAGAATAGTCTTGTTCATCCTTTCAGCTAAACCGTTCTCTTGAGGAGTTCTATGAACAGTCTTTAACCCGTCTATGCTTTCTCGACTTAGATATTCTGCAAATTCCTTACTTATGTATTCACCACCATTATCAGACTTCAGAGCTTTAATTTGATAACATGTCTCTTTTTCTACCATGGTCTTCCACATTCTGAACATCCCGAATACTTCTGATTTTTCTCTAAGAGCATAGACCCAAGTCTTCCTTATCGCATCATCAATGAAAGTGACAAAATATCTCTTACTGCCATAAGAGAGTTCCTGAGCAGATCCCCATACATTAGTATGAACCAACTCTAGTTTTTGACCTTTATTTTGTCGCCCATTCAATTGAAAACTAACAGCCTTCTGTTTTCCATAAATGCAACTTTCACAAAAATCTAATTCAACTTTTTGCAAACCTGGAAGTAATTTCCTCGAGTGTAACTGCTTTACACTTTTTTTTACCAAGATGTCCCAAACGATAATGCCAAAGAGTAGACAACTTACCTGTAGCCATTGTAGTTGCAATCATATCACTGATATTGTCTCATTGGAGAAGGTAAAGTGTACCTGTACGCTTTCCCTTTGCTACTACTCTTGCCCCTGAGGTTATCTCTCACTCTCCGCATCCAAAGATTATTACCAAACCTTCTTGGTCAAGTTTACTGGTTGAAATCAGATTTTTCTTTAATTCCGGAATGCCTAATTTCACGCAAAACTAGATGTCCTCCACTTGAGATGTTCACAGTCACAGTTCATTTCTCAACAATGGGACACATGTGGTCGTTTCCCACAACCACTTGTCCGAAATCTCCACTGGCATAATCATCAAATGTGTCTTTGCGAGGTGCAATGAAAAAAAGCACCGGAATCAATAAACCATTTATCTGTTGTCAAGTCAAACCCTGCAGACAAACACAAGTTATCCAGCAAAGATTCATCGCTAACCACATTAGCTCCTTGATTCTCATCTCGCTACTTCTTTTTGTAGGCTTCACATTGAAACCTCCGGTGTTCGGTTTTGTGACAAAACCAACACTCATCTTTTGCAACCTGTCTCTTACCCCTTGATTATGATCTGCCACGCTTGCTGAATTTTCCTCTACTTTTACTTCTTCCACGGTTCTCCACTGTGAGTGCCATTGAAGATGTAGATGCAGAAAAATTATCCCCACCTGAGACTTTCCTTTGCATCTCTTCATCCATGATACTACTCACAGCATCATCAAGAGTTAAATCATCCTTCATGGTGCTCGAAATTCCCTGCACTGCGGTATCGTAGCTTTCTGGAAGAGAACATAAAAATAATAAAGCTTGAAACTTCATATCTAAATTTGCAGTTTTTGCTTTCGCGATGTAGTACCCTGTCTTTTTCGTCAACCCTAGACGAATCATACCTAATGTCTTTCGATCAAGAATTTTCCATCCGGCTTCTGCTGTCGGATCCACTTCCGCCATCTCGAGTTTACAACCCTCAAGTGGTGCATAGAGATCTTTTTGATCAAGATAATCCTCTATTTGTAGTTTCCACCATCTGAAATCCTCCCCATTGAACTTATCGATTCTAATTTTATCTTCTGCCATATTGTTTGCTTTCAATCGAACGTCATCGAAAAACTCTCGATGTTCTCGATTAACCAACCTAGGCTCTGATACCAGTTGTTACGAAATCGCACATCGATTCCAGAAAAATAACATTCACAAACAATTCACCGGGCATAATATAATAATAAAATAACAGAATTAGATGAACAAGCCAGAAAATTTGTTAACGAAGTTCACCCAAACCTGGGTTACGTCTCTACGCAGAGGCACTCTGCGAATCCACTAGACTTCGAAAAAAGTTAGAATACAACGATGATCTTTTCTCAAGATCAGGGCACAAAGAGATTGAGAACCCCCTAAAGAAAAAAAACTCACTTTTTTCTTCTCTTTTTCTTGCCTCTCTATTTCCTTTTTCAGCGTCTTGACGGCTAGGGTCTTGCCATCGCTAATATAAATGTATCACTTTTAACCTAAAAGCAAATCTGATAGAAAAGACAAAAAAGCCCATAAAAAAATATTTTGCTTCATCTATAACAAATAGACCTGTAAGATAAATGATATTGGATATAAGCTGACCATATGAAAATGTGGATAAAATTATTTTTTATGTTCGTCACCACCATTGGAAATGCTTTTTTAGTATGTTTAGAGGTTTGGTTAATATCATACATACGTTTTCCAAATGATTTGTGTGGTCATCGATGCTTATGACTCTTTTTCGATTCATACGAAAATCTAACAAACCCGTCACTGTTGACCATCAAATTAGTGTGTGATTAACGCTCAAACTAACAAGGATGACTTTGATCACCCATTACGCGAAATTTTGAGATTGTACGGTTGACTTTTCGATACATTGATTTTTGCCGTTAAGAGTAAGGGAATGAGATCCTCTATCCCTTTGGTATCTCCATGCAATATCTCAATGTCTAATTTCGAAGCATATTCAAAACTGTTATGCATATACAAAATCGGATTTGCACCAGTAAATCTCGTGGGTCCCATCAGATTCAAACTTCCAAACTCAGTTAAGTACATTTAACACAATCACCAAATAATTTCTGCTATCTTGTATAAAAAATATAAAACAGCAAAATGAAAGCAGTCCTATTCACTCAAGATGGTCAAGGACAAGAAGGGCTAGGTAGATCACAATCGAATTTGTCGATCCTGTCAGTTATCAACTAGGAATAACAAGTTAAAAAAAGGTGGCATCTCAAACTGTATATGCAGCAACCATTCCGCGTGAATGAATATCATATTTATGTACACACGTGAGGTATAGAGGAAAGCTTCTTATCTTGACTATCCAGTGGTCCCCGATGAATGTGAAAAGAATCAAGGAGGGCGAATTCTATCAAGTGGTGTCATTTAATAATTGCTGTCATATACAGAACGAATTAGAAGAAAAAAAAGTTGTATTTTTGTTATAAATTAAGTTGGATCGCAATCGATCGCAATAACTATTAGAATTGTGCAATATGCAAAACGTAAAGAACGCAGCAGATAAGAGAAAAGAAGAACGACACATCAGAGATTTTTTACGTGGAAAAAAATCTACTATAATCAAAGGATTACAATTATTACTCGGACGGTGTTTCTCTCACAATAAATCTTCACAATTGTCACAGAAAACATCCTCCCTTGAAAAAATCTTAAAATCTTTCGTATTTACTCACATCGTTGAAAACTCTTGTAATCTCTTTGGAGTATTTTCTAGTGGTTTTTAAATCTTCATCCAATCCTTCTATTTATAGTGGTAGACCTCCACCCAAATTAGGAATCCTGCCTAATCGGATCACCTCCCAACTAGAAACTTTCCTAATTTATTGAATTCCTTTAATTTAGGCAATCACTGGAATTATATCCCGATATTCTTCCTAAATAAGACTATTTTTTATTTAGATTTCTTCCTTTTCAGCATCCTACCATAATAAGACTCATTTCCTATTATGTAATCTTGATAAGCAATGTGCGGAGTATTCTAAATCGACTCTCAAACATGTTGAGCTGCTCCCAACAAATCTCCCCCCAGCCCATCATGGACCTTAAACATTCTTACCACTTCAATAAGCCAACCTCCTTCCTAAAAAAAATTAGTTTTTCTGTGTGTAGAGACTTTGTCAACATATTAGCACTATTTTTGTTCGTGTGAATTTTCCCAAGCTTCAATTGCTTCTCTTCCAACATTTTGCGTATCCAATGATAACTAATATCAATATGCTTTGTCCTCGAATGAGAGGTGGAGTTTTTACCAAGATGAATAGCACTTTAGTTATCGCAATGCACACCATACTCATCTTGCTTGTGCCCCAACTCTTGCAAAAATTTCTGTATCCACAACATCTCTTTGCTAGCTTTGGTGGTAGCTATGTATTCAGCCTCTATTGTGGACAGTGTAATGCACTTTTGCAATTTTGATTGCTAAGAGACAACTCCACTTGCAAAAATCATTAAATAACTAGACATAAATCGCCTGAAATTTACATCTCCCGCCATGTCTACATCAGTGAACCCCTCAAGTATCGATTTTTCATTGCCAAAACACAAACACAAACTAGATATATCTTTAAGACACCTGAGTATCCACTTGACAGCCTCCCAATGTTGTTTGTCAGGATCTGACATGTATTGGCCATATTCGATCATGTGCACATCATTGCATACATGAGACTTCTGATGGCAAAGGTATAAGGAATCTTTAGCATCTCTTCCTTCTTCCTTTCACTTGAGGGACACTACCTCGTGCTAAGATAAAAATGACTAGCCAAAAGTGAGCTAACTGCTTTAGCATTGCTTATGTTGAATCTTTGGGCAACTTTCTCTATTTATCTCTCTTGGAATAACCATAACTTTCCACAAGCTCTATTGCGCGATATCCTCATCCCAAATATTTGCCTTGCCGATCCAAGGTCCTTCATGGCAAATTCCTTACTCAACTCCTCATTGAGCTTTATGATTTTTCTGACATCATGCCCCACAATTAACATATCATCAGCATATAATAAAAGTATAAAAATAATCATTGTTGTAACGACCCGGGCCCCACTGTGTGATATTATCCGCTTTGGCCACTGAGTCCTCACGGCTTTAAAATGCGTCACACAGGTTTATAGGGATCCAAGCCTTATAAACTAGCCCAGGACTCCCCCCCTAAGCGATGTGGGACTAGAGAGGACCCTTGCCCTTCCCTGAGCTGTCACACTTTCCACCCTTTAAGCGCACAGCGTCCTCATTGTGGCCCCCACATGCGGTTGGGAGTCAGCTCTGATATCATTTGTGATGACTCGGGGCCCACTGTGTAATATTGTCCGCTTTGGACACTGAGTCCTCACGGCTTTAAAACGCGTCACCTGGGGACAAGGTTGCACTCGACCATTCCTTTCCCCAAACCAATATTGTCCGCTTTGGCAGCCTCACAGTGGGCCCCTCACTGTATAATATTGTCCGCTTTGGACACTGAGTCCTCACGGCTTTAAAACGTGTCACTTGAGGACAACATTGCACTCGGCCATTCCTTTCCCCAAACCAATATTTTCCGCTGCGCTGAAAACAAACCCGTGAGGGAGGACGGCTGTGGCCGAGCCTCCAAAGCGGACAATATTGGGCTGGGATGAGGGTGGCCAGGTTCATGCCTCTATCTTAGACAACGCGTTTTAAAGCCGTGAGGACTCAGTGTCCAAAGCGGATAATATTATACAGTGGGGCCCGGGTCATTATAAATGGTATCAGAGCCGACTCCCGACCGCGTGTGGGACCATAGCGAGGGCGCTTTGCTCCCAAGGAGGGGAGAGTGTGACAGCCCGAGCGGCGGTGCGCAGGGAGGAGGGATGGTGGTGCGTCCGCACCTCGGTCCCCGGACGTGCACAAGGAAGGGGTCCCTGTCCCACATCGCCTAGGGAGGGAGTCTTGGGCCAGTTTATAATGGCTTGGGCCCCTCTAATCTGTATAACGCGTTTTAAAGCCGTGAGGACTTAGTGTTCAAAGCGGACAATATTATACAGTGGGGCCCGGGTCGTTACATGAGTTATGATACTTATTGAAGTATAAGATCACAATTACTGGAGAATTGGCGCAGAATATGTCTTTCTTCTAGCAGCATGAAATTTAAGTTCTTGCTTTGCTTGACAGTGAGGAGAGATGTTAAGTTCTTCAATGAGATACGGGTCCTTTTCTTTGTTTCTTGTTAAACATATAGACATTGATCATGTTTGTTATGGAGCAGTTAACAATGTGTCCTCGTTCTTACCAAATTCTTATGCTTCTATTTGTACCAGAGCCAAGCAATCGATGATGAGAAAACCAGGAAGATACTAGCAAGAGATGATAATTTCAATCATGAAGCAGCACATTGGGCTACTCTGCATGATCACTTCCTTTGCATTGCCACCAGAAATATTCCTCCGGGCCATCTTTTCCTCTCTCTCTTTTCCAATGATCGGCAATCGGTCAAAATCAAGGCCCGAGTTCTCGACACTTTGGTGAAACCACCGAAGTATACGGAGATTTGCTCATCGCTGCAGATGGATGCCTCTCTCTAATTCGCAATCACTTTCTTCCCATTGTCAAACCAAGGTGGTTACTTCTCTGTCCAAATTCTTATGCGCAAATCCCTAAATTAGACATTTTGTTAGCTTACCATAATTATGTTGATATTATAGACATTCTGGCTATTGTGCCCGCAGGTGTCTTTGATTTTTCGGGGAGCAAAGGTTCTGAAACTATCAAAAACGTTAGGGAGGCACATCTGGAGTTTGGAAAATGCCTGTACTTAGACTTGGCACCCAGAAATCAAACTGTTCTTTTCGAGATCCCAAACAAAAGGCTGAACTGGATATGGTATTTAAATCAACCTGAATCTGACTTGCAGGTAATATTCACCCATCTTGCTCGTCACCGACTGTACTATAGTAGTAGCAATTGTGAATTTAGTTAGAGATGCAAATGATCGTGATGGAAATTGTCGTATAGTTTTCCTGTTTATTCAAAAGATTAGTTGGAGGAACTAAATGAGCATCCCTCATAGAAGATCTGGTTATTGATATATCCCAAATTCATTAAAACCTAGATCACAGAAATCATCATAGATGTATCTTTATACGTGCATTCCTGTCCATTAGTCCCTTGCGCCTTATAGTATATGATATTTAGTCTGCTATTGACAAATACAGGGAAATTTAGTTACTACAAAAGTAAGGGATGACATGATTCAGAAGATGTACAAGGATGCAGAGAAAATTTGGCATCCAGCTTTAGTTCAGCTCACGAGAGAAACTGAAGAACCTTTCATAAATGCCATTTACGACTGTGATCCACTAGGACAAATAGTTTGAGACAATGTGTTACTTGTTGGTGACGCAGCGCACCCCACGACACCGCACAGCTCAAGGAGCACAAACATGTCGATTCTCGATGCTGCTGTCCTAGGCTGGTGCTGGGAGAAGTAGGGATTGAAAAATCTAACGGCTGCTCTTGAAGAATAGCAATCCATTAGGCTACCTGTTGCATCCAAGCAAGTCTTGCATGCCCGGCAAGTCGGGAGGATAAAACAAGGCCTTACGCTTCCTGAGTGCAAACCTTTCAATCCTAACACAGCCACTTGGGAGGAATGCAAGATGCTTCTGCAGAGAGGCATGCCCTTCTTCAGACATAATCCTTTGCTCTGAGTGAGCGACCTTTTATTGTTCGGCAAATGGTGATCATCTCATATATGTTGCCATTCTGGTCATGTCAATGTTGATTTCAGACATGTCACAGATTATTTCTAGCTCCAGCTGAATATAGCAAGAGATCTGTCTTTTTAAGTATCCGACTTAAACAGGATTATCATGGATTGTGACACTCATATTAGACTTGTGTTAGAGAGTTAATGATCATTTCATTCACTGAAACACTATTTAATGTAGCTATATCTTGTTCCAGTCGCAATAGCCCTTGTACAGCAGCACAAAACTTGTTCTTCACTCACACAAATAAGTCAACTTGATTTATGAATAAGAAAAGTTCCCTGATCTAATAGTGTGTCAAGGCTAGCCGTCTGCTCATTCGCATCTCAATCAATAAGAAAGCTATTGATTACTTATCAAAATGAAAGAGAAAGTTTTTAATGGAGTATCTTTAAACAGCCGAAAAAAACCTAGGTAGCACCTGTGGTTCAACCAAAACATTTATGTTTTCACAATACAGCAAACATGTTGAAGTGACCGTCCATCTTTTACAGGGCTAACGTAGCGTCAATGACAATTCACATGCTCACATGATAGGCATCACACATAAAGTATCATTTTTTTAAATTATCTGATGGTTTTGGCAAATGTCATGGCCATATAATAAAAGTACTGCACAAAATATCTAGTTGTCGTCGTCTAGCTATGACTCAATTCTGAGCCAAACTGCTACATGTTTTGACTGAACGTCAGGAACAAAACACAAAAGGCACAAGCTTTCATGAGACAATTATGTTCATAGATTCCCAATGGAGGGTAAAGACGAAGAAACCTAGAAACCCACAAAGCCCGAGGCCAAGGCAGTGACGGTTGGAGGCAGCATCGCAGGATTATCCTCTGCGCACATGGTCATTTTAGCAGGATGGGATGTCATCATCGAGAAATCGAACACGGCGCCAACCTGGAGTTCTGCTAGGGCGGGCCTCGGGATCAAACCCTTCAGCTCGGCAGCAGATCAAGGCGGACTGAAAGGGTCCAGCAACTCCACGACGCCTCTTTGCCTCTCGTTATTGACCAGGTCACTCTGTTGTGCGTTTTCTGAGTTCACGAGGACATAAAAGGATATGTTTCTTCGAGTGGTTCAGACTCGAAGAATAAGTGAAAGCTTTTGCGTCAGCTAAAATGATTATGCTCAGCTTCAATGCGTGAAGCTTCAGTTCATATCTAGCTAAGAGAATGTGCAAATTACAACTGATACAAAAGCCTTAAAAGCTAGAAGTGTGGTTTTCTTAGGATAGCAATTTGAACAGAAAAGTCACAATAGGTTTCTGTTTGGTTCAGCCAAAAAAGGTATTTGTGGTGAATCTGGTGATAGGTTTAATTAAGTGCATCAACATTGGAAAGACAACTGTGTGTATGATTTATGCGCAAGAACAGAGGTTTGTTTTCAGTTCCTTTCTGCTGTAGCCAAAAAGAAGTGGAAAAGAGAGAACGAAAGACGTGCAAGAAGATGTGATATCTCACAGATTGTTCCTGTGAAATAAGATGAGGATTATATATTGCTTTTGCAAAAAAAATCAATTGTTCCACTGCCTTGGTATGGTTTCTAGTGTTAGTCACGCCATACTAGACTTGAGTTTGCCTCTGAATGAGTTGGACTACATGATTCCATTCAATCCAATCATTGCTAATTTCCCGAAAAACAATGCAGAACAATGTGATGGACGGTGAAAAGAAGGTGACCGGGGTGCCCACAAGGGATGAGGAATTCGATTTCAGAGCAGCACACTGGACCGACCTCCACGGCCTTACCCATGGGGAATTACCGTTTGGTGTTGTGTTATGGGGTTAGCGTTCCCGTAGGACAGCCTATCTGATGACAACACTGAAGTCGGTCAAAACTCGAGTTCTCAAGACTAATGACACCATCAAGATAAGCCTTAACTTACTTCTCGCAGCAGATGGGCGGTCTTTCTTTCGTTCAACAGAGTTTCTGGCCCGACCTTAAACTGGATCTTTCTGAAACCAGTGAATTTAGGCCCCCATGCCATTGTTTTATTGCAACATGTGAACTTGTAGTGTGAAATGATAGCGACTGTTTTAGTGCATGGCGCGGAGTTCTCGATTTCTCAGGACGAGAGAATTCAGAAACCATTTCAGGGATCGAGAGAGCTTACCGTGATATTGGGAAATGTCTGCACTATGAATTGGGTTCTAGGACTCATTGCTTAATTGGATTTGGTACATCAGTCAGCCAGAGCCTGAACTGTAGGTAATCTTCTCGTATAATTTTAATTCTGCTTTTTTGTTAAAATATTTTCGGTCTTGTGAAAACACTGTTAAATGCTATTGTCTTAATCGGGAAAAGAAAGAACGTGTGCCAAACTGTTTATCTTCTCTGCAATTTTGCATCAAGCGAGTATAATATTAGATGGCAATTGTAACCACCCACTCCGACAAGAGCGGGAGTGGTCACTGGAGCTGAGGGTCTTTATAATGAGCCGCTCCTGGCAAGTTTCTAGTATGATGAAGGGAGTGGGAATCAACCGAACTATACACTGCATAGAGAAAAATAATTCTGAAATATATATATATATATAGTGATATCCCTGTATTAACTCAATCAATCTGACGGTACATTTGAATTTGGCTCGTATATACCAAGTGCATATACATGATTCTCTCCAAGAATCATATGAAAAATATCAAATCTGCACTTGAGTTTTTCGTCTTTTCTTTTTTCTGCGTAAAGTCGTGTCCCAACAGTTTGCCCAACCTCAAAGTATTTTTCAATATCATCATGAGCACATGAAGACATATGAAGCAAATTGCCAGAGGAAGATACCTATCGAGGCAAGACGAGAAATGCCAGAAAAGTTAACCAAACTAGTTTGGTCTCTTTTAGAATTTTTTTTTTCCTTTCGAATTGTCTCTTTAGGAGTTAGGGAATGGGTAATGATCTAATAACATACATATTAATTTTGTAATACAAATAACACTTGAAAAAATTGCACTTTCCACTGGCATTGAACTAAACAAAGTCTCGAAATTTTCATATATGATATACCAATATTTCTAGGGAAAATTTCAAAAAAGGATTCCAAGTACCCATATTTTCTCAAATAAGGGTCCGAAATGGAACTTATTTCAAATAAGGACCTAATCAAAGACATTTTCGTCATTTTCCTTTTTTTTTTCTTTTTCCGGCCATCGGCGATGCCTCCAGAGGGCTAGGCAAGGGCCACCCTCGCGACCATCAGCGAGGTCGGCCCTTGCCAGCCCCAAGCGAGGCCTTTGAGGCCAGGTGAGGCCAACCCTCGTCAACCGCGAGGTTAGCCCTCGCCTGCAGTCGACAAAGGCTCGTCGGCCACTGGTAAAGGTCGGCGAGGGCTCACCGCAGCTAGTGAGGGCTCGACGGCCCTCGCTGGCTGTTGGCGAGGGTCGGCCTACAAGCCCTTGCCCGCAGCCAATGAGGGCTTGACGACGCTCACCCACTGCCGATGATGAGCGTCGAGCGTTGCTGGCCCGAACAAGGGTGGCCTCACCCATGGAAGGCAAGGGCCGTCGAGTCCTCACCAACTACGGGCGCCCTCGCCTAGGGCCGTCGAGGCTCACAATCACAAGGGTGGCCCTTGCCCAACCCTCTACAAGCATCGCCGATGGTTGGGAAGAACCAGAAAAAAAAAATGAAAGAAAAAAGGAAAAAGGAAAATGATGAAAATGTCCTTGATTAGGCCATTATATGAAACACATATAACCAATTGAAGCCCTTATTTGAAATAAGATTCACTTTGGGGCCTTACTTGAGAAAATGAGGACAATTGTGGCTTTTTTTTTTGGAATTTTCCCATTATTTTATACGGTGACAAGTTGAGAGGACGGGCGAACATTGTCACTCCACTGGCCCGACTGCCTAGTACTTATTGTAACTTTTGTCATAACATGTGCCCTACTCTATACAACTTCATACGAGATTGTCATGTCTCCCCCTCCCTCCTCTAAGCTTAGTATTGTGATCATTTTTGTCTCAACTTCCTAAGTTAGATATGCATCCAACAATATTTTTATGGATACATGTTCAGTCATTAAACACGAGACGACAAATATTAGCCGATATAGAATGTATAATCTACAATGTACATGATAGAAGAAGATGAGTGAGGGATGTCTGTTGGAGATCTTTTCACGTTCCTAATCCTCAAACATATGGTACTTCTGGTGCAAAATCCAAATTTCATGACCCCAATCACAAAGAGTAATTCCCTAACAAGTCAAAGTGCTATACTATTTGGTTTGGACAGACTGAGATTTCTTGGTAGCTAGTGTAAAAGGATTCTGAATCAAACCTAGCTAGCAGAATATGCTCAATTTATGCCTAAAGGATCCCTAAGAAGATGACTTTGGCCAATGAGGCAAAACCTCAGGTCACCATTCAGATATAAAACAGGGTCTTGCATCAGGCGGGCAAAAGAGCCATAGAAGTATATCATATGACGTTTAGGGTTTTGTCAACCCTTTGAATACACTGAAGATGGTAAGCATGGCCCGATCAATTAAGTTTCTGCGTGATTGATGACGCTCAAAATGAATATTGAATAAAAAATGAGCTGTTGGTCCTGTGCAAAATCAGCTGCTTTTTTGTTTGACTAAGGCTCCCGATCAAAGGTGTACCCTACAAAGGAGGATGCAAAAGAAAATCACTCCGCCTGTTTGCACATCTTCGAAAGTTCAAAATTACGGAAATCCTTAACAACAGTAGAAAAAGAGAGGTGCATATAGCCTAAGAATTTGGATAAGAATAGTGAAAGTGCCATAACTTTCGCACAGCGCTTACTTAAATATCATAACTTGTCATTCGCTCACTTGAGTGCTATTAACGATTTGCTTCACCGAAAAATCCGACGTGGACGCTAGTCGTTCTACATGACTTCGTTAGCGTTGATATGGACAATTTTTTAATATTTTTAATATTTAAATTTTCTTTGAATTTTTTTGGGGCCAATCGCTAGCCCTGAAAGAGGAAAATAAGGCGCCAGCCCTGAAAAGAAACAAAAGGCAAATAAAAACAAAAATAGAATAAAAATTCAAAAAATTCATGCAGGATGATTGATCAAAAATGGCACTCAAATGATCGATTTTATTTCAATTTGGCACTTAAGGAAGCCCAAAAGAAAATTATGACCCTCAATGAGCATTATACGAAAGTTATAATACTTAGGCTATTCTTCTCCCCAAGAATTATTATGATATTGTCTAGACCAAAAAAAAAAGTCATTAAGTACTCTTGAAACATCATGTCCCCTCTCTGAAAATTATTAATGCGGTCAACATTATTTGTGCAAATAATGAGAGAAAATACGGTATATTAGTCAGACATTATTTTATATATATATTCTTTATTCATTCGCATCATATCAGTATCTTTTTAGATTTTTCCTATCGTGAGAATTCTCTATCGACCACGATTTCACTTATGTTCCTACATTGTCGTGGGACTTTGTTTAAATTCTTTTCACCATCTGAGGCGTGGGAAATGGCCAAAATTGACTTGCGTTTGCTCATAGTACCAAGGGAGAAAATAAGCAAAACTTTAGGAAACTATAGAGCCCTCCAATTGGATTAGAGTTTTCAAAAATCTTATAAGAATGTCCCCCACAACTTGAACTTTGAAGATGGGACGAAGATTTTGCCAGCCTAGGTGTTGGGGGTGTGTTTTGCGATTGAACTGGATACTTCATAACTTTATTTAATACAAAATCTATTTTAGGGATTCTTTTGAAAAAAAAGGCTTACTTCGAGGTCTTGTTTGAAATTTTCCTTGGAAAGTGGAAATATTTAATCATCATTACCACACTTCCAAATGATTAACAAATCAATAGTGCTCAGCACATGATTGCTGCATTATGTGGAATAGTATAATCAATGTTTAGGTCTGTCGCTTGACTCATTTATCTTGATGGGTAAATTAAAAAATTTCTACTCATAGAGTGGAGGATCTCATCGTGGTCATATATGACTCTCTAATTGTATCTTTTGCCTTTCAATTCGTGGTTCTTCGTCTAATTGTTGAATCAATGAAAAAAAAATGTACGTAAAATAAATAGATAAAAATACACCTTCTAGTTATCTCCATACTATTTGCATTGAGAAGAGTTAGAATTTGAGATAAATTGTAAAGTTACGTCTGGTAGTTAGGATAAAAATCAGAATATGATAAATTTATCATATCTTATGTTTGGTTCTTACCCAAGACAAAAAAAAATGTGGGATATAGATTAGATTAGACTAAATAAAAATATCTCATAAGGGAGGTAGAATAAAAGTAGATAAGATTTCTTATATCAATGATATAAAAGTTATTTTTCTCTAATGGCAAGCTTATTAAATTAATGAATAATTAAATATAAATTAAATTCTAATATAAAATAATTTTTGTTGTTATTTATTTCTGTTTTTGTTTATATATGTTTAGTATATATATATATATATATATATATATATATATATATATATATATATATATATCTATTACATATTTTAGGTATATTATTATATTTCTATTTAATAAAAAAATTTAATGAATGATAGAAAGGAAGAAAAAAAGAAATAAAAAAGAGAAGGAAAAATAATAAAAATAAGTAAATAAAAATTAAGTAGAAGTAACCATATTTTAAATGAATAAATTCTAGTAGAATGAGGGGCAACAATACATGTCGAAGCTTCACGGCTACCTTGTTTTTTGGTCCATGTCAAAACTCAACCAAAACAATGAGAGTAAAAGATTCACGTTAAAAATTCATGAAAACAGTGTGAGAGTCCAAACTCCTTCTCCTTTGTAGCTCTACGGTTCATGTCGAAGCTTCACAAAAGTGACAAGAGAGTTGAAGACGATACTTTTTGGAATCATGAAGGTGAGTGGTCATGTTTTCTATATCTTACTAGATTTGACATTCACTGACTAATCTACCCTGTAGATATTGCAATTGCTTGTTAAAGTTTCGTGTCATAGTCGAACTTGTGATTTTGGAATATTGCAATGAGTTCCTTTGCCCTTTAAGATTTAGATTGTACAATAATTATGGTTTGATTGATAAATGTTATTTTTGTTTATCCATTTGTGGTTGTTTTAGCAATGAATCGTGACAGATTCTTACCATCTCTATTTGTATATTTTTAGGTTCATTTATATCGATATGCCGTCTTTATACAAAACAATTGACATGATAGGATATGAGAGTATCCAATTTTATTACCGCAGTCAACCAAATAGTAGATAGGACATAGTAGAATCCATGGATTTCATATCATACCCTCTCTAATCCTATCTTGACTAAGTTATGATAATAGGTAATCAAGTCATTTTTAGAATTAACTACTTAATCCAGACAATTTATCTAACTAGTCATAGTTTGGACTTATAACTAATTTAAAAGTGGTAACTTTATAAAATTTGTGGCATGTCCATAGTGTAAATAAGATATTCCTGTTTGTTAGATAGTAAATGAATGGCCTTGGGTGTTTAATTTAATTAGTTTAGCTTGATTAAGAGAGATTGGACTTAAGGGTAGAAATGTAAAATGAGAAACTTCATTGGGGCAATCATATAATTTGGAAATCTGGAATTATAGAAAATTAATTTTAACTTTGATGGTTAAGGTGAACTTAATCATGACCTGATCTTCGTAGTTAAATTATATGAGTTGACTAAAGTTAAGGTCTAATAATAACTCCCTAATGAGGCAGTCGTTTAATTTGAAAATAAAGATCATGCGACTTGATATGGATATATAAATATATTAATTTTATTGCTTCAAGATGAGGCATCTGGTTATTAATTTAGCAATTATCTTCTACTTATTAACTCCTGGGCTCGGGGATTCAACTTCCCGCAACTATAGTCTAAATCAGCAATCTAAAGTCACAAAACCAAATGAGACACAACACTAAGCAGCCTTGGACAGCCTCTAAAAAGTAAAAAAATCAAAATCATTACAGGGCAAAATCTTCTAAAGATCAGCATGAAAAGATAACATCGAGTAGATTATTTGGATATATTTTTCTATTTGTTTTTTATTCAATTTCCATAGAGATCAAATTGTTATCCTACATCTGTAATTTCCGTCACAATTATAAGTAGTGATATCTCTATTTATACGGTACAACGGATCAGTGTAAAGTAGACTCAATTCTATGTTCTTACAGTATCAAAATATAGGAGATCCTCATTTCAAATCTTTCAAAGTCCCATTTCTCTTAGCCCCTTTTCTTCATCTTTATCAGATAGAAACACAGAGCAAGTCTTGGAGAAGATAAAACAGAAGTCATGAATCACAGTCATGATCTTTCTCATCAAAACAAGCCCAAGCCGAAGGCCGTGATCGTAGGAGGGAGCATAGCAGGTGTGTCATGCGCACATGCGCTCATTCTGGCGGGTTGGGACGTTGTGGTCATAGAGAAATCACGCAGGCCTCCGAAAGGAAACCCCACCGGTGCAGGACTCGCGTTGGATCCGCTCTCTCAGGAGCTCATCGGATCCTGGACTGGACACCCTGAACTCCTCCATGACATCACCTCCCCTGCCGCCATTGATCTTGTAAGGGAACTCCATACGATAAACTCAGTCTACTCCAAGTCTTCCTAAGGTTTGAATTATGATATGCACTGAAGTTAAGATCGCAGCTATGTCTTTCTTCTTGCACCTTGATTGTCAAGTTCTTGCTTCGCTCGACACTGAGAGGAGATGTTAAGCTATTCCAGGAGATATGGCTCCTTTTCCTTTTCTGTAGTTGAACATATAGAGATTGATCTTGCTTGTTATGTGGCACTCAAAATTGTATCCTGGTTCTCACCAAACTTGCTATGCGCCTATTTGTACTAGAACCAAGCAATCGATGACGAGAAATCCAGGAAGATACTAGCAAGAGATGAGAATTTCAATCATAGAGCAGCACATTGGTCCAGTCTGCATGACCACCTGTTCTCTGCATTGCCACCAGAAATATTCCTGTGGGGCCATCTTTTCCTCTCTTTCTCTGTTTCCAATGATAAGCGATCGGTCAAAATCAGGGCCCAAGTTCTCGACACCGAAGAAACTGCGGAAGTAGACGGAGATTTGCTCGTCGCTGCAGATGGATGGAACTCTCTGATTCGCAAGCACTATTTTCCGGACATCAAACGAAGGTTGTTACTTCTTTGTCCAAATTGTTATGCATCAATCCCTAACGTAGACCTTTCTGTTGTCTTTCATGATTATGTCGATGTAATAGGTATTCAGGCTACTGCGCCTGGAGAGGAGTTCTTGATTTTTCGGGGATTGAAGATTCCGAAACTATCAAGAACGTTAGGGAGGCACATCCGGAGCTTGGAAAATGCATGTACTTCGACTTGACGCCCGGAAATCATAACCTTCTTTTTGAGATCCCAAACAAAAGGCTGAACTGGACATGGTTTTTTAACCAACCTGAGCCTCAGTTGGAGGTACTAGTCGCCCATCTTGCTCCTTCTCGACTGTACGATAGTAATAGCAGTTGCTGAAGACCCAAACAATTATGACAGACATTTCCAATAATTTTCCTGTTTATTCACGAGATTTATTGGCGGAACTACACGAGGATATCTCATAGAAGATCTCTCTCTCTACATATATATATATATATATATATATATATCCTGAATTCATTAAAACCTAGAAAATAGGAGCCATCATATAGATACCATTATATATGCATGCCTTTCGGTAAGTCCCTTGCGTCTTGCGCTATCTCTTATTTTGTCTGTTATTGACAAATACAGGGAAATTCGGTTACTATGAAAGTAAGTGATGAAATGATTCAGAAGATGTACCAAGATGCAGAGAGAATTTGGCATCCAACTTTCGTTCAGGTCGTGAGAGAAACTAAAGAACCTTTCGTCAATGTCATTTACGACTGTGATCCCCCAGAACGAATAGTTTGGGACAACGTGGTACTTGTCGGCGACGCAGCACACCCCACAACACCACACAGCTCGAGGAGCACAAACATGTCAATCCTGGACGCGGCGGTCCTAGGCCGGTGCTTGGAGAAGTTGGGGTCGGAAAATCTGACGGCTGCTCTTGAAGAATACCAATCCATTAGGCTACCTGTTGCATCCAAGCAAGTCTTGCATGCCCGGCGAGTTGGGAGGATAAAACAAGGTCTTGAGCTTCCTGACCGCAAATCTTTCAATCCTAACACAGCCAATTGGAAGGAATGCGAGATGCTTCAACTGAGAGCTGTGCCCTTCTTCGGACACAACCCTTTGTTCTGATAGATCTGATTGAGCAACGTTTCCTTGGCCGGCAACTGCTAATCATCCTATGTTTGTTGCATTCTAAGCATGTCAATGTGGATTTCAGATATGTTATAGATTATTTCAAGCTCTAGCTAGATAGAGCAAGAGATGCATCTTCTTAAGTAATTCGACTTAAACCAGTATCATTACCGATGATGGTAACATTCACCTTAGATTTGTGTTAAGAGGGTTAACGATCATTTCATCTGTTGAAGCACTTGGATTAGGCCAACTGATGCGTGTAACTTACATGTTTCTTATTACAGCAGCAATAGTCTTTGTACAGCAGCAGAAAACTTGTTCCTCACCCTCACAAATTAGTCAACTTGATCTATAAATAAAAAAATATTCCTGATCTATCACTGTGTCAAAGCTAGCCATGTATGCATTCACATATCAAGAAATAGGTATGTTGGTGATTACTTATTGTAAAGGAAAAGAAAGTTTCTAACGTAGCACCTTTAGATCGCCGGAAAGAATATCCCAAAATCCGCACTTTGACCGAAACATTCTAATTACAATACAACAAACATGTCAAACCTATCGTTTGACGTTCGACATGGCTAACGTAACGTAGATGACCAATTACATTGCTCACATGATGGATATCAAAACAACTTTGATGTTTGATTTTTGAAACTAACTAGTTTTTGTAGATGTCATGGCCATATTATATGACTATTGCATAAAATATCTGGCCATTGTTGTCTAGTTATGATTCCCAATCATTCCAAGGCAAACCGCAACACAATTCGACAAGTGTCACCTTAGATTTGTGTTAAGAGGGTTATGGATCATTTCACCTACTGAAGTACTTGGATTAGGCCAACTGATGCATATGATTTACCTGTTTTTTATTATAGCAGCAATAGTCCTTGTACAATGGTAGAAAACCAGTTCCTCGCCCTCACAAATCAGTTAATTTGATCTATGAATAGGAAAATATTCCTGGTCTATTACTGCGTCAAAGCTAGCCATGTATACATTCACATATCAAGAAATAGGAACACCGGTGATTACTTATTGAAAAAGAAAATAAAGTTTATAATGTAGCACCTTTA
This sequence comes from Eucalyptus guilfoylei, assembly GCA_016097605.1. Classification (NCBI taxonomy): domain Eukaryota; kingdom Viridiplantae; phylum Streptophyta; class Magnoliopsida; order Myrtales; family Myrtaceae; genus Eucalyptus; species Eucalyptus guilfoylei. The sequence continues at coordinate 30,211,821 of CM027862.1, forward strand.
GATAGCAAAAAAGGATATCACAAAATCCACACTTCAACCGAAACATTTCTCTAATTACAATACAACAAACATGTTGAACCTATCATTCATCGTTCTACATGGCTAATGTAATGCATGGTCAATCACATTGCTTGAATGATGGGTATCATAAATAATTTTTGTGTTTGATTTTGAAACTATCCGACTAATTTTGGCAGATGTCATGGCCATATTATAAGACTATTGCAAAAAAAAATCCAGCCGCTGTTGTCTACCTATGATTCAGAATCATTCCGGGCCAAAACGCCACATGTTCCGACCGATGTCACCTTAGATTTGTGATAAGAGAGTTAAGGATTATTTCATCTATTAAAGCACTTGGATTAGGCTAACCGATGCATGTAGTTTACCTATTTCTTGTTACAGCAGCAATAGTCCTTGTACAGCAATGGAAAACTTGTTCATCACCTCACAAATTAGTCAATTTAATCTATGAATACGAAAATATTTTTGATCTATCACTATGTCAAAGTTAGCCATGTATGCATTCACATATCATAAAATAGGAATGCCGGTGATTACTTATTGAAAAAGAAAAGAAAGTTTCTAGCATAGCACCTTTAGATAGCCGAAAAGCATATCACAAAATCCGCACTTCACCAAAACTTTTCCTTAATTACAATACAACAAACATGTCGAACATATTGTTCATCGTTCTACATGGCTAATGTGACGAGGACGGCCAATCACATTGCTCGCGTGATGGGTACCATACGTCGTGGCTCTATTATAAGACTACTGCATAAAATATCCGATTGTTGTTGTCTAGCTATGATTCTCAATCATTCCTGGCCAAACCACCACATGTTCCGACCGATGTCACCTTAGATTTGTGTTAAGATGGTTAAGGATCATTTCAACCACTGAAGCACTTGGATTAGGCCAACGAATGCATATAATTTACCTATTTCTTGTTACAGCAGCAATAGTCCTTGTATAGCAGTAGAACACTTGTTCATCACCCTTACAAATTAGTTAACTTGATATATAAATAAGAAAATATTCATGATTTATCACTGCGTCAAAGCTAACCATATATGCATTCACATATCAATAAATAGAAATGCCGGTGAATACTTATTGAAAAGGAAAAGAAAATTTCTAATGGAGCATCTTTAAATAGCCAAAAAGAATATTCCAAAATCCGCGCTTCGACCGAAACATTTCTCTAACAATATAACAAACATGCTTAACGTATCATTTATCGTTTTACATGGCTAACGTAACGCGGACGACCAATCACATTGTTCACATGATGGGTATCATATGTCATGGCTATATTATAAGACTACTACATAAAATATCCGGTTGTCATCGTCTAGCTATGATTCTCAATCATTTGGGGTCAAACCGCCACTTGTTCCGACCGATTTCACCTTAGATTTGTGTTAAGAGGGTCAAGGATCATTTCATCTACTGAAGAACTTGGATTAGGCCAACTAATGCTTGTAATTTACATATTTCTTGTTACAGCAGCAATAGACCTTGTACAACAATAGAAAACGTATTTATCACCCTCACAAATTAGTCAACTTGATCTATAAATAAGAAAATACTCCTAATTTATCACGCGTCAAAGCTAGCCATGTTTGCATTCACAAATCAAGAAATAAGAATGCCAGTGATTACTTATTGAAAAGGAAAATAAAGTTTCTAATGTAGCATCTTTAGATAGCCGAAAAGAATATCCCAAAATCTGCACTTCGACCAAAACATTTCTCTAATTGCAATACATCAAACATGTCAAACCTATCGTTCTTCGTTCTACATGACTAACGTAATGCAGACGACCAATCACATTGCTCGCATTATGAGTATCATAAATAATTTCAGTGTTTGATTTTGAAACTATCTGACTAATTTTGGCAGATGTCATGGCCACTACCGCATAAAATATCCCACAGTCGTTATCTAGCTATGATTCTCAATCATTCCGAGCCAGACCGCCACATGTTCCGATCAATGTCACATTAGATTTGTGTTAAGAGGGTTATGGATCATTTCATCTACTAAAGCACTTGTGGATTATGTCAATTGATGCATGTAATTTACCTATTACTTATTACAGCAGCAATAGTCCTTGTACAACCGGGGAAAACTTGTTCCTCACCCTCACAAATTAGTCAACTTGATCCATGGATAAGAAAATATTCATGTTCTATCAGTGCATCAAAGTTAGTCATGTATGTATTCACATATCAAGAAATAGGAATGCCAGTGATTACTTATTGAAAAGGAAAAGAAAGTTTCTAACGTAGCACCCTTAGATAGCCGAAAAGAATATCCCAAAATCCGCACTTCGACCAAAACATTTCTTTAATTACAATACAGCAAATATGTCGAACCTATTGCCCATCGTTCTATATGGCTAACGTAACATGGATGACCAATCACATTGCTCACATGGTAGGTATCATAAATATATTTCTATGTTTGATTTTGAAACTAACTAGTTTTGGTAGATGTCATGGCCATATTATAAGACTATTGCATAAGATATTCAGTCATCGTGTCTAGCTATGGTTCTCAATCATTCCGAGCTAAACCACCACATGTTTCGACCGATGTCGCTTTAGATTTGAGTTAAGAGAGTTAATGATCATTTCATCTACTGAAGCACTTGGATTAGGCCAATTGATGCATGTAATTTACCTGCTTCTTATCATAGCAGCAATAGTCCTTATAAAGCAGTAAAAAACTTGTTCATCACCTTCACAAATTAGTCAACTTGATCCATGGATAAGAAAATATTCCTAATATATTGATGCGTCAAAGTTAGCTATGCATGCATTCACGCGCCGCTTATTGAAAAGAAAAATAAAGTTTCTAAGTTGATACTTTTAGGTAACCGAAAAGAATATCCAAAAATCCGCACTTCAATCGAAATATTTCTTTAATTACAATACAACAAACACGTCTAACTTATTGGTCAATCATTCTACATGGCTAAGCTAATGTGGACTATCAATCACATCACTTGCAAGATGGGTAGCACAAATAACTTGTGTGCTGGAAATCGTCTGACTAGTTCTGGCAGATGTCAGGATCATATTATAAGATTATTGCATAATATATACGACTATCCTGTCGTTGTCAGGCTATGATAACTAATTATTCCGAGCCAGTCGACACGTGTTTCGACCGAACATCCAGAAGGGAACACGAAAGCCAGAAGCTTTCACGAGACGATCACGTAAGTGGAAGGGAGCATCGCGGGATTATCCTGCGCGCACGCGCTCATTTCATCGTCGTCGTCGAGAAGTCGAGCGCGCCGCCGACCGGGAGCCCCACCGGCGCGGGGCTTGGGCTCAGGCGGTCGGCTCGGAAGCGGATCGGGGCTTGGCTCGGGATGGCGCAGCGGCTCCACGATGGCACTTTGCCACTCGCTGTTGATCAGGTCACGCCCTGTTGTCCGTCTTCTGAGTTGACGAGGACGTGAAAAAAATGAGTTTTTGCGAGTTGGGTTGTCCTCTGTTGTTTGGTTCGGACTTGAAGAATAAACGAATGCTATTATCTCGGCGAAGATGATTAGATTCGGCTACAAAGCTTGAAGCTTGAGTTCGTAATCTAGCTAAGATGGGCGGATTTTAACTGATACAAAAGCCATAAAAGCTAGAAACGTGGTTTTCTTAGCACAGAAATTGAACAGAAAACTTAAAATGGAATTCTGTTTGGTTCAGCCAAAAAAGGAATTTGGGGTGAATCTGGTGATAGATTCAATTTGTTGTATTTACAGTCGGAAAAAAACAACTGTCTGTGTCTGATTTACGCACAAGGTGCTGTAGCCAACAAAAGTGGAAAAGATCAAACAAGAAACGTGCGTGAAGATGTGAATAAAACAGATTGTTTCTGTGAAATAACGTGAGGATCATTTCCTGTCTTTGTGAAAAAAGTAAAACCCGATAACCCAATTGATTGTTTCACTGACTCGGTTTGGTTTCAAGAGCTAGTCACACCAAATTAGACCGAGTTCTACTCTGAATGAGTTCGAATACATGGTCTCGTTGTATTAAATTCCTGCTAATTTATTGGAAAACACTGCAGAACAATGCAACGGATGGTGAAAAGAAAGTGAGCCGGGTGCTCACTGTGACATCCTGATTTTCGAGTCTGATTTCGATTAGATGAAATGGGCTTTTCATCGACGCGCTTATGGCCTTATTCTCTGAGAGGGCCGCTCACGAGATAACTAGCCTATCGGGTGAAACCATTAAGGGATTTTAACGTAATAGACTTGAAAATTCGACTAGGAATCGACTGCTCGACCGTGTTGATCTGCAAAGGTCATTACGGCACTGTCAGAAATCGATCAGAGACTGGAGATAGGTCGATTCAATTGAGATATGTGATCAGAGTGTGGGTGATTACACCTGATTGCAAAATACTCGTCGATCGGTACTAGATCGATTTTTCTATCGTTTTGGTACCCGGTGCCCGTAATTAATACCTCGAGATTTTCACAATAATCGAGAGTCGTCAATGTGTCGAAGATGTACAATGTGACTCGAGATGAATCGATCAAGGGTCAATTGCACCAAAAATTCCTAAGAGTTACCCGGTAAACTAGGTGACGCTAAAAACGCGCCGGATTGAAATTAACTGCGAACTTGAACCCGATTTTAGAAATCGAAAGTTCGGTCGTGTCACGACCTATTTTAGGAATGTCGACTCATCCTCCGAAGAATTTTCAGAGATTCCGAGATTTTTATGAAAAATTGATTTGGACGCCGCAGAAAATTAACGGAAATTCGTATGGGCCGAATTTAATGGAGTTTTGACTTTCAAGCCGAGCTATTTGTCGAGGGGCACTTGTAGAAATTCTATGGGCTTTTTCTTCGAGGAAATTGGACATCAATTGGGAAATTTGATGAAGAATTGGAAGCCCAAAAATTGAAGAAATTCGGATGCTCACACGAGGGCTGCATTTTTTTACTTCAATTTGGATTATTTGGGGGAGATTATTGCAAGAAAATATGGTGAGACCAAGGGATAAGATTGAGCACTATTTGGGAGACAAGCATTTAATTTTTGGGATAGGATTATTGACTTTTACCCCTTATTTTTCAAAGCTTCCTTGGCACACCTCCCTCGATTCTCTCTCTCTCTCTCTCTCTCTCTCTCGCATTGGACTGCCCCTCAACCGAAGCTGCTCCATCTTCGGCTACTTCCCTAACCGAAGCCCACACTGCCTTTCACTCCCATGTCTTCATTCGCGGGGTCAACTTCCTTCTCTGTTGAAGCCCAACGTTGACCTCACCCCACTAATCCCTCTCCACGTTGAAGCCAGCCACTTCACCGATCTCTGCAGCTCCACTTTCACTTGCCTCATCTCACCGAATCTGCCTGCTTTCATTTTCTTCGAAGACCTTCGGGTTTGTTGACTAAAGCAGCATCCACCGAAGCTGAATTTCCCCTGCAGTCTTCCTCCACGCGACCACAAATTGCAGCTGCTGCGTCCGAGTCTTCGCCCAACGTCCCACCGAAGCCACGTGATTTCTCCTTGCAGCTGCCAGCTCGCCCCATCTCCTCGCTCGAAGCATCGCCCGCAGCTCAACGCCAGCGAATCCAGCGCCTGTAGCTTCAGCGATTCCTTCGCTGTTTCTGTCTCAATTGGGCCGCGTGAAGTCGATCAAGCAGACCGCCAGCCCACTTCCAAGTTCGGCCAGCATCTCCAGCAGTCTTTGGCCCATCAGCTTGCAGAATTCAGCCCATTTTCAACAGCCCAAGTGAATTCAGTTCAGCCCAAGTTTCAAGCCCACCTTGGGCCCGCGAAGTAAGCCCAACCCAGCTGCAGCCCATGTCCAAAAATTTCTGTGGGCTTGCAAGGCCTTTGGGCCCAGCCCGAGTGTCCGTCGATGCAGTCGAAAATTTGGATTTCGGCCGTCGTCGCGGTGAACTGGTTTCCACAATTAACCGGTGAGTTTATTTACTAAATTCTTCTTAGTAGGCTAATGACGTCTAAAGGGTGTTTAGATTTATTTAATTATAAATTAGGTAGTTAGTTAGATTAATTTAATGATTTAATTATGCAATTATGCATGTTAGGTGGTTAGATTAGATTAAGTGAGGTCTAGATAAATTGTGTTATTTATCTAGAAGGGTTCGGGAATTTTCCGGGTCCGTATTGGTATTTAATTTAGTGATTTTGGCCTAGGTTGGCATTTTAGTATTTAAATTGATTTATTTAATTAATTTTAGAAATTATTTAATTATTAATTATTTTTCAAAAATTAGTCCGAGATAGCCGGTGACCGGAATTGCATGCCGATTGCAATGGTGTGTTCAATTTCTATAATTAGATGTTAATTTGCTCAAATTGAGTACTGATTGGAAATTTGAGTATTCAATTCCAAAAATTATGAATTTTGATATTTATTCAAAAAATCCTGAGTGTCGGGTTTTAACACTAAAAATAGTTTTATACACTATATAAACCAGTGGGATTTTAAATTGGAGAATATCAATTTTTCTAGTATGAATTGACCGTGTACCCACACACGACTATTTTACCGTGTATTTCTAATACGAAGAAAATAGGTCAAGTTCACTATTTTAATTTAGACATTTGAGTGTAATGCACAGTGTCCTGGGCCGAGATTGATTGGTCGTGTGTTGGTTAAGAGAAACCGTCCTGGACTGTTAAGCCGAACGTTACCCATTCATTGGGACTCGGGTCGCAGTAGATTCTGGACCTACGCCCCTTCGGGGAAGCCGTCTAATTGAGAGATGTCGCCGTGCTCAAAGGAGGTGAGACGACGCCTGGCAATGCCAAAAGAACACCAATTTTGGAGTTGGCCGTACCCTTAAGGGGTGTAATTAATAATTGGAACGCATGATGGTTGAGTATGAGATTAAAACTGTGTGGCATGGAACAGGTTCCTGGTGATTAATTGAATTGATGAGGTGTTCCAGTTGTTATGTGCATTAATTATATGCATTGCGATATGAACTGTACTAACTTGCAGGAAGGAACTGAGGCGAGGTAAGTTCCCTGTTCTAATTGTGTGGTTGTGTGACTAGAGCGCCCTAAAACGTATTTCCCTCCTAATCGGGGTTTAGTGGGTGGACTTGCTGAGACATTGTCTCATTGGTTATTGAATAACCATTTTCAGGTCCTTAGAAGGTGGTCGTGGAAGACCAAGGTCTCGAAGTCTGAGGAGAAGGAGTATGGAGGATCGGTGGATATGTCTTATCAGTATGTCATAGGACAGCCTCTTGTGAGAGTCGACCTTTTTGTAGGCTTTCGACTAAACTTGTTTTGTGCCTGAATCTCGTTGTTTATAAAAGTGTGCTTTTATGAATTGATATCCTGCTTTTCTATCCCGAGATGATTATTGTTAGGGGATTTATTTTTGCTTCCACATGTGCTTAAAAATCAATGGGTCGGCGACTCATCCTAGGAAGTCGCAAAATATTATCGACCAAAGAGGGATGGGCACGTGCTCGGAGTTCGGGGCGTGACATCTCCATTTAGTGGTATCAAAGCGAGGTTTGAGTTTGGAGTGATAAGGTGCGATGGGTTCTTGGGATAGTTAGTAGGAATGACCTCTATTTCCATGCTGATGCATGTGAGTGATAGTTGTTTGGTAAATTGTTTGCGATAATCACTCAGTTTCTAATTCTGTATGGAATTGGGAATCGGTTTTGTAGAGAGTCTACAATATGAGTGATCAAGAGTCGAGAACTCCTAGGCAGAGGACCTTATCCTCAATGACTTGGGCTAGAACGCCGACAAGGATCGGTGCCCGAGGTTGTTGTGGTAGAACGCTGGCTCAGGCCAGCGCGAGTGTAAGAGTACCGTTGTAGGCTGATACTAGTGTAGCAGCACTGAGTGATCCTAGGTTCGACGAGATCGTTCAGACACTAGTGTTCCTTGGAATTTGGTTGAGCCAACAAGCTCAGGACAGAGCCGCCACTGTTGCCGCTGTAACTACCGCCGTCAGAACAGCAACGGCCGTTATTGCCACAGCTTCTGAGGTCCAGTTTGGAGATGTAATTTGGGAGCGAGCCGTTGCATCCAAGTCGAGGTACAGATCTAGGAGAGATGGAAACATGTTTGGGAAGGAGCCCATGACCGAAAATATGTATTCTATTCCACCCAACATGAAGAGTGGGATATACAAGTCAGCATCGACACAGAGTGTCGTGTGTTGCGGAAGGCAACATGAATCGGCTCGTGCCAATCTAGGACGGGTGGTTATTTTTAGTGTGACCAATAGGGTCACCTGGCTAGAAACTGTTCAGAAGGTCGATAGGACCATGGCAACGGTTGCCGTCACCGCTAATGGAATAGAACAGAGAGAATGTGCCGCAGAACGCATAGTGGGGTGTTTGGAACAAGCCCTGGGTGCAAGTAAGGGTGCACGTTGTTACCGATGGGAGACAGAGGATTCACCAAACAGGTATTGAGTTGTGGAAAAAAGTTTGGATCAATCATGTGTCCTGGTAAGACTGGAGTGTGCTATGGATGTGACTAGCATAGCCATTAGGTGAGGGACTGTTTGAGTAGGTCCAAGGGAATGCGAGCATCACTATCATGGGCAGGACACCATTAGGATGGTGAAAGGAACAGGAATGGAATCGACCGTTCACGGCAAGAAAAGACTATCCTCATTCACGGCAATTGGGTCGCTTTAAACAAGGTTTGCCTGTTGTTGGCTGGGAACGGTTTGATCCTATGATGTCAGGTCGTGAGGAGTGTCAAGAGCTCCAGCAGAGGAATATGCCGTTCTTTGATGAAGTTCCCCTACCAGAGGACTCTTCAATTTGATGGCTTAATTGAAGAGCAAGGAACACGTTGCTACTAGATTCCAGTCCAAATGAATATATTGTGGTTGTTATTGTAAATTGCGGGGCTGTATGCATGTCACTTATTGGTTTAGAAACTCAATTAGCTTGTTAAGAGTAAGATAGCTACATTTCACGTAACCACACTGTCCTTCATGAAGGTTGATGCCCAAAGTTTTCCTACTCATGCAAATCAGACAAGAAAAGACTATCCTCATTTTCACTGATCCAGAATCATATCAAGGGAAGCCGCAAATATGGAAAACTTCTAAGGGAGTTGTACAACCGTGAAGTTCTGTCCAAAATAATGAATCAAGGCATATCAGTCGAGTGCCATGGACGTGCATACTACCTACCCTGAGTCATGGTGTTCACATGGGCACTCAAATTTCCTAGTGTCCCCAGCTCCAGGTCATGTAAGTTCGCATCCATATGGAAGAGGAAACTAATTGCGGTATAGACATCAAACAGCACCAAATTTCTACTCTCTTCTTTACAATTGGCTTGTTAGAAAGCCCAACAACCCGCTTGTCAGATAAATTTATTGTAATGAATACATCTCCATAGACAAAGCCCAACAACCTGCTTGTCACCCATACTAAAGATATCTTCTAATTCATGTCTGTATTGGCTAAAGCAGATACCAGTTACGGTAAGGCTCTCAAATTCGTTGTCTTGCTGAAATCCTCATAAAGCTCAGATAAAGGCTCACAAACTGATGTGCTCAGAAGCATTCTCAAGAAATACATGTCCTTCTTTGCACCCTTCTTTCCATTTATAGTAGCATATAGTCACATGCAAAGTAAAAATTCTCTAATTCGTAGTGATCTAGCTTTACTCCATTCCCTCATAATTAATTAAATAAGAGAATGAACAGAGTCAACATACACCGGTTTACAACTCTACAAATGAACCAAACCAAGACTCAGAATACAGAGTTCAGCAGGAGCACGAAACCATATCTCCATTCTTGTTAATTGAGCTCCTCAAGACCAACAATTTACACGGTTTTTGAAGGCCATGTAGCTTGGGCTGACATGATTATTCCCACAATCACCCCAAATAACCCAAGCGCACTACCAAAGATCTCTATCACTAGGATCTTGACAAAAAGCAAGGAGTTCTGAGCATCTGACAGAGCACAGCTGCTTCCAATTATTCCCACGCAAACCCTATCACCAGGAACATGTGGCAATGATTATAAATCAGAGATAAAATCAGGTTAAAGGAAGGAGACGTCTCTCCCAGAGAAATCCATTCTGATGCATAAGAATGTAGGGTCGAGAGATGAACCCGCAGACAAGGTTTGCAAAGCCCACTATAATCCCAGAAGCAAAGATTGCATATCCAGCTCTAAGAGACTCCGGAGCATAAATCTGAGATGATGGAACACTTTCTAACTTTGTTTACAGAATAATTGCCACGATGACAACATAAATGGCAACAGCTTTACAAAAGATAACGCTGCAATAACAGAGAAGGTGCACCACATTGCTTTAGAAGGCATGAGATAGCAAAAGAATCGACTTTTCTATGCCACAAATGCAGGAAGCAATGGAGAGAGAGAGGAAGAGAGAGAGAGAGAGAGAGAGAGAGAGAGAGAGAGAGAGTATGACTTTTCAAATATAATTAAATTGCTCAAACAATTGTAAGATTTTCATCAGAAAACATCAAAAGGATTAGCACAAACGCAACTAGTCTAGTACAAAACAGGACTTGTTAGAATAGAGACATAGCATTGCATGCCAAGATGCAAGATGAAGCAAGTTTAGTTACAATTTCTGCTATGTGAAAGCTGCAGACCAACACCAAATAAAGGATCTAATAAGACGAATGAAAAGTTGATTCAACATTTCAGCATGTTTTCTACATCATGCAATTGCTCAGAATTGTACATCACTTTATCTAGAGATACAGATCACAAGAGATAAAGGAAAACGTAAGAGATTTTGTGGAAACTTTAAGGATAAAGTTCTCAAACCTTTCTAATATATGATTTAGACAGATTTAGAGGCACAAAAAGTGTCACACCCCAAAACTACAAGGAATGGGGAAGACATGGCCGACCTTCCATGAAATATATATATCTCAAACCATATATATACATATCAGATAAACTAACAAATTGGTTGCAACATTAGAGTTTCTATAATCCACCAAAAAGAAATATACATTTAGAACTCAACCAGTCCAACCACAGGATTATGTACACTACTTTCTTAAACCATACCCAAAATAGAACTCCCAAAAGTTTTCGAAAAGCGCTCTCGCCCTACTAGTTGCTAACCTTGGGACCTGAAAACATGGAAGATGAATGGAATGAGCAACCATAGCCCAGTGAGTAGTACATACCATAAAAGCATATCAAACTTCCACATTACACATTTAAAACTCAAGACATGACTCATTATTGCCAAACAAAAATATGATAACTTGTATGAATAAAATGCGTTATATGTTACCTCAACCTAGCTATATCAAAATAGCAAAATTTTTCATTCATCCACAATAACAAAACCAGCATCGCCAATTTTGTTCAATAATTGGATTCATCCTATCTCATATCAATGGTTCATTCCACGCTCGATATCCAAACTCAAGGCCCTAGAGGTGACTCCCACGAAATTGGGTTATCGTATAGCACTTAGCCCTTGACCACATATAGTAATAGTACAAGGCCCTAGAGGTGGCTCCCACGAAGTTACGTTATTGTGTAGCACTTAGTCTTTTACTATGCATATCAGTAGTACAAGATCCTAAAGATGGCTCCCATGTGACTCAAGTCGCCATGTAGCACTTAGCCCTTGACTACAAGGCCTTAAAGGTGATTTACACGAAATTTCGTTGTCGTATAGAACTTAGTCCTTTACTTATTCACAACACATTTGATTTCATCAACACAACACATATCATGTTTTAATAGTCATCACATAACCACATAAATCAATTGTACCAAAACAACATGCATAACCCTTTAAGAGAGGTTTGTCGAATCATCCCATAATAACTCAAAATTTCTGAGCACTATATCCATAAATATATAACAAATAGGTCCTCACTTCCTCACAAGTATATGTCAATTAATCTTACATTAGTACCTGAGTTTTACAAAACCAAAGAAGACATTAATACTACTCACCTGGGGATGCCCCAAAATCAAATAACACACCTTATTTTATCCTTCGATCTCGCGGTCCTATCAAATAAGTGAGAAACAACATTAAATTTGGGTAACACACTACTTTAACCATGAAACAGCTATAATATGTCTAAATGTTAACAAAATGATTCCTATGTGCTAATAAATCGCATAACCAAAGCGATTGTTCAAGCCATTTGCAACATGAAGTTTAAGCGCAAAACTTGATCGCGCCTTAACTTTCTCCTCCGAACCCCGATCCGAACATACTTATAATTAATAGAAAGCCCTTCAAACATACTTCAAGAATCCCAACTTGGCCTCCCAAAATCAAGCCGAAAAATGACAAAATAAGGGCCCAAAGTTGCTGGACGTGTACTGTTCACTGCGCACGGGAAACTTTGAAATTTTATTTCAAACATACCATAAGCTCAAATCACGATCTGTAAAATCACACGGCTCTACAACACTCTAAACTATCATTCTTACAAAAATACATGGCTCAACGACTCCAAAATCGGACTTCGCCGCTCGATTTTCCCCAAATTCCGAATTTCAAACCCTAACTCCGAAACTACTCCGATTGGAAGAACGAAAGGTGCGATCACTTACCGGGCATTGTAAATAAGCTTGGTAAGCTGCCTACGGCGTCAACACACAAAGCCCTCTCTCTTCTTTCTTCTTCTTCTTCTTCTTCTTCTTCTTTCTTTCTTCTTCTTTCCTCTTTTCTTCTTCTGCCCGAACATGGCTTTCCTTTCCTTTTTATCTCTTCTCCTTTTTGTTTTCTTTTTATTTCTTTATTTAAAGTGGGCCCACCACCTTTTCTCTGACTTTTTCAAAAATCTTTAATATTACAAAAAGGAGTTAGGACATTAAACGATAAACCACACCTCCATATAGCTACTTAACTTTTTAGGTGAACTAATAGTGGTGCCACACAAACCTGTTTAATATGAGTGCAAGAGATCCTATATTTTACATCTCAAAGTCCCTCATTTGCCTTAATTTGGATTTGATCCAAATGCCAAGATGTGTGTGAAGGGGAGCCATAGAGTTTCGAGATATAAAACCACGCTTCCATTCAGTAACTTAAGCTTTTAGATCAACCGACATGATCCCAAAACACCTAGAAGGGTAATCTTGCGGCAAACATCAGTTTGAGAGGAAGTTGGCTTGTATACAACAAGTAACAAAGATCCCCCACGAAGTGGGCTCAGCTAGTTCAAACCTTTATGTAAGATTCATGACTGATCAAAGTCTACTTGACAGAATGAGTACATGATATGATCTAAGTAGTAAGTGGAAAGAATAGAAAGAGACTTAAGAAGCGCGCGAGCGCTTAAAGATGCCATTCCCTTATCATGGGGAGTCTTCCAGCGACCGAGCACACGTCATCGACACTGCGGAAGAGCTTCAATTGCGCTCTTCCGTTTGCTCGGACTCGGATCGGACTTGCGACGAAGAACGATGATGAATTGGAGGAAAGATGGGCTTTTTGAAGCCCAAGCTCTTTTCTCTCCTCACCGGAACGGCCCAATACTGGTTTCAGCCCATTAACGGGGTGCAAGAATTAAGAACGCCCTTAGCACTAACCATGTGAATATTCTAGGATCATCATGATAGAGGAAGAAAGAAAAAAGACAAAAGGTTACATCTTTACTTGAACTTTTTAATATTTTACAATCAAGAGGTACATCCGAAGAATACAAATAGCAAAAGAAAGTACTCTAATTTAATAAGGAAATTCGATGTTTTATTCTATAACAAGAAGACTAGCTATCTTAGAAGATAATGAAAAATTCTCTAATATCACGCCGCCGAATAAGCTCTCGGATCGGCGGAGGGGCGAACTCGTTGACCAGCTCAATGGTGCATCTTGTACGTCCGCCTCAAACCCTGCCAAAAGATGTCGAAAAAAAAAAAAGACTTGCTGTCGTTATCACTTTAAAACACAAAAAATGAGACTGTTGACTTTTCAATTCATCATCATCGCGAAGTGAGAGACTCTGGCATAAAAAAGGAGATTTCGTGTCATAAAAGGCATGTGGACAAGCGCTTGCCACCTCTAGTTGACAATAGCATTCATCATTATGTTATAGCTTAGGGGGTGAAAAACCTTCACACGTTCAACCTCCAACTTGATGAACATTGTAACTTTCGTCGCACATGACAAAACTGTGCAAATTCGGTTACTCAGCTAAACTTAGCCAAGAAAGTCAAAACTGTGTAAATTCGGTTCAATGAGATTCGTGGCGATTTCCATTTTACGGAAAAGAAGGTCAAGACATGCCATGATTGAGCTTATCAACATCGAACCGTGTCAAATTCAAGTTTCTCTCACTGAATTCGTGTCATGTTTAGTTATGTCAAAGGGGTGTTCAATTTCAATCAAAACACAACCAATTAAGTGAGCAAAGGAACCTACTGTTGATACGTGATGTTGACGGCTGAGGCAAACTTGGCGACTGTGTCAAACGCCGTCGTCGAGAGGACGATGGTCGTGTCGCCACCTGAGGGACGTGATGACGAAAACAGGAAGACTAGCTATCTTAGAAGTCGCGTTCTATTGCGGGAGGGCTCCATTCTCGCTGCGGAACGGCAGAAGAATTTGGACCTTGGAGAGTTCCAAACTCGTACAAACGAGGCCTGATCAGCCCGCACCTGCAGTGTCTTCATATATAGTCTCATTGAGAAGCTTCTAATTTCTTCTATGCCTTTGTGGTCCCTCTTTTTTTGCTTGCCGAAGCATTAAACAACTCTTTTGCTGCCGTTCCGTACTTTGACAGGGTAGGTTTCCCCGCCGAAGCTGACCAAACGGCAAATAGTAATTTCGAGATTCAATGCGTTATTTATTTTTCCTTTTCTAGAATAGAACATTCCTCTCTTTAATCGGTTTCTAATCGAAGAGTAATTTGACGGTTTCTAATCGAAGAGTAATTTGACAGTGACAGGTGAATAATAAATCAGTTTTAGGTGAGACTTTTGTCAAAAATTGACAATCAAAGGAGGCGCAAATCATGCGGGCCAAACAATGTGATCAATTGATTACAATCCCATAAGATTTTGTGAGACTCTTCAAACCTCTCACATGTTAATTGGATTTTGGCTTAAGTATGAAAGTATATAATTTGAGAGGCAAATAAGGGTCTGAAAAATTTAAACTCGAACATTTTACTCTAATGCCATAAAAGATATTGTGAGATCAATGTCAACTACTTCAAAGATTTAATTAGTTATAAGCCAATTAGATATGTTGATTGTTTTGCACCATACTAATTCTCTAATGTGAAACTTTTTAACACAACTCGCACATGCATATCAACAACAAGCTCATATGTAATGGAGAGATTGTGGGGATGCACTGTAAGTTATGCTAGAAAGTCCAACACTGGAGAATTAATGTAGTGTGAAGTAATCAATATATCTAAGTTGATTCATAACTCATTAGCTCAAGTTTTTAAAATAATTGATAGTGGTCGTAAGAAATCTCACATTTAGGTGTTGTGTTTAAATCTTTCCAGACCCCCTTAGTTACCTCATGGACATCCCTATTAATATTTCTATGCAAAAATATAGCCTATACCTAAGAGAGATTATTAGAATGTTCAAATATTAAAATACACATTCACAACAATCATAGAGATTAACCCAACCCACATGTTCAAGACCATATTATATGACAAGAAATTCATACGGGGAAAGACTTCATAAAAAAAAAAAATTCGGATGATTGAAAGAGTTGTAAGAAAGGCGTGGACATATATATGATGAATCTCTCCAACTGATCGTACTTCCTCAAAACGGCAAGCTCGGGCTAGTCCCTCTCGTTTGCGAGGCGCTTGGGAGAATGTGAACCGAACAATTAACTAAGATGTCAAATCCTTAAATAAATCAACTTTTTTATCATAATTTGTTGAAATTTGAAATTGTTTTTTTTTTCCATTCACTCTTTTAAAGGAGAAATTTTTTTTAAAAGAGTGAAAAAATAAATGTAGAATTCATGTGTATAAAGTAAGACGTAAAATTCCTAATCCCGAACAAGGGGAAAAGTACCAAAAAACTCCTAATTTTATTGTATTAGCATCAATTTAGTCATAAACTTTTTAATTGGATTAATTTAGTCTTAAGCCTTTTCATGTTGGTACCAATTAAGTTCATCTAGCCAATTTAGGTCGGAAATTAGTTATATAGATGTCGGTTAGAGCTAATGTGGACATTTTTAAAAATATATTAATAATTTTTTGATTTTTTAAATTTTTTTCCTTTTTCTTTTCCTTTCTCTTTCCTTTTCCTTTTCTTTTTGCCACTGCCTTAGGCAAGTATTGACCTTGCCGAGTTGTGCTTGGATGAGGGTGACCGCCAGCCATGCCTTACCTAGGCCAAGACGGCCTTGCTTGAGTGAGGGTTGGCCTCGTCGAGCCTCGCTATCACCTAGGTAGGGCTTGCCCAACCTCGCCCTCACCAGATCTAGTGAGAGGGGCCTCGCCTGGTTGTGCCTAGATGGCCAATGCTTGCCCTCGCAAGCCATAACCATGGCCGACTATGGCCACTGACAAAAAGAAATGGTAAAAAAATGGGAAAGGAAAAAAATTCAATAAATTCAAAAAAGAATATTAAAAAAATCAATGTTGGTGCCAACCTTACCACTTAGAACGACCAATGTTTATGTAAGCAATTTTTGACTTAAATTGGCTGGATAAACTGGATTGGTATCAAAAAGAAAATGTTTATGATCAAATTGGTTCAATTCAAAGATTCATGATTGAATTGATATCAATATAATAGTTTTAAAACTTTTTTAGTACTTTTCTGGCTTAAAAAAAAAAAAAAAAAAAGAGCCACGCTCACCTCTATTCCAGTTAATATTCGCCTCTAATTTGTGCGTTATAATAACTCCATCTCCCTGTCTGCGTTGGATACGGGTTATGCGGCGATTTATGCCAACTTAAAAAATAGCCTAGCAGCACTCACCTTTCTCCCACTTCTCCCTCTTTCCCTTCTACCTCAGATCGCGTCGTGGCTATGCCGAAAGAGAGAGGAGAGGAGAGAGTTATCATTTTTCGGGGGTTGGAGCTAGATGGATACGTTGCAAAGATATATCGGCTAATTGAATCGAGATAGTATACTGGGACCATACATAATATAAAGTAACCCCTTACTCGGGTGATCGATAACTTGTCAATTAGAGGAATTTCTCGGATGAGGAATGATGGGAAGTTGCCTCTGAAAGATTGAAGAACCTATGTAGTAACAGCAACAAGCCGTGGACTTGAGAGTCGTACCTAATAAGCGGCTCGGAAGGAGGAGGTTTCATTTCAAGATATTATATTGGCCAAAAAGGGTTACACAAATATATAGTATAAAAGACGGTGTATCTATACATACACAAGCGGGCCCGCCGGATTTACACAACAAAGGACGGTTTATCTATACATACACAAGCGGGCAACTTTGTTTCGCGAAACTCTTGAAACTTTCTTCTGTACTGTAGCTTGCTTGACTGGTCTTTTGGTTGCTTCTGTCAATGAGGCAAGACGCCAAAACCCTCCCACCAATCGAGGTGCTTGTTTTTCCAGCACCTAACTTAAGTTGAAACTGATGATTTTATTGGCATGATCCTGTAACGAATAATAGAGATTAAGTTGGGGCAATGACAGGAAACAAAAGCACTAATATCCATTGAATCCAGCTGGAACTGGAAGGACGGTCCCATCGCTACAAAAAGTCTGGTCCTTCTACCTTCAAGACCACCACAAATCGTTGACCCTGCACATCATTCGATGATACAAAAACATGACGGAATCGCTTCATCCCATGATCATTGCAACGAAATCTAGCGCCCCAGATCACGCGACTTCATCATTATTTATAGGCTTTATAGCTGCTGCACGTTCAAGGGACTACGGAATTCGATCTTCTTCTCACAGTGCGAGGCTTCAATCATGCCTGCAGCGTTTGTCTCTTTGGACTGTTTACAGCAGCGGATCACGTGATATCTAATGATATGATTATTAGAGAGAGAGAGACAGTGGCAAGTGTGATCACGAAGGATGCAATGGGATAGTTTCATTTTTCATGTCCCTAATTTTAATTCGTGCCTACCACTTCACCATGTAGCTTGCCCTTCTTCTTGCGTTCTTATTGGGATGATGTACACACGTGAGGTATAGAGGAAAGCTTCTTATCTTGACTATCCAATAGTCCCCGATGAATGTGAAAAGAATCGAGGAGGGCGAATTCTATCAAGTGGTGTCATTTAATAAATGCCGTCATATACAGAACGAATTAAAAAAAAAAAAGTTGTATTTTTGTTATAAATTAAGTTGGATTGCAATCGATCACAATAACTATCAGAATTGTGCAATATGCAAAACGTAAAAAACGCAGCAAATGAGAGAAAAGAAGAACAACACATCAGAGATTTTTTACGTGGAAAAAACTCTACTATAATCAAAGGATTACAATTAACACTCAAACGGTGTTTCTCTCACAATAAATCTTCACAATTGTCACAAGACACATCCTCCCTTGAAAAAATCTTAAAATCTTTCGTGTTTACTCACATTGTTGAAAACTCTTGTGATCTCTTTGGAGTATTTTCGGATACTTTTTAAATCTTCATCTGATCCTTCTATTTATATTAGTAGACCTCCACCCAAATTAGGAATCCTGCCTAATTGAATCACCTCCCAACTAGAAATTTTCCTGATTTATTGAATTCCTTTAATTTAGGCAATCACTGGAATTATATCCTAGTATTCTTCCTAAATAAGACTAATTCTTATTTAGATTTCTTCATTTTCAACATTCTACCATGATAAGACTCATTTCCTATTATGTAATCTTGATAAGCAACGTTCGGAGTATTCCAAATCGACTCTCAAACATGTTGAGCTGCTCCCAACAAATCTCCCCCCGGCCCATCATGGACCTTAAACATTCTTACCACTTCAATAAGCCAACCTCCTTCCTAAAATTTTTTAGTTTTTCTGTGTAGAGACTTTGTCAACATATCAGCACTATTTTTATCCGTGTGAATTTTCTCGAGCTTCAATTGCTTCTCTTCCAACATTTCTCGTATCCGATGATAACTAATATCAATATGCTTTGTCGTTGAATGAGATGTGGAATTTTTACTAAGATGAATAGCACTTTAGTTATCGCAATGCACAACATACTCATTTTGCTTGTGCCCCAACTCTTGCAAAAATCTCTGTATTCACAACATCTCTTTGCTAGCTTTGGTGGCAGCTATGTATTCAACCTCTATTGTGGACAGTGCAATGCATTTTTGCAATTTTGATTGCTAAGAGACAACTCCACTTGCAAAAATCATTAAATAACCAAATGTAAATCACCTGAAATTTACATCTCCCGCCATGTCTGCATCAGTGAACCCCTCAAGTATCGATTTTTCATTGCCAAAACACAAACACAAACTAGATATATCTTTAAGACACCTGAGTATCCACTTGACACCCTCTCAATGTTGTTTGCCGGGATTTGACATGTATTGGCTATATTCGATCATGTGCACATCATTGCATACATGAGACTTCCGATGGCAAAGGTATAAGGAATCTTTAGCATCTCTTCCTTCTTCCTTTCACTTGAGGGACACTGCCTCGTGCTAAGATAAAAATGACTAGCCAAAAGTGAGCTAACTACTTTAGCATTGCTTATGTTGAATCTTTGCGCAACTTTCTCTATATATCTCTCTTGGAATAACCATAACTTTCCAAAAGCTCTATTGCGTGATATCCTCATCCCAAATATTTCACGACCACCGAGAATCGCCAATGTATCGAAAATGTACATGTGGCTCGAAAATAATCGACCACAGGTCAATTACACTAAAAATTCCTAAAAGCTACCCGGTAGGCTAGGTCATGTTAGAATAGCGCTGGATTGAAATTAACCGCGAATTTGAACCCAATTTTAGAAATTGAAAGTTCTATCATGTCACATTCATTTTAGGAACGTCGACTTATTCTTCGAAGAATTTTCGTAGATTTCGAGATTTTTATGAAAAATCGATTCGGATGTTTCGGAAAAGAATGGAAATTCGGATAGGTTAATTTAAAGGAACTTTTGGCCTCCTTACCGAGCCTTTGGATGATGGGGACTTGCAGAAATTTTATGGGCTTCATCTTCGGCAAACTTGGACATCAAATTGGAGAATTAGAAACGCAATTGAAGCTCCGGAGAGGAAATTCGGAATTTGGCAAGGGGTTGCAACTTTGACATTTAAATTGGATCAATTGTGAATTATTTTGCAAGAAAGAATTGTTGGGGGACCAAGGGATAGACATGGAGGTTTTCTAGGGGACAAACAATTAAGTGGATGGATAAATATGTTTGACTTTAAACCCCACTAGCTTCTCAAGCACACCTCCTCTAATCCCCCCTTCTTCTTCGAGCGTCCGATCCCTCAATCCCTCCTGCTTCCATTTTCTGCTTTGCTTTTCGTTTTCCTTTTATCCTTCCTTCGAGCAAGCCCCTCCATTTGAAGTTTGCTGCTCCTCTTCCATGCCGTGTGGCCACGCATCCAGTCAACCCAGCAACAAACCGAAGCCCATCGTTGACCTTGCATCGCTTTCGCTCAACCAGCTGCCTCTCGTTGCTACCTCCACCTTGCTACCACTCATCCGTTTTTCCTCTTCACCGGTCAACTGTAGCACACCTTGTGCCCACGCCGTTGACTCTATGCTTGCTGCTCCACCATCGGTCCCTCTTCGTCCCTGCTCCACTACCGAATCAACCCAGCTTCATCTCCACCATCCTACTGCCACGTTCAAGTCAACCTCAGCTGCACCACCACCGAGGTTGACTCCTCTTCAACGCCACCAGCCTACTTCTATTTCCTTGTTCGTGGCCCAGCTCGCTTGAAGTCAGCCCGCAGGTTCAACAGCCCTCCATCCAGCGTCTTCGGCCAGGTCCAGCAACCCATGCAATTTTCCTTTCAGCCCGTGAACTTCAGCTGCAGCAGCCCAGCCAATTTCCAGCCCATCTTCAGCTTTGGTCCAGCCCATTTGAAGCCCTTCTCCATCGAAGCAAGCTCAACTCGCAAGTTCAGCCCAACAGCCCACCGAAGCCCAGCCACATCTCAACCCAAGCCCAAGACCAAGCCTAGCAGTTGCTGTGGGCTTGCAAGGCCTTTTTGGCCCGATCCAAGTATCCATTGATGCTGCCGTTATGGTGAACCGATTTTCATGTTAAATCGGTGAGTTTATGCACTAAACTCTACTTAGTAGGCTAATGACGTTTAAGGGGTGTTTAGTTTAAGTTAATTAGGGATTAGGTGGTTAGTTAGATTAGATTGGTGATTTAATTAGTTAATTACGCATGTTAGGTGGTTAGAACGGATAGATTAGGGACTAGAATAGTCATATTATTTATCTTGATAGGTTCGGAAATTTTCTAGGCCTGCCTCGGTTTTTAATTAGGTTTTTCCGGCCTAAGTTGCTATTTTTAGTATTTAATAATTAATTTTCGTATTTATTTATTTTCCAAAAATTAGACCGAGATAACCGGTGACCGAAATTTCGTGCCGATTGCACTGATGTGGTTAGTTTATTTATCTGGCTATTAATTTGTGCAAATTAAGTGAAAATTATAATACTGGGTATTTACTCCAAAAATTAAGTAATTTCGATATTTAATCAGAAAATGTTGGGGCATCAATTTTTAAGGCCAAAAAGGTTTTCAGACACTATATAAATAGTGGGATTTTCTAAAAAAAAGATATTACATTTTTTGCTCAAACCGATCATGTACCCACACAAGATTATTTTCATCGGGTATTTTTAACACGAAGAAATTAGGCCAAGACATTATTTTAAATTGAGGAATTTAAGTGCGAAGTAGTGACTAATTGTGTGTTGGTTTATAGTCAATGCATGCTGATTATTGAAAGTTGAGGTGATATGTATCGGGTTAAGGGAATCCGATGGGTTGTGAACGGGTAAAGGACTAAGTACTACTCGAGTATGAGACTTCGTGTGAGTCACCTCTAATGCCTTATACCATTGCTTATTGTAGTCAAGGGCTAAGTGATTGCTTATTGTAGTCAAGGGCTAAGTGTTACATGGCGACTTGAGTCGCATGGGAATTACCTCTAGTGTTTTGCAGTATTGTCATGCACAGTGAAGGGCTAAGTACTACACGAGGATAGAATTTCGTGTGAGTTACCTCTAGTGCCTTATACTATTGCATAATGCAATAAATTACTAAGTACTACACGATAGTAAGACTTTGTGTGAGTTACCTTTAGTACCTTATACTATTGCTTTTTGTAGTGAATGGCTAAGTGCTACACGATAGCAAGACTTCGTGTGAGTCGTCTCTAATGCCTTATACTATGGTTATTTGTGGTCAAAGACTAAGTACCGCACAATGACAAGACTTCGTGTAGGGTCACCTCTAGAGCCTTAAGTCTGATTTTGAGTTGGAATGTTGAGAGTAATTATCGAGTGTAGATGAAACCACTAATATGATTTATCCACACCTGATTATGGGATGAAATTGTGTGATATGGAATGTGATGTGTCATAATGATTTGGCCTTATAATCGAGACTCTTGTGGATTGTTTGAGTGAATGATGGATTAATGGTGTTGATTCAATTGATTGACTAAGATTGAACGAGACATTCCAAATGCTCGGGTGTTGTTACTACACTTATGTGACATGTGAATTGTACTAACATGCAGGAGGGAACTGAGGCGAGGTAAGTCCTCTGTTCTAATTGTGTGGTTGTGTGGTTAAAACGCTTCTAGGCATATTACCATCATAATCAGGGTTTAGAGCGTGAACTTGCTGAGATTTATATCTCACCCCGTCATGGGCTTTAACTTTTCAGGACCGTAGAGTAGAGGATCTGGAGCCAAGCTAAGGTGATCTAAGGTGTAGGTCAGATAGGACAGCTTCTTTCTGAGTGTCGGTCTTTTGAAGTTTTATGTTTATAGACTTTTGTACATGATTCAGTCGATTTATAAAAGCATGTGTTATTTGTGAATCTGTTGTTCTGCTTTTCTATCCCGGGATGGTTACTGTTAAGGGATTTGTTATTCGCTTCTACTTATGCAATAAAATGAAAGGGTCGGCGACTCAGCCTGGGAAGTCGCAAAATTTTATTGACCACAGAGGGATGGGCACGCGCTCGAGGATCGAGGGGTGACACTTGAGGCCCATTGGGACTTCGCTTGGCCTAGCTCCCTTTTTCGGCTTTGAATTCTCAACCTACTAAGCCTCACCAAAAATTTAAAGCTTACTAATGAATTGACAGATAAATGAGGCGACATCTAATAGGTTGGTTTTGAAATCCTCAAAAGGTCAATACTCGAAATCGAATTAAATTTCGTGATTAAAATTGATTAAATGTGACTTTAATATGACATAAACTATCGAGTGGCTTTAAGGAGTTTCGTGCGTTTGACTTATGATTGATAATTTTCGACTCACGTTTGTGCTTCTTCAAATCGTGAATGACCTATGGTTATCATGTAATCAAGATAATTTAATTACTCACTCTGAGTACAAAATCAATAGAAAATTGGTTTATTGTCATTTGTAGCAAATATCATAATCATGCAGAATCACCCGCGAACCGACTAAGTAATCTTGTCGAATCGATTTACATATTCGCTAATTGACTTATAACAACGTAATATTGTCCCATATTGATTCTTATGGTTGAGCAGTTTATCCTTAATTGAATTCTCTGATCGTTAGCGTGTTAATCCTTTAGGGTCTCTCCCAATAGATTAGTTAACTCATGAGTGATCAGTTTAAAGTAAATTTAACTATCAATGTATTAATGAAATAACCATTTCATATATTTCGAAAGGGGTCAAATTTCAAGATATCTTGAATAGTGTAGAGAGACAAGTCCTCATTAGTGTTGCATCAGTCCAATGTCTCAGCATGTCAATTTTAGCTAATGGGAAACATTTTCTGTTGACTGATTCATTTTTCAACGTCCAAAGAAGGGCAAAGTCCATAAACATATTCCCAAGACTGGTTGAACTCCTAACAAACTCACCCTAATTTTAAATACATTGCAATGGCAATTTTTTTTCTTTGCACAATTCTTGTTCGTTGCCATTGATTAGGATAGTTGTTGAGTTTTCAACGGAGGACTGCCCAAACCTATGGTGATGGATGTGGGTTGCGTAACAAATGTGACGACCTAGACCTAAGGCAGTACAGAGGGACGGATTAAGATTGTCTTGGCAATACACGGGCAAGGCTAAGTGTGTGACAGCCCTGGCGGCGATGCGCGGGGAGGAGGGATGGCAGTGCGTCCGCGCCTCGGTCCCCGAACGTGCGCAGGAAGGGGGCATGTCTCCTGTCCTACATTGCTTAGGGGGGGAGTCCTAGGCTAGCTTATAAGGCTTGAGTCCCTCTAACTGTACATACGCGTTTTCTTGGGGTAGTATGGGCTGTCTCGAGAGGAACAAAACCATGAGGACTTAGTGTCCGAGGCGGACAATATGTGTACAGTAGAGACCCGAGGTGTTACAAGTGGTATCAAAGTCGACTCCCACAGCGTGTGGGGCCACAACGAGGGCGCTGTGCCTTAAAGGGGGAGAATGTGACGACCCAGACCTGAGGCAATACGGAGGGACGGATTAAGATCGCCCCGGCAGTACGTGGGCGAGGCTAAGTGTGTGACAGCCCTGGCAACGATGCGCGGGGAGGAGGGATGGCGGTGCGTCTGCGCCTCGGTCCCCGAATGTGTGCAGGAAGGGGGCATGTCTCCTGTCCCACATCGCTTAGGGGGGAGTCCTAGGCTAGCTCATAAGGCTTGGGTCTCTCTAACTGTACATACGCATTTTCTTGGGGTAGTATGGGATGCCCCGAGAGGAACAAAACTGTGAGGACTTAGTGTCCAAAGCGGACAATATGTGTACAGTGGAGACCTGGAGTGTTACAACAAATGAATGAAATAGGCTGCTTACCATATATAAAAGTCTCATAAAAAAAATTAGAACCCTCTTATTTCAAGATTACAAGTTTTGTGAAACAATCATGTTTTGCTCAAGCTAATTACAAGGTAGTATATATTTCTATAGTAACTTTACAACTAAATTTTTCTTTAATTGAATAGCTATATAAAAAATATCAATTTTTTTTTGTCACAAAAAAATCTCGAGGTGAAAGGCAAAAGATAAAGTTAGAGAATCAAATAAGAACTCTATATGATATAAATATTAAAATTTACCCAACAAGATAAATGAGTGAATCAAGCACTATTGATTTGTTAATCATTTGATGGTGTTGTAATGATGACTCTATGCTTCTTCTTTTTTTTCTTTTTCTCTTTTTCCCTTTATGCTACAGATAAAGTTTAGACGACACATGGCACGCTAACAAGCGAACATGAAATTTGTCAATGACCCAATTGTCTTCTACTTCTCAATACCTTATACACTCGGTAGATTCCACTTCCTGCAACCATAGCCTAAACCAGCAATCCAAAGTCCCAACTGTAACATCCCAGGTCTCCATTGTACATATATTGTCAGCTTTGTACACTAAGTCCTCACGGTTTCGTTCCTCTCGGGGCAGCCCATACTACCCCAAGAAAACGTGTATGTACAATTAGAGGGATCGACGCCTTATAAGCTAGCCCAGGACTCCCTCTCTAGGCGATGTGGAACAAGAGACACGCCCCTTCCTGCTAATGTCCGGGGATCGAGGCGCGAAAGCATCGCCATCCCTCCTCCCTACGGCGCATCGTTGCTTGGGCCATCACACTCTCCTCCCTTGGGAGCACAGCGTCCTCGCTGTGGCCCCACACGAGGTCGGGAGTCAAAACAGCATCCTCGTTGTGGCCCTACATGCGGTCGGGAGTCGGCTCTGATACCACTTGTAAGGTCCTGGGCCCCATTGTGTAATATTGTCTACTTTGGGTCACCCGCCCTTAAGGCATAGCACCCTCGCTGTGGCCCCACAGGCTACGAGAGTCGACTCTGATACCACTTGTAACATCCCAAGTCTCCACTGTACACATATTGTTTATTTTGGATACTAAGTTCTCACGGTTTTGTTCCTCTCGGAGCAGCCCATACTACCCCAAGAAAACGCTTATATACAATTAGAGGGACCCAAGTCTTATAAGCTAGCCTAGGACTCCCTCCCTAGGCGATGTGGGACAAGAGACGCGCCCTCTTCCTGTGCACGTCCGGGGACCGAGGTGCAAACGCATCATCATCCCTCCTCCCCGCGCACCGTCGCTTGGGCCGTCAAGTGGTATCAGAGCCGACTCCCGACCACATGTGGGGCCACAGTGAGGACGCTATTCTGACTCCCAACCTTGTGTGGGGCCACAGCAAAGACGCTGTGCTCCCAAGGGGAGAGAGTGTGACGGCCTAGGCGATGGTGTACAGGGAGAAGGGATAGCGATGCGTTCGCACATCAATCCTCGAACGTGTGCAAGAAGGGGCGCGTCTCTTGTCCCACATCGCCTAGGGAGGGAGTCCTGGGCTAGCTTTTAAGACTTGGGTCCATCTAACTGTACATACACGTTTTCTTGGGGTAGTATGGGCTGCCCCGAGAGGAAAAAAACCGTGAGGACTTAGTGTCCAAGGCGGACAATATGTGTACAGTGGAGACCTGAGATGTTACAAGTGATATCAGAGCCAACTTCCGACCGCATGTGGGGCCACAGCGAGGACGCTGTGCACCCAAGGGGGGGAGAGTGTGACGGCCCAGGTGACGGTGCGCGAGGGAGAGGGATGGCGATGCGTTCGCGCCTCGGTCCCTGGAAGTGCGCAGGAAGGGGGCGCGTCTCTGGTCCCACATCGCCTAGGGAGGGAGTCCTGGGCTAGCTTATAAGGCTTGGGTCCCTCTAACTGTACATACGGGTTTTCTTGGGTAGTGTGGGCTGCCCCGAGAGGAACAAAACCGTAAGGACTTAGTGTCCACAGCGGACAATATGTGTACAATGGAGACTCGAGATGTTACACCAACCAAATGAGACCCAACAATTGGGAGACTTGGACAGTCTCTCCTTCTTGTAAATTAGAAACACAGAGCAATTCCTGGAGAAGACACAACAGAAGTCATGAATCCCGGTCATGATTTCCCTCACCAAGAGAAGCTGAAGCCGAAGGCTGTGATCGTAGGAGGGAGCATAGCAGGTGTGTCCTACACACACGCGCTCATTCGGGCAGGGTGGACGTTGCGGTCATAGAGAAATCGTGCTAGCTCCGAAAGGAAGCCCCGCCGGTGCAGGACTCAGCTTGGATCGGCTCTCTTAGGAGTTCATCGGGTCCTAGACAAGGCGCCCTGATCTTCTTCGTGACATCACCTGTCCTCTCTACATTGATCTACTAAGGAAACTTCATATGACGAACTCAGCCTTATTGAAAGTCCTCTTGAGGTTTGAGTTATGATATGTATTGAAGTATAAGATCACAATTACTGGAGAATAGGCGCAGAATATGTCTTTCTTCTAGCAGCATGAAATTTAAGTTCTTGCTTTGCTTGACAGTGAGGAGAGATGTTAAGTTCTTCAATGAGATACGGGTCCTTTTCTTTGTTTCTTGTTAAACATATAGACATTGATCACATTTGTTATGGAGCAGTTAACAACGTGTCCTCGTTCTTACCAAATTCTTATGCTTCTATTTGTACCAGAGCCAAGCAATCGATGATGAGAAAACCAGGAAGATACTAGCAAGAGATGATAATTTCAATCATGAAGCAGCACATTGGGCTACTCTGCATGACCACCTGTTCACTGCATTGCCACCAGAAATATTCCTCCGGGGCCATCTTTTCCTCTCTCTCTGTTTCCAATGATCAGCAATCAGTCAAAATCAAGGCCCGAGTTCTCGACACTGGTGAAACTACCGAAGTATACGGAGATTTGCTCATCACTGCAGATGGATGCCTCTCTCTAATTCGCAATCACTTTCTTCCCATTGTCAAACCAAGGTGGTTACTTCTCTGTCCAAATTGTTATGCGCCAATCCCTAACTTAGACATTTTGTTAGCTTACCATAATTATGTTGATATTATAGACATTCCGACTATTGTGCCCGGAGGGTGTTTCGATTTTTCGGGGAGCAAAGATTCTGAAACTATCAAAAACGTTAGGGAGGCACATCTGGAGTTTGGAAAATGCCTGTACTTAGACTTGGCACCCGGAAATCAAACTGTTCTTTTCAAGATCCCAAACAAAAGGCTGAACTGGATATGGTATTTAAATCAACCTGAACCTGACTTGCAGGTAATATTCGCCCATCTTGCTCGTCACCAACTGTACTATAGTAGTAGCAATTGTGAATTTAGTTAGAGATGCAAATGATCATGATGGAAATTGTCGTATAGTTTTCCTGTTTATTCAAAAGAATAGTTGGAGGAACTAAATGAGCATCCCTCATAGAAGATCTGGGTATTGATATATCCCAAATTCATTAAAACCTAGATCACAGAAATCATCATAGATGTGTCTTTATACGTGCATTCTTGTCCATTAGTCCCTTGCGCCTTATAGTATATGATATTTATTCTGTTATTGACAAATACAGGGAAATTTAGTTACTACAAAAGTAAGGGATGACATGATTCAGAAGATGTACCAAGATGCAGAGAAAATTTGGCATCCAGCTTTAGTTCAGCTCACGAGAGAAACTGAAGAACCTTTCATAAATGCCATTTACGACTGTGATCCACTAGAACAAATAGTTTGGGACAATGTGGTACTTGTTGGTGATGCAGCGCACCCCACAACACTGCACAGCTCAAGGAGCACAAACATGGCGATTCTGGATGATGCTGTCCTAGGCTGGTGCTGGGAGAAGTAGGGATTGAAAAATCTAACAGCTGCTCTTGAAGAATTGCAATCCATTAGGCTACCTGTTGCATCCAAGCAAGTCTTGCATGCCGGCAAGTCGGAAGGATAAAACAAGGCCTTACGCTTCCTGAGTGCAAACCTTTCAATCCTAACACAGCCACTTGGGAGGATTGCAAGATGCTTCTGCAGAGAGGCATGCCCTTCTTCAGACATGATCCTTTGCTCTGAGCGAGCGACCTTTTATTGTTCGGCACATGGTGATCATCTCATATATGTTGCCATTGTGGTCATGTCAATGTTGATTTCAGACATGTCACGGATTATTTCTAGCTCCAGCTGAATATAGCAAGAGATGTGTCTTTTTAAGTATCCGACTTAAACAGGATTATCATGGATGGTGACACTCATATTAGACTTGTGTTAGAGAGTTAATGATCATTTCATTCACTGAAACACTATTTAATGTAGCTATTTCTTGTTCCAGTTGCAATAGCCCTTGTACAGCAGCACAAAACT
Source organism: Eucalyptus guilfoylei (assembly GCA_016097605.1). Taxonomy (NCBI): domain Eukaryota; kingdom Viridiplantae; phylum Streptophyta; class Magnoliopsida; order Myrtales; family Myrtaceae; genus Eucalyptus; species Eucalyptus guilfoylei. The sequence goes on from CM027862.1 coordinate 30,241,108, forward strand.
TGTTCTTCACTCACACAAATTAGTCAACTTGATTTATGAATAAGAAAAGTTCCCTGATTTAACAGTGTGTCAAGGCTAGCCATCTGCGCATTTGCATCTCAATCAATAAGAAAGCTATTGATTACTTATCAAAATGAAATAGAAAGTTTTTAATGGAGTATCTTTAAACAGCCGAAAAGAACCTAGGTAGCACCTGTGGTTCAACCAAAACATTTCTGTTTTCACAATACAGCAAACATGTTGAAGCGATCGTCCATCTTTTACAGGGCTAACATAGCGTCAATGACAATTCACATGCTCACATGATAGGCATCACATATAAATATCTTTTTTTTGAAATTATCTGATATTTTTGGCAAATATCATGGCCATATAATGAAAATACTGCACAAAATATCTGGTTGTCGTCGTGTAGTTATGACTCAATAATTCTAAGCCAAACTGCTGCATGTTTTGACTGAACATCAGGAAGAAAACACAAAATCCACAAGCTTTCATGAGACAATTATGTTCATAGATTCCCAATGGAGGGTAAAGACGAAGAAACCTAGAAACCCTCAAAGCCTGAGGCCAAGTCAGTGATAGTTGGAGGCAGCATCACAGGATTATCCTCTGCGCACATGGTAATTTTAGCAAGATGGGATGTCATCATCAAGAAATCGAACATGGCGCCAACCGGGAGTTCTACTAGAGCGGGCCTTGGGATCGAAGCCTTCAGCTCGGTAGCAGATCAAGGCGGATTGGAAGGGTCCAGCAACTCCACGACGCCTCTTTGCCTCTCGTTATTGACCAGGTCCCTATGTTGTGCGTTTTCTGAGTTCACTAGGACATAAAAAGATATGTTTCTTCGAGTGGTTCAGACTCGAAGAATAAGTGAAAGCTTTTACGTCAGCTAAAATGATTAGGTTCAGCTTCAATGCGTGAAGCTTCAGTTCATATCTAGCTAAGAGAATGCTTAAATTACAACTGATACAAAAGCCTTAAAAGCTAGAAGTGTGGTTTTCTTAGGATAGCAATTTAAACAGAAAAGTTACAATAGGTTTCTGTTTGGTTCAGCCAAAAAAGGTATTTGTGGTGAATCTGGTGATAGGTTTAATTAAGCGCATCAACATTGGAAAGACAACTGTGTGTATGATTTATGCGCAAGAACAGAGGTTTGTTTTCAGTTCCTTTCTGCTGTAGCAAAAAAGAAGTGGAAAAGAGAGAACGAAAAACGTGCAAGATGTGATATCTCACAGATTGCTCCTGTAAAATAAGATGAGGATCATATATTGTTTTTGCGAAAAAAAAAATCAATTGTTCCACTGCCTTGGTATGGTTTCTAGTGTTAGTCACGCCATATTAGACTTGAGTTTGCCTCCGAATGAGTTGGACTACATCATTCCATTCAATCCAATCATTGCTAATTTCCCCAAAAAAATGCAGAACAATGTGATGGACGGTGAAAAGAAGGTGACCGGGGTGCCCACAAGGGATAAGGAATTCGATTTCAGAGCAGCACACTGGACCGACCTCCACGGCCTTACCCATGGCGAATTACCGTTTGGTGTTGTGTTATGGGACTAGCGTTCCCGTAGGACAGCCTATCTGATGACAACACTGAAGTCAAGGTCAAAACTCGAGTTCTCAAGACTAATGACACCATCAAGATAAGCCTTAACTTGCTTGTCGCAGATGGGCAGTCTTTCTTTCGTTCGACAGAGTTTCCGTCCCGACCTTAAACTGGATCTTTCTGAAACCAGTGAAATTAGGCCCCCATGCCATTGTTTTATTGCAACATGTGAACTTGTTGTGTGAAATGATAGCAACTGTTTTTTTGCATGGTGAGGAGTTCTCGATTTCTCAGGATGAGAGAATTCAGAAACCATTTCAGGGATCAAGAGAGCTTACTGTGATATTGGGAAATGTCTGCACTATGAACTGGGTTCTGGAACTCATGGCATACTTTATGAACGGCAAAAGATCGTTTTAAGTGCTAAAAGTTGGCACAAATGGACACTTAAGTGCCAAAAGTTACGAAAGTGACACTTAAGTACCACATTTTAAGAAAAGTGGGATACCTGAGTGCTACCTCCGGCGAAGCCGGCAGAAATCATACGTGGCTATTAAATATTAATATTTCTTGCCTACGTGGCTCGTCGGAGGGCTAACTTAGCTCTAATTTACTCAAAACGATGTCGTTTCTATAGTTGGCCAAACTAGAGCCCTTAAATCGGCCAAAATGACGTCATCTCCCCAATTGCCCTAAATCTAAAACCCTAAATCGGGCAAAATCCCATTGAAGCACTAGAGCCCTAATCCCGAACCCTAATTCAATTTGTCCCAAATTCTACAGTCGAATATTGGAAATGGAGAGCAGGACTTTTAGCAGTGGCTCAAATTCCTCTCGCCGAAGTGAAGGAGAAGGCGAGTGTTTCTGTTTTTGTGGGTTACCAAGTCCAAGAAGAATATTGTGGACTCGAATGAATCCCAAGAGAAGATTCTATGGATATGCCCAATACAGAGAAGGGTTGAAATGCAAATATTTCAAATGGGTCGATGCGAAATTCTCTCACCGAGCCACAAAGGTGATATTGGACCTACTTGATGGATGTCATCAACCTCCATCTATGCTTGTGGATGACTTGAACGATGTTGACTCAATGCAAGCTCAAGCATCTTCTGCTAATCATTTGAAGAATGAAGTTTCAAGGATGAAAATTGAACGAAAGTGTTACCAAGCGTTTATTGTGTTACTATTTTTTTGTATATCCTACTTTATGATGAAATGTAAACTACTAGAAGATGAGAAGAAGTTTCTCCGACTGCCATACTTGTAAATGAGTGGACAAATGTACTTGTTTTGAATAAAATGTAACTTATTTTTTTGGAAGATGAGAAGAAGTTTTGTGTTGTCTACGAGATTGTCGTGACTTTTTTTTTTTTTTTGCTGTATTATGTGTTACTTCTTGTGTTTGTGGGGAGGTCAAGGAAAGGGAGTGAATGAATGTGATGCTAATTGTACTATGTTTTTGCTTATTCTTGAATATAAATCGGTGAGGATGAAATGTATATTGGGTCAATGTGTTGTGGTTGTTGACACCTAAATATTTTTGCCCAAAAATATTTCATGTCAAATTCTTGCATATATATTATCTAGGTGTTTAGTATAGTTTTTTTTTTTTAAAAAAATGGAAGATGTTTTTCCTAAAAATTAAAATTAAAATTAATTAAAAAAATTATTAGAAAAAAATAAAAGACAAAAAGTTGGAGCTGATGATCTGAATGTGACTAGCCAAGCCCAAGAGGTCAAATTGTAATTAACAAGTTGGGGCCAGAATGCAATTTCCAAAAATTGAGGGACCAATTCACAAATTTTGCAAAATTTTGCCCGAACCCTTAAATCATCATCGTGGTCATCAATTAAGTTGAAATTGAATTTGGGCCAAGTCGAATCAATCAAATCAGGCCAAAAGGACCAAATTTGTATTGAATTGGGTATTTTTGGATAAGAAAATGGCCAACTTTGAGAGACTTTCTTGAAAAATTGGATGGGCACAATTGCGAAATCTGGTTGAGATCTTAAACTACTATACATATACTTGCTAATTGATAAAAAAAAAACCACAACAAAATTGATGGATTAAAGCACTCAAATCAGCAGCTAAAACTCAGCCCACGAGTTGGTCTCAATTCGGAGTTGCTAAGTAAGTAACTTTGTGGCCCCATCATATCCTCCTCAGTTGCCCAACCAGCCCGATCTCTGCATGTGATGGAAGACCATTATTGGTACTGCAAGTGGACAAATATTGGTTAGGGATAAGCTTCTGACAGCACGAGAAAATCGCACCAAATCCGCACACTCAATATCTGCAAAATTTGAAAATTCTGGCCAAGTCAAAAAGTGGGTGAATTGCTCAGTTGGTAGGCTTGGCAGGAGAGCAAAAAGCCGACCAAGAGATTGATGAATTCAGGGGATAAGATCTAAGAAGCATGCTCTTTTGAGGGAGGGGAGGCAGAAGATGAGAAGGAGAGGAGAGAGCTCACAGCCGTCCTCCAAAAACACCTCCAGAAGCAACTCAAGAAAAAGTAGACCCAGAAATTCCAAACCAACCTTGGTAGAGAAAAGTGAAATTTTAATAAACTTGTAGCCAAATTTAGTCAAAACCTTCAACTAGAAAGTGAAACTTCACTCAAAGATATTTCCAATCATTGGTCATGCATCCCAAACGGAGATCAGGAAGGCCTCCTAAAGCCCCCCGAAAAAACACCCTTCCGGCGGGCCAAGAAAGACTAAATTTTTCTCAACTGTTGAGCCTGGTTGGTCACGGTTGAAGGAAAACGAATGCTTTTGAGAAAATTGAGAGACAAATGAGGAAAATTTTGACTTTTACCCTAAACTAGAATACATATAGTTTGATTTTGTGTTAAGTTTTCCAACAAAAGAGGTCATAAAGTCTAATTTAGAGGTCAATGAAAACCTTTGTTGTTAGTTCTTTTTTTCTGCAGATCTCATTTCCAGTTGAAGAAGCCAACTTCCACAAGCCCCCAAGGATAATTTCTCGGTTTCCTCAGCCAAGAGCTACTTGCAAAAGAAACTAGGAAGCAATGTAAGAATCCTAGATGTAGTTTTGGTCAATTTTGAACATGTTTCAACCATAAAAAAATCAAGAGGAAAACTACTCTAGAAAACTGATTTTCGAGGCTAGAATTTTTCTAAGTGTTGAAATCTCTTTGAATCTTGCATGTTTGATTTGCTATACCCCATTTTCGTGCATTACTTATCTTCGTGAGCTTGATGAATGTTGTATGGGAGTACAAATAATGCTAAGGTCAGTTTAGTTTGGTCTTTAAATCCCCGTGTAAACTATGAGATCGTCTGCCAAAAAGCAAGCATATTCACATTAATTCATGGTTAGTCAGTGTGGACTTTGCATGTGTGCTTCTTAGAGAGGTCGTTTTGATGTATTCGGTTGATCATTCTCTATGATGTTTATTGCATTTGAAAGCTCATGTTACCTACTTTCACTCGGATGAAGTAATGTTTCCCTTAGATCTTGGATGTGATGAGTGTGGGGGCTTGAATATAGGCATGCAACCTATTTACTTGACTTGGGTTCAAACCCAGATGTACAAACTCAGCTCAAACCCGCATATTTGAGACCAATTTTAACTTAGTTCTCTTGTGTTTTAAACTATGATTTCTGTCTAATATTGCTCCTTGCATGTGGTAGTATAATCTTGATACTTTAGTCCCGCATGAGATTGCTTATGGGTTGAGTTTGAAGGCCGCAAACATGGCCTGAGAAAACTAATTTGGGGTGATTTGATGCACGCCAAGTATTCAACGAAATCCGCAAACCAAGTTTCGATCTTGAAACGGTCGATTTGAGCTCGGTTATTGTGATATTCATGTGCTGTGTTATTCCATGTTAGCATAGATCGGTTTAAAGAATTATTATTAATACATTTTTTTAAAAAAAATATAATAAAAAAAGAAAATTTTCAAAATTTCAAAAATATTTTTTAAAAAAATGTTAGATAGTATCAAATTAGGGCATAAATGACATTTATGAGATTTTCCTAATTTTATAAAGTCATTGTCCTAACTTAAGGCTATTTTGATATTCTATAATCATTTTTTTGTAAATAATCTATTTTGTGTAGATTAAAATTAATTAGAGTAATTTCATGCATTTAGAGTAATTTCATGCATATTTAAATTCTCATTTTGCTCACGGGGGTCTTGTCTCGAGGCGTGATAACAATGCCATGTAATATTATTTGCCCGACTTGTATCGGGTCTTTCTTTTCCGCATTACTTTCAAGTCATTTCAATTTCTTGGATGTTATTTACCGCACCGTTTTTCAATAATTTGAGTGTAAATTTCTTTTCTAAATTATGTTAGGATTAGTCTAGACATTAAGGAAACAACTCTACAACAACATTTGCATGGACACTTAGTGATTTTATAAGAATTATAATTAGTAATCAAGATTGTGTGGCCATTTAGATAAACAACCTTCCAAGTTAGTGATACCGCAAGGGCGTTAATAAAAACATTGGCGTAAACAAGTCCCCGTTCCTAGAAATCTCTGGTTGCATAGGAATCGAGACAATACTCCTGCCTCTTGATTGGTTTCTACCCGACCCCAATAGGCTAGTGGCAACTCCTAGAATTACATAGGTTGTTAAGAACTAAAAAAAGCAAAATCCAACGTCGCGCGAGGTATGAGCTTGGGAGAGCCCGTGCCTAATCCAGGGCCATTGGTGCGCCTTTTTAGGCAAATACCCCTAAACCTTCTTCATTTTCCGCCGACGGAAAAAGAGAGGTCATGACAGTGGTGACTTCTTTACTTGAACTAAATGTAAACCATCAGCAAATATTGAATTGAATGGAGTTGCCATAAGTTGAACCGTATATATAAACTAGCAACTTCTATAATTTGCTACAAACCAGCATATACATAAGACAGACACGACTGATTACTCAAGTGCTATAAGTAGTATCTAGTGATCACTTAAGTACTGGTCATCATAAAAAAAGATTCATTTAAGTATTAAGTTATTATTAAAAGTAATCACTTAAGTGCCACTTGTAATTAAAAGTGAACTCTTAAGTGCCAGGTTTTTTAGAATGTAATCAATTAAGTGCCAACTTTTTTTGTACATTTCCTCTATAAATTGCACCAACCATCAGCTACTACCAGTCACCACCACCGCCCACCACTAGCCACCATCGACCTCCAGCCATCACCACTAGTCACACCAAGCATCCTAGGCACCCACTTGAACCACCACCAGCTACCACTATGCTGGTGGTATGCTGCTACAGAAGTTGCTAGTGCAAGGTGCCTTACACCAGCTTGCACTAGCACTACCCGGTGCAAGATGTGCATATTGCACACTTACATCTTGCACTAGGTGAAGCACCAGCATCCCAGCTACCACACCAGCACGTAGCCACCACCATAGACCCACCACCACTAGGGCTCACTAGCCGCCACCACCAGCCACACAAGCACCCCAGTTACCACCACAAATCCACCACCAGAAGCCGTAAGTAAAAGTAAAAACAAAATCAAAAAAAAAAAGAAAAAGGCAAAAATGACAAGCAACAAGATCATTCCATTAATATTGAAATTAAGTCTCACAAACTCAATGACAAACTGTTAAAAAAAAAAAAACATCTACTATAAAACTGACTCCTCAGCTCCACAAATCATATCTCATCCAATTTCATCAATCAATATACACAATGCAACCTGTTTGTGCTCCTTTTGATGGACCTTTCACTTGATTCATAATCCTTGCACTTTTTCTAACTAGACGTGAGACTTCTTCTTCAACTGTCTCGGGATGCATTGATTCTGATGAAGCTGCAATTATCGTAGGCTTAAATGATTCAGAAGGAGCTGCAACTGTCGTAGGTTGAACTGATTCAGAAGGAGCTGCAACTGGGTTCTTCTTACTCTTCTTTCTTGTTGGCGTAGCCAATGTCTTCTTCTTTGTTGGCGCAGCCGTTAATTCTTAAGTTGGGCCTTGAGAGATAAGAACCTTTGAACTTCTCCAGACTTCAAAAAGAAAACTCAGTTATCAACAAAAGTTTGTACCATAAATTAAATTAAATACAGCCTATCAAACTTACATTAAGAATAACTGTTTCAGTACGCTCATCTGTATAAAAGTCATAACCATATTGTTTTAGCATCTTCCTAAGAGCCCCTCTTGTTCGAAAGGGAACGTCACTTTCAAGTACTTGTGATTGGTTGGCCCTTCTTCTCGCCTGTGATTTCTTGGGCTCTTGTTGTGGCTGTTCATCTACAGCAGGGGCTTCTTCGGCCAATTCTTCAGCTAGGCGTCTTCTAGATGGCCTTCTTGTAGATGGCCCTTGATTTGGCTTTCTTCTGGTTGTTTTTCTATTTAGCCATTCAGCTTCAGTGACACCTTCTATTGGCTTTTGTAGTGGCCATTGTGATGACCCTTCTAGTGGCCTTTATTGTGACCTTGGTGATGGATCTTGTGGTGGCCCTTCAGTTGGGCCCTCTATTAGCAACTGAGCTCTAGCTTGTCTTCTTCGAATCTGAGAAAAAGGCAAAGGACATCATAAATATAACATCAGACCATATAACAACGTAAAGGAAAACTAAACACAAATTATTGAACTTACCGGGTATTTTTTTCTTTGCTGCTGTTGAAGAACAGTCAACTTAACCGGCCCTTCAGTTGCTTCGGCCAATCCTTCACCTGGCTGTCTTCTACCTTGCCTTCTTTGAACAGGCCCTTTAGTTTCGGGTAAAGCAGGGGCTTCGCCCAATTCTTCAAGTTTCATTCTCGTGACTTGTCAAAAACAAAAACATACATGTCAATTATATCTATGTACATATTTGTAATAAACCATAAAGCAACATAAACATGGATGTCATGATTTACTGGATTTATTGTCGCCGACTGAAGAATAGTTGACTCACTTCGCCTTTCTATTTGTACTTCTCCAACTGTCCCCTCACTAGGTCCTTTGGCTGGCCTCAACTATTCCTGTCGCTTCCTACTTGAAAAGTGGAAAACATTTTTTTTTTATTAATAGAAAATATTTTCCTTAATCAATTCATTTCCATAAACTGAATGCTGGAAAATCTAGAAAATAATTTTCTGGAAGTTACTTTTTGTGAAACAAACGGAGTAATAACAAGTGATTTACCTCAAAGTCTCGTTATGACACGTCACATACCATGTCACACAATTTTGTCCCATAATCCGGCGTATCTATTTCACTCAACATGCGTTCCAATTGACAATTTCGCCCACTCGAGGGTACGGTCTCCTAGAAGTTCGACGGTCTACTGGTGTAGACAGGCATCGTCTCACCCCATTAAGCACGGTTACGTCTCTCTCAAAGACGACTTTCCCAAAGGAGTATAGGTCCAGAATCTACTGCGACCCAAATCTCACTAAGTGGGTATCCCATATAGGGTAACGTCCATCCGATACAGTTCGGGGACGAGTTCTCTTAATCAGCACACGACCACTCAATCTCGGCCCAGGACACTGTGCATTGCATTCGAAGCCTCAATTAAAATAGTGATCCAGGTCTATTTTCTTTGTATTAAAAACACTCAGTGAAAATAGTCGTGTGTGGATACACAGTCAAATTGGACTTGGAAAATTCATAACCTTCTTTTCAAAATCCCACTCGTTTATATAGTATATAAAACTATCTTCGTGTTCAAAACCCAACACCCGGGATTTTCTGAATAAATATTGAAATTCACAATTTTTAGAATTAAATATTCAAAATTCCAATCAGCAATCAATTTGCACAAACTAACACTCAATTGCGGAAATTAACCACACCATTGCGATCAGCACGAAATTCCGGTCACCGGCATGTCCGGCCTAATTTCCGGAAAAATAATTAACAAATAATTAACTAAAAAAATTAATTAAATAATTCATTTTAATTTCTAAAAATACTAACCTAGGCTAAAATTATTAAATTAAATATCAATACGGACTCGGAAAATTCCTGAACCCTTCTAAACAAATAGTCCAGTTTATCTAGGCCTTATCTAAACCATGCTATCCACCTAACATGCTCAATTAAATAATTAAATTTCTAATTTAATCTAACCACCTAATTCCTAATTAAATAAATCTAAACACCCCTTAAACGTCATTAGCCTACTATGAAGAGTTTAGAGGATAAACTCACTGGTTAATTGCGGAAACTGGTTCACCGCGACGACGGCGCGACGGCGGCCAAAATCCAAATTTTCGGCGGCGTCAGTGGACTTGGACCGGGCCTAAACTTGGCCCAACAAATCTCAGCCCAAACTGAGATTTGTTGCTGAATTTGGCTGGGCCTCAAATGGACTGAACATGCCTTGAATGGGCTGTCTTCGCAGGCTTCTGATTTTGTTGGGCTTCGCTGGATTGGGCTGACTTTAAGGAGCTGGACCAAAACTCGCATGGACTGAGGATGCGGGCTGAGCTTGATCCATGTGGGCTACTGAACTCAAGATGGGCTGCTGCATATGTGGGCTGGATTGAGCAAAATTGGCTTGGGCTCAATGGAGCTGCTGGGCCGAAGTTACTGCTGAAGACGCGCGGGCCAAAGACTGCAGGAAATCACGAGCTCACTTCGAGCGGGGCAGTGAGTTCGGTCAACAGAGGCAGCGCAGAAATTGAAGAAGCTAGACTTCAGTGGCCGCGAGCTAGCAAAGGGCACATGGACTGAAGCTGCTTCGATCGGTTGATGCTGGACGAGGAAGCAACGAAGGAGGGGAGTTCGCTGGACTGCTGCTGGGTCAACAATGGCCGGTTTGTTGACCATGCGTGGAGGCGAAAAGCAGCATCAATCGTTGCTTGATGCGTGGCCAGCAGCAACGTGAGGCAGAGAGGTCCATGAAAGAGAAAGACTTCGATTGGTTGCTACAGCAGGTGAAGACACGAGGAAGTTGGGCCGTGAGTCAAAAATGGAGGGCTTCGATTTGGGGCTTGGACGCGTGGAGGGGCAGCTGGATTTCGTGGCTTCGGTGGGGGATTTACGAGCAACAGGTCAACAAATGGCAGGCAAAGCAGAATTGGTTCTGCTGGTTTGACTGGGGAATAAAACAAATGATGCAGGATGTGGCTTTGGTCGTGGAGAAGACGCACGGCAGAGGAAGATGAAATTGAAAGAACAACATAAGGCTAAAGGATAGAAACTGAAAGTGAAGCAGCACGCAAGGGAGGGAGAGTCGACGCTACAGGTGTGAGCGGTCCAAAAAGGCTGAAGGAGGGGGGCTGAATCGTGTAATAAAAGCCAGCAAAGAGGGAAAAATAGTCAACACTTATCCCCTCCATTAACTTCATGTCCCCCTCTAATACTTTCTTGATTTGGATTTCCCCTAATTAATCCAATTGAAGCCAAAAATATGCAACCCTCCTTAGCTCCGAATTTCACCGATGTACTTCAATTTCTCCATCGAATTTCCCAATTTGACGTCCAATTTCATCGAAGAAAAATCCCAAACAACTTTCTATAAGTCCTCAATATCCAGAGGCTCGGCTTAGAAGTCAAAACTCACTTAAATTTGGCCCTTACGAATTTCTACTAATTTTACGCGAAGTCCGAATCAATTTTCCAAAAAAATCTTGAAATCTCTGAAAATTTCTCGGAGGATGAGTCGACGTTCCTAAAATAGATCGTGACACCACAGAACTTTCAATTTCTGAAATCGGGTTCAAATTCGCGGTTAATTTCAATTCGACGCGCTTTTAGTGTGACCTAATCTACCGGGTAACTTTTAGGAATTTTTGGTGCAATTGACCCGTGATCGATTTATCTCAAGTCACAATATACATCTCCGACACATTGGCGACCCTCGGTTATCGTGAAAATCTCGAGATTTCAATTACGAGCATCGGGTACCAAAACGATAGAAAAATCGGTCTAATGCCGATCAACGAGTATTTTGCAATCAGGTGGAATTACCCACACACTAATCACATATCTCAGTCGAATCGACCTATCTCCGGTCTCTAATCGATTTCAACAGTGCCGTAATGACCATTGCAGATCAACATGGTCGAGCAGTCAATTCTTGGTCGAATTCTCAAGTCCATTGCATTTAGATACCTTAATTGCTTCCCTAGATAGTCCAGTTATCTCATGAGTGATCGGCTCAGAGAATAGCACTATCGGCGCGTCGACGAAAGGCTCAATTTATTTAATTGAAAACGAATTCTGAAAATTCAGGCAGTCACAGACATAATCCTTGTCATAAGCCATTTCTGCCCCAAGAAAAAGAATAATTAGTTTTTGGGACCACATCCACAAAGAACAACAGATAATTGCACATGAGAGTCCCCTCACTCTCATAGACTTTATTAAAGAAAATGGAAGGGGGAAGAGATGCACATGTTAGGCCATTTACTAGAAAGATGCCATCCACGACAAAAAGAGGTCCCCACACTAATAATATGCCCCTACATGACTGCAAAAAAAGAGATAGCCACTTTAATTATTTGCCTTCCATTCCTTTAAAACATTAACAAAAAAAAACAAAACAAAACAAAGGTCCCCACGACAAGCACAGGTCCTCACGACACCCATTTCAACACTTCAATTTATAAAAAAGCAATTAGACGTCCCCACAACAACCACTCTGAGCAGTCAAAATCGCTGCCGCACATCACATTTCACATCTAACCCTTAAAAATCGCCCTCGCACATCACAATACCACATTCAAGCTCTAAACACACATCAAAGTAGCACCATTCTAAATCACACATCACAATAACACCAAATCTTCAAGGTCGAGCCCTAATTTTCCCCTCATCAGCGAGGTCGACCCTCGCTAGCCCCTGGCGAGGCCTTCGACGCTAGGCGAGGCCGATCCTTGTCAACCACGAGGTTAGCCCTCACCCGCAGTCGACAAGGCCTTGCTGTCCTCGTCGGCCACTGGTAAAGGTTGGCGAGGGCTCAACGGCCCTCGCTGGCCACGAGCGAGGGTTGGCTTGCAAGCCCTCGCCCGCAGCCAACAAGGGCTCGACGACGCTCACCCACTACCGACGATGACAATCGAGTGATTGCTGGCCCGGACGAGGGTGGCCTCGCCCGCAACAGGCAAGGGCCATCGAGTCCTCACCAACTGCAGGCGCCCTCGCTTGGGGCCGGTGAGGCTCACAGTGACAAGGGTGGCCCTCCCCCAACCCTTTACGAGCATCGCCGGTGGCTAGGAAGAACTAGAAAAAAAATGAAAGAAAAAAAGGGAAATAAAAAAGAGAAAGGAAAATGATGAAAATGTCCTTGACCAGGCCATTATTTGAACCAAGTATAACCACTTCAAGTCCTTATTTGAAATAAGGTTTACTTTGGAGCCTTATTTGAGAAAATGAAAACACTTGTGGCTCTTTTTTGGAATTTTCCCATATTTTTATATGGTGACAAGTTGAGAGGATGGGCGAACACCGTCACTCCACTGACCCGGCTGCCTAGTACTTATTGTAACTTTTGTCATAACATGCGCCCTACTCTATACAATTTCATACGAGATTGTCATGTCTCCCCCACCCTCCTCCAAGCTTAGTATTGTGATTATTTTTGTCTCAACTTCCTAAGTTAGATATGCATCCACCAATATTTTTATGGATACATGTTCAGTCATTAAACATGAGACAACAAATATCAGCCGATATAGAATGTATAATCTACAATGTACATGATAGAAGAAGATGAGTAAGGGATGTTCGTTGGAGATCTTTTCACGTTCCTAATCCTCAAACATATGGTACTTCTGGTGCACAATCCAAATTTCATGACCCCAATCACAAAGAGTAATTCTCTAACAAGTCAAAGTGCTATACTATTTGGTTTGGACAGACTGAGATTTCTTGGCAGCTAGTGTAGAGGACTCTGAATCAAACCTAGCTAGCAGAATATGCTCAATTTAAGCCTAAAGGATCCCTAAGAAGATGACGGCCAATGAGGCAAAACCTCAGGTCACCATTCAGATATAAAACATGGTCTTGCATCAGGCGGGCAAAAGAGCCATAGAAGTATAATATGACTTTTAGGGTTTTGTCAACCCTTTGAATACACTGAAGATGGTAAGCGTGGCCCGATCAATTAAGTTTCTGCGTCATTGATGACGCTCAAAATGAATATTGAATAAAAAATGAGCTGTCGTTCCTGTCTGCAATCAGCTGCTTTTTTGTTTGACTAAGGCTCCCGATCAAAGGTGTACCCTGCAAAGGAGGATGCAAAAGAAAATCATTCCGCCTGTTTGCACATCTTCGAAAGTTCAAAATTACGGAAATCCTTAACAACAGTAGAAAAAGAAAGGTGCGTATAGCCCAATAATTTGGATACGAATAGTGCAAGTGCCATAACTTCCGCACGGCGCTCACTTAAGTATCATAACTTTTCCTTCGCTCACTTAAGTGTCATCAACGATTTGCTTCACCGAAAAATCCGACGTGGATGCTAGTCGTTCTACATGACTTTGTCAGCGTTGACATAGATAATTTTTTAATATTTTTAATATTTAAATTTTCTTTGAATTTTTTTAGGGCCGACTGCTAGCCCTAAAAAAGGAAAATAAGGCGCCAGCCCCGAAAAGAAAAAAAGGCAAATAAAAATTCAAAAAATTCATGCAGGATGATTGATCGAAAATGGCACTCAAATGATCAATTTTATTCTAATTTGGCACTTAAGGGAGCCAAAAAGAAAATTATGACCCTCAAATGAGTGTCGTATTATAGTACTTACACTATTCTTCTCCCCAAGAATTATTATGATAATGTCTAGACAAAAAAAAAAAAAAAAAAAAAGTCATTTATTCTTGAAACATCATGTCCCTTCTCTGAAAATTATTAATGCGGTCAACATTATTTGTGTGAGAGCTTACAAATGAGAGAAAATACGACATATTAGTCGGACATTATTTTATATATATTTTTTCTTTATTCATTCGCATCATATCGGTATCTTTTTAGATTTTTCCTATCATGAGAATTCTTTATCGATCACGATTCCACTTATGTAGTTTTCCTACATTGTCGTGGGACTTTGTTTAAATTCTTTTCACCATCTGAGGCGTGGGAAATGGCCAAAATTGATTTGCGTTTGCTCATAGTACCGAGGGAGAAATAAGCAAAACTTTAGGAAACTGTAGAGCTCTCCAATTGGATTAGAGTTTTCAAAAATCTTATAAGAATGTCCCCCACAACTTGAACTTTGAAGATGGGATGAAGATTTTGCCAGCCTAGGTGTTGGGGGTGTGTTTTGAGATTGAACTGGATACTTCATAACTTTATTTAATACAAAATCTATTTTAGGGATTCTTTTGAAAAAAAAAAAGGCTTACTTCGAGGTCTTGTTTGAAATTTTCCTTGGAAAGTGGAAGTATTTAATCATCATTACCACACTTCCAAATGATTAACAAATCGATATTGCTCAGCACATGATTGCTGCATTATGTGGAATAGTATAATCAATATTTAGGTCTGTCGCTTGACTCATTTATCTTGATGGGTAAATTTAAAAATTTCTACTCATAGAGTGGAGGATCTCATCGTGGTCATATATGACTCTCTGATTGTATCTTTTGCCTTTCAATTCGTGATTCTTCATCTAATTGTTGAATCAAAAAAAAAAAAATGTACGTAAAATAAATAGATAAAAATACACCTTCTAGTTATCTCCATACTATTTGCATGGAGAAGAGTTAGAATTCGATATAAATTGTAAAGTTACGTCTTGTAGTTAGGATAAAAATCAGAATATGATAAATTTATCATATCTTATGTTTGGTTCTTACCCAAGACAAAAAAAATGTGGGATATAGAATAGATTAGACTAAATAAAAATATCTCATAAGGGAGGTAGAATAAAAGTAGATAAGATTTCTTATATCAATGATATAAAAGTTATTTTTCTCTAATGGCAAGCTTATTAAATTAATGAAATTAAAATAATAATTAAATACAAATTAAATTCTAATGTAAAATAATTTTTGTTGTTATTTATTTCTGTTTTTGTTTATATATGTTTAGTGTGTGTGTGTGTGTGTGTGTGTGTATATTACATATTTTAGGTATATTATTATATATTTCATTTAATAAAAAATTTTAATGAATGATAGAAAGGAAGAAAAAAGAAATAAAAAGGAGAAGGAAAAATAATAAAAATAAGTAAATAAAAATGAAGTAGAAGTAACCATTTTTTAAATGAATAAATTCTAGTAGAACGAGGGGCAACAATACATGTTGAAGCTTCACGACTGCCTTGTTTTTTGGTCCATGTCAAAACTCAACCAAAACAATGAGAGAGTAAAAGATTCACGTTAAAAATTCATGAAAACGGTGTGAGAGTCCAAACTCCTTCTCCTTTGTAGCTCTACGGTTCATGTCGAAGCTTCACAAAAGTGACAAGAGAGTTGAAGACGATACTTTTTAGAATCGTGAAGGTGAGTGGTCACGTTTTCTATATCTTACTAGATTTGACATTCACTGACTAATCTACCCTGTAGATATTGCAATTGCTTGTTAAAGTTTCGTGTCATAGTCGAACTTGTGATTTTGGAATACTGCAATGAGTTCCTTTGCCCTTTAAGATTTAGATCGTACAATAATTATGGTTTGATTGATAAATGTTATTTTTGTTTATGCATTTGTGGTTGTTTTAGCAATGAATCATGACAGATTCTTACCATCTCTATTTGTATATTTTTAGGTTCATTTATATTGATATGCTGTCTTTATACAAAACAATTGTGATAGGATATGAGAGTATCCAATTTTATTACTGCAATCAACCAAATAGTAGATAGGACATAGTAGAATCCATGGATTTCATATCATACCCTCTCTAATCCTATCCCGACTAAGGTATGATAATAGGTAATCAAGTCATTTTTACAGGGCAAAATCTTCTAAAGATCAGCATGAAAAGATAACATCGAGTAGATTATTTGGATATATTTTTCTATTTTTTTTATTCAATTTCCATAGAGATCAAATTGTTATCCTACATCTGTAATTTCCATCACAATTATACGTAGTGATATCTCTATTTATATGGTACAACGGATCAGTGTAAAGTAGACTCAATTCTATGTTCCTACAGTATCAAAGTATAGGAGGTCCTCATTTCAAATCTTTCAAAGTCCCATTTTTCTTAGCCCCTTTTCTTCATCTTTATCAGATAGAAACACAGAGCAAGTCTCAGAAGTCATGAATCACAGTCGTGATCTTTCTCATCAAAACAAGCCAAAGCCGAAGGCCGTGATCGTAGGAGGGAGCATAGCAGGTGTGTCATGCGCACATGCGCTCATTCTGGCGGGTTGGGACGTTGTGGTCATAGAGAAATCGCGTAGGCCTCCGAAAGGAAACCCCACCGGTGCAGGACTCGCGTTGGATCCGCTCTCTCAGGAGCTCATCGGGTCCTGGACTGGACACCCTGAACTCCTCCATGACATCACCTCCCCTGCCGCCATTGATCTTGTAAGGGAACTTCATACGATAAACTCAGTCTACTCCAAGTCTTCCTAAGGTTTGAATTATGATATGCATTGAAGTTAAGATCGCAGCTATGTCTTTCTTCTTGCACCTTGATTGTCAAGTTCTTGCTTCGCTCGACACTGAGAGGAGATGTTAAGCTATTCCAGGAGATATGGCTCCTTTTCCTTTTCTGTAGTTGAACATATAGAGATTGATCTTGCTTGTTATGTGGCACTCAAAATTGTATCCTGGTTCTCACCAAACTTGCTATGCGCCTATTTGTACTAGAACCAAGCAATCAATGACGAGAAATCCAGGAAGATACTAGCAAGAGATGAGAATTTCAATCATAGAGCAGCACATTGGTCCAATCTGCATGACCACCTGTTCTCTGCATTGCCACCAGAAATATTCCTGTGGGGCCATCTTTTCCTCTCTTTCTCTGTTTCCAATGATAAGCGATCGGTCAAAATCAGGGCCCAAGTTCTCGACACCGAAGAAACTGCGGAAGTAGACGGAGATTTGCTCGTCGCTGCAGATGGATGGAACTCTCTGATTCGCAAGCACTATTTTCCGGACATCAAACGAAGGTTCTTACGTCTTTGTCCAATTGTTATGCATCAATCCCTAACTTAGACCTTTTTGTTGTCTTTCATGATTATGTCGATGTAATAGGTATTCAGGCTACTGTGCCTGGAGAGGAGTTCTTGATTTTTCGGGGATTGAAGATTCCGAAACTATCAAGAACGTTAGGGAGGCACATCCGGAGCTTGGAAAATGCATGTACTTCGACTTGACGCCCGGAAATCATAACCTTCTTTTTGAGATCCCAAACAAAAGGCTGAACTGGACATGGTTTTTTAACCAACCTGAGCCTCAGTTGGAGGTACTAGTCGCCCATCTTGCTCCTTCTCGACTGTACGATAGTAATAGCAGTTGCTGATGTACTGAAAGACCCAAACAATCATGACAGGCATTTTCAATAATTTTCCTGTTTATTCACGAGATTTATTGGCGGAACTACACGAGCATATCTCATAGAAGATCTCTCTCTCTCTCTCTCTCTCTCTCTACATATATATATCCTGAATTCATTAAAACCTAGAAAATAGGAGCCATCATATAGATATCATTATATATGCATGCCTTTCGGTAAGTCCCTTGCCTCTTGCGCTATCTCTTATTTTGTCTGTTATTGACAAATACAGGGAAATTCGGTTACTATGAAAGTAAGTGATGAAATGATTCAGAAGATGTACCAAGATGCAGAGAGAATTTGGCATCCAACTTTCGTTCAGGTCGTGAGAGAAACTAAAGAACCTTTCGTCAATGTCATTTACGACTGTGATCCCCCAAAACGAATAGTTTGGGACAACGTGATACTTGTCGGCGACGCAGCACACCCCACAACACCACACAGCTCGAGGAGCACAAACATGTCAATTCTGGACGCGGCGGTCCTAGGCCGGTGCTTGGAGAAGTCGGGGTCGGAAAATCTGACGGCTGCTCTTGAAGAATACCAATCCATTAGGCTACCTGTTGCATCCAAGCAAGTCTTGCATGCCCGGCGAGTCGGGAGGATAAAACAAGGTCTTGAGCTTCCTGACCGCAAATCTTTCAATCCTAACACAGCCAATTGGGAGGAATGCGAGATGCTTCAACTGAGAGTCGTGCCCTTCTTCGGACACAACCCTTTGTTCGGATAGATCTGATTGAGCAACGTTTTCTTGGCCGGCAACTGCTAATCATCCTATGTTTGTTGCCATTTTAAGCATGTCAATGTGGATTTCAGATATGTTATAAATTATTTCAAGCTCTAGCTAGATAGAGCAAGAGATGCATCTTCTTAAGTAATTCGACTTAAACCAGTATCGTTACCGATGATGGTAACATTCACCTTAGATTTGTGTTAAGAGGGTTAACGATCATTTCATCTGTTGAAGCACTTGGATTAGGCCAAGTGTGTAACTTACATGTTTCTTATTACAGCAGCGATAGTCTTTGTGCAGCAGCAGAAAACTTGTTCCTCACCCTCACAAATTAGTCAACTTGATCTATAAATAAAAAAATATTCCTGATCTATCACTGTGTCAAAGCTAGCCATGTATGCATTCACATATCAAGAAATAGGAATGTTGGTGATTACTTATTGTAAAGGAAAAGAAAGTTTCTAACGTAGCACCTTTAGATCGCCGGAAAGAATATCCCAAAATCTGCACTTTGACCAAAACATTCTAATTACAATACAACAAACATGCCGAACCTATCGTTTGACGTTCTACATTGCTCACATGATGGATATCAAAAGAATTTTGATGTTTGATTTTTGAAACTAACTAGTTTTTTTTTTTTTTTTTTTGGTAAAGGTAAGTATAATAAGAAAAGCTTAATCCAGATGAAACTAACTAGTTTTTTTTGTAGATGTCATGGCCATATTATATGACTACTGCATAAAATATCTAGTCGTCGCTGTCTAGGTATGATTCCCAATCATTCCAAGGCAAACCACAACACAATTCGACGAGTGTTACCTTAGATTTGTGTTAAGAGGGTTATAGATCATTTCACCTACTGAAGCACTTGGATTAAGCCAACTAATGCATATAATTTACCTATTTTTTATTACAGCGGCAATAGTGCTATTCTCTAAGTTGATCACTCACGAGATAACTGGACTATCTGGGGAAACAATTAAGGAATCTAAATGCAATGGACTTGAGAATTCGACCAGGAATCGACTGCTCGACCGTGTTGGTCTGCAATGGTCATTACGACACTGTCAGAATCGATCAGAGATCAGAAATATGTCGATTCGGCCGAGATATGTGATCAAAGTGTGGGTGATTCCACCTGATTGCAAAATTCTCATCGATCGGTACTAAATTGATTTTCTGACGTTTTGGGTACCCTATGTCTGTAATTGAAACCTCAAGACTTTCACGACCACCGAGAGTCGCCAATGTATCGAAGATGTACATTGTGACTCAAGATAAATCGATCACGGGTCAATTGCACCAAAAATTCCTAAAAGTTACCCGATAGACTAGGTCACGCTAAAAGCGCGCCAGATTGAAAATAACCGCGAATTTGAACCCGATTTCAGAAATTGAAAGTTCTGCAGTGTCACGAGCTATTTTAGAAACGTCAACTCATCCTCCAAAGATTTTTCAGAGATTTCGGGATTTTTGCGGAAAATCGATATAGACGTTGCGGAAAATTAGCGGAAATTCGTACGGGCCAAATTAAAGGAAATTTGGACTTTCAAGCCGAGCCTTTGAGTGTCAGGGATTTACAGAAAATTATATGGGATTTTTCTTCGTCAAAATTGGATCTCAATTTGGGGAATTGAGTAAAGAAATTGAACTCAAAAATGTGAAATTCGGATCTATGAGAAGATAGCAATTTTTTGGCTTCAAATTTGGTGTAATGGTGGAATTTACTTGTTAAAAAGTAAGTGGGGACATTAGGATATTAATGTGGGCTTTAGGGGGACCAACAATTAATGGAATGGATATCTCCTTGACTTTCTTTCCCCTTGGCTTCTCACACACGCTGGCCATCTACCCTCTTCCTCCTTCGATCGAACCCTCCTCTCCGTTGGTTTCAACTTTGCTTTCATTTTTCTCTCTTTCTTTTGATCAACCAACACACGTCTCTGCCCCGCTTCCACTCACACTCTCTCTCGGCCACAGAAGCCACAAACCGAAGCCTTTCCCCACTGAATTCTCGAGTTGCCGTTGGCTGCCAAGTTCGGTCAACCCGTGGAGTCTCTCCACCGGTTTATTGACCCAGCAAAATCCACCGAAGCCTCCTTCTGCACGTGTCTTCCCTTCCTCGGCCCAAAACTAAGCTTCAGCCCAGCGAAGCTTCTCCACCAGGCGGCCTCCTTTGGTGCCGCGCACGAGTCAACAACCCGGTCGAAGACTCCCCGAACGTTGACTCCGAAACAGCTCCTCTCTGCCACGTTCGTCTCCACCATTCAGCCAGCAAAATCATCACCACCGAACCAACTTCTGCTTTGCCGCCTGCAGCCGTCCACGCGATCAAGCAGCGCCCGAAGCTGCTCCATTTCCGCGTGGTCTTCCTCGGCAATTCGGCCCAGCAATTGGACCATTTGAAGCCGTGAACAAGCCAGCCCAGATCGGTCTTTCTTCAGCCCACACGAATTTTGTCAAGCCCATCTTCAGCAAATCAGCCAGCCCAGCTCAGCCCAGCGAAAATCTTCAGTGCAGTCCAGCTTTGAAGCCCGCGAAGATAGGCCCACTTGAAGCCCAAGCCCGCGAAGCCAAGCCCAGAATTTTCTGTGGGCTTGAGAGGCCTTTGGGCTCGGCCCGAGTGTCCGCCGACACCACCGAAAATTTAGATTTCGACCACCGTCGCAACGTCATCGCAGTGAACCGGTTTCCGTAATAAACCGGTGAGTTTATGCACTAAACTCTTCTTAGTAGGCTAATGACGTCTAAGGGGTGTTTAGATTTATTTAATTAGGAATTAGGTGGTTAGTTAGATTAAATTAGAAATTTAATTATTTAATCGAGCAAGTTAGGTGGTTAGCATGGTTTAGCTAAGGCCTAAATAAATTGTACTATTTATCTAGAAGGGTTTGGAAATTTTCCGGATCCGTATTGGTATTTAATTTAATAATTTTGGCCTAGGTTAGTATTTTTAGAAATTAAATTGATTTATTCTATTAATTTTCGAAATTAATTATTTAATAATTATTTTTCCAGAAATTAGGCTAGGAGAGCCAGTGACCAGAATTTCGTGCCGATTTCAATGGTGTATTTAGTTTCTGCAATTGAATGTTGTATTGTTGAATTGAGCGATGATTGTGACATATAGGTATTTTAATTAGAAAATACCGGATGTTGGGTGTTGACACCAAGAGTGGGTTTTAAGTACCATTTCAGCTCAAGTGAGCATTGATAAGCTTAGGTGAGCAATATGGATCTATAACAGCTTCGGGGAGCATTAATACCACTATAGATCTCTAGCAGTTTCGATGAGCAATGGCAAGCAATAATGCTTTAGTAGCTTCGGTGAGCACTTTAGATATCAGCTTCGGCGAGCACATGTCATCTAGCAGCTTCGGTGAGCAATATTTGGTCTAGCAACTTCGGTGAGCAAATTTTAGACATCAGTTTTGGGGAGCAATGATATATGAGTATATCTATTTCAACTTAGGCGAGCAATGTTCGAATCAACAAAATTTATGGATGACATTGATGACATGGAGTCGAATGAATTGACTGATTGATGATGGATTTGAATTGAATTGTTTAATTGAGTATTTGAATTGTATTGACATGCAGGGTGGAACTAAGGCGAGGTAAGTCCTCTATGCTAAATGTGTGATTGTGTGGTTAGGACGCTTCTAGGCGTATTTCCCTCCTAATCGGGGTTTAGCGTGCGAACTCGCTGAGATTTATATCTCACCCCGTCGTGGGCTTAAATTTTTCAGGGTCGTCGAGTGGAGGACTTGGAGCTAAGAGGAGGTGATCGAAAGCGTAGGTCAGTTAGGACCGCTTCTTTTTGGAAGGCTAGTTTTTGTAGTCTTTTGGTCCTAGACCTTGTACATGACTCTATGTGAATATAAAAGCATGTTTGTTGTGCATCTGTTGTCCTGCTTTTCTATCCCGAGATGATTATTATTAGGGGATTTATTTTTGCTTCCGCATGTGCAATAAAAAAAGAAAAAGAAAAGGTCAGCGACTCGTCCTAGGAAGTTGCAAAATATTATCGACCAGAGAGGGATAGGCACGCGCTTGGAGGTTCGGGGCGTGACAAATAGTCCTTGTACATCGGTAGAAAACCAATTCCTCACCCTCACAAATCAGTTAACTTGATAAATGAATAGGAAAATATTCCTGATCTATTACTGCGTCAAAGCTAGCCATGTATGCATTCACATATCAAGAAATAGGAATGCTGGTGATTACTTATTGAAAAGGAAAATAAAATTTATAATGTAGTACCTTTAGATAGCAAAAAAGAAAATCATAAAATCCGCACTTCAACCGAAACATTTCTCTACTTACAATATTCATCGTTATGCATGGCTAATGTAACGCATGGTCAATCACATTGCTTGAATGATGGGTATCATAAATAATTTCTGTGTTTGATTTTGAAACTATCCAACTAATTTTGGCAGATGTCATGGCCATATTATAAGACTATTGCAAAAAAAAATCTGGCCGTTGTTGTCTACCTATGATTCACAATCATTCCGGGCCAAACTGCCACATGTTCCGACCGATGTCACCTTAGATTTGTGTTAAAGAGAGTTAAGGATTATTTCATCCATTGAAGCACTTGGATTAGGCTAACCGATGCATGTAGTTTACCTATTTCTTGTTACAGCAGCAATAGTCCTTGTACAGTAGTGGAAAACTTGTTCATCACCTCACAAATTCGTCAATTTAATCTATGAATAAGAAAATATTTTTGATCTATCACTGCATCAAAGTTAGCCATGTATGCATTCACATATCAAATAATAGGAATGCTAGTGATTACTTAATGAAAAAGAAAAGAAATTTTTTAGCGTAGCACCTTTAGATAGCCGAAAAGAATATCACAAAATCCGCACTTCACCAAAACTTTTCTTTAATTACAATACAACAAACATGTCGAACATATTGTTCATCGTTCTACATGGCTAATGTGACGCGGACGACCAATCACATTGCTCGCGTGATGGGTACCATACGTCGTGGCTCTATTATAAGACTACTACATAAAATATCCGGCCGTTGTTGTCTAGCTATGATTCTCAATCATTCCTAGCCAAACCACCACATGTTCCAACCGATGTCACCTTAGATTTGTGTTAAGGTGGTTAAGGATCATTTCAACTACTGAAGCACTTGGACTAAGCCAACCGATGCATATAATTTACCTGTTTCCTGTTACAGCAACAATAGTCCTTGTATAGCAGTAGAACACTTGTTCATCACCCTTACAAATTAGTTAACTTGATATATAAATAAGAAAATATTCATGATTTATCACTACATCAAAGCTAACCATATATGCATTCACATATCAATAAATAGAAATGCCGGGGATTACTTATTAAAAAGGAAAAGAAAATTTCTAATGGAGCATCTTTAAATAGACGAAAAGAATATTCCAAAATCCGCACTTCGACCGAAACATTTCTCTAATTACAATATAACAAACATGCTGAACGTATCATTTATTGTTTTACATGGCTAACATAACGCGGATGACCAATCACATTGTTCACATGATGGGTATCATATGTCATGGCTATATTATAAGACTACTACATAAAATATCGGGCTGTCATTGTCTAACTATAATTCTTAATCATTTCGAGTCAAATCGCCACTTGTTCTGACCGATGTCACCTTAGATTTGTGTTAAGAGGGTTAAGGATCATTTCATCTACTGAAGAACTTGGATTAGGCCAACTAATGCATGTAATTTACATATTTCTTGTTACAGCAGCAATAGACCTTGTATAGCATAGAAAACGTGTTTATCACCCTCACAAATTAGTCAACTTGATCTATGAATAAGAAAATACTCCTCATTTATCACGCGCCAAAGCTAGCCATTTATTCACATATCAAGAAATAAGAACGCAGGTGATTACTTATTGGAAAGGAAAAGAAAGTTTCTAATGTAGCATCTTTAGATAGCCGAAAAGAATATCCCAAAATCCGCACTTCGACCAAAACATTTCTCTAATTGCAATATAGCAAACATGGCAACCTATCGATCTTCGTTCTACGTGACTAACGTAATACGGATGACCAATCACATTGCTCGCATGATGAGTATCATAAATAATTTCTATGTTTGATTTTGAAACTATCTGACTAATTTTGGCAAATGTCATGGCCACTATCGCATAAAATATCCCACAGTCGTTATCTAGCTATGATTCTCAATCATTCCAAGCCAGACCGCCACATGTTCCAATCAATGTCACATTAGATTTGTGTTAAGAGGGTTAAGGATCATTTCATCTACTGAAGCACTTGTGGATTATGCTGATTGATGCATGTAATTTACCTGTTTCTTATTACAGCAATAATAGTCCTTGTACAACCGGGGAAAACTTGTTCCTCACCCTCACAAATTAGTCAACTTGATCCATGGATAAGAAAATATTCATGTTCTATCAACGCATCAAAGTTAGCCATGTATGCATTCACATATCAAGAAATAGGAACGCCAGTGATTACTTATTGAAAAGGAAAAGAAAGTCTCTAACGTAGCACCCTTAGATAGCCAAAAAGAATATCCCAAAATCCGCACTTCGATCAAAACATTTCTTTAATTACAATACAGCAAATACGTTGAACCTATCGCCCATCATTCTACATGGCTAACGTAACGCGAATGACCAATCACATTGCTCACATGGTGGGCATCATAAATATATTTCTATGTTTGATTTTGAAACTATTTGACTAGTTTTGGTAGATGCCATGGCGGCCGAATTATAAGACTATTGCATAAGATATTCGGTTGTCGGTCATCGTTGTCTAGCTATGGTTCTCAATCATTCCAGGCTGAACCGCCACATGTTTCGACCGATGTCGCTTTAGATTTGTGTTAAGAGAGTTGAGGATCATTTCATCTACTGAAGCACTTGGATTCGGCCAATTGATGCATGTAATTTACTTGTTTCTTATTACAGCAGCAATAGTCCTTATAAAGCAGTAAAAACTTGCTCATCACCTTCACAAATTAGTAACTTGATCCATGGATAAGAAAATATTCCTACTATATTGATGCGTCAAAGTTAACTATGTATGTATTCACACGCCGATGATTACTTATTAAAAAAAAAAAAATAAAGCTTTTAAGGTGATACTTTTAGGTAGTCAAAAAGAATATGCTAAAATCCGCACTTCAGTCGAAATATTTCTTTAATTACAATACAACAAACACGTCTAATTTATTGTTCATTCATTCTACATGGCTAAGCTAATGTGGACTATCAATCACATCACTTGCAAGATGGGTAGCACAAGTAACTTGTGCGCTGGAAATCGTCTGACTAGTTCTGGCAGATGTCAGGATCATATTATAATATTATTGAATAAAATATCCGACCATCCCGTCGTTGTCAGGCTATGATAACTAATTATTCCGAGCCAGTCGCCACGTGTTTCGACCAAACATCCAGAAGGGAACACGAAAGCCAGAAGCTTTGACGAGACGATCACGTAAGTGGGAGGGAGCATCGCGGGATGATCCTGCGCGCACGCGCTCATTTCAGCCGGATGGGACATCGTCGTCGTCGAGAAGTCGAGCGCGCCGCCGACCGGGAGCCCCACCGGCGCGGGGCTTGGGCTCAGGCGGTCGGCTCGGAAGCGGATCGGGGCTTGGCTCGGGACGGCGCAGCGAATCCACGATGCCACTTTGCCACTCGCTGTTGATCAGGTCACGCCCTGTCGTCCGTCTTCTAAGTTGACGAGGACGTGAAAAAAATGAGTTTTTGCGAGTTGGGTTGTCCTTTGTTGTTTGGTTCGGACTTGAAGAATAAACGAATGCTATTATCTCGGCGAAGATGATTAGATTCGGCTACAAAGCTTGAAGCTTGAGTTCGTAATCTAGCTAAGATGGGCGGATTTTAACTGATACAAAAGCCATAAAAGCTAGAAACGTGGTTTTCTTAGCACGGAAATTGAACAGAAAATTTAAAATAGAATTCTGTTTGGTTCAGCCAAAAAAAGGAATTTGGGGTGAATCTGGTGATAGATTCAATTTGTTGTATTTACATTCGGAAAAAAAACAACTGTCCGTGTCTGATTTACGCACAAGGTGCTGTAGCCAACAAAAGTGGAGAAGATCAAACAAGAAACGTGCGTGAAGATGTGAATAAAACAGATTGTTTCTGTGAAATAACGTGAGGATCATTTCCTGTCTTTGTGAAAAAAGTAAAACCCGACAACCCAATTGATTGTTTCACTGACTCGGTTTGGCTTCAAGAGTTAGTCACACCAAATTAGACCGAGTTCTACTCTGAATGAGTTCGAATAAATGGTCTCGTTGTATCCAATTCCTGCTAATTTATTGGAAAACACTGCAGAACAATGCAACGGATGGTGAAAAGAAAGTGAGCCGGGTGCTCACAAGGGATGAGGAATTCAATTTCAGAGCAGCGCACTGGACCGATCTCCATGGCCTTCTTCGCAAGGAACTACCACCGTGTGTTGTGTTATGGGGTCATGTTTTCCTGTCATTCAGCCTATCTGACGACAAGGCTGAAGTCAAAGTCAAAACTAAAGTTCTTAAGACCAATGATACCATTGAGATAACTGGTAACTTGCTTGTCTCAGCAGATGGGTGTCTGTCTTCCATTCGACAGAGTTTCCTCCCTGACCTTAAACTGAGGTTCTTTCTGAAATCAATGAATTTGGACCCCCATGCCATTTTTTTTATCACAAAAGACTTGCATTTAAGCTTGTAGTGTGAAATGATAGCAACTATTTTTGTAGGTATTCAGGCTATTGTGCATGGAGGGGAGTTCTCGATTTTTCAGGACGAGAGAATTCAGATGCCATTTTGGGGATCAAGAGAGCTTATCCTGATCTTGGGAAGTGTCTGTACTTTGACCTGGGTTTTGGGACTCATAGCGTGTTATATGAACTCCTGAACAAAAGGCTTAATTGGATTTGGTACATTAATCGGCTAAAGTAAATCTTCTGGTATAATCCTAATTCTGCTTTTTTTTCTGGTGAATTTTCGATTTTGTTAACCACCATTGAATGCTGTTATCTTTATCAGGAAAGACAACATTTGCCAAAATATTTATCTTCCTTGCAATTTTCTATCAAGTGAAGTAAATATGCAATGCCAGACTTCTTCAAACATCGTCAACATGAAACAAGTAGTTCTCGGCAGACTCGAGTCTTGATGACTATGTGCAGTCCTAATTTTGAAGACTTATTTCCTCAGAGGATAGCAACGCAGTTTATAGTAGTGGATCACCTTATCTTGAAAGGAGTATATAACTACTATCTCCTCAGACCAGAACATTCTTAGTTAAGAATATTTTCAGTCATAGCACTCTTCGTATGACAGAAAAAATCCACATTTTGCTTAACACAGATGCATCAGGAAGCATAATATTTAATCAATTGTAAAGTTCTTTACCATCTATTTAGGTGCGGCAAAACCAAGAAGGAACAACAGATAATATCATATTTCTAAAATTTCATACAGGAAAACTCTGTTACCATGAAAGTCAGCAGCGAAATGATCCAGGAAATGCACAGAGAAGCAGAGAAAGTTTGGCTTCCTGAGTTGGCTAGAATAATGAAAGAAACGAAAGAACCTTTCATAAACGTCATATACGACTGTAATCCTTTAGAGCAGATCTTCTGGAACAATGTGGTGTTGGTCGGGGATGCGGCTCACCCGACGACTCCTCACAGTTTGAGAAGCACTAACATGTCTATGTCAGATGCTGCGGTTCTTGGTTTGTGCCTCAAGAAATGGGGAGTTGAGAATCTGCATTCAGCTCTAAGCGAATATCAGTCTCTACGGCTTCCAGTTACTTCCAAGCAAGTCCTACATTCACGGCGACTGGGTCGCATTGAACAGGGTTTGCCTGTTGTTGGCTGGGAACGGTTTGATCCTATGGTGTCAGGTCGTGAAGAGTGTCAAGAGCTCTAGCAGAGGAATATGCCCTTCTTTGATGAAGTTCCCCTACCAGAGGACTCTTCAATTTGATGGCTTAATTGAAGAACAAGGAACACGTTGCTACTGGATTCCAGTCCAAATGAATATTTTCTGGTTGTAATTGTAAATTGTGGGGCTGTATACACGTCACTTATTGGTTTACAAACTAAATTAGCTTGTGAAGAGTAAGATAGCTACATTTCGCGTAACCACGCTGTCCTTCATGAAGGTTGATGCCCAAAGTTTTCCTACTCATGCAAATCAGACAAGAAAAGACTATCCGCATTTTCACTGATCCAGAATCATATCAAGGGAAGCCGCAAAAATGGAAAACTTCTAAAGCAGTCGTACAACCGTGAAGTTGTGTCCAAAATAACGAATCAAGGCATATCAGTCGAGTGCCATGGACGTGCATACTACCGAGTCCTGGTGTTCACATGGGCACTCAAAATTCCTAGTCTCCCCACCTCCAGGTCATGTAAGTTCGCATCCATTTGGAAGAGGAAACTAATTCCGGTATAGACATCAAAAAGCTCCAAATTTCTACTCTCTTCTTTACAATTGGCTTGTTAGAAAGCCCAACAACCCGCTTGTCAGATAAATTTTATAGTAGTGACTACGTCTCCATTGACAAAGCCCAACAACCTGCTTATCACCCATACTAAAGATATCTTCTAATTCATGTCTGTATTGGCTAAAGCAGATACCAGTTAAGGTAAGGCTCTCAAATTGGGAGTCTTGCTGCAATGCTCATAAAGCTCAGATAAAGGCTCACAAACTGATATGCTCAGAAGCATTCTCAAGAAATACATGTCCTTTGCACCCATCTTTCCATTTATAGTAGCATATAGTCACATGCAAAGTAAAAATTCTCTAATTCGTAGTGATCCAGCTTTACTCCATTCCCTCATAATTAATGAAATAAGAGAATGAACAGAGTCAACATACACCGGTTTACAACTCTACAAATGAACCAAACCAAGACTCAGAATACAGAGTTCAGCAGGAGCACGGAACCATCTCCATTCTTGTTAATTGAGCTCCTCAAGACCAACAATTTACACGGTTTTTGAAGGCCATGAAGCTTGGGCTGACATGATTATTCCCACAATCACACCAAATAACCCAAGCGCACTACCAAAGATCTCTATCACTAGGATCTTGACAAAAAGCGAGGAGTTCTGAGCGTCTGACAGAGCACAGCTGCTTCCAATTACTCCCACGCAAACCCTATCACCAGGAACATGTGGCAATGATTATAAATCAGAGATAAAATCAGGTTAAAGAAAGGAGAGGTCTCTCCCAGAGAAATCCATTCTGATGCATAAGAATATAGGGTCAAGAGATGAACCCGCAGACAAGGTTTGCAAAGCCCACTATAATCCCAGAAGCAAAGATTGCATATCCAGCTCTAAGAGACTCCGGAGCATAAATCTGAGTTGATGGAACACTTTCTAACTTTGTTTGCAGAATAATTGCCACGATGACACCATAAATAGCAACAGCTTCACAAAAGATAACGCTGCAATAACAGAGAAGGTGCACCACATTGCATTAGAAGGCATGAGATAGCAAAAGAATCAACTTTTCTATGCCACAAATGCAGGAAGCAATGGGGGGGGGGGAGAGAGAGAGAGAGGATATGACTTTTCAGATTTTCATCAGAAAACATCAAAAGAATTAGCACAAACGCAACCAGTCCAGTGCAAAACGGGACTTTTTAGAATAAAGACACAGCATTGCATGCCAAGATGCAAGATGAAGTAAGTTTAGTTACAATTTCTGCCATGTGAATGCTGCAGACCAACACCAAAGAAAGGATCTAATAAGGCGACTGAAAAGTTGATTCAACATTTCAGCATGTTTTCTACATCATGCAATTGCTCAGAATTGTACATCACTTTATCTAGAGATACAGATCACAAGAGATAAAGGAAAACGTAAGAGATTTTGTGGAAACTTTAAGGATATAATCCAAGTTCTCAAACCTTTCTAATATATGATTTAGACAGATTTAGAGGCACAAAAAGGAGTTAGGACATTAAACAATAAACCACACCTCCATATAGCTACTTACTTTTTAGGCGAACTGATAGTGGTGCCACATAAACCTGTATCATAAGTGCAAGAGATCCTATATTTACATCTCAAAGTCCCTCATTTGCCTTAATCTGGATTTGATCCAAATGCCAAGATGTGTGTGAAGGGGAGCAATAGAGTTTCGAGATATGAAACTACACTTCAATCCACTGGCTTAAACTTTTAGATCAACTAATGTGAGCTCAAAACACCTAGAAGAGCAATCTTGCGGCAAACATCAGTTTGAGAGGAACTTGGCTTGTATACAACAAGTAACAAAGATCCTCCACGAAGTGGGCCCAGCTAGTTCAGACCTTTATGTAAGATTCATAATTGATCAAAGTCTACTTGAAAGAATGAGTACATGATATGATCTAAGTAGTAAGTGGATAGAATTGAAAGACACTTGAGACTAGAGTGTGACATATATTTACCATCGATTAAAGATGAGAAGAAAAGGAGCAATCAGCTTCATCCACACTACTAAAATGCAACTTAAGCGAGTAAAATCAAATTCTACGATATACACGATCAACTTCAAAGGTGACGTAAATTCTCACCCAAGCTTCACCCTTCAAAGAAAAACCCTAGGGAAGCACTCGAATTTTCATCAAGAAAGCTCCTTCTACGCAAAGACGGCAACTTTAAACAAAATTGAGGTCCAGAGTTGATGACTCTCCTGCTTCTATAATGTGCCTCAAGAATTCAACTAAGAAAACTAATAGAAGATCCATTCATTCTAATCAGTTGCTACAGCAAAGGGGATACAATGGCAGCAATTAGGTTAGCGTTAAAGATCTAAATAGCTAACCAGCACCACCACATCTCATCCCCGTTCTCTGCACCCGTTTCTCGGCCAATCGAGCGACGTAATTCCACCGCACACTCAATTCGGGAAAATTAGGGCTAAGTACCTGATAAGATTCTTCGAAGTGATTCTCGGAGCCTTGATCGCAGCACCAATCAAGCTGCTTCCAGTTATGTAAATACCCCTAACAAGATCAGGAAAGAAAGAACAACGAAATCACACGATCACTCGCGAGCAGAACACGACCCGAAATACGAATCGCACGAATCAACAGCGACCGCGGATCACGGCCACACGCGCGAGATCGAACCGCGATCGCCGGTCGCCCACAGACGGTGGGACGGGGTTTCGGGGGGTGGAGCGTTACCAGGCGGCGCCGAGGACGGAGACGCCGATGGAGATGGCGATCCCGACGGCCGCGAAGGTGTAGGGCGAGATATTGACCAGTGCGCGCGCCCACGTGCCGGCGCTTCCCACCATTGCCGAGCTCGACATCTCTCTCTCCCTGCGTTCGCCGGCGGATCCGATTGGAGATGCTTCGTTGTCGAATTCCCAGTCGATTCAGCGGGATCGCTTCGCTCCGATTCGCGGTGGCGATGGTGGTGGTGGTGCTTTCTCCAATTGTTTTATGATCTCCGATCCGATTGATGAAGAAGAAGACAAACGATAATTTTGTGGCCCAAAAGAAAAAATCCTAAAATTCTTTTTTTTATTGGAAGGCCCAGTAGGCCGGAAAGGTTTTAATTTTAATATATATTTTCTCTTCCTAATTTTCACATTTATTCAGTTTTTCGCTTGTTTTTCTCAAAATAAAAAGAATGAATATGCATAGTCGTCCAGGGGTGTGCATGAAGAACCACCTGAATCGAATGGATTAATTTTGGGCTGTTTCCAAGGATGGCAGTCCAATTTCTGATACCATAAAAATGGAATCGGTGATTTTTAATCCGATTTCCGTTTTCAATAGGAAATCGAAGCCTTAGACTGAACTAATTTATTTATTTAGTTTTTAAAGAACACATTATTGAATAAATCATAATCCCTTCTCTACCTCCTCTTTCCCTCTCGCCTTGCCTCCCAGTGCTCTCAAGTCTCGCTCTTTCCCTCTCTTCCCTCTCGCCCGACTATCCGACGATGCCATCTTCTCTTGCCTCATTCGCTTCCCTTTCGCTCGAGCTCGACGTCTCCCACTCGCGGTCTCATCCCCGGCAAAACTTTCGTCCCCTTCTGATTAAGGAAGCAGCAGTTGCTTGCTTTGATGATATCCATCTACTAGCTGAGGTCTAGAGACTCCAACTGATGTACAACCCTCTTAAGCTGCATTTGGTTCGTCCAACGCAAATGCTGAAAGCCCAAAGTTATTTAGGGAAATGCAATTGTGTTTGGTATAATTTTTTTGCAAATGGACTTTGAGTTGAATGTGCGTTTGGTAAAAAAAAACTTTCGCAATGGGTTTTGATAAGTATAATATGTATTTGAAAATTGAACTAAACCCTTCGCCGACGGCTGCCGGTAAGCCAGATCTGGCATTGGCGGCCGTCAGCTGAGGTCCCCCAAGGTCGGGCCACCTCCGACAAGGGTCGTGCAACCTAACCGAGGGCCTCTGGAGGTCGCTCGTCCTCGAGCGACCCTCGCGAGACCCAGGCAAGGGTCGCTCGACCCAGTGGCCGCGCGACCTAGGCGATCGCCGCCTAGGTCTCATGGCCGCAGGTGGCCCTCGCCTGGGTCTTGCGAGGGTCGCCCGAGGTCGAGCAACCTCCACCATAGCCCTTCGCCGGTCCGGCGAAGGGCTGCCTCCTTTTTAAATTAAAAAAAAAAAAATTCAAGGGCAAAATTGGAAATATGAAGAATTAGTAAGGGTAGTTTTGGAAGGGAAAAAATAATGAAAGCATTTTAAAGGCAAGTTGAAAGCTGAAAGACGGCTTCAAAATTGAACCAAACGGTCAAGCATCTCCCCAATAGGCTTTCAGGCCTGAAAGCCCATTAAAAATGAACCAAACGCAGTCTTATTAGACTTTCTCTCCTTGTTTTTTGTTTCCTCTTCTCTTGTCAATGCTTAGTTTACATTCTGGTATATTTTCCTGAATTTTTGGCTTAGGCATGATGAAGGAACTAAAATGAGGCGAACTTATTTGGCTTGAAGTTAGAAACAATCAAAGTTCTCTGCAGTGTTCTTCCCCATTACTTCATTTACCCACTCGTAAATCGGACTGGATCAGGAACCGACCCATAATATTGTCATCCATGAATTTTTAATTTATTCAATATGGTTCTTAAACATTAGCTCAACATATAACGTTATCCCTAAATTCGTAATTTTATTTAGTGTGATCTCTAAACTTTTATTACATGTTTAATAAAAGCCATTGGACCATGTTTAATATTATCCTTCTATCAATTCAAATTCAATGATAATATTGAACATTTTCATTTAATATATGGACTAGATTGAACATAAATAAAAAATTTAAGGACCACATTAAATAAATAAAAAATTCAGAGACGGCATTATACATTTTACTAAAATTCAAGGATCACATTATATAAATTAAAAGTTTAGAAATGACATTACTTATTAAGTTAAAGTTTTGGCACTATATCCCTAAAAGAAATAAAAAGATCTATGAAAATGTGCCGAAACTTGTCCCAGCCGTCAGGCGCTAACATCATGAAAATTTCATTCTCGCAACAAACTAAAGGAGGTACTTTTTTTCTGGTAACCATGAGACATTGTCCAAGCTATAAACACCAACCAAAACCGCGGACTCTCAACACAAAACACATTTGCATACCTCCAAAGCCGATCCTCTTTCGACAAATCGATTCATCGATGGCCGAGATCCGGTACATGTGCAAGAGAACTGTGGTGAGCACGAAGCCCGTCCAGCCGGGGAAGCGCTTGCCCCTGTCGGTCCTCGACCGCCTGATGGAGCCGAAGCACCTGAGGGTCGTGTACTACTACAGGTCCGACGAGCCGGGCAGGGAAGCCGGGGAACGGACCAGGACGCTGAGGGAGACCCTCGCGAGGACCCTCACGAGTTTTCCTAAAGCGACGGGGCGTCTGCAACGGGACGGCGAAGGGCGGTGGGAGATCGAGTGCAACGACGCAGGCGTGAGGGTGATGGAGGCTCGCGCTAGAGGAAGCGTCGAGGATTGGTTGCGGAATGCTGGTAGGGAGGACGAGTTGAGGCTCGTCCACTGGGAGGAGATGTTTGACACTCCATATTTTTGGTCCACCTTCTACGTTCAGGTTCGACTGATAAAACAGTGAACACCAATTTTTGCTTCTGATGCTGTTTTCTTTTCAAAATGGTCATTTTTCACTAGACTGAGCATATCTTCAGAAGGGGTTACATTGTCCTTTGTTGATTTGCAGATGACTGAATTTGAGGGAGGAGGGTTTGCTATTGGATTGAGCTGCATCCATCTCCTGGCTGATCCAATCTGCGCCACCATGTTCATCAAGGCTTGGGCAGACATGACTCTCAATGCCCGACTGACTGCTCCTCCGTCGTCGTTCCGCGCACTCCCAAAACGACGACCGAGCCATCGACACGACCCCGACCACAACAACTCATTGATCAACCATTGCAAGTCCTCCATCAACACCTCAAGCCTCACCCCTAGTGCAAAGTTCGGCACTCTCTCTCTTGCATTCACCGAGCCCATTGTCCGATCGTGCATCGCCATGGCCCGGCCCGTGGACGCACCCGATGGGCCAGGCCCGTCGCCGTTCGAGGCTCTGGCTGGGCTCTTTTGGGCCTGCATAAGCAAGGTCAAGGGAGAAAGAGAGGGCCTTGTGAGCATGTGTTTGGGCCTGGACGTGAGAAAACTCTTGGGTCTTGAAAGAGAGTTTTTTGGGAACTGTATGGTCTACAATAATAGTCTCCATGCTAGAGATAATGAGGAAGACAATAGTTTAACAGGAGCAGCCAAGGCCATAGGAGAGATGATGGCAAAATTGGACAAGAATGGGGTCATGGATTTAATAGAGTGGTTAGAAATTAATGATGAAACCGGACCCAAGAACAGTAGATCCTTAAACTTTTCCGAGCTACTATTTCTTAATCTGGAGGGCATTGAACCTGATACGGTCCGTTTTGAAGACACGCATGCACCAATTCAGGTCTCTTGTTATTTTGAGCCACCATGCAAAGAAGGACAGGTCGTGATCCTTCCTTCTACACCGGAAGATGGGCCGATGAGCCGAGTGGTCACGGTGACTCTTCCAGAGGATGAACTAGTGACGCTTATGGAGCATGATCTTGTAATGAGCTTGAGGCCTATCATTTTAATGGGACTGAACAAGAATAGAGCCTGACTAGTCAAGTCTCAAGTCAGGAGTAAGCACTCCTAAGCCATCACTAGTTCTTAGTTTCCATACAAGTCCACAATGTACTCATGTGGATCAAAACTATGAACATGTCATTGTCTTTTCACTCTACTTGTGAAATAATTTGCGGGGTGGAGTAATAAGATGTGAAATCACATCCATTCCTGCTTATTGACTTCTATGGTGTTGGAATTCAGGTAAATTCGGTTAATAGGTGACTTGAGTGATTTTGGGATGAGCCTGATCACTAACTTAACATTGGTCTTTGAAAACAATGATGATATGCATGTGAAGCACACGTGAACTCTCAGTTTGTGCTCCACACTTCAGATCTCACTTTGTTTAATGGGTGGCAATCTCACTTCACATTTCATGCTCCCATCATTTGCGGATTTTAACTGTCCTCTCAAGGAAAAAGAACTTAACTGTGTCCGGATTATGTGAGCTGGACTCATATGATATGTCGGATAAAACAGAACCCACCTAATCCAACGGTCAATAATGATCAACTTTGCACTTGAGTTTTCTTTTGCTGACTTCAGTTGTGTCATGACAGTTTAGACGACCCCAGAACATTTCCAATAAACATCATGAGCACATGAAGTCATATAAAGCATAGTGCCAGAGTAAGATGCCTAAAGAGACGAGACAAGAAATGCCAAAAAAGGGTAACCAACTTTGTTTGTCTCTTTTAGAATTTAGGAGATTGGCTATGATCCCCTAAATGAAAATTCTAACGGCATACATATCGTGATCCTAATGCAAATAACACACAAGAAAAATTATATTTTTCGATAGTGAGTCTCGAACTTTTTTGTATATGATATTTCAATCTGATGACAAGTTGAGGGAGATGGTAGATGCCATTGCTCCTTTCACCATCTAGTACGTAATACAATTCTCATCTTATTTATGCCGCACTTTATAAAAATTCATACTCAATACACTTGCCTTCCCTTCCAAGTTAAGAATTACAAATTCTCTTTTTATCTCACTTCCCTGAGTTAGATATGCGTTTATCATTATATCAATAGAAGATACGTTCAGTCACAAGCCATGAGACAAACAGATATCATCCAACAAAGAATATATAATTCAGATAATGGAAGGAGATGAGTAAGCTTGACCTTGTTTATTGGAGATCACGATGTTCCTATCCCTCCAAGATGTGCTGTTTTCAGTGTGCTATCAAAATACATTGACACCAATGGGAATATTCCCAAAAAGATCAATGTGGTAGAACAAGCTGTGATGTTTTGGCAGCTAGTGTAAAGGAATCTGAGTCAAACCTCCATTAGAATGTACTCAAATTAAGTCTAAATGCTTCCGGCTAATCGACAGTTAAAATAATGATGTTGGGCAATAAGGTCCAGAAACCGTAATGGAACGTGCAAAGATAAAAACGAAGTCTTGCATCAGCCGGGCAAAGGAGCCCTACAGTTATAATATGACATTAGGGTTTGATTGACCCTTTGGATAGTACACTGAATAAGGTGGAATGTCCCGATCAATCTATTCGACAGTTTCTGAATCATTGATTGGATTCAAAAGAAAAAATAATCGAAATTGAGTTATTGGTCCTATCCACCAAATCAGCTGTTGTTTGATGAAAGGATTCCAATCACAGGTGTGCCCAACATAGAAACAAGCGAAAAAAAAATCATCCAACTTGTCAGCAAATCTTCGAAGTTCAAACTTGTGAAGATTCCTTTACGAGAGTTCAAAAGGGATCTGAAAATTTCAAATAAGGGTTTAAAATGAAGTCATTTTTTTAAAAATTAGCTTATTTTAAATGAAAGTTTAAAGTAAACATGTCAATCTTAAATTAGAACTTGAACTCATCAGCCAGCCAACATTTCGCCAGCCAACGAGTATTTGATTATTCTGGCTGCTGGAACAAGGCATTTTTGTCCAAAACAAAATATGGATAAAGATTGAAAAGGAAAAAAAAATATATAAAAAGCCACAAAAAAGAAAAGAAAATTGAAACCAGCCAGTTCTTAGATTTGAGAGTTTGAGCCACCATGGCGTCGGAGCCCTAGGTGGAGGAAGATGGCCATGGAGGACAATTGCCATTGGAGCTGTTGCGAGGTTGGTATGGGCAGAATCGGTGGTAAAGGTTTCTGGGGTGAGTGAGCAGATTCGACGAAGCAATTTGCAAGCAAAACAAGAAAGGAGAGAGATTGATATTGTGAAGAGTCTCATAATTGTGTTTTGAGAAATGGGCTTAGCATATCTTGAGGTCTTCCTCTTCTTCTTCATTTTTCCTTGATGTTGTAGACACAGAGACTCAGATTAGCAAAGGAGTTCAGTCATGGCGAGTCGGGTATCACTGTTGTTCAATCGTGGTTCCCACTCAATCCTCCACTAGAAAGACCAATTGGTGTTTGGTTCCGGCGAAGTCAAAACCGATTGACATGTTGCAAACATACAAAGTAACCTTTTTATTTATTGGTCAGTAATACTTAAACATCATATATTTATAGTGAGTCTAAGTCGGTAAGACTCACGATTGTGATCGACCTCCGCTGTAAAGTGGTAGAATTAACTAAATATTTAGGAAAATCAACTTTGGATAAAGAATTAACGATATTAAGATTTTTCCCTTGCGCTGCTCCCACATTCCATTGGCTTTTCAACTGCAGAAAAGACCCTGGAGTTCGACTCTAGATGGAATTTCTTTTTTCCCTTTTTTGGCTTTTTTAGTTTTTTTTCTTTTTAATCTTTATCCAGATTTTACTTTTGACAAAAATGCCTTGATCTGACCGCTAAAAAAATCAAGCGCTCTTAGCGAGCTTGGACTCTTATTTGAAACTGACTTGCCATCTTCAGACCATCATTTGAAATAAAATTCATTATTAATCCTTTTTTTAAAAAATAACTCTACTTCATATCTTTATTTGAAATTTTCGAGAGAGAGGGGTGCATATGGCCAAAGAATTACTAGGATAATGTCTAGATAAAAAAAGAAATTATTAAGTAGCCTTGAAACATAATCTCCTTTCTCTAAAAATTATTAATTGGGTCAACATCATTCATGAGAGAGCTAACAAATTGTGATATGTGTCTCTCTGCTCAATTTAAAATGTACCCATATCTCTTTAGATTTTTTTTTTCCTATCAAGGGACATTATCTATTAACCACAACACCAGCTTTGTTCAAACGATTATGTGGCTTTTCCGCCGTTGACTTTGGACTTTGTACAAAAATATTTTGGTCATAAAATTCGCTGAAAATGGATAAGATCGACCCATGACCGTTCGTATTACCAAGGGATAAAAAAAAAGGCAAAGAATCTAGGAAGCAACAGCTCTATACAGTTGGATAAAACCTTCAGAAACCTCAATGAATGTCATAAGATGATCTTCATCATGGTAAACGTCATCGATTCGTTGATCTTCATCATGGTAAACGTCATCGTATTCGTTCTGCCTCATGTTTGGTCCATCGGTCGACACACAATTTCCATCGACCATGTGTCAAAATATTAATTTATTAATTAGTAAACCACCACGACTGGAAAAATACGACCCACGAAGTTATTAAAATTGAAGTTATTAAAATTGAGAATACCATTGACAGAAGAAACGTCTTGGGGGGGGGGGGGTGACTCTCTGCATATTATTATAGCCCGCCGACCGTGTCGGGCGCCTGTAACTTTTATAATTTTATTATAAGCTTAGAAATCATTTAGACTAGAAAAATGGATCTTCTCCGGATCCTGTGGGATACAGTACACATGGTACAGAATTCACAAGGATATTGCATTTGAAGCAATAATTGTTGGATTTCCTAGTGAAATTATTGAAAAAAATAGACATGTGAAAGTGTTCACGTGAAAAATATTTGATGCAAGTGACAATATATATGATTAGCATCACCTAATCCACAAGTTCTAACATGGGTGTGCTCCTTCTCCAAAGAAGAAGAGTAATTTCAAACAAAATTTAAAAAAAAAAAATATAGCGAGAGAAATGGGTCGTATACTTATTCAGGATGATTAATCTTGGATCAGGATTTGATATTAGATTCTCAGTTTTAAGCAATTCCAAATAGTGCTGCTTGTAGTGCACGGAAAAGAAAGTAGAGGTTTTGCTCCAAAGCATGGTTCCTTCTAATCTCAAGAAACTTCATGTTTTCCATAGCATTCCCCTCAAAAAGTTATGCATGATTAAAAGAAAAATCTCCCAAAAAAGTTGTTGAAGCGATGAGAAACCTCTCGAAAAGTTATGCATAAATAAAAGTGATATCTCCTAAAAAAAATATTCGAGCAATGAGATATACACCCAAAAGTTTTGTCATCTCAAACTTACTGCAACATGACAAATAAAGGAGACACGTAGAGCAAGTTCCTTCTATTTTCAAGAAATTTTGTGCTTTCCATAGATTCCTCTCTTTATTTCTTGCTTTGCGTCCCTTTATTTCTATTTCCTATTTCTAATCAATTTTTTCTTTATTTTCTTGATAATTGTCATCTATTTTTTTCATAATCTTTTTTATAATGTCTTGAATATATTTCATAAATGCTCATGTTCTTTTACATTCTCAAAAAGCATGATCATATATAATGTTTTACGAATCCGATTAGACAATTTCTTTCGAAATTTGCTTGCTTTGAAATTGCACAAAATTTTCCAGCCACAAGAAGTTCATCGTGAATCAATATGTTTTTCCTTACGGACGGCATAATTTTGTTCCAATGTCAAATTAAATCAACATAGAAATGTTTAAAATAAGGATTTGGTGGTAATTAATGCTTTATACACAGCGAAAAATAGTAGGATCCGCATTTTTATCATGACATATGCACACATATTTAATGTTGTCCAAAGGAAAGGCCAACTAATAGCGAAATTAATTCGCGTGTGGCAATGTTAACATTAAAAAGAATATCTCATGAGATTGAGTAACGAGCAAGAAAGGACTTTTAAGCCAAAAAAATAAATAAAGAAAATTTGATTAATCTAAGGGGAACTCCACAAAAGAAAAGCTTGGAAAAGTGAAATAATTCCACGAAATTAGCTGCCATCGAAATATTCTTGGAATGATTTCGAGCAAAGTAATTTGTAAAGCCTAAGGCTTGATATCCAAGCAATAAATGTGCACGAAAAGTAAAAGTCAGACCGCGTATCAACATCAAAAGTAAAAGAGACTCCCAGAAGGAAGAAGATGAGATTTCAATATTGAGTTAACATTCAAATTGGAAATCAACTTTGACCGAACGACTTCCCAAGTCAAGACCCAAAAGAGCATATGTTACAAAGTGTTTGATGATTTGCCTTTGTTGTAGAGAAAAGAAGATGAACAGTGGAAAGAGAAGAAAAAAAAAAAATTAAACAAAATGTCATTTTTGGAGTAAACTTATTTGCATCATATCACCAACCGTGACAAGTAGAACCATCGGTAACGATTGGACTATTACATTAGCAATTTTAAATGAACTATTTTATTGGATTTTGTTGGAAGGACTATAATAGAATTTTGCAAAAAGATTTAAGATTCCATTGAAATAAGCATTGGACAAACTTACGACTGAAATGACAATTGTTTCTTCATTTGTATCTCATTAGATCGAGTAACAATCGAGAAAAGACTTTTCAGTCACAACATAACAAAAATTTAACCATCTAATGGAACTTTAATAAAGAAAAGCTAGGAGAAGTAGAATAATTCCACGAAATTATTTATCATTAAAATAATCTTGGAATGATTTGAAGCACAGTAAAACTTAAACCTTGTTACCCAAGAAAATAATGTTAATGAAAAGGCAAAGTCAAAAGCAAAAGAGATCTCCCAAAAGTAAGAAGATCATATATCAATGGTAAGTCAAGATTCAAAAAGGTAATAAATCTAGACCAAACATGTTCATAGCCTCCTTAAAAGCAAAACAACTTCATTTTTTGAATAAAGTTGTCCACATCATATCACTGGCCATGACACTTAAGACTATCGGTAATAATTGGACCCTTATGTTGGCAATTTTAAGCGAATTTTTATTTTGCCGGAAGGACTATATTAGAAGTTTACATAGAAGTTAGGACTGCATTGGAACAATCGTCCAGTGGGTTTATAACTAATATAACAATTATCCTTTCGTTTGTGTCTCAATATATTGAGTAACGAGCAAGAAAGGACCTTTAAGCCACAACTTAGTGAAAATATAGCCATCTAATGGAACTCTACCAAAGAAAAGGTAGGAGAAGCAGAATGGTTCCACGAAATTACTTGTCACTAAAATAATCTTGGAATGATTTAAAGCAAAGCAAGCATAAATCTTGTTACCCAAGCCAATAATGTCAATGAAAAGGCCAAGTCGGGCTACGTAGCAAAGTCAAATGCAAAGAGATCTCCCACAAGTAAGAAGCTGAGATCTCAATGGCGAGTCAACATTCCAAAGGGAAATCAATCTTGACCCAAACAAGTTCGTAGCCACCTTTAAAGCCAAGAGACCATGTACTCTTTCCGTCCTCCCAAGCCTTCCAGAGTGATTACATCAGACTGAGCACGTAGCAAAGTCAAACACACACGGGTTTGAGGTTTCCATTCGATCTCGAAGAACAAGGTTGAAAATAAAGGAAAATGACGAAGAATATTATCGAATTCGGCTGAGGTCAGTGCAGACGTTTTTGGCTCCTTTTAGTTAAAAAAGAAACCCTTCTTCATCATACGACAGCATTAACAGAACCCAGAAGCGACCTCCCGATAATTTAGGTGGGCCACAGCACATTACGTTGGAAAGTATACTTTAAAAAAATGCAATCGTATCTAATATTATAATCGTAGCTTGGGTCAGAGTAGATGTAGACAGTTGAGTTAACTTTTGAAGGCCCAAAAGTAAAAACAGAAAACTGTGTCCGCACCCTCCGATTCGGAAAGAGAGTCTGCGACTAATACAGCGAGCATGTCAAGATGGAAAGACCATTGGCCTGCTGTCTAAATGCATTCCATTAAACATGATTAATCAATCCCGAGCAAAGATGATGACAATCGTGATCAAATCGAATCCTGTGAATTATGTATTTTGTGGATTTTTTTTTCTGTATATATTGCGGTTGAGTTTGTATGATGAGCTAGATTTTTTCGTTTCATTTGGGAAGATAAAAAGGTAATGATCGTATTATATATATTTCTATGGAATCATGCCATGCATGTCGATGATGCATCAAGATCTGGGGATGGGATGGTTACATGTCAACCATTGTTCCGACATCGGAACTTGCTATCATGTTCTCTCTCTCTCTCTCTCTAACTTTTCTGACTTTTTGCATATATTAATATCAAAGTATCCACCGATTTTCCAAGGAAGATATGGTTAATTAAATAATATAGCTAATTATTCATAGGAGTATTGAAAGTCTATTGTATTTCTGTGGGAATTGGTTTGATAGTATCCGAACCTTTAAACCGATCAATTCTCATTAAAAACATGTAAACCACTCATTTATGTGTATCGAGATAAGACTCCACTTGCTGGATGATGGGTGTGAGCGTGACCTTCAAAACTACTCCATTGCGATGATGTAAATCCCATCAATAACAAATAAAAATTGAATAAAGCAGAAGAAAAAAAAATACATAAATGGCGATTACAGTAGTTAAATAAACGGGTGGGCATTTTTTATCCCGTATGCCTTTTTATATATTTATTAGTGCTTCGAGAAGCCTCAATGGAGATAGAACTTTATTGAAACACAAAGGGGTGTTAGAGCATCCACATCTATCTATAATAACATTGTAAGGATTACCAGGGAACATAAAAAAATTCCTCATGGATGGGGTCCTTTCGTCTCATCATGTTTTGTCGAAAAAGAAACTGAATCTTTTACTACGTAAATTCAGCCAAATCGTAACAGAGTACTCCTACTAAGGCCGGCGCCATATTTTAAATTAATTACGGGTGACCCTCTTCCTCAGAAGTAGGGATTGGGACGTCCTTAGTTACTAGGGTTGCAAGCAAGGTACATTAGGTTATTAGAAAAAATTTCGTGCTTCCCAAGCTTTGCCATACCTTGGAGAATCTTTTCATCTCTATTCAATTCCTGAGCCTCCTCGGTAGTTCAAAACAAATGTTGTTACCGAGGTGGAAGTACATATGGTCGATAGTAATGTAATAAAAATATGTCTGCAATATGTTCCATATTCACTACCAAGCACGGATAAGATCAAGGTGCTTCAAGATTACTGATAAATACTTACAATTATGCCAAAACGAATGTAAAAGACAGAACAATGATCAAGTGAAAGGTGTAGTTAATGACTCCAATATATCTGTGAGCAATTTTAATCACTGATGTGTCCAGAGATGTCCATAATATGTGATTCTTCCAATCATAGATGCGGCATTACTTTTCAAACTAGGAATTCACGACTAT
Source organism: Eucalyptus guilfoylei (assembly GCA_016097605.1). NCBI lineage: Eukaryota > Viridiplantae > Streptophyta > Magnoliopsida > Myrtales > Myrtaceae > Eucalyptus > Eucalyptus guilfoylei. Next base: position 30,285,338 of record CM027862.1, read on the forward strand.
TGCACAACATCGTAGAATGGTCAACCACCTTCTCTTCCGGGCGCTAAATGTGGACAAAAATTTAGAGAACAAGAGCATACGGAAGCTGACTTTGAAAGTTCAACCCAAAAAATTTTAAGTGAAATGCGATAAATGTGTATAAAGAGTACATATACCCTATTATCAAGTGATGTGAAAAATTTCAACATATACATTTATCAAAGTTTCTGAGTTAAAAACAGTACCTCGTCCCGGCCTAATTTACGTGTCCGTCCCAGCCTAAGTTACGTGCGTTTGCCACCGGCATGGTTGGCAATGAAATGCTATCCATACATGGAATCATCAACCTTCTCGGTCTCACTTCTATTTTATTTTTAAAGTGCAATTATTTTTTAAGAAAAGAAGTACCAGAACATGTTCCAACCTGTTTCCTTCCTCCTATGATATAAGCAATTGCGTCAAACCCACTTGTGAAACAGAATTATATCAAAAGAGAAAAAAAAATCATTGAACCCCTTTTGGCATCTTTTTCTCCTTCTCAAGCTATAAATACACACCAAATGCGACTCTCTCTTGTTAAACCACCATCAGAAGCTTTCAAAAGCATCTGGGAAAGCTTCAGACTTTCTTGGCCCTATTCATGCACATTTTCATGAACAAGGGTCTTCTTCCATTAAAACTACAATTCAGTGAAGCATTTGTGTAGGTTGAGTGGGTGACTATGGACACTGGCGATGCACTCAGAATAAGCAGTGCAAGGCTTAGCAGCTCAAGGCTGGGCAGTGCGCGTTTGAGCAGCTCAAACATATGGAGGACCGGTGGGAAGGAGATCTTCTCAAGGTCTAGCAGGGATGAGGATGATGAGGAGGCTCTGAAGTGGGCTGCACTTGAAAAGCTCCCAACATACTTGCGTATTCGGCGGGGCATTCTCGCTGAAGAAGAAGGCAAGATAACAGAGGTCGATATCGGGAATCTCGGGTTGATAGAGAGAAGGAACTTGTTGGAGAGGTTGCTGAAGACAGCTGAGGAAGATAATGAGAAGTTCTTGTTGAAGCTTAAGCAGAGGATTGAAAGGTATATGCTGATGACTTTTCATTGGCACTTTAGATATTCAACTAGTTGGTCACTACAATTCTTCTTAAAAGAATGTGAAAGTGGTTTGATTTTTTTTCCTTACACTGAGAAAGAGATTCAATCTAGGAATTGTAATTTCTTCTATGAGCTGAAAGTTTCAAGACAAATCTTTATAAGGTATGTGTTTGCTTTATTGTATAACAAACAGAGTTGGATTGGACATTCCTACAATTGAAGTCCGATTTGAGCATCTAAATGTCGAGGCAGAAGCTCATGTTGGGAGCCGAGCTCTACCCACAATATTTAATTTCACTGTTAACATATTTGAGGTAATTTAACATTCAATTCATAACATATCTACATTTTCTTGGATTCTGCTCAAATTGATTGAACCCTGTCTCATGTTAATCAATGTCAACAGGGGTTTCTCAACTGTTTTCACATCCTTCCCAATAAAAAGAAACCGTTACCGATCCTCAATGATGTCAGCGGAATCATTAAGCCTCGTCGGTAAGAAGAGAGACAGATTCTTATCAGCATACACTGCTCAAGGAGTGAAGTTATGATATTGCTGACACAATTTTTATTTCTCTTTTTTAGAATGACATTACTTCTAGGGCCTCCAGGCTCTGGAAAGACCACCTTACTTCTAGCATTAGCTGGGAAGCTCGACAAAGATTTGAAGGTAAGCATAAAGAAAGTACTTCTAGAGCTATCTCACTTTAAGAGAGAAATTTTCTGGTATGCAAGTCATACAAAGAGCTTGTGTATCACAGTTTTCGGGAAGAGTCACGTACAATGGACATGGAATGGAAGAGTTTGTACCGCAGAGGACATCGGCTTATATAAGTCAACATGATCTCCATATAGGAGAAATGACTGTTAGGGAAACTCTTGCTTTCTCGGCCAGGTGTCAAGGTGTCGGACCCCGTTATGGTGAGTTCGGGCTATTTTTCTGTGTTAATCATAATTTGAAGGATAAGCTCAAAATAAAGGGCAAGGATTAAGAGGTATAATACTACCATTGTATTTCAGAGATGCTAGCAGAGTTATCAAGAAGAGAGAAGGAGGCAAATATCAAACCCGATCCTGACATAGATATCTTTATGAAGGTGAGAAATGATCTCACTAGTGAACGGTGGAAGAGCTTTCTGATTGCAGATTTTTCATCCATGTACTTTCTTTTCTCTGGATGTGCAAAACACGGTCAAAGACATTTATCAATACCTGTAAATGCTTCTATTGACCTTAATCTTCTGCAGGCAGCATCACTGGAAGGACAGGAGACTAATGTAGTTACCGATTATATACTCAAGGTATAATCAACAAAGTCAAAACACCATCGGTCCGTTCTTCCAATTTTGCCATGAAAAAGGGGGAAAACACAAAGACTTAAAATTTCTCTTTCTTTTTGCAATGCTTAAATTTAGATTCTGGGTCTTGAAATCTGTGCCGACATAATGGTGGGAGATGAAATGATAAGAGGCATCTCCGGAGGACAAAAGAAACGAGTCACAACGGGTAAGACTCGGGAGGCCGCTTTAGCAGCCCATGTTGCTAGATGATTGCGATCAATTACTTTTTTCAACTTAAGGTTGATTTTCTTTAATTTCGTGATAACAAAAAACAGGGGAGATGCTAGTCGGGCCAGCCAAAGCTCTTTTTATGGACGAAATATCAACCGGCTTGGACAGTTCGACGACATTCCAAATAGTGAACTCACTCAGACAGTCCATACACATCCTCAATGGGACTGCTCTAATATCCCTCCTCCAGCCTGCGCCGGAAACTTATGACCTGTTCGATGATATTATACTTCTCTCGGATGGGCAAATCGTGTACCAAGGTCCCCGAGAAAACGTGCTTGAGTTCTTCGGACACATGGGTTTTAGATGTCCTGAAAGGAAAGGAGTAGCTGATTTCTTGCAGGAGGTAATATTTCAAATCACAAGTTAATTTTATTTTATTTTTTGGCGTTATAAGTGACAATTGACTCATTCACTTTTATCTTCTGTAATTTGATCTGTAGGTGACTTCAAGGAAAGATCAAGAGCAGTATTGGGCGAATAAGGACTCACCTTATAGGTTTGTAACCGACAAAGAATTTTCCGAAGCGTTCCAGTCATTTCACATTGGTCGGAAACTAGGTGACCAGCTTGCGATGCCATTCGACAAGTCAAAAAGCCATCCAGCTGCTCTAACAACGAAGAAGTACGGGGTGAGCCGGAAAGAACTGTTGAGAGCTTGCATTTCGAGGGAACTTTTGCTAATGAAGAGAAACTCATTCGTCTATATTTTCAAAATGAGTCAGGTGAGCAAGTTGAAGAACTGGTTTTCCTAGTTTTCTGCGCTCGAAAGTGATGCATTTAATCTGTTGATTTGTGATGTCCTAATACTTCCTTTTTCTGATGCATATCAGCTTACCATTGTGGCTTTCATAACCATGACGATGTTCCTACGGACAGAGATGCACCGAAATACAGTGACAGATGGTGGGGTTTATTTCGGGGCGCTCTTCTTCACTCTGATCATCATTATGTTCAATGGCTTCTCGGAGCTTGCCATGTCCATCATGAAGCTCCCTGTCTTCTACAAGCAGAGGGACTTCCTCTTCTTTCCTGAGTGGACATACGCGCTACCCACATGGATCCTGAAGATCCCGATCTCTATTGTAGAAGTTGCAGTTTGGGTATTCATGACTTACTACGTCATCGGCTATGACCCTTACCCCGGAAGGTTGATCAGATTACTTATTCGGTGATTCCAGACTTTGCTCCAATTCAGATACTAATACAAGCTTTGCTACCAGGTTATTCAAACAGTATCTTCTGCTCCTATGCCTAAATCAGATGGCTTCTGGATTATTCCGATTCATCGGGGCAGTAGGAAGGAACGTGATTGTGGCAAACACTTTTGGGTCGTTTGGATTACTCACCGTCATGGTCTTGGGCGGATTCATCATATCAAGAGGTCAACTGGATGTCTAAATAATTCTTCTTTCGATTTGCACTCACATATGCAATTTCCTGATGTGGCATTGTTTTGAATCAGTTGATATTAAGCCATGGTGGATATGGGGTTATTGGATCTCGCCAATGATGTATGGACAGAATGCTATCGCTGTGAACGAATTTCTTGGAAAGCAGTGGAGACACGTAAGTACTTTCTTATGAAACTGGAATTACTACACAAATAATTACAAAAGGTTGCTAAAATTGTTAAAATATCAACTGATGAAGCTTCGGAACCTTTGTGGTATAGATTCCTCCTGACGCCACAGAACCTTTGGGAGTTTTGGTCCTGAAGTCCCGCGGCGTTTTTCCCGAAGCACGTTGGTATTGGATCGGAGTAGGAGCTTCGATTGGATACATGTTTCTTTTTAATTTCTTGTTCACTGTGGCTCTGAAATATCTCAACCGTAAGTCTCTCTTCAGATGGATTTCATTTTCGGGATTCAGTATACAGTTCTAGTGAATTACTTGCATCTTAATGCAGCATTTGGGAAGCCTCAAGCTGTACTATCAAAAGAGACACTGGTAGAGAAAATTGCGAGCAAGCACGGAGAGGTCATTGAGCTATCATCAAGAGGGAGCCAGAGGAGTTCATCTGGTGAGCCACAGAACCCAAATATCTTGTATTGTTTTTTTCTGTAAAAGTAGAACTTAAGTTAAAGGATCATCATCGTGATAATACAGAAAAAGAGAGTGGACACCAAGGAAACGCCGCATCGGGAACATTGTCTACAAGAGGTGGGAGCACAAATGATTCGGACCCAAATAGGAAACGAGGAATGGTTCTTCCTTTTGAGCCGCTTTCTATCGCTTTTGATGATATCAAATACGCCGTGGACATGCCCCAGGTACTGTTTGCTAGGAAGATGCTTTGGTTCCGACAATTGAACTGAGGTGCAGAACTTTTAGATGTGCTGAACATTTTTGTGTTCGCAGGAAATGAAAGCTCAAGGTATTCTTGAAGATCGGCTGGAGCTTCTAAAGGGAGTTAGTGGTGCTTTTAGGCCAGGAGTATTGACGGCTTTAATGGGTGTCAGCGGCGCTGGAAAGACCACTCTGATGGATGTGTTGGCTGGAAGGAAAACAGGTGGATACATCGATGGGACAATCACGATATCTGGGTACCAAAAGAAGCAAGAAACATTCGCTCGCATATCAGGATATTGCGAACAAACTGATATCCACTCTCCTCACGTCACAGTTTATGAGTCCTTGGTGTATTCTGCTTGGCTTCGGCTACCGTCTGAAGTGGACTCTGAGACTAGGAAGGTTGATACTTGACTCATTAAATCATCTGGCATCTTAGGTGAATTCTACACATTTATCAGTAGATAAAGATACATGACAAATCTTTCAAAAGACAGTTTGGTTTTCTTAAAAAGCCATACCGGACGAAATTTTTCTCATGGATTACATTGTTCACCACATAGACTGAAAGAATTTTTGGCATCTCTTAAAGGATAAGCATAGCTCATAAACATTTTTGACAGCGTAAAACTTCGCTGCCTTTGAGTCCCTCCCAGCGATGGAGCGCTGACTAGAAATGTGATCCATGTGCAGATGTTCATTGAAGAAGTGATGGAGCTCATAGAGCTTACCCCGATACGAGAAGCGCTGGTTGGGTTGCCTGGTGTGAATGGCCTCTCCACTGAGCAGAGGAAAAGGCTGACAATTGCAGTGGAGCTCGTAGCCAACCCGTCAATCATATTTATGGATGAGCCTACCTCCGGCCTGGATGCCAGGGCAGCTGCTATAGTAATGAGAACGGTTAGAAATACTGTTGACACGGGGCGAACTGTTGTTTGCACCATCCACCAGCCGAGCATCGATATATTTGATGCTTTTGACGAGGTTCGACACAAATTTTAATGAGGGCCCGAGCAATCTGTTTGCTTTTACTTTTCCCCACAACGAAGTATCTGAGAGATTTTCCCAATTGATATGCAGCTGTTTCTTCTGAAAAGAGGCGGACAGGAGATCTATGTCGGTCCACTAGGCCAGCATTCCTCGCACCTGATCGACTATTTTGAGGTGAGCTCACTGCTGCGCAGTAAGAAACAGAGTCTAGATTACATTGAGCTTTAAACCCTAACGTTACACGTGTTCCAATTAAAGGGCATTAGCGGAGTTCCAAAAATTAAAGACGGATATAATCCAGCAACTTGGATGTTGGAGGTGACGGCGGCTGCTCAAGAAGAAATCCTCGGGATTAACTTCACCGAAGTCTACAGGAATTCGGAACTGCTTAGGTAAGAAATAACTTTTCAGAAGCAGAATAATTTTTGTTTTTCAGCTTGAGAAGCTCAAAGAGATTATCATAAAGTTGAAGATTAAAAAGTGGAGCTTAGAAAGCCTCGTGGCAGGACTCTTATATGTCTCGTGTTCTTCAACAATTGAAACAGGAGAAATAAAACTCTGATCAACGAACTGCGTACACCACCACCGGGGTCAAAAGATCTCTATTTTCCAACGCAATATTCACAATCGTTCTTCACTCAGTGTATGGCTTGTCTATGGAAACAATACTGGTCATACTGGCGCAACCCGTCATACACAGCCGTGAGACTTCTATTCACAACTTTCATTGCTCTGATGTTCGGCACAATATTTTGGAACCTTGGCTCAAAGAGGTAAAGACAGAAATCAATTCACAGATATACAAGTTCTACTTTCTTTTTATTTGCAACACACAGAGGAATTGGACTTGGGAAAAAAAGTATACCGGCTCTGTTATGGGCATCATTTGCTCAAAACTTGCGGGACTTGCAGGAGAAGCCAGCAAGATATTTTCAACGCGATGGGCTCTATGTACGCGGCTTGCCTTTTCATTGGATTTCAGAATTCAACGTCAGTCCAACCCGTCGTGGCTATTGAGAGGACAGTCTTCTATCGAGAGAGAGGGGCTGGAATGTATTCTGCTTTGCCTTATGCCTTTGCACAGGTAATGTTTCACTTTCATATCTAAGTCAAAGTATCAGACTTAGGTAGTTCTAAGTGAAAGTATTAGATTTATTCAGTTCTTGGGAAAATAGGAAATGACTTTAAGAAGCCCTTAGCACTCAAGTTTCTTGAAAGAATCCATCATGTTTTTTGACAAAATTGTTTTGCACAGGTTATCATCGAGATTCCCTACGTCTTCCTCCAAGCTGTCATCTATGGAGTGATTGTCTATTCAATGATCGGGTTCGAATGGACCCCTAGCAAGTTCTTTTGGTACATCTTCTGTATGTTCTTCAGCTTGTTGTACTTCACTTACTATGGGATGATGAGCGTGGCAGTCACGCCCAACCAAACCATAGCCGCCATAACCTCTTCCGCATTCTATGCGATTTGGAACCTTTTCTCAGGATTCGTCGTTCCTCGACCAGTAAGTTCATCGATATCTACCCTGAAACCAAAATAGAAAAAACAACGAAAAGCATAAATGAGCAGAGCTAATATTTTTATTTTTTTTTAACAGAGAATGCCCATCTGGTGGAGATGGTATTACTGGGCTGATCCAATTTCTTGGACATTGTATGGACTGGTGGCCTCACAGTTTGGAGACATTAAGCAGAAGCTTGACACTGGCGAGACAGTGGAAGATTTCGTGAGGAGCTATTTTGGGTTCCAACACGACTTCTTGGGAGTGGTTGCAGCAGTGCTGGTCGGCTTACCTCTCCTCTTTGGAATCATCTTTGCCTTCTCAATCAGAGCATTCAACTTCCAGAAGAGGTGATGACAGCACCACGGGAGATTGGAGAGACATCAAAATATAAGTTTAGTAGTTACAAGATATTTTTGTTAATCTAAAGTTTTATTGAAGAAAGTGGAATATAATTTTATACTCAGTCATATATGAAAGTGTAACCAAAACGACTACTTCAGGCAATTCAACGAATAAATTGCAACACTTGTCTGGATGCTCGATGATGAAAAATATTTTTTAGGAAAATATGTGGCATACCGTCAGCAGCACTTTTCATTTTTGTAGAGATCCGCTGTGAATTCCAACTGTTGTTATTGGATACTCGATGATGAGCTCCCCTCTTTTGTCAATTTTAGACTTCATTTATTTTATGAAAATCATTTTTTAGGAAAATATTTTCCTTATTTTTTGACATTTGGATCACTCAGTGAAAGTGAGTCAACGGAAAATATATACTTACATTTAGGAAAATGATTTTCTCTTTAAAAAAATTGAAAATCATTTTCTAAAATATAACAAGATATCTGTGCTTGGACATCATAACCTTAATGCTCAATCTCAAGTCCCCGGGACCAAGGATTGAGTCTCGAGGCCCGGGCCTAGGAACATCAAAGCCAAGCCCACAATCCCAACGTCTGTGTCAAGATCTCCATGCCCAAGATTGGGCTCCCAGTGCTCGTGCTTGGGACTCCATACTGGGGCCCTAGTGCCCATGCTCGAGCTCGGGGCCATCAAGACCTTGGTGCCCGTGCCTAATGCCTTAAACTAGGCCAAGCACAAAATCCTGGAACCTAGGCCTAGGACCCCAAAGGCAATGCTTGGGTCCTTCATACTTGTGCCTAGATCTCCAACGCTTGAGCCCGGGTCCATCAAGGCCGAGGCCCAAGACTTTAGTGACTATGTCCAAGTCTAACAAGGTCTGTCCCAAGGCTTTAGGGCCCCTTGTTGGGCCCCTAGCAATTGTACTTGAGTCAGTTGAGATTGGGTTAAACCCTAATGGCTGGACCTGAGACCACTAGAGGCTGAGACTATTGAGATTTGGGGTTGGACCCCGATGCCACGCTCAAATCCCTCACGCTCGATCTCGATCTAGTGAAGCTCAGGCCCAAGGCCCGATGCTTGTGCTCGAGTCCTCGATGCTTGAACCCACATCCATAGAGGCTGGGCCTCGATGAACTCAAGATCTGATGCCCTTGTCCAAATCTCTGGTGCCTAGGCCCAAGTCCATTGAGCCTAGCCCAAGACTTACTCGGGACCTACTAGCCATGCTTAGATCCCCCACACGCAAGCCCAAGTCTATTGAAGTGAAGCCCAAAACCCTGATGGCTGGATCTCTTGCGCTTGAGCCCAAGTCCATCGAGGATGAAGCCTAGGACCCCAATGACCATGCTTGGGTCCATTGAGGCTGGGCTTAGAACCTTGATGCTAGTGCTTGGGTCCCCAAACGTTTGGGCTTGTTGTCACGCCCCGAACCTCGAGCACGCGCACATCCCACTGCGGTCGATAGAAATGCGACTTCCCAGGACACGTTGCCGACCCATTCTCATTTTATTACGCACATGCGGAAGCGAAACAAATCCCCTGACAACATTTAACTTGGGATAGAAAAGCAGGCAATCAATCACAACCAAACAAGCTTTCTTATAAACACATAGGTTTATATACAACACTGGATTGTCTACAAAATAGACCGGCTCAACAAAAGGGAACTGTCCTATGACCAACTTGTCAGACACGTTCGCTGATTCTTCGGTCTCCACCTCCACAAATGTCCATGGCTTCGAGTCCTCCACGACCGCCATCTAAGGACCTGAAAATATTTTCCCCAAACCGGGATGAGACAATGTCTCAGCGAGTCCTACCCTCTAAGACCCGATTAGGAAGAAAATACGCCTCAGGGCGCTCTAGCCACACAAATAGGATGGAGGACTTACCTTGCCTTAGTCCTTTCCTGCACGTCAGTACAATTCAATAAATATTGACAACCACATCATCCAAACAATTCAATTACTCTGATCGATTCAGCGATGAATTGACTCAGTCGATTACATGTCATCGAAATCATCACACGGTCATTCTGACTATTCATTCTTGACTCTCAATCACGGCCTTACAGGTAAGTCTATATATAGTGGCATCACGGCCCCACTCGGCAATGTTTATATGTAGTGGCATCACGGCCCCACTCGGCAATATTTTATGTAGTGGCATCACGGCCCCACTCGGCAATATTTATATGTAGTGGCATCACGGCCCCACTCGGCAATATCGATTCCAAATTCGGTGGTAAATCACGGCCCAACGGGGCACACCGTGCCAGCAGATTTCTAGATCCATTCACAACCATTCACGATCAAATTCTAATTGAATATCAACACTAAACATCCTTGTGATAAATCCCCACATAAACATTCATTCAATCAATCGATACAAACTGGTCCTACCAACCAATTACGGTGCTATAAGCCAACACCGGGTATTTTCAAGTTAAATACCAAAACTTCTCCAATTTCACACAATTCCACACTTTTGGAATGATTAACCATAATCATCAAATTGCATAATTTCTCAATTAAACATACAATTGGCACCAACGACCGCCTTTCTGCGATCAGTATCGCATTTAAACGACCGACCATCCCGACAAAATTTTCGAAATTATTAAATAATTAAATTTAATTCCGAAAATTAAATAATTAAATATTATATTATAATAATATAATTTAATAAAATAATATTTATAAATTCGAAATAAATAAATAATTAAAAATAATTAATTAGGGCTTAAACAAGATTACACTAATTTAATCATACAATTAGCCCTAATTAAACATCCATTAAACTAATCATACAACTAATCTAATTTACATTAAAATAATCTAATCTAACCACCTAAACCTAATTAGACTAATCTAAACACCCCTTAAGCATAATTAACTTACTAAGCAGGGATTAGAGGATAAACTCACCGGTTTTGCGCGCCGGTGAGTTCATGGCGACCACAACGCCAAGGCGGTCGATAAACCTCAAGGCGGCGACACCAACCAAGGCCGGGAAGACGCCTAAAACGGGCCTCGAAGTCTCCAAAACCTTGCTGGTTGCTGCTTCTGTTCCAAGGACCGAACCAGAGAAGAAGAAGGGCTGAACGGCGACGAAACGGGCCGATCGGAGCTCCGGCAAGCGGGTGGTTGGCAACCGGCGGCTCCCGGAGGTCAAGGGAATCTTATTGGAGGTTGGGATGGGCAAAGAAAGGGTCGGAAAGGGGCGAAACAGCAAGAAAACCCGAAACAGGCGGAACCGGGCGAGTCCAGACGGTCCGGCGAGCGGCAGCTTCTCTCAGGATTTCGGGACGGCCGGAGAATCGTTCCGGAAAGAGGCGGGGTGCTCCGGAACGGGCTGGATATCCTCGTCACGGAAGTGGGTGGAGCGTTCGCTGATTCATCCGGGAACTCGACTTTTTACTCGGATCATTGGCGAAAGGTCGGCTGGAGCAGAAACTGGAACGAGGAGAAAACAAGGGAGGAAAACGGCCGACGATGGCCTTCCGGGCGTGCGACGATGGAGGGCTGTTGCTGCTCGGTTTCTCAGGTTTTTGCTGAGCTTCTCTCCTTCAACAACAATGGAGAAAGCCACAAATTAAGGGAGAAGAAGGCTGCTGAGCAAGGGGGGTCTCCTTGGGCTCTTTAGAGCTCAACACTTGCCATTCTCTCATTGGCTTTGCCCCCACCATGACATCACATGACGTCAGCCACTCTCTCTCCTCAAGCTTCCTCCACAACCTTGCCAATAGGTGCAAAATAGCTCTCCCCCCATGGTATACGAATTTCATACATTTGTACATCAAATTCCTTCAATTCACTTCCAATTAAATCCACTTGAGCTCAAATTGAAGTCTATAAATTCATCCAAGGTGTCCTCACTTAAGTCCACATTTTTCCTTGTCCATTGAACCAACTTGTATTCCAAAAATTGCGATCAAAAGCGGTCCTTTGACAATCTCGAACAAAAACGGCATTACTTTGCTTTTCCGCCAAAATTCTCGGTTTATAGAAAAATCTTCTGGAGATGAGTCGACGTTCCTAAAATGAATTGTGACATAATAGAACTTTCAATTTCTGTAATCGAGTTCAATTTCTCGGTTAATTTCAATCTGGCGCGACTTTAGCGCGTTCTAATCTACCGGGTAGCTTTTAGGAACTTTTTGTGCAATTGACCCGTGGTTGATTATTTTCAAGCCACAAAGTGCATCTTCGACACATTGACGACTCTCGGTTGTCGTGGAAATCTCGAGATTTCAAATACGGACACAGGGTACCAAAACGACAGAGAAATCGGTCTAGTGCCGATCAACAAGAATTGTGCAATTAGGTGGAATCACCCACACTTAATCACATGCATTTGTCGAGTCGACCTATCTCTGGTCTCTAATCGATGTATCTCTGGTCTCTAATCGATCTGTGCCGCAATGACCCTTGCAGATTAGCACGGTCGAGCAGTCGATTCCTAGTCGAATTCTCAAGTCTATTGCGTTTAGATTCCTTAACGGCTTCACTTGATAGACTAGTTATCTCGTGAGTGGCCAACTCAGAGAAGAGAGCTATAGACGCGAAGATGAAATGCCCGACTTATTCAATTGAAACCAGAATTGGAAAATCGGGATGTCACACTTGTGTTCATCGATGTCGAGCCTAGGTTCCAATGACCAGTGGTCCTAAGCTTGGCCTCAATGAACTCGAGCCCTGGCGCCAAGGACTTGGGCACAAGCACCAACATCCCTAGGCCAGCTTTAATGGTGTCACACCCTAACACCATCAAGAATGAGAATGACACAGCTGTCTTTCCATTTGAATGACACAACCTCAAACTATATCCAAAAATCTAACTCCCAAAAGTCCTCCCTGTCAATATCACTCTCGTACTACTCATTGCCAATTGAAAAACCTAAAAAGAGATTGGAAGGAATTGGTTGAGCAACCACAACTTAGTAAATAATGTGTCTCTTTGAAGCAAATCGAGCATCTACTATGTATATTTAAGATACAAAAACACTATTCATTTACACCCTATTCAAAATATAACAAACTTACAAGATTAAAATAAGTTATATATTACTTCAACATAACTATACCGATAGCATATGTACCATTTTCATCATCAATATCAAAATAAATAATTAATGGTACAATCTATTGATCAATCTCAACAACTCACATATTAATGGTCCATCTCAATCATATGTCAATGATTCACTCCATTGACCAAACTCCAATCACATATCAATGGTCTACTCCACTAACCAAACCCGTTCTCAAATATTGAACCATGATCACACATAACGCCCCATGACAAGGTGACCAAGATTCCCCCATTGGCTAAGTCTTCACCTATAATGACAGTGACTTGGCCCACAAGAATATCTTAACACCGTATACACATACCCACAAACCCTTAACCAAGTTTACAATGATATTGAGCACCCAATTGTCATCCTTCGATACTATAAATCAAATCCATAAATAATCTCATATATCAGAATACATTTCACAAATTAATCACACAATCTTTTGCAACTCAACTCATCTGCCAGAAATATTTTTAGTAAAACATTTCTCAAATCATTTCAGGATTCGTCTCATAAATTAGTTTTACATAACGAATCAAATCAAATGCAAGTCATGAAGCACTTCACAAATCGATATATATATAATTCCATAAAGCATACTCAAAGGGCAAGAGCTTTTGTATAAAGAAAAAAAAGAAAAAAGAAATGACTTCACAAACCCAAAATATATGACATTTCTTAACTTCATTTATCAAATAGAGTATATACTTCTACCAAACAATTCTCACACTATTTACAAATACCCCACCGTAGTAAATGTCCGATCCAAATTTTATGCAATGAGTGTGCTCTTTCATAATTTATAATATATCAAATCTCTATAGCTCTCAAAACGTGAGTTTACAAATTCATAGAAGAGGTAGCACCACTCATGTGGAAAAGCCAAAAATCAACCTACAATGGTTACTCAAGCCAACGCAGTCAAATTTCTATCAATTAATCAAAAAATGATATCAAAATCCACGTAAATCACTACTTCAACGAACGACTCGACTAAACCATATTTTATTGTGAATGCGTCAACTCCTAAGCGCTACGAAGAAGCTTGTTTATGGCATATATTTATCTTTTGCTGTTACGCGTAACTCGCACACAAAACTTCGAAATTCCATTTCCACAACGCCCTAGACTACTATTTTTACAAAAATCACAACTCCGAAAAATCCTCAATCGAACCTCATAGTTCAAAATTTACATAACTCCAAATTTGTGCCCTAACTTCTAAAATTACTCCAACTAGATGAATAATTGGCTTGAATACTTACCATGCGTTACGATTCGTAATTGATTTGGCTAGTCAAGGTGTCTGCATCAGCTATGCATGACAATTTTTTTCCCTTTTTCTTCTTTTCTTCTTTCCTTCTCGCTTGCTTTCCCCTTCAGCTTCTTCTTTTCCAGTTTTGCTTCAATGCACGAGCACTAATAGGAAGAAAGAAAAACACGATTGAGCTTGGGCTTGGCTTTTAAGAGATAGGGACTAATTGGGCCCTTATATTACAGATTGACCATAGCTTGAGTACTATATGGACTTGAGCCCGGGCACCAGGGACCTAGGTCACTGGGATCTCGCATTTAACCTTTGTAGATCCAAACCTAGTTACTGGGGATTCGAGCATGGGCATTTACCTTTGTGGTTCCTAGCCAAGGCACCAAGAAGTGAAGGCACTAAGATCTCAACTTCAAATTCTGTGGATGCGGAATCGATGATTACACTCTTGCTCAAGACCCAAGTGGCCTTGACCGAGTTGGGGTCCATCAAGGCTAAACCCAAGATCCTGGTGGACGTGTCTCGTTCCCAGTTGATCGTGCACAAGTCACTAGCTCCTAAATAGTATATGTGTAATTAAGAAAATCAAATCAAATCATATCCATACAATGAACAATATTTTTTGGTTCTTCAAATTTCAGTCAAATATCGAAAAATATAGTCATTTTTCTGGAAAATAATTTCCTAAAAAATAATTTCCAGAAATGTATGGTTTTATGTGAAAGAAACACAGCTTTAAAATGTTGTGACAATACAGAGAAAAAGAAGAAAAATTAAAACAAAATGGAAAGAAGAAAAGAGAGGGAGATCACAGGGAAAAAGAGACAAAAATCACATTAGTTGGTCGGGAAACATCAACTGATACTAGAATACACTTTTTGCGTGTGATTAGTAAGAGTTGCTCACTGTCTTTCCTCTCACAAGTTGGTTCTTTTTTTCTTTTTCTTTTTCTTTTTTGTCTAGGAGTAAAAAGAAAATAGTAGTCCTAGCTATGTTAGTTTGTCAAGTGACGCTCCAGTTGAGTCTGAACTATCATATAGTAATAGCTAGTCCCTCACATACCTAGGAACTTGTAAGATTTTACAGATTGCAGTTTGGATTTTCTCTTTGAGAGATATTAAATTATCGAAATCTTCGGAAATTGCCAATTAGTAACTCAGCCTACAGTGTTTCATATTGATTAAGTCCATTGTCGACTAGATTTTGGGCAAGCAAAAGTTAGGGCCTTTAAATTATTTGAAAAAGCTTTTATTTGACTATAAGTTCACTTGAATCAAGGTTCAATAGCTGAAAAATGATGTGACAAAGTTCGTCCCATGAGTGGCTACTCTTAAGGTCTTTTGTCGACTCGGAGTGAATGATTCAACCCAAAAATAATGTTGCCCAGTAAAATCTTGGTTGAAATTAGTTGGCGCGTAAATATAACATTTTGATAGTGCTTCTTTAACAGGATTTTGAAACTTTCAAGGTCGTGGAACTTCCGAGTTAGGCTTTTTAATAGTGGTAAGTGGTGTTTTTCTCTTATATATTGTAAACTCATGTCTTAAAAATGATCAAGATTCAATATATTATGAGTTATGAAAGAATATATTTGTCACATAAAGCTAAATCCAACATTTGCTACATTTTGATTATTTATGGATGTATTGAGATACATTTTGTAAAAGATATTGCGAAAGGTCATGAGATGAATTTTGAAATGATTTGTGAAATGTATTCTCATTTATGAGATAAATCATGAATTTAATTTGTTAGTTTGGAGGATGGATTATGCTTGATGCTCATTGTTGTTGTGTTCAGAGTGCATTAAGGAGTTTGTAGGTATGCATACTATAATTAGGATAATTTCTAGGCCGGGCCATTGACCAATATAGGTGGAGATCTTGCTGAGGGAGAACTTGGTCCCCTTTGTCATAGGGCGTTAAACGTGACCATAGTTGAATTTTGAGTTCTAAATTGATTCGATTAAATGAACCATCTATTTGTAATTTGATATTGTCCGATCAATGGAATTGACTATTGATGTACGTTGATTAAATGATTATTTCTTATATGTATGAAGTTCTATCAAAATGAAATAACTCATATTTGACTTGGTACATACATTTGAGTCTTTGGTATTACTTTAGAGATATGCATAGTGGATATTTGATTTGTTTAGTAGATATATGTACTACTCACTGAGCTATGGGTGCTCTCTCTATTCATTCCAAAACTTTTTCAAGTTCTTTAGCTAGTGTCAAGTAGGACGAAAATGATATTGACGGGGAAGTTTTAGTAGTTGAACTTTTGGTTGTATGTCTAAAATGGTATTTGTTGAGGTTGTAGAAACTTCAATTCTATAACCAACTCAATGTTTTATCGTATGTATGTATGTATGTATGTATGTATGTATGTATGTATGTATGTATGTATGTATGTATTGATAACAGGTCTATACTGGTTTATGTTCAAGACTATGTCTTTCAAGTAGGAGGATAGCTATACCATTTCTAGTATACTTGTAGGAGTTGGGTGTGAGAACACAGAAATTGGATTCATTGTCTTCAATCAGATCTACTCTCCTTAACTCTGGCTCGATAGTGAGTGGCCCTCCTCCCTTATATTCCATTCTTTCCAGGTGCCAGTCACCTAAAGCATGAGCTATATTAAGTTGTCCATTAAGGTACCCATCATAGACATATCCTCCCAATGCCTCAATTTTCATCCTCTCTTTGGCGCCTATTGGTTTATGGTCCCCTGCATCTCAAGCGCTCTCCCGCAGCGACATAGTACTACTTGACAATCTCCAACATTAGCAGCCATCAACATCCATTATCAAATACAAAAGAAGAGACAAAGATTATGGCCATTATGCTTTAGCCTAATTGCTACTAAAGTACTAAGAAAGTTGCTCTACTCATGGACAATGACATAATACTCAGCTCAACATTCTTTAGTACTCACTACTAGCGACAATCTGCTATCTACTATCATGTACTAAACAAAAGTCACAAATTATGATCATTTATGCCTTTAGCATAATTGCCGTTAAAGCCCTAAAAGATTGCTCTACTCCTGGACAAAGCTTTAAATCAACCCTCAGACCACTGAAAGCTATACTTAGAGGTTTGGCAGACTGTATAAGAAAGAGCAACAAGAGCAGCAACTATACCTTTTGCAACAAATGCCATTCTCCAACTCACTTGGATTCAGGTTTGAGCATCTTCACTCTTGCACCAAGTTGAGTCAAAGCAACCTATCGCTCAGTTGCACTAATTTCCACCTTCATTGTTGTAAGTAAAATCTTTTTGGCTAAAACTGCGTGTCCTTCATCAGAATAATACCACATGGGGAAAGACAAATGAACAAGATGATTAGTAAGCACCAGGTCAAGAACTAAAAGACATGCTTAAATTCAAATGAAAACACAAAGCAAAATCAGCCCCACAATTTTCAGGACAAACCAAGGTTACGCTCCTATTGTGCATCAACCTCTATAAACAAATTTCATATGGATAAATGTGGACAAGAAAGACCGACTAATGGTCACTTGTATTTTAATTAAGCTATCAATGAACCCGCAAAATCCGATCATACTTAAGTCAATATCATGCCAAACATGGAATCCCATTCAATTAGTGGACTGAAAGAGCAATTCACCCTTAAGTAGTAAGGGTCGAAGAAGGGCAACCACATTTACTTAAACCAACATTTTTAATAACAAAAGACTCAGGGGGAAAAGGGGCGAAAGCTCTCTACTAATTCTTCTATAGCTGGATCCTCCATAACAACAAGAATCATTCATTAGAATGGAGTTCCAACTCTACACTTTCGGGATATTGAGAGTTGCCATTAAGAGTATTCAAATGCATATGTGAGTTGTGTTAAAAAAGTTTCACATCGAACAATTGGTGCGGTGTGATGTGGAGTATTCAATATATCTTAGTTGGCCAGTAACATAGAGTTTTGAGAATGTTGATTCAACTGGATATATAAACGAGTTCGGACTTGGGTACTCTCTTGACGATTTCCTTATGTGAGGTATTGGGTTTCTACTATGCTCTTCTAACAAATGGTGTCTGAGCCAGTTCACAAGTGAGAGAAAGATTGTTGTTAGCCCATAACTTATTGGCCTGAAGGTCAACATGGAAAGCTCAGAACAATGAAAGTAGTGAGCTTTGTTCAGACAGGAGTTATTGTCTATGGTTGGCCTCTATGGGTAGTTATCATCCAAGTTGGAAAAGAACAAATAGATTGACATCAACAATGAAACAAACGACCATGCGATCAGCATATTAAGAAATTTCAATGCAAAACTAAAGATAGGGAGATCACGTAACAGCGAACACAACTTCAATTAATGCCTCCCAACATGAAAGTCTTTTAAATAGAAAGTAGAGAAGGTCATAACCCTTCAAATGCATTTTCCCATTTACCATGTTAGTGATTCCATAATCACGAATAAAGTCGTCAACACAAACATATATATTGTACATGTTGGGATTCGGCACAAAAACAGATGATATAGAGAGTAAAAGCGAGAAAGAGAAATTGAGTCACAAGGTTTTTATCTTGTTTCACCCTTATATTATGATTACATCCAGTCAGAGATTCCATATAATTAGCTTATCGCACCTCCCTATTACATCACTCTCAATTACAAGCAATGGAGAGTATGAATCAAATCACAACAATACATGCTTGTAGGAAAACGATGCCTGCACATTTTCCTGAGTGAATCACTAGAAGAAACTCAAACTCACAACTCCATAACCCGAGATTGGATTATCACAAATATCCAACATCTTCATTTTTACCTAATGAAGTAAGAACAAAATATTCAAATAGGGTCAAGCATTTGATGACAAACTTAGTTATTGTCACACCCCGAATTGTATAGGGATGGGGTGAGACGGCCGTCTTTCGACCTGAAAAACATAGCCTTAAACCGCCAAAATCCAAGCTCCCACGATAACACTCTCACTTTAACGGTCACTAACCAAGGAACTTGAAAAGATTGGGAAAGAGATAGGTGAGCAGAGCAACCACAACTCAGAAAGTAGTACATATCTTTCCTAAGCAAATCGAGCAGTCATAATGTGTGTGTGTGTGTGTGTGTGTGTCTATATATATATATATAGAGCATTACTAGAAACTCATAAATCCAACTCTTTAATACACATATCAAATCATGTACGAATCATTTCATTTCAAAAAATTTTATACAATTCAAAAAATATTCGTTTAAATTATCATAAACATCATTGGTCCATCCCATTGATCTATCTCATATCAAACCACATATCAATGGTCCACTCGTCAACTAATCTTTTGTTCAATATCAAACCATCGTTACGACACAATGCCTAATGACAAAACGACCAAAATTCTCTCCTTCTTCACTTAGAAAGCCGATGACTCAATCTAAAAGGATATCCTAAACCCAGTTTGCATACCCATAAGTCCTTCAATGAGCTCATAGCAATATTGACTACCAAACCCATATCCTCCAATACCAACAATCAAAAATCAAATCCACAATCAATATCGGTAATTGATTTCACAAACAAAATTCATAATCTTTCTTCATTCCGTTCATCAAATTGAATCCATTTCACATGACATTTCTCACACTATTTCAAAATTCCTTTCACAAACCACATTCACGACGAAGTGTCTTTCATAAGTTATGTAGCACCGACAATCTCCGAGAGCCTTCGTGTCGTGTCCGACACTCCGACACGTTCCGACACGCTTCGACACGCGGTCAACGAGTGTCGACAAATCCGACACGTGGTCAACTCTTTCCGACACACTCCGACACGCGAGTCTGGAATTCCGACACGTGATTCCGACACGCACGGGATCAATTTTAAAAATTTCTAATATTTGAGGGGTCAAAATATAAATATACATAAAAGAAGTAATAAAAGAAGTAATTAAAAATGCTATAAATATACACGCACAGGGTCAATTTTTTTTTTCAGTTTTGTTTTTTTTAGAATTGTTTTAGTTTTTTTAAAAGTCTTTTACTATGAAAGGAGTAATAAAAAATGATATATATGATAAATAAATAAATTTAAAAATATCATTTCAGCATTTTTCTTTAAACAATGTTTTTTCCTCTAAGTTTTATGTATTATTGTAACAAATTAAAATAATAAATGATATTATTTAATATTTTTCGTGTAAATTAATTCTAGGCTATTTTATGATAATTTATTTATGTATTTATATATATAATATATTTAATATATAACGTGTCGGAACATGTCAGAATTCTCTATTTTTAAGAAATGACGTGTCGACATGTCGTGTCGTGTCGTGTCGCGTGTCGCATGTCCGTGTCAGTGCTACGAATCATAACACCTTTCTCAAATCATTTTAGAACTCATTCCATACATCAATTTGCAAAGCGATATGTATGTATCATTTCACAATAATTTTCATAAAACCATTCTCAAATATTAAAATATAATAATTGCCCAATCCAAACTTTTATGCAATGAACATGCTTTAATAACTCGTGTGATACTCAAATCTTTATCGCTATCAAGACATAAGTTTACAAATTCATAGAAGAGATAGCACAACTCACCTAGAATGCCCAAAACCAAAGAACGAGCTAACGATCTCATAATCCTAGTAATTAAACAAGAATCAACATTAAAACCAAGAAAAACACTACCTCAACTACGAAATGGCTTAATTACTTCTAAATGCTAATAAAAAAATTTCCACACACTAATAAATTACTTGCCTGAAATAATTATTCAAGCCATTCACAACGTGAAACTTGAACGCAAAATCCTAAAATTTCGCTCCAACTAAACCATTACTCAAAATTGACTCACAACATAGCCTACGGCTCCACGATGCCATAAACCACCATTTTCAAGATTTTTTTTTTTTTGGTAAGATCATTTTCAATAAATTTTGTAGCTTGACAACTCAAAAATCGAACTTCATTATTCGAATTTCACATAATTTCGAATTTAAACCCTAATCTCAAAATCTACTCTAATCGGACGAACGAAGGATGTGAGCTCTTATTGGGCAATGCAATATAACACCGAATCACCTTTCCTTTCTTCCTTTATCTTCCCTCTTCTCTCTTTCTTTTTCTCTTTCCTTTTGTTTCAGGTGGTGCGATTCTTGGCCTTCTGAGCACCCCTTCTTTCCCCTTTCTATATCCCTTCCCTTTCCTTTTTTTTTTTTTCCTTCTTTGACTTTTCAACTCTCCTTCTTTTTCTTATTTTTTAATCGTAGTGAAACTCACTCTTTGGACTAAGTCAAAAATTACTCTTTGGACTAAGTCAAAAATTACAGTTATAGGTCTTTCTATGGACTAACCGAGCTGCATCAGTCTGTTCCAGAAGGAATATTATAATCCACAAAAGCACGATAATCGTTAGAGGGGAGCGAATCATTCAAAAGCATTTATGCTAAAAGATTGAGCTCTGGACCATGGAATTGGAACCACGGTGGGGTGGCAGTGGCGGATTCACTCAAAATGAACAATAATCATGACTCAAACCTTATACACTGTCTCGGGTTTAGAACTCCCGTAGTTCCTGAAAGAGGGTCTCGGGCGTTAGTCGCCTCATCCCACCCTTTTTACTCGTAAAATAATGAATTCGCTGTGTATACAGCAAACACATGAGCGACAGGTGAGTTTTCCTGTACAGAAAGAATGGTTGCATGTGCCAGGTACCTCGTTTGACTTCTAAGATGAAACTCCAATACAAAAATACCGGTTTTGGTTGTTACCAACGTGCGTATTAATTTAAATAGGCACCGTATATAAAACTAATTTGGGTTGACTGACTTCTTTAGGGGTTAGGATAAGACTTCCTAGCTACTAGATTTGCAAGCAAGATCCGTTAGGTAGCAATAAGTACTCCGTGCTCATCGAGCACGCTTTGCGTTGAAGAATCTTTTGTTATCTCTATTCAATTCCTTCCCTCCTCGGTAGCCGGAAATAACTATTATTCCAAGGCGGAAGTACGGCTAGTCCCCAATAATGCAATATAAATTAATCTGCATTCAAATCACCGAACACTTTCAACACATGCACAAACTTGTTGTTGGCTGCAAAAACGGTTGTATCACGTGGATTCTGAAAATCCATAAAAATTTCCTAAGTATACGGTGCCTCAACATGAAGAAGTCATCTCAATGTTTCAAGGTTTCTGAGGAATACTAACAATTATGCCAAAATTTATTGTCACTAAAAGATGCAAGAAGTGTGATGTGAAAGGAGTAGCTAATGACTGCAGGATATCTACGGGCACTCTTGATTTCTAATATGGCCAAGATGATTATCATATGTTATTTTTCCTATCATAGATGCTGCATTACGTTTCAAACTGGAAAGTCACTTTCTGCAAGATGGATATTGCAATACTATTGCATCGCCTCATTGAATAAGGGACCAAGAAATGGTTGCGGCGATTGCACCACCTTCACCCGTCATCAACAGAAATGTGCACTAAAATTTCCCTCATAAAATTTTTCACGCACGTAATTTTAAAGCTTCCATGCATAAAAAGTTTTTCTCGTCCCAGCCTAATTCCGGTGTCCCTCACCCGCAGGATTGGCAATGAAATGCTACCATACATGTAATCATCCACCTTCTCCTTACTACTTCCATTCATTTTCTAAATTCAATTATCTTTTAGAAATAGTCCTGCCAGAGCATGCTCCAACCTGTTTCCTTCCTCGTATGATATATGCAATTGCCTCAAACCCACATGTGCATCAAAACTATATCGGAAGAAAAAAAAAGAATTATTGACCCCCTTTTGGCATCTTCTTCTTCTTCTCAGGCTATATATACACACCAGATGTAATTCCCTCTTGTTTAACTATCCTCAGAAGCTTTCAAAAGGAATCTAAAAAGGGTTCAAACTTTCTTGACCCTTTTTCATGCACATTTTCATGGACGAAGGCCATCTTGCATGAAAATTACAATTCGGTGAAGCATTTGTTTAGCTTTTAGTGGGTGACTATGGAAACTGATGATGCATTTAGAATAAGCAGTGCAAGGCTGAGCAGTGCACGTTCGAGCAGCTCGGACATGTGGAGGAATAGTGGGAAGGAGATCTTCTCAAGGTCTAGCAGGAATGAGGATGATGAGGAGGCTCTGAAATGGGCTGCAATTGAAAAGCTTCCAACTTACTTGCGCATTCGGCGCAGCATTTTTGCCGACAAAGAAGGCCAGATAAGAGAAGTCGATGTCGAGAATCTTGATTTGATGGAGAGAAGGAACTTGTTGGAGAGGTTGCTGAAGACAGCTGAGGAAAACAATGAGAAGTTCTTGTTAAAGCTGAAGCAGAGAATTGAGAGGTACACGCTGACAACTTCTAATAAGCACTTCAGATATTCATTTAGTTGGTCACTGCCATATTCTTTAAGAGCATGTCAAAGTAAGCAGAATATATATAACTAAGAGAAAGAAACTTCATCTGGGAAATGGTATTTTCTTCTCCGACCAGAAAGTTTCATTATAAATCTTGACAAGGTCTGTGTTTGCCCTTCTGTACTATAAACAGAGTTGGACTGGATTTTCCTACAATTGAAGTCCAATTCGAGCATCTAAATGTTGAGGCTGAAGCTTATGTTGGAAGCCGAGCTCTACCCACAATCTTTAATTTCTCTGTCAACATGCTTGAGGTAATGTAACAGTCAATTCATTATATCTACTTCTTAAATTCTGCTCAAACGGACTAGTAATCAATGTCAACAGGGGTTTCTCAACTATTTTCACATCCTTCGTAGTAGAAAGAAGCCATTACCAATCCTCAATGATGTCAGCGGAATCATTAAGCCTCGCAGGTAAGAAGAGAGAGAGTTTCTACAGATTTTACCAGCATACAATGCTCAAGAAGTGAGTTATGATATTGTTGACTCAATTTTTATTTTTCTTTTGCAGAATGACATTACTTCTGGGGCCTCCAGGCTCTGGAAAGACCACGTTACTTCTAGCATTAGCAGGGAAGCTTGGCAGAGATTTGAAGGTAAGCATAAAAAGCGTACTTTAAGAGCAGTCTTACTATAGTAGTGAAATCCTAAAGTGTAAAAGTCAAAGAGCTTGTCGATCATAGCTTTCAGGAAGAATCACGTACAATGGACAAGGGATGGAAGAATTTGTACCGCAGAGGACATCAGCTTATATAAGTCAATATGATCTCCATATAGGAGAAATGACTGTTAGGGAAACTTTGGCTTTCTCAGCCAGGTGTCAAGGTGTCGGACCCCATTATGGTGAGTTTGCACTATTTTTCTTTGTTACCATGATTGTAAGGTTGATATCTCAAAAAAAGCTAGGATTAAGAGGTATAATACTGACATTTTTTTCAGATATGCTAGCAGAGTTATTAAGGAGAGAGAAGGAGGCAAACATCACACCTGATCCTGATATAGATATCTTTATGAAGGTGAGAGATGAGATCAGGACTAATGAATGGTCAAACTGCTTTCTGATTGCAGATTTTTATACATTCTTTTTACCGAATGTCAAAAACATTAATTAATTCCTGTAAGGGCTTCTATTGATCTTAATCTTCTACAGGCAGCAGCACTGGAAGGACAGGAGACTAATATTGTCGTCGATTATATAATCAAGGTACAGCCAAGAAAGTTAAAACACGATTAGTCCATTGCTTTTTTTGCCACAAGGAAGAGGGGAAAGCACAAAGGCTTAAAATTTCTGTTCTTTTCGCAATGCCTAATTTTAGATACTAGGACTTGAAATCTGTGCCGACACGATAGTGGGAGATGAAATGATACGAGGCATCTCTGGGGGACAAAAGAAACGAGTCACAACAGGTAAGACCCAGAAGGCCACTTTGGTATCCGGTGTTTTTAGATGATTGCAATCCCTTTTCTATCAAGTTAGGTTGCTTTTCTTCAATTGGTGTTGACACAAAACAGGGGAGATGCTAGTCGGGCCAGCCAAAGCACTCTTTATGGATGAAATATCAACTGGTTTGGATTGTTCGACAACATTCCAAATAGTGAACTCACTCAAACAGTCCATACACATCCTCAATGGGACTGCTCTAATATCCCTCCTCCAGCCTGCGCCGGAAACTTATGACCTGTTTGACGATATCATCCTTGTCTCGGAGGGGCAAATTGTTTACCAAGGTCCCCGAGAAAATGTGCTCGAGTTTTTCAGACACATGGGTTTTAAATGTCCTGAAAGGAAAGGAGTAGCTGATTTCTTGCAAGAAGTAATATTCCAAATTACATTCACATTTATATTTTTTGGCGCTATAAGAAACAATTGACTCATTAATTCTATCTTCTGTAATATCGTCTGAAGGTGACTTCAAGGAAAGATCAAGAGCAGTATTGGGCGAATAAGGACACACCTTATAGGTTTGTAACAGTCAAGGAATTTTCCGAAGCATTTCAGTCATTCCACATTGGTCAGAAACTAGGCGATCAGCTTGTGATCCCATTCGACAAGTCAAAAGGCCTTCCAGCTGCTTTAACAACTAAGAAGTATGGGGTGAGCCAGAAAGAACTGTTGAGAGCTTGCATTTCAAGGGAACTTTTGCTAATGAAGAGAAATTCATTTGTCTATTTTTTCAAAATGTTCCAGGTGAGTAAGTTGAAATACTGGTTTTCCTATATTGGTCTGCAATCCTGACTAAGTAATGCATTTGATCTGTCAATACCATTTGTAATGTCCTAACACTTCCTTTTTCGGATGCATATCAGCTTACCCTTATGGCTTTCATAACAATGACGGTGTTCCTACGGACTGAGATGCACCGAGATACCATGATAGACGGTGGGATTTATTTTGGTGCTCTCTTCTTCACTGTGATCATTATAATGCTTAATGGATTCTCAGAGCTTGCCATGACCATCATGAAGCTCCCAGTCTTCTACAAGCAGAGAGACCTCCTCTTCTTTCCTGTGTGGGCATATTCACTGCCCACGTGGATCCTGAAGATTCCAATCACTATAGTAGAAGTTGCTATTTGGGTGATCATGACTTACTATGTCATAGGCTATGACCCTTACGCTGGAAGGTTGATCAAATTACAGTTTTTTAGAATTTCAGACTTTGATCCAATGATTCACATACTGATAAACTCTTTGCTACCAGGTTCTTCAAACAGTATTTTCTGCTACTATGTCTACATCAGATGGCATCTGGATTATTTCGACTCATTGCGGCATTAGGAAGGAATGTGATAGTGGCAAATACTTTTGGATCATTTGGATTACTTGCTTTTATGGTCTTGGGCGGATTCATCATATCAAGAGGTCAACCGATTATCTAAAAAACTATTCTTTTGATTTGCAATCACATATGCAATTTCCTGATGTGACATAATTTGAAGCCAGATGATGTTAAGCCGTGGTGGATATGGGGTTATTGGATCTCCCCAATGATGTATGGACAGAACGCAATCTCTGTAAACGAATTTCTCGGAAAGCAGTGGAGACACGTAAGCACCTTCTTATAAAACTTTCATTAAAGACTATACAAAGAATTAATAAAGTTTGATTAAACTTTTGGAGTGTCAGCCGCTGAAGCTTCAGAACTTTTGTGGCACAGATTCCTCGTAACTCCACGGAACCTTTAGGAGTTTTGGTCCTGAAATCCCACGGAATTTTTCCTGAAGCACGTTGGTATTGGATAGGAGTAGGAGCATCGATTGGATACATTTTTCTGTTCAATTTCTTGTTCACTGTGGCCTTGAAATATCTTGACCGTAAGTCTCTCACAAGGCTTTTACTTTTGGGGGATTCAGTGTACCATTTTGTTGAACGACTTTCATTTTGCTGCAGCAATTGGGAAGCCCCAAGCTGTACTATCCAAAGAGACTCTGGCAGAGAAAATCGCAAGCAAGAATGGTGAGGTTATTGAGCTATCGTCAAGGAGCCAGAGGAGTTCAACTGGTGAGCCACAGAACCAACACATCTTGTACTTTTTTGCCTGTCTAGTAGAACTTATGCTAAAGGAATCACTAACGTGATAATACAGAAAACGAGAGTGGGGCCCAAAGAAGCGTCACACATAGAAAATTGTCTACGAGAGTTGAAGGAATCAAGCATTCGGACCTGAATAGGAAACGGGGAATGGTTCTTCCTTTTGAGCCACTTTCTATTGCTTTCGATGATATCAGATATGCCATAGACATGCCCCGGGTATTGTTTGCTCGGAAGATGTTTTGGTTCTGACAATTGAACTGAGGCTTAGAACTTTTATATGTGCTGAACATCACTTTTATGAACTTGCATTTGCAGGAAATGAAAGCTCAAGGTATTCCTGAAGATCGGCTGGAACTTCTAAAAGGTGTAAGTGGTGCTTTCAGGCCAGGAGTATTGACAGCTTTAATGGGTGTCAGTGGTGCTGGAAAGACCACTCTAATGGACGTGTTGGCCGGAAGGAAAACAGGTGGATACATCAACGGGACGATCACGATATCTGGGTACCCAAAGAAGCAAGAAACATTTGCTCGCATATCAGGATACTGTGAACAAACTGATATCCACTCTCCTCACGTCACAGTTTACGAGTCATTGGTGTATTCTGCATGGCTTCGGTTACCTCCTGAAGTGGATTCTAAGACTAGGAAGGTAGATATATTACTTGATCCATTAGTTTTACGTCACCTGGCATCTTAGGTAAATTCTACATTTTTTGTCGGTAGAAAAAGATACATTACAAATTTTCTAGAAGACAGTTCAGGTTTTCTCGAAAAGCTATACCAAGTGGCATTTTTCTCATAGTTTACATTGTTCACCACGTAGATCGAAAGAATTTTTGGCATCTCTCAAAGGATAACCACCGCTCATAACCCAATTTAGACAGCGTATAAATGTCACTGCCTTCGAGTCCCTCCCAGCAATAGAGTGCTAAGTCGAAATTTTGGATCCAACATCTGCAGATGTTCATTGAAGACGTCATGGAGCTCATAGAGCTTACCCCGTTACGAGAAGCGCTAGTTGGGTTGACTGGTGTGAATGGCCTCTCCACCGAGCAAAGGAAAAGGCTGACAATTGCAGTGGAGCTCGTAGCCAACCCGTCAATCATATTCATGGATGAGCCTACCTCTGGCCTTGATGCCAGGGCAGCTGCTATAGTAATGAGAACAGTTAGAAACACAGTTAACACAGGGCGAACTGTTGTTTGCACCATCCACCAGCCGAGCATTGACATATTTGATGCTTTTGATGAGGTTTGACACAAATTCTCATGAGGGACCGGACAATCTGTTTGCTTTTGTCTTTGCACACAACTAAGTATCTGAGATATATCCCTTATTAATATGCAGCTGTTTCTTCTGAAAAAAGGGGGAGAGGAGATCTATGTCGGTCCAATAGGCCAGCATTCCTTGCATCTGATCAACTACTTTGAGGTGAGCTTACTGCGGATGAGTTTACATTACATTGAGCTTTAAACGCTAACATTTTTATGCGTTCAATCAAAGGGCATTAACGGAGTTCCGAAAATTAAAGACGGATACAATCCAGCGACTTGGATGTTGGAGGTGACAACAGCTGCTCAAGAAGAAATCCTTGGGATTAACTTCACCGAAGTGTACAGGAGTTCAGATCCGTTTAGGTAAGTTGTTACTTCACCAGAAGCAGAAATATTTTCATGTTACGGCTCAATAACATTAAAGAAATTATCATAAAATTGAAGGTTGAAAAGAAAAGAGCATGGAAGCGTAATAGCAGATCTTTTACCGTGTCTTTCTCCAATGATTAATTCAGGAGAAACAAAGCTCTGATCAACAAACTGAGTACGCCTCCACCGGGTTCGAAAGATCTCCATTTCCCAACGCAATATTCACAATCGTTCTTCACCCAGTGTATGGCTTGCCTGTGGAAACAACACTGGTCGTATGAGCGCAACCAGGCATACACAGCCGTGAGACTTCTATTCACAACTTTCATAGCCCTGATGTTCGGCACGATATTTTGGAACCTCGGCTCTAAAAGGTAATGGATAGAATTTCATATGCATAGATACATAAGTACCTACTCTTTTCTGGTTGTGAAACACACAGAAATTGGACTCAGGAAAAGAAGTACAATGGCTCAGTTACAGACATCATTTGCTCAAAACTTTGGGACTTGCAGGAGAAATCGGCAAGATCTCTTCAATGCCATGGGCTCAATGTACTCGGCTGTCATTTTCATTGGAAATCAAAATACAAAGTCGGTTCAACCCGTTGTGGCTATTGAGAGGACCGTCTTCTATAGAGAGAGAGCGGCTGGAATGTATTCTGCTCTGCCCTATGCCTTTGCACATGTAAGGACTAGTTTCACTTACATAACTAAGGTCGTTCATTGGAAAATAGGAAATGACTCCATGGAGCACCCTAAAGAGTCTTGAGCGAAACCATCATGTTATTTGAAAATATTGTTTCGCACAGGTTATCATCGAGATTCCCTACATCTTCATCCAAACTGTCATCTATGGAGTGATCGTCTATGCAATGATCGGGTTCGAATGGACAGCCGGCAAGTTCTTTTGGTACATCTTCTGTATGTTCTTCACCTTGTTATTCTTCACTCTCTATGGAATGATGAGCGTGGCAGTGACGCCCAACCACAGCATAGCCACCATAATCGCTTCAGCATTCTTTGCAATTTGGAACCTTTTCTCGGGATTCATCGTGCCGCAAACAGTAAGTTCATCGATATCTTCACTGAAACCAAAGTGGAAAAACAATAAAAGAAAAAAAAAAGAATTAAAGGGAAAGCATGACTGATGAGGACACATACTTTTGTTTAACAGAGAATACCTGTCTGGTGGAGGTGGTATTCCTGGGCATGTCCAATTTTTTGGTCATTGTACGGACTGGTGGCCTCGCAGTTTGGAGATGTTAAGGACGTGCTTGACAGTGGTGAGACAGTCGAAGAGTTTGTGAGGAGTTATTTTGGGTTCAGGCATGAATTCTTGGGAGTGGTCGCGATCGTGCTGGTCGGATTGTCTCTCCTCTCTGGATTCATCTTCGCCTTCTCAACCAAAGCATTCAACTTCCAAAAGAGATGATGGCGGTGCAACTGGAGATCAGATAGAAATTGAATATAAGTTCACTAGTTACACGACACATATGAGGATCAAAAGTTCTTTTGATGAAAATGGGATATAGTTTTGTATATCACAACGACTGCTTCAAGCAATTCTATTTGTCTTCCTGCTTCTGCAAAACAAGGCCGTACGGCAAAGTTATGGAGTCTACCGAAAACTATCGAATAATGCTTACTTCTGGGGATAAAGCTAGTCAGATGCCATAGCACTTACATCCGGGGAAATAAAGCGGGAGATACTTGAGATTAGGTGAAACAGCTTCCAGAATGTTAACAAAATTGAGCTAATCTTGCTGAACAGGAGCTTTAGAATTAATTGAATGTTTAACTTTTTTTGCATAGCTCATAGAATCCTGTCCTGAGGCTCTATAACAAGGTCATATACATTCAATGCCCGACCTTATTGGACTTTGACTTACCGCACTTTAATTGTTTTTTTATCGTCGTTATTTAATTTCCATGCTTTCACTTTGATTATTGGTTGGGGATATAAGAATTTATGGCCCGTTATGTTGAGCTCACTTACGCATGGACACATAAATGAACATGTATAGGGCATTAAAATTTGGGAAGTCTGCCTGACAAACGTTTTTCGAAAAGAGAAAGAGGTACCAATTTGGGTGTTGGACATACATCTAGCATAATCAAATTCCCAGATCCAAATCTTCAATCAGCCTTTAATAGGTTAGTGGCGGCTCTCAAGGTAAAATAATATTCACAATCAACGGAAATAATCAAGTTGCACTCGATAAGACATGGGAGAGCTCATGCCAAGTGTTAGCACCACCTCTCAAGAGGACCATCCACACTCACATAGCAATCCGTCAAACCACCTTGAGAAGTTTCATTCACCCTCAGGAGTGTCGCAACAAAACATCGACAACATCGTGCCTTGTTTCTCATTAGGCAATGCCTAATTAATGTTCTTCAAGTCCATCATAACGTTCTCAAACTAGAAAAACTACTTTGATTGAGCATTTTTCATGGGCTCAAGCTCAAAACATATTCAAACATCCTTAATTAGCCAAGCTATCTAACCAGCTCTACAGTTCCCTCAAACCCTCAAGCAAAAAACTCTTGAAAGGAAATTACACCAAAAGTGCTTTTAACTTTTGCACAGCGGTCACTAGAGAACTATAAAATTTTCTTATCACTCAAACACGATAACTTTGCATGGTGTACACTCGAATACTATATTTTTTTAGTAATCATTTGAGTGCTATAACTTTATAAAAATGCTCACCACAAGTGCAGAAAATCCTACACGGCATGGTAATTGTAATAAACTTGGCATTTCACTTGTGTTGAACGTTTCTTAAAAGTTATAGCACTCATGTAATCAATTAATAGTTATGACATACAAAAAACAATTTTTAAAAATCACAACACTCCGTGATGGATTAAAAAAAAATGACCCCAAAAAGTTATGGCATTTGTTGTAGTGTAAACGTAACTCTTAAGCGGGGAGCGATCAAGTTGGGTGGAGGATGGGTTTGAAACCAGATAACCGCTGCGGCCAAATTATCCCCACTCTTCCTCTTCAAAGCCTCGTCTACCAGATCCTTACAACACATAACTAGGTCATTGTACTCCTGAAGTCTCCTCCACGCGAAATCCACAGCATTCTGACTTCCAAACACATCCCAAATTTCATCACCCCCTACGATGTTTATCTTCTTCAGTCAGATCCATGCTCATTAGCTTCGGCTCGGCACAGTGTAGCCCTCCAGGTACCCATCGTAGACATATTTCTTCCTGATGCCTCGATTCGCTTCCTCTCTTTGCTGCCAATTGGTTCATGACCCTGACATCTCAATCGCTCTCCCATGAGACCTACAAAAGAAAAGGAACAAATTACATTCATTCGCGCTTGAGCATAATTGCCACTGAAGCACTAAGAAAAGTGCTCTGCTCATGGACAACCCCTTGAGTAAACCCTCAGACCACTGAACGCTGTACTTAGAGGTTTTGCAGACCACGTGAGAAAGGGCAACAACAGCAATAACTAAGCCTTCTCCCAAATGCCAATCTCCGGCTTCCTTGTATTCAGATCCGTGCATCCTACTCTTGCAGTAAGTTGAGCCAATGCAATCTACAACTCAGTTGCACATAATTTCCACCTTCATTGTTGTAAGCAGACTCTTTTTGGCTGAAAGCGTGTGTTCTTAATCTGGATAATACCACATAGGAAGAAAACAAATTAACAAGATGATCAGTAACACACAAGATCAGGAACTAAAAGTCATGTTTGAATTCAAAGGAAAGCACAAAAAGCAAAATTCAGCCACAAAATTTTCAGGACATTAAAGAAGCCTCTTCATGTTTAGAGGGATTTAATATGAAGATGGAATAGACAAAGAAAAGAGAAGATGAACAAAGGTTTTATGTGGCTCTCTCGACCAAGGAAAGGTTCCTTGGTAGCCTACTTTCACACTAGCAATCCCCACTCAACAAAAACAAAAAAGAGTACAGTATAGGGGCTAAACATAGCCTACGATGTTTTCGGTAACTACAGTCGTTTCACACTGGACCTTGATCCTCAATCTTATCATAACTTGGCAAGCTTATCTGACCAACAATGTTATACTGTAGCAAGTTGTCGTCATCCAATATGAAATAGGAGTGATGGGGACAAAGCTTGCATCGAATTTCACAGGAGAAAATACCTAGACGGAATCCAATAGTAGACACTGAACCAAAACCGACCATTTGGGACATATAGGGCATGTTTGATAACACTACTGAAAATAATTGATTATATTCTTTTGTTTTCCGGAACAAAAAAAGAATAGAAATCATTTTTGATAAATTTTTTGTTACCAAGAACAAAAATTTGTTTTTTTGTTCCCGAGAATAGATTTGGAATAAAATCAAGAAGCAAAAAAATTGCTTTTTATTCTCGGGAACAATTCCTAGAATCAAGTCTAATTTTTTTCTTTTCACTTCTCTTTTCTTCTCTTTCCTCTTCTTCTCTTTTATTTTCTCCGTCTTCCTTTTGGCTAGTCACTGGCCTCAGCCATGGTCGATGACCGACCAAATGAGGGCCAGCCAATGACGACATCGAGCCACAACGAGGCTTGTCAACCCGAGCCTCGGCCTCACCTTGGCTGCGCAAGCCTAGAGGTGACCCAACGAGGCCAAGCCTCACCCAGCCATGACGAGGCTCAGCCTTGCCAGCTGACATGAGGCTGGGTCTCGCTAGGCTAAGGTGAGACCAACCTTGCGCTGTCTAGGCAAGGTCGAGGCTCGCGGTGGCTAGGTGAGCCTCTAGCGAGCTCGCTGGACCTCACCAGGCCAATCGCCTACCACTATCATGACCAACGACCAACCACAAAGAAGGAGGAAGAAGAAGAGGAAAGGAAAAAGAAAAAAGAAAAAAAAAAGAGAGAGAGAAAACATAATAAAAGCTTTAAAAAATTAAAATAAACAAAAAAAATTAAGAGTCCTACCAAATGCATTTTTATTACAGGAATAAGAATTTTGGGCAATTACTAAGCCCCTTTAAAAATCTCAGAAATTGCTCTCGGAAGCAAAGTAAAATATATATATATATATATTTTCTAAGTAAAAATTATTCTCGAGAATAGAATGGTTACTAAACGCACCCATAATTGGCATAGATGGATTTTATTAAGAAAAAGGTAAAAAAAATCAGTTAACTCTTCCTTTTTCTCTTTTAAAAGAAATTTGCTAATGCAAAACTCTTCTTTTTTCCTTAGTCATAATACACATTAGGGTCTTTTTCGTTTGCGGTACATGAAATTTGTGGATCATGTTAGGGAGAACCTTCGAAACATTTGACAAGCATACTCTTCAGAAGTAGTGTATTGGAAAATTGGGATTCTGAATTTTCTTTCTTTGGTTGCTTATCAATTACCTCAGAGGCGCTTTTATATAAAACCTGTGATGACCCAAACCCGTGAAATACGGAGGGACAGTCTAGTGTAATGCCCTTGCAGTACGCAGGCGAGACTAAGCGCATGTCTCATATCCCACATTGCCTAGTGGGTCCTGGGCTAATTGATAAGGCTCGGATTATCTACTCTATATAACGTGTTTTAAAGCCAGCGAGCTTCAGCCCAAAGCGGACAATATTACATAATGGTAGCCCCCAAGTCCTTATAGGCAATATCAGAGCCGACTTCCGCAACGTGTAGGGCCAAAATGTGGACGTTGTGCCCAAAGAGGGAGAATGTGACAACGTCCTTGAAGGGGGAGAGAATGTGATGACTTAGACTTCGGAAGTACAGAGGGACAGTCTAGTACAACGCCTCAACAGTACACGAGTGAGGCTAAGCGTATGTCTCTCATCCCATATCGCCTAGAGAGGGAATCCTAGGCTAGTTGATAAGACTTGGATTCTCTATTTTGTGTAATGTGTTTTAAAGCTATGCGGGCTTCTGCTTAAAACGGACAATATTACACAGTGTAACCCTGGGTCTTTACAAAACCTACTTAGTAATGGCGGTATTTGTTGTGTACTTCATATAAAAGAAAATCGAAATTTCCTATGAATCTTTTTGTTTTAAAAGGTTCTAAATTTTAGTCGGCAAGATACCCTAAAACACTAAGAAAAGCCAAACTGCAAAGCTTGAATGAGTGCTATGTGAGAAATTAGTGCTTGTTTTACAAAAATTAGATGGAAATTTCCTTTATTAAAGACCAATTCAAGAGCTCAATCGACCTTGGAACCAACCTGACCCGTTTTAGGCCGTTTCAAATTCATGAATTAATTCACCTCAAGATCAACTTGAAATCCAACAAAATATGCCGAGTTAATAGTTACTTAGGCTTCTCACCAAAAAAAATAAAAAATAATAATAATAATAAATAGTCACTTATGCTTTACTTGTTTCGTGGAAAAATAAATAATTTGGAAAATATTATACAATCGCTTGTATCGCTTACAAAAATAAATTAACGAAAAAAAATTTCAGTGTCCACAAAAAAATTTAGACATAAATTATTATCAATTTTAAAAATATTTTTTATTGAATAATTATTATAAGCGAAACAAACAGAATCTATCAATGGAAAGGGTAATCAATTTCTGCAAGATGAATATTCTCGTAGCATTGCCCACCATTATTGACTGGCTAGGAGTAGGCTGTGGCGATCGCGCCACCCTCTAAAACTGGATTCCTGAAGCGTTTCATGGCCATTGCTCAAAAAAAAAGAAAAAAACTGTTCCATGCCCGTGATTGGAAGATTTTAAGCATAAAAACGTTAACTTTGATTTGAAATAACGTGGAAGTTAATCGATATTGCAATCCAAATACAACACAGAGAACAAAATTACCAAAAAAAATCAACGAAGAATAATTATGAGCCCGAGAATATATGCGTGGTTCGGCTCAAACGTTGATCTTCACTCTGTAGGAAGAGCCAGCCACAAAGAATCTATTAATCAGTCGGAGGATTATAGAGTTTCAATCGCTCACTCTAGCACTTCCGAACCCTAAATTACATCCAAACCCACGGTATTTAGCTTCACGTAATTTCTGCGCAAAACAATTCGCCAAGTATTTTCTCGTGACTGCCAAACACACGCACCTTCGGGAAGACAAGCGATCTCAATTGAATGCACCGCACAAAGCCACCCAATGAATTCCAGGAAGAAGAAGAAGAAGATCCACATGCTCAAGTGGCTCGTGGACTTCCTTTTTCGTCCTGCTACAAAGCCACTAATCAATTTTCTCAGGGACGATACGTGCTGCATCAATGGGGTGTAAAATCAAATCCCACGAAGAAGGCAACGCTGCCTAATTACATCACCAAAGGCACCGAACCACTGATCAATTTTCTCTATGACGAGAAGGTGTTACAAAAATTGGGTGTAACATTAGATCCCACGAAGAAGACAACTCTGCCTAATTACATCACCAAAGGCACCAGACCATGCCCATGATAAACACACGCACGTGTATGTATACATACATTAAACTAGGAATCCCTGTGTTCACCGACTCCGCCATGGAAATCCATTCCCATGTTTTTGCCGACTCAATTAACCAACTCCAACGAGGAAATGTTGTGGCTTGAAATGTTCGGTTCGGTCGATCACAAGTCCTATCAGAACTATCCTAGTTAAAATTACATGACCTGACTTTGGGTCGAATTTCGTTCACGGGCTTAAACTCACTAAAATCCAATATCCGTCCTGGCCTAACTCCTGCATTAGCCACTGGCACGATTGGCAATGAAATGCTATCATACATGTGATAATCAACCTTCTCCTGCCCGCTTCCATTCATCTTCTGTAAGTGCAATTATATTGTAAAAAAGTAGTACCAGAACATACTCCAACCACTTCTCTAACTCCTAAGATATATGCAGTTACCTCAAACCCACCAACTGTGAAACAAAATTAATC
Organism: Eucalyptus guilfoylei; assembly: GCA_016097605.1. Taxonomy (NCBI): domain Eukaryota; kingdom Viridiplantae; phylum Streptophyta; class Magnoliopsida; order Myrtales; family Myrtaceae; genus Eucalyptus; species Eucalyptus guilfoylei. Next base: position 30,321,905 of record CM027862.1, read on the forward strand.
AAGGATAAGTGCACTAGAAATTCTAAAATTTGTCCTGAAAATACAATTCAGTCATAAAATTTGCTAACATTTTCTGTTTGTCAAGTTGAACAGAGTTTTCGACAAAATAAAAAAGTTAAACAGAATTAATAAATGGACTTAATTACACCAACTTGATAAGTTTTAGGACTTAATTATATTTTTTGAAAGTTTGAGGACTCCATTCCATTTTCGCGACAAGTTTTAGGATTTCCGGTACATTTATCCCTTAATTAAACGAACAAAAAATTTATCAAACATCGGCATCTTTTTCTTCTTCTCAAGCTATATATACACACAAAATGCAACTCCCTCTTGTTGAACCATCATCAGAAGCTTTCAAAAGCATCTAAAAAGGCTTCAAACTTTCTTGACCCTTTTCATGCACTTTGTTATGAATAAGGGCCTTCTCGCCTGAAAATTACCATTCAGTGAAGCATTTGTGTAGCTTTTAGTGGGTGACTATGGACACTGCTGATGCATTTAGAAGAAGCAGTGCAAGGCTGAGCAGCGCACGTTTGAGCAGCTCAAATATATGGAGGAACAGTGGGAAGGAGATCTTCTCAAGGTCAAGCAGGGATGAGGATGAGGAGGAGGCTCTGAAGTGGGCTGCTCTCGAAAGACTTCCAACGTATTTGCGCATTCGGCAGGGCATTCTCGCAGAAGAAGAAGGCCGGATAAGAGAGGTCAATATCGAGAATCTCGGATCGATAGAGAGGAGGAACTTGTTGGAGAGGTTGCTGAATACAGCTGAGGAAGACCATGAAAAGTTCTTGTTAAAGCTGAAGAAGAGGATTGAGAGGTACATGCTGATGACTTTATAACCACTTCAGAAATTTAATTAGTTGGTCACTGCAATAGTTTTTGAGAGCATGTTAAAGTGGTCTGATTTCTTTTCTTTCTCTTTTACCCGGAGAAAGAAACTTTGTCTTAGCAATGGTATTTTCTTCTCTGAGCTGAAAGTTTCATGATAAATCTTGATAAGGTCTGTGTTTGTACTTCTGCATCATAAACAGAGTTGGACTGGATTTTCCTACAATTGAAGTCCGATTCGAGCATCTAAATATCGAGGCAGAAGCTTATGTTGGAAGCCGAGCTCTACCCACAATATTTAATTTCACTGCCAACATACTTGAGGTTATTCAGGGTCAATTCATGAAATATCTGTTTTCTCTTGGATTCTGCTCAAACTGACTGAACACCTTCTCATATTAACAAATATCAATAGGGTTTTCTCAACTATTTTCACATCCTTCCAAGTAGAAAGCAACCATTACCGATCCTCAACGATGTCAATGGAATCATCAAGCCTTGCAGGTAAGGAAGAGAGAGAGAGAGAGAGAGAGAGAGAGAGAGAGTTTCTATTGTCAGCATACGATGCTCAGTGCAGTTATCATATTGTTGACATTTTTTTATTTTCCTTTTGCAGAATGACATTACTTCTGGGACCTCCAGGCTCTGGAAAAACCACGTTACTTCTAGCATTAGCTGGGAAGCTCAGCAAAGATTTGAAAGTAAGCATAAAGAAAGTACTCTTAAGAACTGTCTTACTTCAGTAGAGAAATCTTTTGCGTGTAAGTCAAACAAAGAGATTCTGAATCTCAGTTCTCGGGAAGAGTCACGTACAACGGATATGGGATGGAAGAATTTGTACCGCAGAGGACATCGGCTTATATAAGTCAATATGATCTCCATACAGGAGAAATGACTGTTAGAGAAACTCTGGCTTTCTCAGCCAGGTGTCAAGGCGTCGGACACCATTATGGTGAGTTTGCTCTATTTTTCTTGCAACCATGATTCAAAGAGTAAATTCAGGAAAAGTGCCAGGTTTAGAGTTATAATACTACCACTTTTTTCAGATTTGCTAGCAGAGTTATCAAGAAGAGAGAGGGAGGCAAACATCAGACCCGATCCTGATATAGATATCTTTATGAAGGTTAGAAATGAGACCACGACTAAGGAACAGTCGGACAGCTTTCTGATTGCAGATTTTGCATGCTTATATTTTCTTTCTTCTGATATGCAAAATATGGTCAAAAACATGGATTAATGCCTGTAAGAGCTTCTATGTACCTTAATCTTCTGCAGGCAGCTGCCCTGGAAGGGCAAGAGACTAATATTGTTACCGATTATATACTTAAGGTATGAGCAAGAAAAAGGACTTTTGGTACATTCTTTTGTTTTTTCCACGAGGAGGAGGATAAAACGTAAAAACTGAAAATTTCTGTTCTTTTCTCAATGCTTAAAATTTAGATTCTGGGACTTGAAATATGCGCCAACACGATGGTGGGAGATGAAATGATACGAGGCATCTCCGGTGGACAAAAGAAACGAGTCACAACTGGTAAGACCCAGAAGGCGGCTTTAGTATCCCGTTTTATTGGATGATTTCGATGACTCTTCCATCAAGTTTGGTTGGTTTGTTCAATTTCGCGTTGACATAAAACAGGGGAGATGCTCGTGGGACCTGTCAAAGCGCTCTTCATGGACGAAATATCCACTGGCTTGGATAGTGCGACGACATTCCAAATAGTGAGCTCACTCAGACAGTCCATACACATCCTCAATGGGACTGCTCTAATATCCCTCCTCCAGCCTGCGCCGGAAACTTACAACCTGTTTGACGATATCATCCTTCTCACTGATGGGCAAATAGTGTATCAAGGTCCCCGAGAAAACGTGCTCGAGTTCTTTGATCACATGGGTTTTAAGTGTCCTGAAAGGAAAGGAGTAGCTGATTTCTTGCAAGAAGTAATATTTTCAGATCACTTTTTTTTTCGTGCATTGAGTGACAATTGACACATCCATAATTATGTTCCACAATTTGATCCGTAGGTGACTTCAAGGAAAGATCAAGAACAGTATTGGGCGCATAAGGACTCCCCTTACAGGTTTGTAACCGTCAAGGAATTCTCCGAAGCATTTCAATCATTTCACATTGGTCAGAAAGTCGGCGACCAACTTGCGATCCCGTTCGACAAGTCGAAAGCCCATCCAGCTGCTCTAACAACTAAGAAGTACGGGGTGAGCCAGAAAGAACTGTTGAGAGCTTGCATTTCGAGGGAACTTTTGCTAATGAAGAGAAACTTATTTGTCCATATTTTCACAATGTTACAGGTAAGCAAGTTGAAGAATTGGTTTTCCTAATTTAGTCTGTAATTCTGACTAAGCGATGCATTTAATCTGTCAATTTTATTTGTAATGTCCTAATACTTCCTTGTTCCCAATGAACAACAGCTTATGTTTATTGCTTTCATAACAATGACGGTGTTCCTACGGACTAAGATGCACCGAGATACACTGATGGACGGTGGGATTTATATCGGTGCTCTCTTCTTCTCTTTGACCATTGTAATGTTCAATGGATTCTCGGAGGTTGGCATGACCATCACGAAGCTCCCCGTCTTCTACAAGCAGAGAGACCTCTTCTTCTTCCCTGTGTGGGCATATTCGTTACCCACATGTATCCTGAAGATTCCGAGCACTCTTGCAGAAGTTGCTATTTGGGTGTTCATGACTTACTATGTCATAGGCTTTGACCCTTGTGCTGGAAGGTTGATCAAATTACAGTTTTTAAAAATTTCAAACTTCGATCCGAGGATTCAGATACTGATAAAATCTATGCTACCAGGTTCTTCAAACAGTATTTTCTGCTGCTATGCCTACATCAGGTGACGTCTGGATTATTCCGGTTTGTTGGGGCAATAGGAAGGAACATGATCGTGGCGGGTACTTTTGGAATGTTTGGATTATTGTCCATTGTGGTCTTCGGCGGATTCATCATATCAAGAGGTCAAACAGATGTCTAAAATATTCTTGTTTCGGTTTGCATTTCACATATACAATTTCCTGATGTGACATCATTTGAAATCAGATGATGTTAAACCATGGTGGATATGGGGTTATTGGATCTCCCCAATGATGTATGGACAGAACGCTGTGGCTGTAAATGAATTTCTTGGAAAGCAGTGGAGACATGTAAGGACCCTGTTGCAAAACTTTTATTAAAGACAATACAAAGAATTAATAAAGGTCGTTAAAATTGTTAAGAGTATTAACTGATGAAGTTTTGAAGCATTTGTGGTATAGATTCCACCCAACTCCACAGAACCTTTAGGAGTTTTGGTCCTGAAGTCCCGTGGAATTTTCCCCGAAGCACATTGGTATTGGATCGGAGTAGGAGCATCAATTGGATACATTTTTCTGTTCAATATCCTGTTCACTGTGGCTTTGAAATATCTCGACCGTAAGTCTCTCCCGCGAGGCTGTTATTTTCAGGATTCAGTGTACAGTTTTGTTGAATGAATTACATTTTGCTGCAGCATTTGGGAAGCCTCAAGCTGTACTTTCGAAAGAGACACTGGCAGAGAAAATTGCAAGCAAGAATGGAGAGGTCATTGAGCTATCATCAAGAGGGAGCCAGAGGTGTACATATGGTGAATCTCAGAACCAACATATGTTGTATTTTTTTCCTGTCAGGTGGAAGTTAAGCTAAAGGTATCACTATCATGATAATACAGAAAAAGAGAGTGGACAGCGAAGAAGCGCCACATCAGGAACATTGTCTCCGAGAGTTGGGAGAATAAACGATTCAGACCTGGATAGGAAACGAGGAATGGTTCTTTCGTTTGAACCGCTTTCCATTACTTTCAATGATATCAAATACTCCATAGACATGCCCCAGGTACTGTTTGCTTGGAAGATGCTTTGGTTCTGACAATTGAACTGATGGGCAGAACTTTTAGATGTGTGGAACATAACTGAATCAGGGAGTTGTTTACGTTTTCAGGAAATGAAAGCTCAAGGCATTTCCGAAGATCGACTGGAACTTCTAAAAGGTGTAAGTGGTGCTTTCAGGCCAGGAGTGTTGACAGCTTTAATGGGTGTCAGCGGCGCAGGAAAGACCACTCTAATGGATGTGTTGGCTGGAAGGAAAACCGGTGGATACTTTGACGGGATAATCACCATATCTGGGTACCCAAAGAAGCAAGAAACATTCACTCGCATATCGGGATACTGCGAACAAACCGATATCCACTCTCCTCACGTTACAGTTAGTGAGTCCTTGGTGTATTCCGCATGGCTTCGATTACCTCCTGAAGTGGATTCTGAGACTAGGAAGGTAGAGACATTACTTGGTCTATTAGTTTTATGTCATCAGGCATCTTAGATAAACTCTTTACACGTTTATCACTAGGAAAGATACCTTACAACTTTTCAGAACAGGTTTTCTTAATAATCTACACCTGACAGAATTTTTTTCGTGGTTTACATCATTTACCACACCGATCGAAAGAATTTTTGGCATCTCTCAAAGGATAACCACATCTCATAGACATTTCAGACAGCATAATATTGTCGCGGCCTTCATGAGTCCATCCCAGCATTTAGAGTGCTAGCTAGAAATTTGACCCAACTTCTGCAGATGTTCATTGAAGAAGTGATGGAGCTCATAGAGCTTACCCCGTTACGAGAAGCACTAGTTGGGTTGCCTGGTGTGAATGGCCTATCCACTGAGCAAAGGAAAAGGCTGACGATTGCAGTGGAGCTCATAGCCAACCCGTCAATCCTATTCATGGACGAGCCTACTTCTGGCCTCGATGCCAGGGCAGCTGCTATAGTAATGAGAACGGTTAGAAACACAGTTGATACAGGACGAACTGTTGTTTGTACCATCCACCAGCCAAGCATCGACATATTTGATGCTTTTGATGAGGTTCAATGAAATTCTTATAAGGGACCGAGCTATCTGTTTGCTTGTATTTTCACAGAATTTAAGTATCTGAGAGATTTTTCTTATTAATATGCAGCTGTTTCTTCTGAAAAGAGGTGGGGAGGAGATCTATGTCGGTCCATTAGGCCAGCGTTCCTTACACCTGATCAACTACTTCGAGGTGAGCTCACTGCTGTGCAGTAATAGACTGAGTTTAGATTACATTGAGCTTTAAAAGCTAACATTTCATGTGTTAAATTGAAGGGTATTAGTGGAGTTCCAAAAATTAAAGATGGATACAATCCGGCGACTTGGATGTTGGAGGTGACGACAGCTCCTCAAGAAGAAATCCTCAGGGTTGACTTCACCAAAGTGTACAGGAATTCAGAACTGTTTAGGTAAGAAATTACTTTTCAGAAGCAGAAACATTTTCATTATTCTGCTCGATAAGCTCAAAGAGATTATCATAAAATTGAACCTTGAAAAGAAAGAGAGATTAAAGGACTAGTAGCAGACCATTCACATGTCCGGTGTCTCTAATGATGGAATCAGGAGAAACAAAGCTCTGATCAGGGAACTAAGTACACCTCCACCGGGGTCAAAGGATCTCTATTTTCCAACACAATATTCACAATCCTTCTCCATCCAGTGTATAGCTTGCCTATGGAAACAACACTGGTCATATTGGCGGAACCCGGCATACACAGCCGTGAGACTTCTATTCACAACTTTCATTGCTTTAATGTTCGGCTCGATATTTTGGAATCTCGGCTCCAAAAGGTAATGGACAGAAATCCCTATGCATAGATAGATTAGTACAACCCTTTTTTTTGGTCGCAAAAGGGAAAAGAAGTATACTGGCTCAGTTACAGCATTATTTGCTCAAAACTTGCGGGACCTGCAGGAGAAACCGGCAAGATCTCTTCAACGCCATGGGCTCTATGTACACGGCTGTCCTTTTCATAGGATTTCAAAATTCGACGTCGGTTCAACCCGTTGTGGCTATTGAGAGGACAGTCTTCTATCGAGAGAGAGCGGCTGGAATGTATTCCGCTCTGCCTTATGCCATTGCACATGTATGGACATGTTTCGCTTCCGTAACTCAGTGAGAGAATTAGACTGGGGTAGTTTATCGGAAAATAGTAACGACTACATGACCTTAGCACTCTAAAGAGTTTGGAGAGAATTCATCACGTCATTTGACAAAACTGTTTCGCACAGGTTATCATCGAGATACCCTACATCATCGTCCAAACTGTCGTCTACGGAGTAATCATCTATGCAATGATCGGGTTCGATTGGACAGCTGGCAAGTTCTTTTGGCACTTCTTCTGTATGTTCTTCACCTTGCTATACTACACTTTCTATGGGATGATGACCGTGGCAGCCACGCCCAACCTAAACATAGCCGTCATAACCTCTGCCGGATTCCATTTGATATGGAACCTTTTCTCAGGATTTGTCGTGCCTCGAACAGTAAGTTCATCGATATCTTCACTGAAAACAATAGAAAAAGACTTAAAAAGGAAAAGCATAACTGATGATGGCTCATACTTTTGTTTTAACAGAGAATACCTATCTGGTGGAGATGGTATTACTGGGCATGTCCAGTTTCTTGGACAATGTACGGACTGGTGGCCTCACAGTTTGGAGATGTTAAGGACAAGCTTGATGCTGGTGAGACGGTGGAAGAGTTCGTGCGGAGTTATTTTGGTTTCAGGCATGATTTCCTGGGTGTGGTTGCAATCGTGCTGGTCGGATTCCCTGTCCTATTTGGATTCGTCTTTGCCTTCTCAATCAGAACATTCAACTTCCAAAAGAGATGATGACAGCAGAACGGGAGATCGGAGAGAAATTGAATATAAGTTCAGTCATTACAAGATATCTATATATATATATAGATCAAAAGGCATATTGAAGAAAGTGGAATATAATTTCGTAGGGTCAGTCATATAGGAAAGCGTGATCCTAACGAGTACTCCGAGCAATTCTATAAATGACTTGCAACTCGTCTTCCTGCTCCTACAAAACATGGTCGTAAAGCAAAGTTCATGTATATATAATTATTCCACTCGTGCCCCATGCTTAACTCAAGCTTGTCGGATGCCGTAGCACTTACGTATGGTGAAATAAGTTTCAAAGCTAGAGATCCTTGAAGTGAGGTGAAACAGCTTTCTTAATATTACTGTTGCAATTATTAGACTGTGTCTGAAGGCTGGATATAATTTCGGATAGGACAATGCTTGTGACAACGCAAAATCTGAATATGTTCGGATGCTGTCCAGATAAAAAAAATCCTATCTAAGAGGTGTCGCATGATCTGAATATCTCCGGATATTGAATGATCATGACTGGTGCTGCCTCACTGCCCGTCGCCACCTGCAACAATAGTACCCCTGGTGGTCGCACTAGGACCACCAGCACGAAAGCCGGTCATTGTTGCCTCGGCCCTCAACCACCAAAACGACCTCTGCATTTCACCACCAATGCCTCAACACTTGACTAGGGGTCCGTCACCTCTGATTTCCACTTGGCGGCCACGATCGTTCTCAATATTGTAGAGCCTGAGCTCAGCCAACATGATCAAGCCTTAGAACTTGGATCTAAGGTTCGATGTAGCCCGAGCTCAAGTCGAGTGCCACTGAGCTCCAAAGCCCTTGCTCAAGCTTGATCAGCTCATTTTCCGCTGGGTCTCCTTCCTCTCAACAACGACATCGATAGGGAAGGGAGAGATCGAAGAGCAATGCGACTGGTTCGTAGGAGATCGCACCTTACTATCGCCTGCATTGGTTGATGTTGTTCTTGCGTTGATCAGTGTCACGCTTGTCTTGGTTGGTGTCGATATGCTCTCACCTTGGTCACACCTGGTTATTTGCTACAGGTGAGCACTAGTCCAGTTCCACAACTCCTGCAGGTTCCGAACTGAACAATGTCGGAGACTGGCCAATTCGGTCCAATTCTGGTACTATTTAACCCAATTCCCAATTCCAGTGTGTGACTGGATCAAATCGGCACCATTCGATGCCTTTGACCCGTCTTTTTTTATAAAGAGCCCTAAGTATGTTAAATTAATCTATAGTCTATAAGAAACTCCCACTAGTCCATTTCGATCTCATATGGGGCTCTATTTTGTCTTCAAAAGTTAAAAGCTACATGTCTCCTCCCTTGTAAATCAATGTAGGATTTTATACTTGGGCTCAGATCTTGTTTCGTTAACTTTAGTCATCAAGGTGTCCCACATCAATCTACAAGGAAGAGATATGCTGCCTTTTTAACTTTTAAAACAAATAAAAGTGGATAGCCATGCTCAGTCCGGTCCTCAACGAAACTAACTGTATTGGTCTCTATTGGCTAGTTCCAAGACAAGCCATAAGGTTAGCTCCCAGTATCAGGCTCTGAGGACCTTGCCCACCAGGCAAGTATATCACCCCTAGTTCTTGCTCGTTGGTCAGGGATTTGGTTGCAGTCCTTCAGCGACCACATCAGTTCTCAAGCCTGATTCGGTCATCATCCTTTAGCGACCACAGCCATCATGGCGGGGAGTGCGACCACCTTGCCGTTCTAGATCTAGGGGGATGCAACCAAGGCTATGCAGTACCTCGCTATGGTGGTTGTGGCCATCATCAGCATGGTCCGTAAAAGGTCACCAAAGGTAAGCAGCATTTTATCAGTATCCATGTCATATGTGAACACTCTTATCAAATTCTGTATCATACATTATCAAATTCATGAAAGTCTACCAATGTGCATAATTAAGTGCACCAACCAGTAAGAAAATACTGAACACGGTACAAACAAGCAGCCAAAAACAACACTCGGAACCCAGAGCAGAAGATCTCTACAAAAAATAAAAGTGCTGCCGACACTATGCCGCATATATTACAGTTTGTAACTCAAAGATTAGGACCACCTAAATCTACAGTTAGTGAAAATTGATCTCGATGAACTATCAGAGGAAAATGAACCGACAAAAACCTCAATTTAGTCTCCATCCCCTCAATCAGCCTAAGCTATTTAAGTAGCTCTGAATTTCCCTCAAACCTTCGGCTGAAAAGCTCCTATGAACTCTTGGGCGTGGAGCGACCAAGTTGGGTGGACGGTCTGGTCGAAAGCAGACAACTACAGCAGCCAAATTATCCCCACTCTTCCTCTTCAAAGCCTCGTCTACCAGATCCTTACAACACATAACTGGATCGTTGTGCTCCTGGAGTCTCCTCCGAGCAAAATCCACAGCATTCTGACTTGTAAACACATCCCAAATTCCATCACACCCTAGGATGAGGAATTCATCTTCTTCCGTCAGATCCATGCTCATTAGCTCAGGCTCGGCACTGAGTGGCCCTCCTTCCCTACCTTTCATTCCTTCAATGTGCCAATCACCTAAAGCACGAGCTACATTAAGTTGTCCATTGAGGTACCCATCAGAGACATTTCCCCCCGATGCCTCAATTCGCTTCCTCTCTTTGGTGCAGATTGCTTTATGGTCCCTTGACATCTCAATTGCTCTCCCACGGCGACATAGTACTGCTCGACAGTCTCCGGCATTAGCAACTATCAACGATCTGCTATCACATACAAAAGAAAAGGAACAGATTACGATCACTTATGCTTTAGCATAACTGCCACTAAAGCACTCGGAAAATTGCTCGCCTCATGGACAATGCTTTAAATAAACTCTCACACCAAAGGTTTTGCAGAACATAAAAGAAAGGGCAACAACAGCAATAACTAAGGCTTTTTTCCAAATGTCAATCTCCAGCTCACTTGATTTCAGGTCTGAGCATCTTTACTCTTGCACTAAGTTGAGTAAATGCAACCTAACACTCAGTTGCACAAAATTTCCACCTTTATTCTGTAAGCAAACTCTTTTTGGCTGAAAGTGCGTTTACTTCATCAGGATAATACCACACAGATAAAAGCCAAATGAATAAGATGAACACAAGATCAAGAACTAAACGAATTGCTTGAATTCAAATGAAAACACCAAAAGCAAATTCAGCTACAAAATTTTCAGGACACTAATGAGGCTTGTTCGTGTTATTGTATCATGGTGTCATCGTCATCAATAAGAAAAAGGAGTGATGGGAATAAAGCTTGCACCAAAATCTCACAGAAGAAATACATACATGGAATCCAATAGTAGGCACCGAACAACAACCATACGCAATTCTGGACATAGAGTTGGCATAGATCAATTTTATATAAAAAAAGGAAAAAAAATCAATGCTGTCAATCAAGAGATAAAAGAAAGATTAACAATTCAGGCCTAAAAGTAAAGCCCAACACCCAACCACTGGATAATACCCAGACAACATAAGCTCGGAATTGGATTCAGATTAATGATATTCTTCACCTGGCTATGTATAGAAAGGTTCATCATCCAACGAAATTCTAACCTTCCCATAATAATCGCAGCCAAAGCCGTGGTCCCAGAAGCAAGATCAGCATCCAAGGAACAAGCTTTTGCAAAGGCAGCATCAGTTTGCAGAAATGCTGAGGAAACAACCTTCTCAATTGCCCGAGGAAAGTCCTCATTTTTAATAATGTATTGCAGCAAGTTGTGGCCAGCAAAATCCGCAGCATGCTTTCCCCCATGCCCATCAAAGACCTGCTCAATCAATAAAAAAGTCCTCTCACTAAAAGATTTTAAGGGAAAAAAAAGTAAATAAAGTTTGACTCAAATTCTTGCAAAGTATAAACAAAATCATAATCCTAAAATATTAAGGGTGCACATGATAAAATTTCTGGAACAGAAATTGATTTCTGGCCAGAAATTGAGAAGTTAAAAATTTTAGCTTCTGATTACTTCTTCAAATCTATTTCTGGAACAGAAAAATCAAATTATGTTACCAAACAGATTTCTGTTCCAAACCTGTTCCGGGAAACAGAGAAACAGAGAAATAGAGAAGCAGAAATTTTATAATGCGCACCCTAAGCTACTATCATCATTCATTTTATACAACACAAACTCCAATAGAGAATTGGATCTGTATTTCAAAAACCAAACAGAACAAAGCAACCAACATGTTAACATAGTGCAGAAAACATTTCCAAGTCATAGAAAAAATTGGAAGCAGGTATTTACTGCGAGAAATGCCCTTTCTAAAGAGCAAGTGAAGCAATTTTTAATAAATTTTAATACCACTTAGTAGCACAACTTCACTAATAATGTCATAGAGCAGCAGCCACCACAGGTACAACAAGATATTAAATTTTTAAGCACTAAACCAAGGTTACATTCCTTATGTGCATCTAACTCTATCAACAGATTTCATATGGACATAAAGACTGACAAGAAAGACCGCATAACGGTCACTTGTCTTTCATTTGAGCTATCAATGAAACTACAAAATCCTTTCTCCATATTTGGTCATACTTGAATCAACATCATTCGTCCAAGTTGGGATAGATTGAACATCAACATGAAAACAGACGAACAAGCGATCAGCAGATCAAGAAAACTCAGATGCAGACCAAAAGGTACTGATTACACTTAGCAGCAAGCGCAACTTCAGCTCATACTCCCATTATGAAAGACAGTTAAATAGAAAGTAGAGAAGAGAAATACCCCATAGAATGCATTGGGGCCATCAGCGATGTTATTGAGTCCATAATCACAAACAAAGTCGTCAACACAGACATATACATCCTCCATGCTTGTACGCAAACCGACGTCAGCAAACGCTCCCGAGTGAATCACTGGCAGAAACTCAGACTTACGACTCCATACACCCGAGATTGGATCATCAGAGATATCCGACATCTTCGTCTTCACCTATCAAAGTAAGGACAAATTATTCAAACAGGATCGAGCATCAACGATAAACTCAGTTCTAGCTCTTCCTATAATAAGGACCAATCAATGCACATGGATCAGGTCCAATTGTCAGATCATGAACCCCAAAAAACATCATAACCCCTAGTGCAGCAAATCATTCAAAAGCATCAATACTAAGAAAAAGAGCCACAGACATATCGAATTAACCTGACAACTGACAACCTAGTACTTCAAACAACCGCACATGTAAATGACAAGGACTCATCGACCCACCATTCGACTAAAACAATCGAACCCGAGATCACCACCATTCAAGATAGTCAGGATCAGACAAACTCACGAGAGAAGGGTGGCGAACAAGCGACTTCTTGCGCGGGGCCGGGGCGATGCCGTCCTCGCTCAGGCATTGCCGGTGGGAGGCGGCGAGCGGGTTCGGCGGCCGGCCATCGCAGGAGCCACTACCATTTGCTCCGTTCCTATCGACTTCCTTATTACTTTCTTCCATTCCCTCCCACCACTATCACATCCTCCTCCTCTTCACAAGCCTCACAACGCACGCGAAGGCCGAAACCAGGGCTTCTTCCCCGGCGACAATGCGCTAAAAATTCAGGCTTGAATTCTCGAAGGGGAAAAACGCACGGCGCGTCGCCCTGCAAGAACACGAATCTCGAGCTCCGGTAAGTTCGGAAAGCCTAAAGAAGCAGCAGCGGCAGCGGCGGCGGCGGCGGCGGCGGCGGCGGCTGGGGGCGGCGGGACGAGTGGGGGAAGTGGACTCAGTGAGTCGCCGCCGGCGAGTCGCGGCGCGAGACGGGGAATGAAAGGGAGAGACTTTAGGGTTTCGGGTGGACCGGAGGGAGACGTCGACCCGCGCACGGCGGCGAGCGATCTGCAGCTAAATTGAGATTTGAGAGAGAGAGAGAGAGATTTGGGGGATTGACGGGAGGGGCAGGGAAGGTGGGTGAATGCGCGGCTGTGACTGGTGGGTGTGTTGACCCCCCTCGTCGAGACGCCGTCGTTTTTCCGGTCCGTCGCTTTATGTAGGTCTGGTGAGCGGACACGGGCCGACCGACCCCACTTCCCCCACTACACGACAAAATGGAGAAAAAAAAAAGTTCGGAAAAGGAGTAATTACACGAATTGTCTCTAAATTTTAACCGAATGTATAACATAACGTAACTTCTGAACTTTTGACAAATGTTTAATTTAGTCCCTACACCATATGAAAATATTAGTCATTATTATCCCATGAATTCAAGTTCAGGAACAATATATTCAATTATACATTTTCATTAATTTAAATTTAGGGACAACATTCAAGGACTAAATTCAAAGTTCAAGGAGTACAATGGATAAATTAAACCACGTTGTATATTTGGCCAAAATTGAGGGGCCAATTGGGTCGTTACCTACATATATACATTTAAGTGAATTTTCATGAATTAATGATGTGGGAGGTTTTGCGGTCGGTGTCCGTCACATTTGTTTTCTTGTGATAAGATGAAAGTGCGTTTTTGTGCATTATCTAGATTAATTGCCCGTGCTTGGCGTGGGTTTTATATTTCAAAGATTTTACGAATACTGATATTTACTAAATATCCCGATTTGCTCAACAAATTCGATTTATAGAGAAAATGTTGTGCTTTGAGATGTAACTGTGAAATTAACCACAGACTTTAATAAATAAAGAAACAATATAAATCATTTCGATTGATGATTGAATGGCTTGTTTCACTATATATTTTATTGAAAGTCATTTGTCTCGTATTTTGCTAGAATTTTATTTATCACGAACAGTTATTTTGTATTTCTAAATTGATACGGTTCATTAGTCATTTTAAAAGTAATTTCATTCTTTATGTTACCCAGTGTTTTCTCTATCACGTAACAAAATGTGCATAGTATCATGAATTTTTTATGGGGGGTATGAAGTATGAATTTTAAAGTTATAGGTATCTATTTTTATATATTGTTTCATGTAGTGTCTACGTATTCTTCCTCATATTGTATTACAACTAATATAGGTCAATTTGTCTCTATAGTTTTATACATATATAATTATAGATTATTTTTTCTGTCGTGCATACTAATATCAGTTTTGCTTTAATTTATAAGTATTAATATTTTCTCATTAGCGTCGAGTTGACTTTAATACTTATCAGTTGAAACTTTATTAAATAAATGTGGCATTTATAACTATGTAGATTTTTTAAGATGGTTCTCTTAAAGTTTTCGTGCAAAAGAAACAGCTACTCCATTAATGACCATTCACATTGAATGCCCTTATTGAGCAAAAGCGAACGTTCTAATAGATAGATATAGATAGATATAGATAGATATATCTATTGACAAATAATTTAAAATGTGCATAGTATCATGATTTTTGGGGGGGGGGGGGGGGGGTAGTATGAAGTAGTATGAATTTTAAAGCTATAGGTATCTATTTTTATTATTGTTTCGTGTAGTGTCAACATATTCTTCCTCATATCGTATTACAACTAATACAAGTCAATTTGTCTCTATAGTTTTATACATATATAATTATAGATTTTTTTTCTGTCGTGCATACTAAAATCAGTTGACTTTAATACTTATCACTTGAAACTCCATTAAATAAATGTGGCATTTATAACTATGTAGATTTTTTAAGATGGTTCTCTTAAAGTTTTCGTGCAAAAGAAACAGCTACTCCATTAATGACCATTCACATTGAATGCCCTTATTCAGCAAAAGCGAACGTTATAATAGATACATATATATAGATATTTTGACAAATAATTTAGAAATTTCAAAACTACTGCGTAGTTATCGCACAAGTTAATTTATATAACTCTTTTTTGTGTTCCTGTACCTATTTGTAGCAAAAGTCGTTTATAGCATATCATGTACTAAATATAAGGTCTTTATATATTCATATGTAGATCTGAATTTGAAAAAGGCTTTTCATTATAACATGATGATTTAAAGTAGGATCATTTTCCACATTCTTCCAATTATTCTCTTTTTGCTTCGATGAATTACAGATTGTACATTACGATTGGATTAAGTATTTGTAATTTGCAAAATAAAATTATACTTACAAATAAAGAAAAAGACATATTAATGGCACTCAATAACATAAAGTCAGTTTTTTATTCAGAAAACTGAAAAAGAATATTGCTTACTTTCAACCAGCAAAAGTCAGTTTTACTATATAAAGGTTCTATCTGGTGTACAGTCATTTAACCATTAGTTAATTCTTAAACAAAATAGTAGTTTGGAGACTAGCCTTTCGCATATTAATTGCACCAATTTATATCAACCCATTTTAAATATCTATTATATTGCCAAACAATTTTTTATAAAGGAATAACAAGGATAATCAAATATGTCGTGCTCACCATGGCATAACTTCTCAATCGATCATTTAAATATTACTTGAGCGACATAGTGATTTTCCTTATTTGAAAAGCCGACGTGGTATCAAATTAATATAAAATCATCCGACGGGATTCATATGTCGGTAAAAGCAACGATTTGCGGCTAAATCTGGGTTCCAACCACAAACCCTAATCCACTTTATCACCTATGCAATATCTCCATTGTGTTTTTTTATCCCGCACTCAGGCCATCATCCCCATCATCATCGTCCGTTCCTCGTATCGTGCGAGTCGAGACTTAGCTTCACGCTCATTTCACAGCTTTTGCAAGTCTCGTCGACTCTTGATTGACCTTGCCGTGATCCCAAATGACTCGGCTACTCCTGGCTGTTCTTTGCATTTACGTCGTTGAATTTCACTATTGATAGCTGGAAACTCATGTCTGATTCGGGGTTTCTGCTGTTTACTTCACTTTGTTGCTATGTTAGAGAGAGAGAGAGAGAGAGCCTCCATTGATTCATCCTCAACGCGGCTGCGTTTTAGGGCCGCTCTCTCGCGTGGTTTGGTCGTATTTTCTACCTTGGACCGAACTCTTTTTTTTTTCTTTTAAGTCGGGTTGGATATGTTACTATTGAAACAAATCCAAATCCATATAAAATTTGTCATTGGAGATATGTCATTGGATTCACTCAATTTCGCGTCTTTCAAAGGTCATGACATTTGAATATTCAATGAAAAAATTGCAACACTTAAGTGAAAGCTGCACAGAAGTTATTTTTTATGGAAAATATTACATTTTTGTAAAATGTTTTTCAAGGAAATAACAATATTTTCTGGTGTTTAACTAAAGTCTAAAAAAAAGCCGAAAAATATTTTCCATCACTTGCGAAGGAAATCATGTTTGATTTTCCCAAAAATACATATACTATTCGAACGCTAGTCACTTGCACACATGTAGTCGGAAAACTAGCCACGAGCACCAGGATCTTAGGTCCAGCCTCGACAAATCCCAACTTGGGCATCAAGGACTAAAGCAAGGCCAATTAGGTCATGAGCAAGAGCGCAAGCAGCAATCCTATGTCTTCAAAAGCTGAAACTGAGAACCCAATGCCCGTGCACGACTACTTAACAACCCAACCTATGCACACAAAGGTTGGGCCCGAGGCCCCAATGCCTGTGCTGGGATCCCCAACACTAGGGCTTGTGTCCACAAAGGTTGAGCGCAAGACCCCGGTGACCCAGGTTTTTGGCGCTCGAGCTCGAATCCTCAACACCTGAGCCCTAGTCCATCAAAACTAGCCTAAGAAGGCCTTTGCTCTTGCCTAAGTCCTTGACAACCAAGCCAAGGTCCATTAAGGCCAAGCCTGACATTAATGGACATGGGCCTGAGCACTAGCATTGGGGTATCAAGCTCCCCTCAATGGACCTAGGCTCGGGCACTAGGGTCTCGGGTTTTAGCCTCGATGAACCCATACTCAAGCCCAAGACATCCGAGCATTGGCACTGGGGTCTTAAGCCCTAGGCACAAGCACCAAGGTCTCAGGCCTCGACCTCTTTGGACTCAACGATGGGGGCATCCAAGCATTGGCATCGAGGTCTTGGGCCCCACCACTAGAGTCCTAAGCCTAGCCTTGATGGACTCAAGGGCAGGCACCAAGAACTTGAGCATGGGTAATGAGGTCCAATGCCAGCCTCAATGACTTGGGCATGAGCAATGAGGTCTTGGGCCTCAACCTCAATGGACTTGGTATTAGGCGTGAGGGCTCCGAGCACGAATAGCGAGGACTCGAGCATTGCCTTTATAGACTTGGGTATGGGTACCTGGGTCTCACACTCAACCTTTATGAACCCAACCTAGTTGTCAGGGCATTTAGTATAGGCACTGGGGCCTCAAGCTCAACCTTGCAGGCCTAAGTGGCAAGCATTGCCATCGAATTCCTGGGCCCAATCTCAATGGACTTGAGCACAGGTGTTGAGGACCGAGGCATTGGCCTTGAGGTCGTGGGGCCGGCCTTAGTGGACCCAAGTCGACGCTGGGGACCCAATCCTGAATGCCGATGATTCGAGAATGAGTGTTAAGGTTCCTGTGCCCAAATGTAAAGATTCTAGTTCAAGTGCCAATATGAAGTCATATTTTGATAAATAATTTTTTATTTTTTAAAGAGAAAATCATTTTCCTTAATATAAGCATAGATTTTCCATCAACCAAAAAAATATTTTTCATTAACTCGTTTTTCTAAGCAATTCAAATGTCCAAAAATAAGGAAAATGTTTTTTTCCGACAAATGGATTACTGGAATTCTTTCATGGCTGCTAGTTATTACTTCATCAAGAAAAGGTAAGGGCTCTTATTTATGTTTCTTGTGATTTACTATTCATTATTACCATCTTTTTTTAAAAAAAAAAAATCTCCGTATCATTTAGTCATCACTAACCTTATGTAGTGTTCGGCTACACCACTATTATTTCGTGGATTTTGCTCTTTCCTGGTTTCACCTTATAGAAAAGTCATAATTGAATGAAGAGTCTCAATTTCTTATTTCACAATTGGGGGGGGGGGGGGGGGGGGGGGAGAGGGGGATAATCAAGTTTAGAACGTTATTAATTTTTTTATATGGTCATTTAAGATGATTATGGCTAACCAAACTTATTACTCCCTTTTTCCTCCTATATTAAATAAGGAATAACAATTTCACTTACTTTATATTAATCCTAATAAAATGGTGACCTCATGCTCGCAAGTTACTTGTACATTTCTCTCTTTCTCTATTTTACAATTTACTCTTCTTCTTCTTTTTGTCAAAGATACGTTCCATTCATTTCCCCACACATACACATATAAAATAGAGAAATGCAATCTAACTACAAGTCAAGACAAATCCCAGACAAATCCAACATAAAACAAGTTCCGAATAAGAAGATGAATCATCATAATAAGGTTAGTGATCACATGCTCAAAGAGTACATTTGTGACTTTTTAAACCAAAATCAACAATTAATCACTAAATTCATCTTCAGTAATGACACATATCGAGATCTCCATCTATTGTTATGGCATTACCTTTCAACGGTGCACACCTAGGTTTGACATGTCTAACACTATTTTTATTTAGGGTAATAAGATTGAACACGCATAAATTTAACAGTTGCGAGAGCAAAATCTTTACGAAACTCCTCTGATATCCTTCAAAATTGAACTTATACACTAACGAAACCAAAGGAAAGTGAAGCCATGATATCATACACATGAAAAACTCCAAATTTAGACTAAACCGAGATAGAAATCTCTTTGAAACGGGAGAGAGAAACTTCTCAATCTAAACTAGATCAAAAGAGAAAAGCTTCTCAAAACAGGATAAAGGTAAGAAAAAGAAAAAAAATCGAATCAGCCCGAAAAAAAGGAAAATTGGGGGGCCAGGAGGAGGGGGTTAGACCAAATCTTCTTCTCCAGGGAAGTTGAAGAAGAGAGCTATGTGAAGATAAGATAACTCTAGAGAGGAAAGAGACAAAATGTAATCCATGCCTTGATTATGAAGATGAAATTCAACACTATAAACAAATCATTGCATCAAGTATGTGGTTGCTCGAGATATAAACTCAAATTATTTGACTTATAAGAAAAGAGCGCACGCCCACAAACACATACACAAATATATCTCGAACAATATATATATAAAATTTATTTATATGCATTTTGGCCGTGGAAGACACATAAATGGCTATGCCAAATTTATTCAAGTCTTCCAAACAGTTGGCCCTACTTCACTCACTGAAGATGACGCATGGATTTTATAAGCACCAAGTTCAGTCCAACACCAACCCCATTGACCATAATTGCTCGAGACCTGCATTGTACGTTCTTAGAACGGATTAAAAGATGGTGTGTATCGGACAAGAAAGAAAGGCAGATTTGACCTGCCGGGGAAGATCCCAAGAAACAAACTACTTTATAAACAAAACCTCTTTGCATTTGTTAAGCATGACTCCTCCTATTAATTTAAGAGTCTACTTATTTATCTGAAAATGAATGATTTTATTGGAAATAGTTAATAAATATAAAAAAAATTATTATTAATAATAATTATATCAAAATGTTTTTGTGAACGATGAAAATAATTTATAAGTGATTATTATTAATAATAATTATATCAAAATGTTTTCGTGAACGATGAAAATAATTTATAAGTGATTATTTAGAAAATTACTTTTTTATGAAACAAATGCAAACCTAAGTAATTACACACACGACCAAATGTGAAGATATTCGAATCTCCGGACAGAGCTGACCGAATCTTTCAAATCTCCAGGCAGAGCCAACCAAATCTTGGTTGTGGACTGAACAAAAGTGACCGACCAGATCTTGGGAGTGAATATCTGAATGATGATCTGAGCTGAAGTGAAGTCTCAAGCCCCAACATGAGACTTTAGTGATCTCCATATATACCTATATATATAATGCAATAGTCATGGCAACTTGGGGTTCCCTCTCGCTCATGATGTTATGGGCGTTCATTCAATCAAAGTGTCCTAGAAACAGTAAAGGTCTGAAGTGAACTAAGAGTAATTCTTACAAATTAATTTGGCATAACCATGATTCGTGTTCAAATTTAAAATATATTTCTACACTACTCTTTAAGCATGTGAAGTCGACTTTTACTTTATCGGGTAAAATCTTACCAGTACTTTTTCCGAGATTTATTTATGATGGGTCTCGCCCCAACCTCCTTTCATAATCTCGTTTACGGTCTCGACTTTTTTGGAAGAAAAAAGATAAGGGGAATATGAAATCCTCCGCTTTTTTTACCCAAGTGTGGTGAAATTAAACTCTTTCACACATCGCGGGTTTTTTCACCTTCCGACTTTTTTTGATAGGGCATCTTCTTTGCTTTAGGATGCCATTTGAGTACCTAGAAAATAGATGATCACTATTTTCTTCACCTCAGTCAACGGTTAATCCTTTTAATTAAGATTAAACCAGCGTCGGTAAGTCCTAAATAAGGATTAAAATAATGTCCTAATCATCTATAAATCCTCTATCTATGGGTGGCTTTTCCCCAACTAATCTTTGCATGTGTTTTAATCATTGTTCATTTTCCAAATCCTTCACGGGCAACCTATGTATAGACCACATTATTCAAAGGAGCCACTCTATGGAATATTATGGGTGGTGTGGTTTATCTTTTTTTAATATTTTATCTTGTGGAATAATGTAAATCACTTATATATATTCAAAGGATTGCTTATTGCTTTTGGTTGCATGCGCTCAAGGACCATCATTGCTTTGTGAACTTTCTTGCATTCTATAGCTGCCAAGACTTATAACCTATGTTGCACGGTTCACCTTTCCCACCAACAACGTCACGACAAAAAGGTTGTTTAATCCTGAAATAAAGGAAAGTTGGACCAACAGGGTATTGATATGTCGTAACCAATTTAGTAACCATTATTGGATTAGTGATATGTGTGATAATTTGATTGCTCAAAAATTCCAATTCACACGTGTTAAATGTTGAATAGACTTCAAAAAAATCTCGATATTTAATATTATCTTGAAAAAATTAAGCTCTAAGATTAGAGTACCCATTTGACTAACTCCAAGAGACCCCTTCTAGAATATAATTGTTCATTTATCTGTCAATTCAAGGTGCATGGTTCCCATTCAATTGAAAGATGGACTTAAATTGGCATGTGGAAGTTAAGATCAATCTAGACATAATAGAAGCTTGCTAGACCCTAGTAATTTTTCATTAATCTCTTGATTCAAGTTGTATAACCCCCTTTAATTAAAAGATTGATTCTAGAATTTTACCTAATGACAACCACGACAGAAGAACAAATTCCAATTACTGATGGTGAAATGCACCTATCAACCATAAGGTACGGAGTTTGATCCCTCAAGGCCCAGTTAATATAAAGAAATGAACTAAACGTGTTGTTCAAAAGGTTTCATCAAATATGAACGGGATACATTGAATCAAATATAATTTATTTTAGACAAAAGGTAAAATTGATAATAATCGGTACATAAATAGTGACTTATTTTCTAATACAAACCACTGCATCCTCGCTATATAGTTAGATTTTTGAGAATCAAGTAACAATTTATATAAATGTTTGCGCGAGTGACCTGTGCAATTCCAAAAACTGTGTGCTCCCTCACTTACTCCCCTAGCTTTCATCATTTCCAAATTAGAAGGAACTCCAAGCAGATCTTCAGCTGACCCACAAAGTCCTGCAAAAGCCCTGAAGTCCAATAGAATTGAATTCTCAAAAGGCACTAAAGCAATAACAGAAAAGAAACTAGTAGTGGACAAAAATATCATCGCATTGCATCCCACCCTACATTCCCCCCATCTACAAACATATATACAATTCCTCACATATCCTATCCCTAGCATGCCTCTTTTCTCTCTCTCTCTCTCTCTCTCTCTCTCTCTCTCTCTCTCTCTCCCCTCCCCTCACCCACCCCTCCCCCCCCTCCCCCCTTCCAAAACACTAAGTTTTTTGGTATGTCGGGGGTTATAATTCGTAGAGATTATATCTTTATCGACTAGGCACCTTTGTTTACTCTCCTACTCTCACTCAAAAAATGCTAAAAATCATTAGCAATATCTAACATCTCTCTCTCCAAAGATTAGGCCGGTGGAGACTTTACATACTTTAATTGATTTCGGTGATATATGGGGTTCTATTTTATTTTAACAGTGCAAGTGATCAAGTTATGCCTCCCTCCACTAAGAAATCTACAAGCGTTCGTCTCTTCATGATGGACGCTCAAATGAGTTTGATTATTATCCCATTATCATTGATCATTGACGCCGCAATTTCACAACCACCCTCAACTCCTTGTTAATCTTACTTAACATATATCTATTAAGAAAAATATTTGTTTTCCTCGTATCGAAGTATCAAGTAAAAAATTTACAAGTCATTATCATAACCATGACAAAACCCGTCATGTCATTTAGTAAATGATTGTTGAAATTGAACGGTCATTTTCATCAAGTACATTCTATGATTAGACATGCCTAGATATCTTATCTACTTTAAAAGCACCGAGAAATCTACGCGTCATTTGATTCAAAGAACCATGGTCATGAGAGAATCAAAATGCCTAACTCTAGATATCAAACCCAGCCAAACTCCCTAAAAGTGAGATTGGACAAACATGGGTGCGTGTTGTTCCATAACCCTAGCCACTTTATCTATTCAAACTTCGACTAAAGAAGTAGTTGATCTAGTTAACTATCAAATTCTATCAGGATTAGTTCTTGTATCCTCTATCCTTATGGTCTTGACCTAGATTTAACATTCAAGTAGCAGCAGCTTAAGAGCCAAAGTATCTAATCCAATATTTTGCCGAGTGATATCTTCAGTCTCATCTCATTTGATTTGATAGCTCGCTTGATGTTTCCACGTCTCTAATAATCATCTAAAGACTAAATCCTTTCAGGAACAGAGTTAACTGAACATCGAGATTGAGGATTCTGGAGAACAAATAAAAATAAAAAATGGATAGCTTTCGGATAGGTGAGAGACAGATAACCTCAGGTAGTTAGGAAAAGATTGCAGGTAATCTTCTGTAAAACGTTGGAACTCAAAAGAAGATTAGATGTGCATTATCCATGTGTCTAATGCATGCATGTACACACATCTACTCTATCTCTCTAGGATAAACTCAATTTTATTTAAATCCGTGTATGGATGTACTTATTTAAAGCTACTCTTGACCATTGCCTACCACTCACTCATCAAGCCTTGTTTAGAAGAACCGGAATTCTTCCTCCACCACCTTCGCCTCTCTCTCTCTCTCTCTCTCTCTCTCTCTCTCTCTCTTTCCCCTCCTCTGTTTCATCATCACATGCGCCATTCTGCTTCTATGCATTAGCTTTCTCTTTTCGACACTAGCCTAAGTCCAAACACGAGACAGTCCGAAGTAAATGTAAAACAGAGCCCAGGAACAGAGCATTTCAGAATGAAGAAACAGGGGAAGTGAAAACAGAGCACAAGAAAATCTCTCATCTTTCTGCTCCTCTGAGACATTTTCGAACTACCCATCTTGTTTTTTCTCATATTTTGACATCATGAGTTCTTGTAAAGATCGAGAAAAAGACCCTCAAACGCTGTTAGAGGACGTTCACAAGCCTATCATAGTAGGTGCGGGGCCATCTGGTTTAGCAGCTTCAGCTTGCCTATCGAAGCATGGTGTTCCTTCACTGATTCTAGAAAAGAGCGACTGCATAGCTTCTCTATGGCAATACAAAACCTATGATCGCCTCAAATTGCATTTGCCTAAGCTGTACTGCGAGTTACCCCTCTGGGGCTTCCCAGAACATTTCCCCAGGTATCCAACCAAGCACCAGTTCATCTCATACATGGAGGCCTATGCCTCACACTTCTCAATAAGGCCGAAATTCAATCAGAACGTGGCAAAAGCTGAGTTTGACCCGATTCATGGGTTCTGGAGGGTTCAAACTCAGGAGTTCCAGTACATTTCTAGGTGGCTCATTGTTGCCACAGGAGAGAATGCAGAGTCTTTTGTGCCAGACATTGTTGGACTGGACAAGTTCAAAGGTTCGGTGCTTCATTCAAGTAAGTACAAGTCTGGTTCTGATTTCAGAAACCAGAGGGTTTTGGTTGTGGGTGGTGGCAATTCTGGGATGGAACTTAGCTTGGACCTTTGTAGGCATAATGCAACTCCTTACATGGTTGTTAGAAACACAGTGAGTTCAGCTTTTCTCTCTCTCTGCCTCTCGCTCTGTTGTTCTTCTTTTTCTTCCACGAAATCATTTTCCAATCATTTTTTTGGTCACCCAATTATTGATTACTAAAAGTTCTGGCAACTTGAGTATTGAAGTTCAGAATTCAGATATACCCCCTCTTTTAAATTAATAATAATAAATGAGGATAAAAAGGATTAGCATAGATTTGTCAGTTTTCTTTTTCTAAATGTCATGACAATTTTTGCTTTTGTGATGTCAACAGGTACATGTTCTCCCTAGAGAAATGTTTGGCTTCTCAACGTTTGGAATAGCAATGTCACTTCTCAAATGGCTTCCCTTGAGAGTGGTCGACAAGCTCCTCCTTCTGATGGCTAATCTTCTCTTAGGCAACACCGACCATTTAGGTCTCCGGCGGCCCAAAACTGGCCCAATCGAGCTCAAAAACATCACCGGAAAAACCCCTGTGCTCGATGTCGGCGCTCTTTCACATATAAAATCCGGCAACATTAAGGTCTTAAGAAGGCACTTCAAAGAGAAACTCCTTTTTTGGCTTCCCCCGAAATTTGTCCTCTGCCCATATTTACAGACATCAGCATATGCTACGCTTTCTAAGGCTTTTTTTTTTTTTTTCGGTTTCAGGTGATGGCAAGTGTTAAAGAAATCACAAAAACTGGAGCCAAATTCATGGATGGACAAGAAAAGGAGTTTGATTCCGTAATTTTAGCAACAGGGTATAGGAGTAATGTTCCGAGCTGGCTCAAGGTGAGCTCTCATCAGTAAACATTCCACTCAATTTAAATTTGTGAGATTCTATATTTTTAGCTTTAGTCCCGTCTCATATTGCATCACCTATCCCTTTCGATCTCTGAACACATGCAGAGTGTGAAGAGAAACACTCAAAAACTATTCTTTCATTTTCCGTGCAAGAATAGAATAAAATAATTCAGTAGGGGCCTGTTGGGGGCTCTTCTGCATGTATCTTTGCATTGCCATTTCAAAAAAGACAAATATACACTATGCGCACTCATAATTTATAACTATCATGACATTTTGGAGTCCTTGGAGGGGGCAGATTGCAAAAGCGTGGCCTTGATATTGTTCCTTTTGCGCCTTTTCCACTTATGTACCAAACTGAGATATGGTTTTGTTGTGATCACTTTGTCCCCATCACAAACTTTTCTTCATGGAAAAGGAGCATGCTTCTTCTTTTCTTTATGCTTCTTGCTTTGAGCATTGATCCGCCAGCATTTACAATAAGCTACTGGTAGAACCAAGGAGCATAAAAGATCTCCCTCAGAATGCTATCTTCCAGTTGATGATGACATGTTCTAGGGTTTGTGATGCAGAGTGAGTTTTTCACCAAAGAGGGCATTCCCAAGACCCCATTTCCTGACGGGTGGAAAGGAGAGAATGGACTGTACACAGTTGGATTCACAAAGAGAGGCCTCCTTGGGACGGCCAGTGAGGCCATTAAGATTGCCAAAGACATTGCAGATCAATGGAGGGCAATAAATGAATTATCAGAAATTTTCAGTGATTCCCATCTCATCCCACTTAGAAAAGTCACAAGCAACATAAAAACCTTGTCAGAGGAGAATTCAAAAGAATCATTGATGGGGTTGTGGGGGTCTAACTATTAGAATAGGTTGTGTTGTACTTTGAATTTTCACTTTCACACCTTGTGTTTCACTTTCTGTACTTGGTTCTCTCTCCCTCTGTAAATGCTAACAATTTTGCTTTGCTGTGCTGGTTCCAACTTTGTATCTCCTTGAGCTATTGCTAGTTTCTAAAGGTTCGTTTTGTTTGAAGAAAATTAGTTTCGGAAACTATTTTCCAACTTTTCAATATTTAAATAACAGAAAATTAATCGATTTATAAAAAAAGAATTTCCGTGAAAGCAATCAACTTAAAAAGAAAATGGTTTTTCCTTAATCACAAAGTAAATAAAAATTAACTATTTTATTTGAGAATGATTTTCATGAAAAATATTTTCTTTTGCCATGAAATTTTCAGTATGTATTTATTCCGTGGAAAATGAAATATTTGCAAACTATTTTATTTATATGTGGTGAAGACAACCCTCAAATTGGAATTGTTCTCTTTTAAAAGTCGACTTTTAAGTGATTTAATTAAACAAGGTTGTATTTGCAGTTGGATGCTCTCATGCTTTCAAAGAGGCTTCCAGGTGTCTCTCCTCCTATCAAGAAACAATATTGTGTAAATCAAAATCCCAAAACCCTTAAATATAGGAAATCAATGAGAAGAGAACCAGATCATATTAGTATACCTGAAACGTCCTCTATCCTATGATTTAGTTCCTCAAAACTACATAAATCAGATCACACTCAAAATAAGGACAATCAACCATCATGAACATTCAAGTCGCTAGAACATGGCTAGGATGATAAAGAGCACCCGTAGCATAGATAAAAAGCAAACTCAAGGCACCATCCTATCGTCATAAACCGAAAAAAGAATACCCGATAACATTTTACAAAGGAAAATAAGTGGTTCAACTCCAATCTTTTGCTCCAAATTTTAAAAATTCAAAACTCAAAGATATATATATATATATATACTTTTTACTAACTGTATAAGTCAAAATGCAAAATTACGCATGCAAGATCCTATCATTTCCACTGGACGGGCACCTAAAGGATAATAAATACCTTCTCAAAATCGAATAGAGCCAAAAGGTTTTTTCCTCTCATTAAATGCCGGCGTTTATCTCCACTAGCCTCGACGAAATCACAGTCCTCTGTATCGATATCTCTTGTAGCTTCTTGTGCTGTCACCTTTCAATCAGGGCCCTCATCAAATGAGCTCCTCCCTGCGAGATTACGTGCATCGAATCCAAGTCAAATTGCTCCAAATCTTGACTCCTACTCTTTGCAGTCTCATTTAATTCTTTGAAATCGATCTGTATCATAAAATAAAATGAAAAAAAATCATCATTTTTTCCCATGATAAACTACGATTGACGTTGCCTCGATTGTCTGCAATCTGCAATGCGATGTGACGAGTGAAGGCACCAGAACGATCCTTGGACAATGATTTTCCATGCAAATTGTTTTTTTTTTTTTTTTTCACCATGACTATACTTCTATCTGTGGTGACGTCATAATTCGTTTTTAGGAAGGGAATCTTGAAGAGCGCCCACCTATACCCAGGGCCCTGCAAAGTTCAGGGTTTTGAGCTTCTGGGTAAAGGTGATGCACATGGAAACTTCACTGCAGCTTCATATGCTTGCACTAAATGTTGGACCGACTAGCAATTGCTTTTATATTCACATATGTATATTTGCTTATATGTTTATCAGACTTTCTTGAACTTTTTATGAAGTTTTGTATTTTAACAAAACTTTAATATAAAAAAAGTCATTTTTGGCTTTCATTTACCGGCAAAACACAGCACCGCATGCAATTGGGGTACAAAGCTAGCCTGCAATTGCATGTAGTGTCGTAAGACGCGCTAGTTCTGTAGTAGGCATTTCATTTACCCTCACTCACCTTAGGTACGGATAACTACCATACCAGCCTACCCGGTGATAGTTGAGACATGCAAGTATATCTCGACGTGGGGTCTATGTTCCCCATCGTGAGACCCCTTAATTCCCTATCTATTTTTTTTTCTTAACAGATAGAGAATACGGAGGACAGTGTGGGGTGTCCCACCTCAGGGTACGGATCCTACATATGGAGACGATTTAGTCCATAACTCAACTCTCTTGAAGTTTCTCCTACAATACATATGAAAGTATACTACTGTTTTTTTTTTAAATACAGTGATTGTTTTGGAGAATATGAACAACTCCTAGGTTGATGTCCGAAGAAGATTATTTTATCTTGAGATAGAGTTACAAATACTAGCTATTGAGTCCAGTCCACAAAATTACTACTCGAGCCTCAACCTTGTGATTTGAAGGCTTAAGCCTTGTTTGGTAATCAGTCAATTCTAAATTATTTTTATTCTTTTATTACTCAGAGCATACAAAGAAGGGAAATCCATGTAATAATATTAACTGATTTTTCTATTTCTGGAAATAGATAAATGGCTAGGGAATATATTTGAAATATAATTAAGAACAGAAAAAATTATTTCTTTATTTTTGGGAACAATTCAAGAATCAAGTCTTTTTTTTTTTTTTTTTTCTTCTCCTCATCTAATGGATCACTGGGCTCAGCAATGGCCATTGAATGGCCAAAGACGAGGTCCAGTGACCTCCGGCCCTCAATGAGGCTCAACCTCATTGTGGTTGGGTGAGGCCAACCTCGCTAGGGGCTAACAAGGTCGCCGACTTTCATCTTTGGCCGTTGTTGGCCATCGTCGAGGCCTAGCGACCGACTAGAGGAGGAAAAATAAGAGAAGGAAAAAGAAAAAAACTCTAAAAATCATATAAAAATTAAAAGAAATTATACATTAAAAAAATTAGAGTCTTACCAAACGCGTTTGTGTTATTTTTCTATTCGAGAAATAGAAATTTTATGCGATTATCAAACGCTTTTGAATGCTCAAAAACTCATTTAAGATATTGAATAAAAATTATTTTTAAAAACATAATGGTTACCAAATATACTCTTAATATCTGATTTAAGCTTTCTTTGTTAATTTATGTTTCAATAATTTATATTTAATTACCATCGGATTGCTTAGCTTAACATACATAATATCTATAATAGATAATCCATATTTGAACATTTTATTTATAATTGTCATCTATATGAAATGAACTAAATATAAAACATATATATTCTAAAATTTATATGAATGAGGCGGGGTGGTCCTATTATTGGCCCGGGCCTCAGCAAATTCCAATCGAAGCATTTTTCGTGGGGAAATTTTGCCCTATCCAAGGTAGAGCGCCTTGGAGCGTACTGTAGGGGTGAGCATGGTCCGGGTTGGGCCGGTCCACCCCCTAACCCTAGGACTAGCCGCATAGTGTTGGTCCTCAATTTTTGGGACCGAGGACCGACCCTATTGAGCTTGGGACTGAGGACTAGACCGACCCAATGGGTTCAGTCCGATTCTAGGATTAACCCGGGATCAACTGATAATTTTTTATTTCATTTTTCGTACTCCTTAAAAAGGAGATCGAGAAATAGACTAACCCAATAGGTTCGGTCCGGTTTCAAGGTCAACCCAAGACTAACTAATAATTTTTTATTTCATTTTTTGTACTCCTTAAAAGGGCAATCGATGACCGTACCGACCCAATAGGTTCGATGATGAGCAATGTCAGCTAAGAAAGACAAGCAGTGAGGGTCAAGTGGGGTGAGCGTCGAATGTCGAGCATGGAGCAACAAGCCAAGTGAGCATTGAGCGGCGAGTAGCACAAGTGACTCAAAGCAAGCGAGGCGAGTGTCAAGTGGCGAGTGAAGAAGTTGTTTTTTTTAAAAAAAAAACCTAAATTATTAAAGAATAATGTAAAATTACTTGAACTCCTCACTAAAGAGCTGTTTAATGTTGTTGATACCATTTATTTTAAGGTTTTATCTTTATAAAAAAATATAAATAATATTATATATATATATATATATAGTCGGGGTTGATCCGGGTTGGACCGACTCGGAACTCTCAGGATCAAGGACCAACCCGCACAGTGCTGATTTAGGAATTCTAGGATCAAAGACCAACTCAATTTCCCTGGGAACCGGACCAGGACCGGTAGGATTGGGCTAGTCCAGGGTCGGTCTAGGATTGACCCTGGATCGATGCTCACACCTAGAGTGCAGGGCATCCCTAAATCTTTTTCAGGATATGAAAGGTTCCTATGCTGATGTCTAGGAAGATTGTTATACCCCTAAATGGGGCTAGGGGTACTCGCAATTGAGTCAAGTCAATAGAAATTACTACTTGAGACTTGACTTTGCGATTGTAAGGCTTGATGTTCGATATGAGCTTTCGATGAATTCGATTTCTTTTAAGATCTAATATGATTTCCAAGTCCGAGTTCAAGTCCATTAAACTCGATTAGAAGGAGGGGGGACTCAAACTCCGACTTGAATATCATATGTGTTGCATGACTTTAAAAAGTAGTATTATTTGGATGATTTCTTGTTTTACAAGGCATTCGAGTAAATATTAAAGATTAGTTTCAAATGTAAACCATTCAAATGATTAATATCGCAAAAAATCTCAAACTAGTATACCAAATTAAATTAATTTCATGACTACCTAAAATCCTAAATCAGTACATCCGTAATAAATTTACTTCAAATTAATTTTTTAACCACTCAAAACCTGTATATTTTGTGACAAATTTACCCACCAATATTTTTCGTTAAATTTGATTAATACTGCGAAAAGTCATAAATTAGTATATCTATGACAAATGGAGAGTAAAACACCAAGCAAATATATTTATCAACTGTCACGTATCATCTAACTTAATAATTTGACGGCAAAATTTAACGAAATTAAACGGAAACTAATGTAGGTATATTTTTCACATAAATATCAGTTTGAAATTTTAAGTAATCAAAAAATTTAAATTTGTCTCGTTGGTGGTAGTGATCTCCACTCCACTCGAATGGATGGCCTCAAAAAGTACTCAAGATATTTTCAACTTCAACCTTGGCACCACGAACTCAATTTGAACTTTTGCATCTCGAAAAGGAATCGGACGGAGCTCGAAGTAACACAGTGAGTCAAAGTTGGAGCTCCGACGGTTCACGGCCGTGGGACGAGTCGCTGGTTTCACGAGTCCCTGTTTGCGCGCACGTAGTGAAATTCCGATGCGTGGGAAGTTTTGGGTAGATTCGTCGTTCCCCCCCGTGGCGTCAATTCGTTTCGGACGACTCATCGTCCTCACCATCAATGCCTTCTCTCTATCTCTCTCTGTTTGTGTCTCTGTGTGGCGCGCTGGGATCCTGATAACTGAGACAATGATGGGGCTGCGCAGTGACTCGTACGGAACGTCTCAGAGACGGGGGATTGACGTCTGCATTACGGTGATGCAAGCAAGTCTCTGCCCTGCTCTGCCCTGCCCTGTCCGGCCCTCTCTCTCTCCTGCTGCTGCCGGCATAAGACAAAAAGGTTGGGTTAAAAAAACGAGAGGGTCCGCAGCTTGTTCTTTTCTGGGTCATTCCGAATTGCCTTCGTCCTCGTCGCACGATTCCAGATTTCAACCCGTTCGAGTCCCTGAGATGAGATTTCGCGTCACCCCTCTCTATGTCTCTCCCTCGCTGTCTGACGCATCGATGTCTTCTGTGTTGAGGCAGCGAAGCAGATGTGCATGCACGTTCCATTTCGTATGCTCTTTTCACGATGACGTCCACCTCGGTTTTTTCCTATTTGCTGATTTAACCCTAAACATTTTAAGAATTATATATATATACATGAAGGTCTCTAAATTTTTTTAAAACCTCGAATTTTTCTCTTTCTTTTCTTTTCTTTTAAAAATTTGAACGTCCAAAAGAGAGCCGTAAAGTAGAAATAACATCTTGTAGAAAAAGAACCATAAGATCGCCGCCTTCGTATTGTGGTGACGAAGGGAATCGTGTCTTAATTTTGAATCGGGCCTTTTTCCAAGGTTTGAAGAAAGATTTGACCGGGAGGACTTTCTTGTTCACGTGAAACTTTTTACCCCCTCTTCCGGTGGGGACCGGGAAAATTGGATCCAGTCGTCACATGAATGCTTGGCTGATAAGGCATTGACGTGCAGAGTCTGTTTAGCATATGATTGTACTCCGGTGCAGTTTACCTTGTGTGATTGATAATATGTGTTTTGGGTTCAGATGATACTCTTGTCATGTTAAAATCGATCGCCAGACTCGATATACTAAATGATAACAAAGACTCTGCGTTTTCATTCTACCGACAAGGCCATAACCATGCTTGAGACTCGATAAAAGTTCTACTAAACTACTTGGTAACCAATTTTGGTAAAGCATATCTCAGCATGTCCGGCATCTGTCTTTAAAGTTGCAGCATCTTGAAATTGGGTAAGACAGAGCTTCCCAAAAGCTATTAAAGCGCAGGCAAACGAGTCGTATGGCGGAGGTTGTTGTCGAGTACTCACAAAAGGTTTCTACAACCTTTTTGTTCATAACGTATGCACTCGGAACGTATGTTTCATGCATGTTCTCTCCTACTTTTTCTGTACTTTTTGCCTCGCTTTTTCTCGTACTAAAGGATTGAATCCAAATTCTAACTTTTCATGAAAGAGCTTGATGTCATCCTTCTCGAGCACTCGTTTTCCGGGCATGGAAAGTGTTCCATTTGTTGCTTTTTCTTCTTTGTTGCTTTTCAATTGAAGAGCCGAACGTTAAAAATTCAACAAAACCTATATAGAAATTATTATCTGCTCTTATAGGCTATTTAATTCGAAAAGAAATTAGATTTAATGAGAATATTGAAGACCCAACAAGCATAAAAGATTCCCCACTTGAGAGTACGTTCGAGATTTATGATGGAAATGCTGGGAGTTTGATGCAGCTGATTAGTTGGAAAAATATTTAACAATAGATTTTCATCTGCTGTTTCCTGAACATTTGAGTTCACTTGCCATCTTGAGGCGAATAAGTGAAACCACTGCTCTCTTCCCAAGGTGACACCAGTATCTTCCGTTCCTTAATTAGCCTTTTTTAACACTTGGGTTTTGTGCTTTCACCTCGAACACTTTATAAAAACAGAAAACGAGAGAGAGAGAGAGAGAGAGAGAGAGAGAGATTGAATTTATTGGACCGGATGCTTTCCCCAAAAGTTTAAATCAATAGAAGATGGGCGATGATAATGTATTTATACGATAGTCCTCAACACTCCTCATCATCTAACTCTCGGTTTAGGCGTGGAAGGTAAGATAAAGACGTAATTACATCAAACGGACAATCAGATACCTGAAAACAGGCATGAAAACAGGAGGTGTGTAGGGACTCTAGCGTATAAACCTTATGAAAACCATAGTAGAGTGATCATTTTTCTTAAAAGTTTAAACCATCACGAAATGGGCCAAAGAAAGTATATTGGTACCACCTATTAGAGTGGAGAAACATAAGCCTAAACTCTAAAGTCGGGAATATAATCAAGAGGGAGTCCAAATGCCACTCATTTACATAGTTAAGCTCGTGTTCACTAAAATACTTCATGAAAAACAAAACTTGTCAGAACAATGTAACATTGCACATTACTTAACAAATTCAGTTCCAAAAATTCACTTGAGATTCTTAGAAAAGAAGTCGGAATCATTAGCATACATATGTGGACCCTATGCATTGTACTTTAAAAAATTTCTTTTTTATTTCTTGGTAAACATAGCCTCTCTCGCTCGCCTCTGCTGCTGCTGCTGCTTCTCGTGAGATTCGACTTGTCTTGTATCTACCAATTCACGCTGCTGAGTACGATAGATGAGGGACGTATCTACATCTACAGTGACCATGCAACAAGTATAGGTTGGCCCGATATGGCATGCACGAAGAACAAAACGTACATGCACGCGCTGACGACGCTGCATGCATGCAAATGATCTTCCCACGCAGATGCAGAGAGGGGAGGACAGGAAAAACTGGCTTCCCCGTCCTGTCGTTTCCTCGCTAGGATTCTCCCGGACCCGTGTCGTTTTTGGCTCCTTTAGGGGGAAAGGGGGGGGGGGGGGGAGATTTACTAGAATACAGTCCAAGGTCTGTGGGCTGTAGTCCTCATCCCCTCGTCCTCCTTCTCGCGATCCCCTTCCTAGTCTAAGGGCTTCTGGCGCTAGGGTTTTGTTCTTATCTTTGTTCTCTCTTTGATCGTTATCATTATTTTTCTAGGGGGTCCACCTGATCTCAGTTCCGACATGCTGTTGCTTTTGCCTCAGCGGAGTTACTATGGGTACCTAATATTTTCTCTATGGAGAGTAGTGTCCCATGAAGAGGACCTCACAATGCCCACAATTCTTGACTTCTTCCCCCACCAACTTGTTCCAAGTTGGCCACCAACGTTTTTGTTGCCCTGTCAATCCAAAGATACCCACACCCAAAAATAACTGACTTGTTCTAGTGCGATCTACGATGAAACTTTATCGATTAAGGGAGATCGGTTGATGAAAGTGATTCAAGCCATCGAACGACTGAGAACCGTGTGGCATGGATATCGATATTTACAAAGTATAATTGTCGACGTCTGCATGGGATCAGCATTGACGAGTATCAAGAGGTGTTCGGCGAGGCTTATCGATGGGGCTAGCAAGGGGTTGGCCATCGTAAAACTTGGCCAAGTGTTGAAAACAAGAAGAGAATGCGATGATCATAATGTCGATTGAACGGTTAAGCAGCCCAACAGCTTTAGAAATTGTAACTACTTGTGGATAAGATCGGCATGTGAATATGAGACTTGGAAACTCACTAGTATAGTTGTAACCATACTTAGAGCAATAATTGTTGGTGAACGGTTGTCATTAGTGAGTTATATGGAGAAAATTATCAAAGTAATCTTAAACCTATTGCAATTGTGTTAATTCAGTCATAAACATTTTGCATTTGTACCAATTCAGTCAATCTTGGTCAATCTTGGCCAGATGGCACTATCATGGACGTTGGCTGATGCGGGCATGGCAATTTTTAAATATTTCTTTTCGATTTATTTTCCATTATTTTTTTCTATCTCTTTCTTTTTGTTGTTTCTTTCCTTCTTGCTTTGGTTGGTCGCTAGACCAAGCAAAGGCTAGGGCCAGTGAGGTAGACCTCATCAATCATTGGCGAGCCTCGGCTACCCCTGGCAAGGCCTTAACTCGTCATGGTTGGGCAAGCTTGACCTTGCCCGCAACCTTGGCGAGGCATCAATAAGGGCAAGGCCTAGCCAGGGGTTGTTGAGGCTCGCCCTCTCCTAGCATAGTGAGGGTGAGCTTGACCACCCTTGGGGAGGCACGGTGAGGGCAAGCTCAACCTCGCCCACAGCCCTAGCAAGGCTTGCCCTCACTATCGCTAAACTTGTTAAAGGGGCGGGTCGAGTCGAATTTGGGTCGGATCAAAAATGGTCCTACCCAAATTGACCCATTAACTTGTTTATGACTCATTCATATGTAATGTAAATCTTGGAAAAATCCAAATAAATGCCTGAAGTGCTCTCGTTTTTTCAAATAATGATTCGAACTATACTGTATTTCAATAAAAGCCTGAAATGGGTCAATTGTCTCAAATAAGAACTTGAAATAACCAAATCATCTCAAATAAAGGTCTTTGGTTGGCCGGTGACTATTCTGGCCATAGAGAAAATGTATTTAGGTCAAGAAATTATAATCATATTTTTTAAAATTTTTTCCTTTTTTCCTTTTTTCTTTCCCTTTTTTTTTCCTCTTCCCTCCCCTAGCCATCACCGTCGCTGGCCAGCGGAGCTCGCCCTCCTTAGGCGAGGGTCGCCCACGCCGATGTGGGGGTAGCCGAGGCGAGGCGACTCTCACTAGATCTGGCAGGAATGCCTTCACTAGATCTGGTGAGGAACGCCCTTGGCCAACAATAGGGGGGTTGCCCTCACTAGCCCAAGTGAGGGCAACCCTTGCCCTTGCTAGATCTGGCAAAGGAATGCCCTTGCTCAATGCCGGCGAGGGCTGCCCTCACTAAGCCAAGTAAAGGCGACCCTCACCTAAGTCTGACAACCTCCACCATGGCCGACCAAGGGAAGGGGGAAAAGGCAAAAAGAAAAAGAAATAATAGAAAAAAATTAAGTTAAAAGACAAAAGTACCTTTCGAGAGGTTAGGCTCTTTTTTGAAACTGATATGGCCACTTCAGGCTTTTATTTGAAACTAGTTCCACTTCAAGCCCTTAATTGGTATGATTTGCCACTTTAGGCTCTTATTTAAAATAAAATCTACTTTGAGTCCTTATTTGAGAAAACGGAACCACTTCAAGTCTTTATTTGGAATTTTCTCATAAATTTTTTGACCCATATCCAACCCAATCCGTATTGTTAAAATACATCCATATTTAACCCAATTTAGGAAAACTTATTCTTATGATTTTTTAAGGATTATATTGCTAAAATACTTGAAAATCTAGGTTCACCTTGTTTCTTATGATTTTTTTTTAAATGATATTGCTAAAACACTTCCATTCAATACAAATTTAGTGAATAATTTTTACAATTTTTAAAAAAAATTGAGGCTCCATTTTTTTCTTTAAAATTTTTTTTAAGAAGTCATTTCCTAGAAAAATAACAATCTTTTCCTATGTTTGCCTGAAATTTGAAAATAAATTAAAAAAATAAAAAGATCTAATTTGATTTTTCCTCCATGCATTCCTTTTAATATATTTTCTTTAAAAAAATTAATTTTAAATTATTTAAAAAAATCTATTTTTTTATTTTTATTTTAAAAGGATCTCATTCTTATTTTTATTTTCTTTTTTCTTTTTCCTTCCTCTTCAACTAGTCGTCAGCCACAACGACAGCCAATGAGGCTTAGCTTGTTTGATTCCAATGAGTCAAACCTTGCCGGCCTTGAACGAGGCTCGACCTCGCTAGATCCGGTGAGGTCGAGCTTGAGACTTGCCAAATCGAGCCTCGCTAGACGTCAGTGAGGTCTCGGCCTCACCAACACTAGAATTCAGTAAGGCCTCGACCTCCAGTGAGCTTATCCCTCATTTGGTTAGTTGTCGTCATCACCGTCGTTGTCCACCGGCCAAGAAAAATGGAAGAAGGAAGAAGAAAGAAAACAAATAAAAATAAAAATAATTTCAATTTTTTAAAAATACTTTTATAAGGCTAAAGAGTGAAACGGATTGTGGATGAGTCTAGTAGGTTGAAAATGAGTAACCCATATATAATCCATTTACATTTTAAATGAGTCATATATGAGTTTAAGACCTATTTTAACAAGTCTAGTTGTCGCTAGACAAGGTTGAGCTCGCCTAGCCATGGTGAGGCTAGCCCTCACCTAGCGACGGCTAGAGTGAGGCTCTGCCAAGCATGCCGAGGCTCATCTCACCAGTGTTGGTAGGGGGTGAGCCTTACCAATGACCAGCGAGGTCAACCTAGCCGGCTCTTAGCCTTTGGTTGGTTCGGCGATTGGTTAGAGGAAGAAAGAAAAATAAAAAAGAAAGAGAAAAAATAAAAATAAAAATAAAAATTGAAAAACTATTTAAAAATTACCACGTCGGCGTTGGCCAAAAAAAGTAATTAAATGGACTAAATCGACACAAATGCAAGAGGTTTAGTAACGAATTGGCAAAATTACCACAGAACCAGTTCCCATTAAGGAAAAAAAAACGCAGCATCTACTTTGGGCGTAAGATTTATCATTATTTGGGTAAACAACTCATTCTCAGCAAAACAATATTATATAAGCCTATTGACTGAAAAGTTTAAACCAAATATAGGAATCAAGAAATCACGTCACTATGCAATACGGGACACTTGAAACACGCATTGGCATTCGAACATGTGCATGCATTGACATACAAAAAAGAAAAGAAAAGAATCATCCTTGTTGAGGAGGTATCGCTATCGGCGCATTAAAATTTCAAAATTAGACCTAGTGAAAAGGCAAATGCAACCTCAACTTCACGTTCCTATATCGCTGTCCCCATCGGCGAACCAATACGCCGAGCTAGTCGAAGTATTTGCGTTTGTTATGCTACTAGACTGTGCACGCGCTACACAAGCGCACTAACTTATCTTGTCATTTTGTCGGACAGATGCGTGCTTGGACCACCGGAATTATAATGACCCAAACTAAAGATTGCTCACGTCGTTCCCATCCCGTGTCCACTTAGAAACTCGTCGGTTAAAAGTATCTTTTGTTCCCCGCAATCCCACGATAGAAAATCTATCATATCAATTTCAAACCACATGATAAACGACCTAAGGCATAGCACGTTCGACGGGGGAATTGGGGAGAGAATGAGTTGCATGGAGAAGTCAACTTCAATTCACATGATAAACGACCTAAGGGTCACATGATAAACGACCTAAGGGTCACATGAAATCAACTACTTCTTCTTCTTCTTCTTCTCTTTTGCGTTGAATGTGGAGCACACCGGCCTACGAAAATAGTGAACGCAAAGCACAGTGTAAAGGCATAACTACTTTCCAAAGGTTAATTGAAGTTTTGATTAAATTAATATTCTTGGGTTAATCTTGTATTTTCGGAGTGGGTATAGCTAGACTAGATAAAATGAGTCATAAAACCATTTCTTAATACATATTTAATTGACTGAGTTATTATAAGAGTTAGTTATATTCTATAAACAAATCATAAATGAGTTTAGAATTATAAACTCCAAAATAATATGGATTTTAAATGGAGAAAATTGTCCAAAAGTTCTAAACCTATGACACTTTGAAAATTCAATTTTAAACTTTTCAATATCAATTAAGCTCTTAACTATTTCATTTTTTTTATCAATTGAGTCCAACCAATCAATTTTGGCAAGGATTTTGCTAACGTAAATGCCGAGTGTCCTACGTGATATAGTCGGCGCTTACATGGACAATTTTTAATAATATTTTATTATTTTGGATTTTTTTTCTTTCTTGTTTCTTTTTTCCTCTTTTCCTTTTTTTTTGTTTTTCTTTTGTTTTTTGCTTTTTCAACTAAGGTCAGCGAGGGTCACTAGACTCTGGCTATCCACTGGGCAAAGCTAGCACAAGTCGTCGCAACCTCACTTGCTACAACTATGATTGTGTTGCCCAAACTTAGGTGATGGCTGCAACCCTCGCCCTACAACCTATAAGAGCATCGTGGCCCTCACCAGAAACTTGGCAAGGGCCTAGTGACTCTCGTTGGCCACAATTTAAAAAAGAAATAGAGAAGGAAGAGCAAAAAAATGGAAAAAAAAATGGAAAAGAAGAAAAAATAAAAAGAAATATTATAAAAAATTATCCACATTAACACCGATCATGTCACATAAGATGACCGGTGTCTATATAACCAAATTCTAGTCAAAATTGACAGAGTGTTAAAGGTTTATGATTAAATTAACAAAAATACAATATGTTTAAGACTTTTTGAACAATTTTCCCATTTTAAATGGCCTGCAACTTACTTAAACCCAACTCACGACTCTCTTTTCACTCTCTCTCGCCCTTGCTCTACGCTCTCACTTTTGTTTTGGCATAAGTTTTTTTAGATTGGGTTAAATATATAAGTGCTTTAACAATTGGGGTGAGATCGAGTATCAAATGAGTATGGTAGGATAGGGTATGGGTCACTAAATTAGTATTATATTAACATGGATCAATTTAGATTGGTTTATTTTCAAGCCGACCTGATCTACTAGTTTGACAAGTTTAGGTATGATTAAAAATAGCAAAAGTACAAAGGAAGTGTCAAAACTTAGCATGTGAGACACTTAAGTGCTAAAAGTTATGAAAGAAATATTGAAGTACAACTTTTTTTGAAAATTGAAACACTTGAGTGCCAAGTCTAGCGACCTTGATCGAAAATCTTACATGGCAATTTTTTAATAATATAACTTGCCTACATGGTTCGCCGGAGAGCCGAGCTAGCAAAGAAGAGCCAAAACGACGTCATTTTGCCTCTTTTTGAATTTTAATATAAATGTTAATTAAATTAAATTATTAAAAAAAGGGAGGAGATGAAGATTACAGAAGCTGAGGGTGGAAATAGTGGGGAGGCTATAGTGGTGAGGGCTGAGCGTTCACCTTCATTAATCTTCATCTCCTCCTTTTAAAAAAAAATAGTTTTAAATTAAATTTAATAATATTTATATTAAAATTCAAATCTGAAATAAAAAGACGTTGTTTTTTATTTTTCTTTCCACGTCAACATGCAAAACGATGTCGTTTTGCATTTGTCTCACCGAAAAAAAAACCAAATCAACATTTTGATCGAATTTTCTCGCTGTTGGCATTTAACTAATCAATTTTGCTTCGATTTTGGCACTTAAGTGTATATTTCCTAATTTTTGACACTTAAGTATCTCTCGTGTCAAATTTTGGTACTCCAGAGATCCAGGTGTCAATTAAAAATGCAAATCCCGATATGTGGAACAATTCTTTAACCCCTTCACACTACTCCTTTGGCGATCCCATGGAATGACTCATCATATCATCTCTAGTCTTGTCATCATTCTTTCATCATTATTTTTTTACCAACGGAATTAAACGGATTATTACAAATAGAACTTAAGTTAAGCTACAAATTTCACATTAAAGCAAGCATAGATTCTATTATGTATACAAAGATAAAATATGAGTGGTTTTTACGACAAATTAGGGAATTCGTAGAATGAGCCATATCAAATTACAAAGATAAATTATCTAATATATAAATAGAAAAGATAAATTATCTAATATGTAAATAGAAAAGCAAGACATAATAACAAGATTAAATAAAAGAGAAAAGCTAAATGCAAGAATACACATGTATGGAGTTGGGCTTTGTGATGGTGAACCAGGTTGGGTCAAGAGGCCCATTTACCTTTGTGCGTTCTCTTAGCCCACTTTATAACTGGAACACATAATTTTGTTAAACAAAGTTAGCAATTAACTCGATTAACTTATGTACACCAAAAAAAAAAAAAAAATAAATAAAATTGCCATTAGAGGTTTTACCCAAATCGTTTATTTTCTCCTATTTCCTCTACTTCCATTCCTACGAAAAACAACCTCGTAAACATCCAAAACTTCTTTCAAAATTCAATAATTCAAAAGGCCGTTTCGACTCTAATTCAACCGATACGTCTATTTAAGCTTGTCTTTATGGTCTTGTGATTAGAATAAGGTGGAGTAGGCCAATCAACATATGGCGCACAACAATTGGGTAGTAAGAGCTTGACGGACTGTCCAAACGAGCCCAAATTGCATGACTCCTAGCAATGTGCAACACATGAGACATTGGAGGACAGCCATATGAGCGTTGTCACAATACTCTCTGTTAAGTCACGGCGGAATCGAACAAAAACAAAGCTTCCAAGGAAAGACGGATACATCTAATCAAGCCTATCTTTATGGTCTCGTGATTAGAATAAGGTGGAGTAGGCCAATCAACATGTGGCACACGACAATGGGTCAGTAAGAGCTTGACCGGCTGTCCAAACGAGCCCGAATTGCACGACTCCTAGCAATGTGTAGCACGCGAGACCTTGAAGGACAGCCATATGGGCGTGGCCACAGTACTCTTTGTTAAATAATGGTGGATTCGAAAAAAGCGTCCGAGGAAAGACGTTGGCCCGAAATTGACTCGTTCCTCTCGTGCGCGGCCGAAAGAGGACCATAAAAGAGAAACTTCATGGGACCAGGCAGACAATAATCTCCCTCTCATTCATGGTCGGATTTTACCTACCAACCTTGTCGAGTACAGAAATCCATGAGGTGTCTGAGTTGACCACCCCCTTGGATCAAATCTTCCAAAAGTCCAATCCTGGAGAAACTCTAGAATATTTGGTAGAGAAGATTGATTTGTTGAATTGACCGAGGTCAGGATCTAAAGCTCTATCCCTATAGAAAAAAGCAAGTTCATGACATTTTTCTAGCGAAGTTCACGTGAGTCAATGGTGAGTGACACACCATTTGATAAGCTAGAAAGGCCAACATTACTTGATTTCTTTTTCTTTCTTTTTTTAACCCACAATCTCTCGCAATATCTAAAATTGAATTAACTATTTCATCATGATCGATATAAACTTATGAGAGATTGGATGGATTATCATGTAGGGACGAATTTGTTACTTTCACGAGGGGGCGATTATGTTTGAGTTTTTTTTTTTTTTTTTTGGTTGGGTTATATTTGAGTTAAATCTTCCAAATTTTATTAATTGCGATGTTTGCGTAGTCATTTGCACTAGGCTACTTATTTATTATGGATGGGCTGTAATTATTTAGGGCACTCGAATTTGGTTGCCTCAGATAAATTAGCTATTGCCCCAAATTGATATCTCTTTTACAGTGCGAAAGTCGATAATTTAATACTTAATTTCAATGTGAATAAGATAGGAACGGAGGGACATATCATGCCACGTTGCCAAAAGCTTTATCTGATCTTTTGTTATGGTAAAAATAGCGAACGAGATAAGACTAAGATTCGTTCGAATTTTCTTCGGGAAAATGCAAATGATTAAAAAGGCCTTTTTTGGCTTCAAACGCAAGCGAAATTAGGGGTAAAAAAGCCACCAGGGAATTAAAAAAACCCACCTTCTGGAACGACCTTTGCACTTCCTAATTAAAAAAAACAGTAACACGTGGCAAACGTCCATCAAGATGTCCGAATCGGTGCGAAATTACGTATTTAGCCCGGGCTAATCAAACGCGCGAGCGCAGGGTGCAAACCGCCTTTAGAGCGCCGATGGTTTTCGAATTACCTATTTTATCCCGGACCACCCCTCAAAATTACACGTGATTACTACTGAATCGGTGGCGAATTCGCTTACGTGTTGAGGGCACTCGTGTCATTTCGATGCCGGAGGGTAGGCCCGGAAAGGGAATGATGGGCATTGTGGTCTTTTCATCGGTCGCCGCATTTATCAGCAAAGCGGCTATTTCTTTGATTATTTATTTTTGATTTATTTCGTTCGTAAAATCAAATCAGCAATATTCTTAAATGTAAAGTCTCGAGCGAAATTTTCCAGAAAAGAGAGAAAATAAATTGAAAAAACAAAAGAAAAACACGCTTTGACTTTCGATAGGATGGTGGACTAATTATCAAATAAAATATGACATCATGTGAAAATCATGTGAATTAAATAATAAGGCTGGCTTGAATTAGCTTTATGGTACTTTATTGAGTCGACTAGAGCTAAGTTTAGCAATATTTCTTCCTTTTAAATTTCTATTTTTAGCACTAATTATCAAGTACTACCTAAGTCATTCAATTTTTCATGCGCAAGGGATTGCGCCTGCCCTCTCTAGGTTAATGTTTGACCCTAAAGTTTTCCCAACAAAATTTCATGAATAACGTCCCTGTCAATGAATTATTACGTGAGAATTAAAAAAGAAAATGGAAAGTGCTTGACATTTAGCTTTTCGTACATTCTATATTTAGATTAAACTCATTTTTTTTTATCTCGCTGATTTTAATTCATTTTCATTAAAATTTTCGAGCGATACATCCTTTTACAAATGCTTCATATTTATTTATTTTTTACTTGCATATTCTCTTCGCGCGTCACTTTCGTGTTCTTTTTTTAAATAAGGAAATGCACGGCAATGCTGATTGGGCCGATCTTATCCTCTTAATCACTATACCTATTAAACCTCGACGCGAAACGGGAAAATTCCACGAACGGGCACGTATTTCCATCGGCGACACCTTTTTTCCAAGTAGGAGAAACCTAAATTTTCTTCCTAGGCTCCTAGGATTTATGTCCTAATTAGAATCAGCATCATCCCTCAAGTGTCCTAAAGTCTCCCTATAAAATCCCCCCATCCCCCACTCTTGGTCTCCCTTTCACCTTGTCCCCCTTTTTCTTGATTTGATCTTTTTCTCCTCCAA
Organism: Eucalyptus guilfoylei; assembly: GCA_016097605.1. NCBI lineage: Eukaryota > Viridiplantae > Streptophyta > Magnoliopsida > Myrtales > Myrtaceae > Eucalyptus > Eucalyptus guilfoylei. The sequence continues at coordinate 30,365,854 of CM027862.1, forward strand.
TTTTTATTGCATTGGCCTAAATTTGAGGTTCTGCTTCTATTCTCTCAAAAGGAAGAAGAAATTCCTCCTCTCTCTCTCTTCTCCTTCTTCCCTCTCTCTCTCTCTCTCTCTCTTTCTGTGTTGTTCTCTGCTTCTGCTGTCTCTCTTACAAGACCTACTCTCTCTCTCTCTCTCTCTCTCTCTCTCTCTGTGTCTGTCTCTCGTTCATGGCATAGATTCGCGGCGCCGCCGGCAGAGGAGGAGGAGGAGGAGGAGGAGCTAGAGCGGCGGGAGGGGCCCCTTCGCGTACCGGATTGGGAGCTGAAGCTTCTTGCTTTTCGGCCGCTCGGGTTCTCACGGGAGTTCCCCGAGGAATCGCTCAGCCATGTCCCAGACCAACTGGGAAGCCGATAAAATGTGAGTCCTTTCGGTGCTCCGACGCCGCTTCGGTCGTTTTCGTGGAGATGGGTCTCGCCATTTCGGTCGATTTCGCGCGTCCGTCGAGTGCTCTTGCTCGTCCTTGCTGGGGTTGCCTCTGTTGCGCCGCGCAAGATTTGTGCTTTTTCAGTTTATTCGCTGTTTGCCGCGATTTCGTAGCGTTTTTGCATTATCTTAGGGCGATTTCGGGGGTTGTGTATGGTCAAGCAATTTTTTTTTTTTTGGGGGGGGGGTGGTTTGTGTTTGCTAATTACTCTCCCATTTGGGTCGATTCAATCTGGTGTACTGTTGTTCTTCTAATTTTTTTTTTGTTTTTCCTTCTGTTTCCAAGATGATTGTTGTAATATGCTCGTGGCGTGTTTTCTTTAGGTTTGTAGTTTTAACATGCCGAAAAAACTATGCCTTTGATTACAGGTTGGATGTTTACATCCATGATTATTTAGTGAAGAGAGACTTGAAAGCCACTGCTCAGGCTTTTCTAGCTGAAGGGAAAGTGTCCTCTGATCCTGTTGGTGAGAATCTTCTTTGGCTGAAAAAGAACTGTGGATTATCTTTCTTTTAAGCTTTGGATTCATTTTAAAGTACTGAAAATTTCCAAAGTTTCTTTTTTTATTCAGTCTATTTTTCACCCTGTACTTAAGTTTGCGCATGTATGCAGCAATTGATGCCCCCGGAGGTTTTCTTTTTGAGTGGTGGTCGGTTTTCTGGGATATTTTCATAGCTCGGACCAATGAAAAGCACTCGGAGGTTGCAGCATCTTATATCGAGGTTGGTTTTAGATGAATTTTTGGTACTTATGCTTGAATGGAGGATCTTTCATAGGGCCCTAGGTGGTGAAAGTGAAAACGAAATAACTGGGTGAACGTTTACTGAAGTTTTCTGATTCATGGCTATCCTAATGAGAGTTACAGTTTTGAACATTGATAGCATCTTTTCCAAGGTTCTTCTTGAGTATGTCCTGTTGCTCCTTGCAGTCAATATGCTTCTGTAGGTTTGGTGTAGTGGAGTTATTTTACTTGAAACCAACCTCAGGTGTCAATTCTACCGTCAGCTTTTTGTTTCCTTTTACCCATTTCACTCCCGTTTTGGAAGAACAGATTGAATAAAGGCAGTTGCGTTACAAATTTTACCTTGTGGCCATAATTTCGTGTTCCAAAGGTACAGCATTACGACAGTTTAGATTGCTAGTCTGAGAGAGATCTCATGCCCTAATCCAATTTTGTAAGGGTCGTCCTCTTTTCCTGATGGAAATAAGTACAATATACTTGAAGTCGTGTTATCATTCCCACTCCCCAGTTTTTCATTTAAACATCTATCCTGTTTTGGCAGAAGATTTTTATTGCACATGATGTCTACCACAATATTACTGCATAGATGCTCTCTTGTGCTTGATCCAATTGCCCCATTAAATAGCTTCGTCATGCTAGAGTTATGAAGAGGGCCTTGTTTGTTTAGGGCGAAACTGATGTTTGGTGTTTGTCAGGATGAGATGAATATTCTCCTTAGTGGGATACTTGACTTAGGTTATGTTTGATAAGCTCGACAAGTGCTGAAAATTGTGATATTCAGCGTTTTATGGCATTCCACGGGTTTGATGATGTCCAAATAACCGGCACTTAATATAAAAAGTCCAGTTAACATAAAAATAACTTACCATTCAAGTACAGGGATACCTTTCGACCCCAAAAAAAAGAAAAAAAAAAGTACATGGATACCTACTTAATTTTTGTATTGAACATTGAACTGAGTGGGTGCTTAGTGTATGCATATATACACTTCATCCTTTGCATCAGCATTGAAAGAAGTATTAAGAATGATATCATTACCTCAAACCCGTTATGATATCATTACCTCAAACCCATTAATATAGCAGATAACTGCTGGGCCTGAGAATTAACATGTATTATAATAATAAGAGCTAGCATAAGTACTCCCCTGAATTCTTATAACTCCACGTCTTTTTCCGAGATTCTTTTCTAGTTTTCCTTGTTACCCTGAGCTGGATTCTGTATTTTGATTGCATAATCTCCTTCCACAAACCCAAGCTGTTTCCTGTGTAATTAAATTCTTATATCATTTTTTGGTCATGACCTGGTGGTCTTCAACTTGCTGTGTGTGCATGTTGGTGTGTGCGTGTGCAAGCGCGCGCGCGCGAGAGAGAGAGAGAGAGAGAGGTTGCTCTTTGGAGTGTCAAATATCTCATGGATGGTAATGGGAAAATCGTCATGTATACAACAGAGTGAACAATTTTTCTTATAGGAATTAGAGTGAGACCTTTTCTTTTAATTAACTCAAATCTTTGTAAACATCTGAAAGATGTTACTGGTCTTTGTTTCATACAGTGTTTTATAGCATAACAGAAATTCTGAGGTGTTGAGGTTCCAAAGCAATGTTACTCCTGACATTTAAATTGACTGTAAGGGTAGAATGGTAAAAGTCATAAAATTGTAAATTTTTCATCATTTGATTGGGAATGATATGAGTGGATTCTGTACTTGAACCTTACATGTTTTCAAATTGATTTTCCCTTTTTCAACACTTTAAACTTAAAAGTCACACCAACTAAGATTTTTAGGATCTCTTTGGTCTTTCTAACTCAAAGTGCGAAACTGCATATTCTGGTGTCTGAATGGAACTTGGTGATGTTATCAGGGGTTAGCCTGCTTATGGGAGGAATTTTTGATTTGATTTGATCCAAGACTATCTCTTATTTTACTAACTTGAAACATCTCTTGTGATTGTAAGTGCAATGAAAATATGCATGGGTATTTACATACCATTCTGATTGATCCATTCTTTGCCCCTGTCTAGCTTATAGAATAAAGGTTAGTGTAATCAAGCTAGCATATTTTGATATGCAGACGCAGTTGATGAAAGCGAGGGAGCAGCAGCAGCAGCAGCAGCAGCAGCAGCAGCAACAGCCATCCCAACAACCACAGCATCCACAACAGCAGCATCTACAAATGCAGCAACTCTTGTTGCAAAGACATGCACAGCAGCACCAGCAGCAGCAGCAGCAACAGCAGCAGCAGCAGCAGCAGCAGCAACAGCAGCAGCAGCAACAGCAGCAGCAGCAGCAGCAGCAGCAGCAGCAGCAGCAGCAGCGAAGAGATGGAGCACATCTTCTAAATGGAAATGCCAATGGGCTTGCAGGAAATGATCCCCTAATGCGACAGAGTCCTGGGGCTAATGCCCTGGCCACAAAAATGTATGAGGAAAGATTAAAGTTGCCCCATCAGAGGGAAGGCTTGGATGAAACAGCTATTAAGGTTGGACCCTTTCTGAGTTGGTTTGGGAAAGCTTGGTAGTCTTGTTAGATTGAATGAGTCAGTTATGTTTTCCGTTTTGCAGCAACGTTTCGGTGAGAATGTGGGCCAGCTTTTGGATGCCAATCATGCATCAATTCTGAAATCAGCTGCCGCCACTGGCCAGCCTTCGGGGTGATTCTCTTGAATACCTAGGCTTTGTCATCATTATCCATCATCTCAGTTTTTTTCTCTTTGAGAACATTAGATTAAGTGAAAATTTTTCCACTCACACTTTCCATGAGTTTCTACTTAGTGCCGAGGGGAGAGGTTCTTCACACTACCAGTACAGTCTTTTGGCTCAAAGAACTGATTTCTAGTTAATTTGGTCCAATGAGGGAAACATATGCATGATATACTCTTTATCAACCATGCTACAATATGTCAACAATGTGCAGTGTCAGACTTGATGTAATGATGTTTATTGCTAAACTCTAATGGAGCCTGTTTGATACAATTTTTTCGCGTTTTTCGGATTGATAATCTTGACTAGATGTACATGGCTTGCACTCACTTTTGTTTATCTCACTTATTGATGGGAAGAAATGTCAAATTGTTGCTGGAAGAATCATTCTTTTTTTTTGGTCTCTGATGTTGGCATTTTTGGTAATTGCAAAATGCACTAATGATCTTAGGCAAGTATTGCATGGTACTGCTGGTGGGATGTCTCCACAAGTTCAAGCTCGTAACCAACAGCTGCCTGGATCCACACCGGTATGTGAAATTTGTTGATAGATGTTGTTGGACATGTATATGCATTATCTGCAATGTTCTTATCAATGACTGGGATCAGGACATAAAAAGCGAGATCAATACTGTGTTGAACCCCAGAGGCCCTGGTCCAGAAGGATCTTTGATAGGGATTCCTGGTATGTTGTTAGTGTTTATTATAATGAAAGTGACGATTATTGCTTAGAATTATGTGCTTATTTGCTGTTTGAATTTGTTGTTTACTTTTCTGAAGGGTGCATGATATTGAATCAGAAAACTAAAAGCAATCAAGATAAGCTGAATCATAAAATTTACTGCTAACCACTGCTGATTATTCTTTTTTGGCCAACGGTTACTAACCTCAATGCTCATGATGTATCAGGGTCAAATCAAGGTGGCAATAATTTGACTTTGAAAGGCTGGCCACTTACTGTAATTCTCCCCCTCTCCCCTTTTGTTGGTTTGAACAAATAACATTAGTATTTTTGGCTATACTCATGATATAAGTAGGCACACATTCTAAAAGTCCTGTTCTTTGACATTTTTGTTCCTTTAGGGACTAGAGCATCTTCGCAACCTTCAGCAGCAAAAGACCTTTATGCCAACCCCTCAGCCGTTTCATCAGCTACAGATGCTACCACAACACCAGCAGCAGCTTATGCTTGCTCAGCAAAATTTGACCTCACCATCTGCTAGTGATGACAAAATGAAACTCCGGATGATGTTGAACAATCGGAATATAATGGGCAAGGATGGACTTCAAAATTCCATTGGAGATGTCCCGAATGTTGCATCACCTTTGCAAGCTGGTGGATCTCGAGGGGAGACAGATATGCTGATCAAGGTGCTTCTTACGCCCATTGTCTTTTTCCCCTGAATCTGTATTGCTGCTGTAGTCCTTTGAGAGTTTTCTCAGTGTCCTTTTGAGGGAAGTTTGATAGTCATTTTGACTGTCAAATGTCACAATGGCTGTAGTTAAGGTTGGCTCAGGCTCAGGCTCAGCAATTTCAACACCAGCAGCAGCTCCAACAGAACAGTAATCCTCAGCTGCAGCAGCAGCAGCAGCAGCAGCAGCAGCAGCAGCAGCAGCAGCACACGCTTGCGAATCAGCAATCTCAGAGTTCAAACCACAATCTTCATCAACAAGAGAAAATGGGTGGTGCTGGCAGTGCTAACATGGATGGTAGCATGTCGAATTCCTTCCGAGGAAATGATCAGGTCTGTCCAAATGGCAATTACCTTTGTTTATACTTGAATATTTACTCCCCTTAATTAGTATGCCCTTTGGCTGTGATTGTTCTTCTGCTTGAATGTGTGCAATTCTGTCTGGCCCTGCACGATTCTTTGATCTCAACTCTCAGTTAGTGCCAGAAGAAGGATGTTGCTATTCTCCTCACCAATGTTCAGTGTTCACTTGAGAACTGTTTAGTTGCCAACTTCACATGTGCCTTTCCTCTGATCCTTTTCCCTGATATGTAAGATATTGTTGCAAGTTCTAGAGCTTTGTCAGTAAATTTCAGAGGCGGAAGATATTTGCAATGGGAGTTTGGAGGTTATGGCCATCTTTAAATTTCATGTTATCTTTTCTGGGGGGGAGTTGGAAGCTTTTCCTATGGGCATCCAATAATTTCATTGACATCATTCTAAAAGTCTTAAGGAGAAGACTCTTCTTAGCAGAATCACCTGAAGATTGCTGGATTTGATTACTGTGTACTTCTACAATATTCTAGCTGGGTTCCTAACATCTATCTTCCTTGATGCATTTAAGGTTTCAAAAAACCAATCTGCAAGGAAACGAAAGCAGCCAGTGTCATCTTCAGGTCCTGCCAATAGCTCCGGAACTGCGAATACTGCAGGTCCCTCCCCTAGCTCTGCACCTTCCACACCATCAACTCACACTCCTGGTGATGTGATGTCTGTGCCTCCATTGCCACATAGTGGTAGTTCGTCCAAGCCGTTAATGATGTTTGGCGCTGATGGCACTGGAAGTCTTCCGTCGCCTTCAAATCAATTGGTCAGTCAGATTTAGACTTTGTTTTTGGCTGGTGAAATTCTTTGAGCATGAAATCAGTTATAATGTTCTGTATTGATCTGGATCTTCAATTACAGGCAGATATGGATCGATTTGTAGAGGACGGATCTCTTGATGATAATGTTGAGTCTTTTTTATCTCATGATGAGACAGATCCTCGAGATACTGTTGGTCGCTGCATGGATGTCAGCAAAGGTGCCTGAGAACTCTCCATTAATGAGGAATTTTGGTGACATGCCCATCTTTAGTTGTAGTTTTTGAACTAGAATTATTTGGGATGTTCTATTCTATAAGCTATAGATTTTCTAGGGAAACATTGTCATCAAAATTGCAATATTTGTTCATATTGTGGTTTTCTGCTCCAAATTTAGATCTATTGTGTGTAGCAGTGAAAGAAATCTGTTAAACTCATATTTCTTGTAGACTTCAATGATCTATTGATTTCCATAGATATTATTGGGATTTTATTTTGTCCATCAGTCTGAACCACTATTGCCAATTCATGCACTCTAGTGCGTCCTGAGTCTTTTTTCCTGTTTGAGAATATTGAGTTTTCGTCCACCATGAGCTCAGAGTTTAACTGGTAGAAGCAGAAGAGAACCATACAGAAAAACTACGTAGAGTTTCAAAAGGACTTACCTTTGACCAACAAACAGAGAAAAGTAAGTAGTATAAGCAGAAAAAGGACCAAAAACTCAGTAAACTAATTTACAGCGAAGCATAAGAATTTCACGACAAGCCTTTGACTAATGAACAGACAAGATTATTTGTAATTTCTCTCTATCACTTCTATTTATTAAGAAGGAAATGAAGCCAATGTCACCAGTTATCACATGATGATAACTAGCTTGCCTTTGAAATCTGGTATAACTTTCCTCGAGGTAAATTTTATCAGCCATAAAATCCTGATGAATATTTTTAGTTAATTAATGGAAGTACATTGCCTTTAGATGTTCTTCTTCGTTATTAATTTAGACTACTATTCTCAGGTCCTTCTAATTGAGGTTTGATTCAGAATCATTTCCCTAGTAGGCTGAATGATGAAGTGTCTTTCACAGTTTCACTCATAGTGTTCAAATTGGGTGCTACAGAATTCTCATTTACTGAAGTGAATACTATTCGAGCAAGCGCCAGCAAGGTTACCTGTTGCCACTTCTCATCAGATGGGAAAGTACTTGCTACTGGTGGACATGATAAGAAAGTAAGTACAGGCAGTTATGTGGACATGATAATATGTTGTCTTATGCCATAGTCTGATAATGGGATGGTTAAATTTCTGGATTATGCAGGCTGTACTGTGGTATGCAGATACTTTAAAGCCGAAAACAACTCTGGAGGAACATTCTTTAATGATCACGGATGTTCGATTTAGTCCAACCATGTCTCGCCTGGCAACATCTTCTTTCGACAAAACTGTCAGAGTCTGGGAGGCTGACAATGTTGGTGAACATAATATCTCATTGACACTCGCGTTTTTTAGATTTTTGAATTATTTTTGTATTCAAAGCTTCTTGCAACAGCCTTCTGATATACTGAACTACATGAGGTGCCAGCCTGACTTTAAGTACTGATGAAATTTCAAAACTTTTTGCCACTATGATACAAGTGCTTATGATGCAAGTTTGTTTTTCCCGGAGTGAACAATCTAATGTAAGTTATTGTTTTACATACCCTGGAAAGTTACGTAGAACATGACCTACACTTGTAGCTCCAAGCAAGCAGATGTACCGGCATGAGTTAATTGACAGGACGCTGAATTTATAGTTAAGTGCATGATGGTGAAGGGTGAAGAAGTAGGTAATCTGTCCCTTAGAGCTGACCACAGAAGATTTTGTTCTTTTAGAGGAATGGAGCAGGACTTTAAAGTAAAGCTGGTCACCTGTTATTACTCAGATACTTAGATATTCCTGTCTTTGGCTTGTTGCCACTTGCAACATCAATAAAAAATGGCTTTGTGGTCGATTTTAGCTTCGTACCCCTAATAGGAGTTGCGATTGTTTTAAAATCTGAACATTGAAAATTTGGGAACATATACTATATTGAGTCGATATTATGAATTTATTGCCTGACTGTCCATGTGAATGGTTTTGCAATCTGACTCTTGTTCAAAACCTAGAGAGTTGCTTCAGTATGTAGGTTCTCTGAATTTCCACACTTGCTTACATGAGATGATCGTCTCCTCTTATTACTCTTGAAGCCGGAATTCTAGAGCCTGCTGATATTGATAAATTCTGCCATGGGTACTCTGCCGTGATAATAATCAAGTGAAGATTTGGCTACTTCCTTCATTGATCATTTTGAAAGCATTCTCTTCGGGGCTCAATGAACTGCTGTTTTTCGAGTGCAGACTTCTGCGGCATTTATTGTGTGGCTTTTTTATGAAATGGTGTCTGTGACTATTAGGATTGTATTTATCCTTCTTGGCTTTTATGCATTCTTTTGGAAGCCCAATGTCGAGGTTCCTTCATTTTACCCCGATAATGATCATGTTTTAAGAGTTTCCTGTTTCGGTAGTTGTTGGTCAATGTGGAGGGCAAATTCGCCTTTGACCTTGCTAAGATTTATTTGACCGTCTCTGTTTTGTTTGCTTGTGATAGTACGCATTTAGCTTCACTTTTGTTGGCTTTATGTCTAATGTCCATGTGCATATGGTATCATCAATGGATTATTTGTTCATTTCAGGCTGGTTATTCTCTTCGGACTTTTATGGGGCATTCTTCTACTGTTGCGTCTCTGGACTTCCACCCAAATAAAGATGATCTTATCTGCTCTTGCGATGGGGATGGTGAGATAAGATACTGGAGCATTAATAACGGCAGCTGTTCGAGGGTATTCAGGGTACGAATTAATATGAATTGTCATGCTAATCTTGTTGCTCCTTGTGGGTTTTAATGAGATGGTGCATCAAGTGCATCTCGGTTCTCTAAAAATGTATAACTTATGTTGCTCGTGAATCAGGGTGGCACAGCCCAGTTGAGATTCCAGCCACGTCTTGGAAGGTATCTTGCTGCTGCGGCAGATAATGTCTTATCTATATTGGATGTAGAGACACAAGCGTGCAGGCAAACTTTGCAGGTTGAATTTTTAGTAACTTCCTCCTTTTTATTTGGTCTAGTTAAGTGGGGATTGTTATTGGCTGGAAAAAGGGGATATTGTTGCTGAGTGAATGATTGTCTTACCTCTAGTAGGTATGATTGAATGATGTTGTCGTTCCTCTTGGATCTGCAACTACCTTTCCAGATTCTATGCCATTGAATTGTATGCTTGCTACTGATGGCTTTAGTTCATGCTCTGTTATCGTGTTGTTATTTTGAAAGGACAATATGTTTTATTTCTCTGGGCATTAGAAGAAGAGCTATTATTTCATCTCTCTGCCAAAATCTTACTGTGGTGATGGGAGTTGTTTTGTTTTTTATGCTAGGGTGTATTGGTGAACCTATTGGCTTGCTGGATATACCTGAGTCACCTTGCCTTAATAAAGTAGCATTTTCCCAGGTCTAGGTTTAAGGCTCAATCTAGTTGACAAATAACAGTAGGAAAAAAGTTTGTCATCTAAGCTTGTCATCTTTTTATCTGCTGTATCTAAGCATATGATGTTCATGTATGTGTCACCATTTACGGATGCTATTTTAATTACACAATTAGTTTCAAGGTGTATCTCATCTTTCAGAGCATTTTATGGTTTGCATCTATCTTAATGAAATTGTTACTCATTCAATTGCATGGCCTTTTAGTTCAAGTTGGCCTTTCTTTTCTTAGAGATTGTCACAATTAGTATCTTTATTCTTTTTGTTTCCTGCTTCTAGTAACATGTTGATCGTTCCCGCATGAATCTGAATTTTGATAACAGGGGCATACTAAGGCAATCGATTCTGTGTGTTGGGATTCTACTGGCGATTTAGTTGCGTCTGTCAGTGAGGACTCTGTTAGAGTTTGGGCAGTTGGGTCCGGTAGTGAATGGGACTGTGTACATGAATTGAGCTGCAATGGAAACAAGGCCCACTCCTGCGTGTTCCACCCAACTTATCCTTCACTTTTGGTGATTGGCTGCTACCAGGTAAGGCGCTCGTTTGAATTATTTATTTTAGCATTTCATGTGAATTCTAGCTCTGTACATAGGAGAAGTGAGATATAAGTCCATGTTTAGATGTTCCCAAATTTTGTGAATTTTTAGGATTACATAAGAAATTTCGAGTGAGCTTCTTGGGATGCTAATCAGGCTCATGAGTTTCGAAAATATTAAGTAGTGCCTAGTACAAATCAGGCGTCTTTCTCACTATCCTCTGAAGTAGTGAAGGTCGGGTAATTGGCAACTTCAGAATCATAACTTCTGAAGCAGGCTCTATAAGAGCCATGGAACAGCAAAAGCTATGTGCCTTAAAGTACGAGTCACGTGAATAGGCTCTTTGGACTTCTATTGCCCCATAAGATCTTGGTTTAATTGTGCGTTGGTCTAAGCTAATCGAAAATTCTCTGCAGACCCTGGAGCTCTGGAATATGGCCGAGAACAAGACAATGGCTTTGCCAGCTCATGACGGACTAATTTCAGCATTGGCAGTATCAAATGTGACAGGCCTGGTTGCTTCAGCTAGTCACGACAAGACAGTGAAGCTGTGGAAGTGATACTTTGGCATCTCCAGGTATTTGTCCTAAGCACTCAGATTGGAAGACTGAATTCGCGGTTCCCATCAAAGTGCATGTATCTTGTCCTTGTATCAGTTGCCTCAGTACGCCCAGTTGGTGTCGTCTCACTGATACTAATTTAGAGCTTATGATGAGCGATGGGATTTAACTGTGACATTTGTTGCTGTTGTACATCAGGTGATGACTTCTTTGTCAAGTTGAAGCTTTCTGTGAATGCTTCAGTGACATGTAATGTTTGGCCTTTCCTTAGAGAAGGAAATGTTCTCAGATAGGACTCTACATCGATAATTGCCGTCTTCTCTCATTTGGTACTTATGCCATGTCTCTCTTGAACTTCAATGTCATTTAGTTTTCTGGCCGGATTGAAATTCTCATTGTCGGTCTCATTCTCATCAACTTAAAGGGCCAAAAGAAACAGATTTCGAGGAACCCTCCCACTTCTTAGCTGTTAAGAGCTTGAGATGGAATGAAATATGTTTTGGTTAGATACCTAGGAAACAAGTGGATCCATCAACTCTAAGAATGGCTGAAGGAAAAAGGAAAAAGGTTGCGAGGACTGCTAAAAAAGTATCCCCTGCTGTAGCCTTTACTTGGGTATTGTTACCTTTCTTGTATGGATAAATGCCCGCGCACGGATGATACGGAATCTGAGCCTAAGGGATGGTACTTCCCTGGTGATTCCATCCACTTGGTGATTATTAAATGGAGGCTTTCATACGAGAGTTATTGCCTTAGAAGTAAAGCAAGATTTACCGTGCGAAAAATATAGTGGACATGTCGAGTGGCAAATTCTCTTTTCTCGTAATAACTGTGTGCATATGTGGCAATTAAGACGTTCCACTAAATCACTGTAGTAAACATGTTTTGCACGATGCGATAAGTGCACCGTCGGCATGACTCGTATTCGAATGTATGTGGTGGTACTATATATTGTATTGCTGGTGAGTGAAAAAGCCAGAAGCAGCTGTAAATGTAACCTGTTTTGAGCGGGATTGAGGGGAATTTGCAAGTATGCGTGGCTCGTCTGAAATGCTGGTCTCACGGTGATATCAAATTCTCCGCTGGTTCTATGCTCTTCATGGGGCCAGAACGCACGACTTGCCTGCGCTCACATCGGCTTTCGTCATATCATTTACGGCAATGCAGATCCTTTGCCGCATTACGGGGCTCATGTTGCAAGTTCCGTTCTCCCTCCTGCCCGGTGAAGTGCATAATACCATCGTCTGTCTGCTCAACCCGACGCGCCGACCGGAGGTTCTCGGATCTTTGCTTATCGTGCCTACCAAGCTGGTTATGCATATGATGGGCTAAATGCAGAGTCCCATCATGCATGATCAGCCTCGTCTGACGATTATTGACTGTAGAAATTCCTACGTCATAGGAGAGTTCTGGTCCGATGATGTCGAGTTGATCTGCTGTGTTCCTCTATCGTGACAGAGCATGCGTTTGCGTTGGGCAACAAAGGGTTTTTCTTTTAAACAAAATTCAATCGAGAGAACACAGAATACAAAAGCCAAGAACTTTTATATATCTCAAAAGTTAGAAACAAATATGTATATCTATAGATAAACTGATATCGTTCTTAGATATGATTATAATAACTAGATATAATTCAAAAAGAAGTTCTATTTTTAGTGCCATACTTATTGTTGATATAGAAAATGAATTGAAATGAAAAGAGATTTCAAAATTCGGGAATCAAAGTTAGAAGTCCTGAATTTGAACGTTTTAAGGTTACATTTGTCTCTTTAATTAAATTTTCATGCTTAGTACTAAACAGAAGACCGATCAAACTAAGCATGAGGGTAGTGTTAGGATATTTAATTAATAAGTCATGTATTTATCTAATAATTTAAGCTTTTAGAATAATTGATAGTGTACCACAAAATCTCACACTTCTCTTCTCTTTTTTAAGTATTGCTACTACTTGCTAACTTTAGATAGTTTTGTTCGGTCTCGAGATATAGTAAAGGTGAAAAACTCACATTTCTCCTCTTTTTAAGTATAATAACACTTAAAAGGAGAAAGATACGTACGAGGGTTTGCGGGATCATTGTAAACTGTTTTAAAAGTTTAAGTAGTTAGATGAGAGTATAACTTATTAATTAAATATTTTAACACTCATTCTCATGCTTAATCTGATTGGTTTTCTATATAGTACTAAGTGTAAAAATTTAATTGAAGAGATAAATATAGGGTAAGTTACCAATGAGATCTGCCTTTGGCTAATCTAACGAAAAGGTGTTTATAAGGGGTAGTTAAAAAGCTGTAAGGCTAGCTTCCCCTTTCCCAATGAGAAAGAAGCCCTTTGTTTCTTTCTTATCCAAAAGCAGAGGGCCAAGACAGGAGCAAGAACTTTTGGATCCATCGAGAAATACCGTGCCATCCCCTGAATTTTGAGATGCAATTATTACATCTTCATGCATCACCCAATTATTCCAAGATTATTCAAAGAAATGATTTCTCTTTTAAAAGTTAAAAAAAATTTACTTACATCGCTTATGAAAATAAATGGATGAATGAATAAATTTTTTTTTCACTGTCCACTGAAAATATTTACGCATAACTTACTTTACCGGCTGTGAAATCTTCGTTAATTTTAATTTGATCGGAAAATCTGTGATAATTCAGACACAAAAAAAAGGGACAAGATTTTTTTTTTTGGACATTTCCATGTGGACAAGAAAAGACGCACGAACAAATTCCTCCTCCTTTCTTCCTCGACCTTTATTTGTACGGAGTTTACCTCTCTCTCTCCGGAGCATTCGTGGCTCGCGTTTCTAGGTTCGTTCCAGTTTGGACTCTCAGTCATTTTACACCGTGGAGTACCCATTTTTTCCTTTTCCTTGAATTTTCGGTTGGAAGTCTTCCATCGCCTTCGAATCAATTGGTCAGTCAGATTTAGACTTTGTTTTTGGCTGATGATAATCTCTTAGCATGAATTCAGTTATATTGTTCAGTAATGATCTGGATCTTCAATTACAGGCAGATACCGTTGGTCGCTCCATGGATGATAGCGGAGGTGCCTGAGAACTCTCCATTAACGGGGAATTTTGGCGACATGCACATCTTTAATTGTAGTTCTTGAACTAGAATTATGTGGCGTGTTCTATTCTATATGCTTTAGATTTTCTAGGGAAACGTTGTCGTATAAATTGCAACATATATATTTATTCACATCGTTGCTTTCTGCTCCAAATTTAGATCTATTGTGTGTATAGCAGGGAAAGAAATCTGTTAGTCTCATTTATCTCGTAGGCTTCAATAATCTATTGATTCCTATAGATGTTATTCGGATTTTCTTTTGTCCTTCAGTCTGAACGACTATTGCCAATTCATGCACTCTGGTGCGTCCTGGGCCTTTTTTTTTTTTTTTCCTTTCTGAGGATATGTAAGATTTCGTCCACCATGAGCTCAGAGTTTGACTGGTCGAAACAGAAGGGAACCATACAGAAAAAACTACTTAAAGAGTTTCAGAAGGACTAACCTTTGAGCGACAAGGGAGAAACGTAAGTTGTATGAGCAGAAAAAGGACCAAAACTCAATAAACTAAGTTACACGAAGGACAATGTTTCACGACAAGCCTTTGACTAATGAACAGACTAGATAATTTTGTCATTTCTCGCTATCACTCCTATCTATTAAGAAGGAAATGAACCCAATGTCACCAGTTAACAAAGGATGATAACTAGCATGCCTTTGGAATCAAGTGTAACTTTCCTCGAGGTAAATTTTATCAACCGTAAAATCCTGATGAATATTTTTAGTTAGTTAATGGAAGAACTTTGCCTTTAGATGTCCTTCTTCGTTATTAATTTAGACTACCATTCTCAGGTCTTTCTAATTGAGGTTTGATGCAGAATCATTTTCCTAGTAGGCTGAATGATGAAGTGTCTTTCACAGTTTCACTCATAGTGTTCAAATTGGGTGCTACAGAATTCTCATTTACTGAAGTGAATACTATTCGAGCAAGCGCCAGCAAGGTTACCTGTTGCCACTTCTCATCAGATGGGAAAGTACTTGCTACTGGTGGACATGATAAGAAAGTAAGTGCGGGCAGTTATGTGGACATGATAATATGTTGTCGTCTGCGATAATCTGATACGGGATGGTTAAATTTCTGGATTATGCAGGCTGTATTGTGGTATGCAGATACTTTAAAGCAAAAAACAACTCCGGAAGAACATTCTTCTTTGATCACAGATGTTCGATTTAGTCCAACCATGTCTCGCCTGGCAACATCTTCTTTTGACAGAACTGTCAGAGTCTGGGACGCTGACAATGTTGGTGAACATAATATCTCATTGACACTCATGTTTTTTAGATTTTTCAATTCTTTTCGTATTCAGAGCTTCTTGCAACAGCCTTCTGATATACTGAGGTGCCAGCCTGATTTTAAGTACTGATGAAATTTCAAAACTTTCTGCCACTATGATACAAGTGCTTATGGTGCAAGTTTGTTTTTCCCAGAGTGAACAATCTAATGGAAGTTATTGTTTTACATACCCTGGAAAGTTACGTAGAAAATGACCTACACTTGTAGCTCCAAGCAAGCAGATGTACTGGCATGAGTTAATTGACAGGACGCTGAACTTATAGTTAAGTGCATGATGGTGAAGGGTGAAGAAGTAGATAATATGTCCCTTAGAGCTGACCACAGAAGATTTTGGTCCTTCAGAGGAATGGAGCAGGACTTTCAATTAAAGCTGGTCACCTGTTATTACTCAGATACTTAGATATTCCTGTCTTTGGCTTGTTGCCACTTGCAACATCAATAAAAAATGGCTTTGTGGTCGATTTTAGCTTCGTACCCCTAATAGGAGTTGCGATTGTTTTAAAATCTGAACATTGAAAATTTGGGAACATATACTATATTGAGTCGATATTATGAATTTATCGCCTAACTGTCCATGTGAATGGTTTTGCAATCTGACTCTTGTTTAAAACCTTGAGAGTTGCTTCAGTATGTAAGTTCTCTGAATTTCCACACTTGCTTACATGAGATGATCGTCTCCTCTTATTACCCTTGAATCCGGAATTCTAGAGCCTGCTGGTATTGATAAATTCTGCCATGGGTACTCTATTGTGATAATGATCAAGTGAAGATTTGGCTACTTCCTTCATAGATCATTTTGAAAGCATTCTCTTTGGAGCTCAATGAATTGCTGTTTTTCGAGTGCAGACTTCTATGGCATTTGTTGTGTGGCTTTTATATGAAATGATGTCTGTAACTATTAGGATTGTATTTATCCTTCTTGGCTTTTATGCATTTTTTTGGAAGCTCAATGTCGAGGTTCCTTCATTTTACCCTGATAATGATCATGTTTTAAGAGTTTCCTGTGTCGGTAGTCGTTGGTCAATGTAGAGGGCAAATTCGCATGTGACCTTGCTAAGATTTATTTGACTGTCTCCGTTTTGTTCCCTTGTGGTAGTATGCATTTAGCTTCACTTTTGTTGGCTTTATGTTTAATGTCAGTGTGCATATGGTATCATCAATGGATCATTTGTTCATTTCAGCCTCGTTATTGTCTTTGCACTTTTTTGGGGCATTCTTCTGGTGTTGTGTCTCTGGATTTCCACCCAAATACAGATGATCTTATCTGCTCTTGCGATGGGGATGGTGAGATAAGATACTGGAGCATTAATAACATCAGCTGTTCGAGGGTATTCACGGTACAAATTAATATGAATTGTCATGCTAATCTCGTTGCTTTTTGTGGTTTTAATGAGATGGTGCATCAAGTGCATCTCGGTTCTGTAAAAACATATAACTTATGTTGCTTGTGAATCAGGGTGGCACAGAACATTTGAGATTCCAACCACGTCTCGGAAGGTATCTTGCCGCAGCTGCAGATAATGTCGTATCTATATTGGATGTGGAGACACAAGTGTGCAGGCAAACTTTGCAGGTTGAATTTTTAGTAACTTCTTCCTTTTTATTCGGTCTAGTCAAATGGGGATTGTTATTTGTTGGAGAAAGGGGAAATTGTTGCTGAGTGAATGAGTGTCTTAACTCTAGTAGGAATGATTGAATGTTGTCGTTCCCCTTGGATCTGCAACTAGCTTTCCAGGTTCTATGCCATTGAATTGTATGCTTGCTACTGATGGCTGTAGCTCATGCTCTGTTATTGTGTTGAAATTTGAAATGACAATATGTTTTGTTTCTCTTAGCATTAGAAGAAAAGCTTTTATTTCATCTCTCTGCCAAAATTTTAGTGTGGCAATGGGAGATATTTTGTTTTTAATGCTAGGGTGTATTGGTGAACCTGTTGGCTTGCTGGATATACCTGAGTAACTTGCCTTAATAAAGTAGCCTTTTCCCAGGTCTAGGTTTGAGGCTCGATCCAGTTGACAAATGACATTAAGAAAAAAGTTCGTCATCTAAGCTTGTCATCTTTTTATCTGCTGTGTCTAAGTATATGACGTTCATGTGTGTCAACATTTATGGATGATATTTTAATGAGGCGATTACTTTCAAGGTGTATGTCATCTTTCAGAGCATTTTATGGTTTGCATCTATCTTATCCTTATTGAAATTGTTACTCATTCAATTGCATGGCCTTTCAATTCAAGTTGGCCTTTCTAGCCTTTGGGATAGTAACAATTAGTGCCTTTATTCTTTTTGTTTCCTGCTTTTCGTAATGTGTTGATGGTTCCTGCATGAATCTGAATTTTGATAACAGGGGCATACTAAGTCAATTTATTATGTGTGCTGGGATTCTACTGGCGAGTTACTTGCATCTGTCAGTGAGGACTCTGTGAGAGTTTGGGCAGTTGGGTCTGGTGGTGAATGGGACTGTGTGCATGAATTGAGCTGCAATGGAAACAAGTTCTACTCCTGCGTGTTCCACCCAACTTATCCTTCACTTTTGGTGATTGGCTGCTACCAGGTAAGTCGCACGTTTGAATTATTTATTTCGGCATTTTAATGTGAATTCTAGCTCCATAAATAGGAGAAGTACGATATAAGTCCATGTTTAGATGTTCCCAAATCTTGTGAATTCTTAGGATTATATAAGAAATTTCTAGTAAGCTTCTCAGGATGCTAATCCGGCGCATGAGTTTCTAAAATATTACAACTATCCTTGGAAGTAGTGAAGGCTGGTTAATTGGCAATTTCAGAACCATAGCTTCTGAAGCAGGCTCTACAAGAGCCATGGAACAGCAAAAGCTATGTGCCTTGGCTAAAAGTACAAGTCACGTGAATAGACTCTTTAGGCTTCTATTGCCCCATAAGATCTTGGTTTAATTGTGCTTTGGTCTAAGCTAATCGAAAATTCTCTGCAGACCCTGGAGCTTTGGAATATGGCCGAGAACAAGACAGTGGCTTTGCCAGCTCATGAGGGAATAATTGCAGCATTGGCAGTATCAAATGTGACGGGCTTGGTTGCTTCAGCTAGTCATGACAAGACAGTCAGGCTGTGGAAGTGATACTTTGGCATCTCTAGGTATTTGTCCTATGCATTCAGATTGTAAAACTGAATTCACCGTTCCAAACAAAGTGCATGCACCTTGTCCTTGAATCAGTTGCGTCAGTACCCCCAGTTGATGTCGTCTCACTGATACTAATTTAGAGCTTATCACAAGTGATGGGATTTAACTTTGTGACATTTGTTGCCGTTGTACATTGGGCGATGACTTCTTTTGTCAAGTTGAATCTTTCTGCGAATGCTTCAGTGACATGTAATGTTTGGCCTTTCCTTAGAGGAGGAAATGTTCTCAGATAGGACTCTACATCGATAATTGCCGTCTTCTCTCCTTTGGTACTTATGCCATGTCTCTCTTACTCGAACTTCGATGTCATTTAGTTTTCTGGTCGGATTGAAATTCTCATTGTCGGTTTCATTCTCATCAACTTAAAGGGCCAAAAGAAACAGATTTCGAGGAACCCTCCCATTTCTTAGCTGTTAAGAGCTCGAGATGGAATGACATATGTTTTGGTTAGATCCCTAGGAAACAAGTGGATCCATCGACTCTAGAATGGGTGGAGGAAAGGAAAAAGGTTATGCGGTCTACTAAAAAAGTATTCACCTGCTGTAGCCTTTATTCGGGTATTACCTTTCTTGTATTGATGAATACTACAGAATCTGAGGCTCAGAGATGGTACCTCCCTCTGCTGATTCCATCTACTGGGTGATTATTAAATGGAGGCTTTCATAAGAGAGTTATAGCCTTTGCAGTAAAGCGACTTTTACCGTGCAAAAAATGTGGTTGACATGTTGAGAGGCAAGAACTTTTTTCTTGTAATAACTGTGTGTATGCATATGTAGCAATTAAGGCGTACTAATAAATCGCTATAGTAAACATGTTTTGCATGATGTGGTGAATGCGCTGTCGGCACGCCTCGTATTCATAGATACATAGTGGTACTATGTCTTGTATTGCTGTGGAGTGAAAAAGCTAGAAGCTGCTGTAGATGTAACTTGTTTTCAGCAGAACTAATGGCAATTTGCAAGTATGTGTTGTTCGTCTGAAATGCTGTTCTCATGGTGATATCAAATTCTCCCCCAGTTCTATGCTCTTCATGGGGCCAGAACACAGAAACATCATGAAGATAAACATGCCAACCTGGGCTTGAATCTCTCTCTGTCTCTCTCTCTCTCCCTCACTCATTGCGGGCGCACGCCCGCCTGCCTCTGGTTTGGTCGGAACTGTTTATTTTTGTGACTTTCCTGCCATTACATTGCCTTTTGTTGTATCATTTACGGCAGCGATCCTTTGCTGCATTACTGGCCTCATCTTGCAAGTTCCGTTCTTGCTCCCGCCCGGCGAAATGCATAATACCATCGACCGTCTCCTGAACCCGCTGTGTTGCCTGGAGGTTCTTGAATCTTTGCTAATTGTGCCGACCGAGCAGGTTATGCATGTGGCGGGTTGACTAAAAATTCCTACATTATAGGAGAGTTCTGGTCCGATGATGTCAAGTTGATCTGCTGTGTTCCTCTATTATTTGTGACAGAGATCATGCGTTTGTGTTGGGCAATAAAGGGTTTTCCTTTTCAACAGAGAGAACACAGACAAAAGCCGAGAATTTTTATCTATCTAAAATGTTAGAAACATATATGTACGAGTGTATAAATAACTTGATATCGTTCTTAGATATAGTTATGAAAATACTTAGATAACTCGATACAATTTGAAATGAGGTTCTATTTTTACTACCATACTTATTGTTGTAAAGATATTTAAAAATCTGGGTAATAGCATAATTTTGAATGTATGTGAAAAAGTTTTGAAGGATTGATTTGACTTTATTATAGAAATTTGACGATGAGACTCAATAAATGGAGAGTTTTGAGGATTAGATTGTTCATTTCGCTGTTAATTAGGGATCGGATTGAATATTTCACAATCGTTCAAGGGCTTGTGGTGACTTTCTCCTTGTTTGATGAAATTTGTAATAAAATATTTTGAAATTAATGAACTAAAAATTATTACACATCATACTAAATTTCATGACCTATTATGGAATACAAGATTTGATTATTTGTGGTATCTCTAGGACTCATTTATAAAGTGAAGTAAATAATGGATATAACATTGATCTTGATTGAGCTTCAATCAAGTATAAATTATTTGATTTTTAACTTAACCCAAATTTATTTAAGAAATTTGTAGAGATTCAATTTGGTCGATTAATCTCCGAAAACAGATGCCTAAAAAAAGAAAAGGGATTCCATTTTTATTTGAAGCTAAAAGCTTCATTAACTCAAAAAATAAGAATCATTTGCGCTGAATTGTTATATAGATTGAAAAATCAGTAGGAAACTATAGCCCAATTTATCCCTTTTTTTTTTCAGGAATCCACTCCAAACATTAAAGAGAAGATCTGACGGCAGAAAAGCGGGTCAGACCCTGGGGATGGCCGAGCCACCGTCCGATTCCCCGAGTCAGCTGACGGCCGTCATCGGTCTCCTCGAATCGATCGATCTCGGCCCGACACGGCGTCGCCACCCGCCGGACGCCGCCACGCTCGTCGCCGGCCTTTCCCGGTGCATCGGCGCCGTCGATCCCGAGCTCAGCCTCCCCTCGCCTGAAACTCTAACTCAAGATAACATCAGGCAATCTCTCTCTCTCTCTCTCTCTCTCGTGGGCGTATTGCTTTTTGCATTTCCAGTTTGATTTACAGCTCCCTCTGTCGACATTCATGGCGAGATGGAAGAAAGGACGTTTCTTTGTTTGATCCGTTGGTTCGTTTAGTGGGTTGATCATTGATGGCAGTGACGCTACATGGGTTGGTGAACCCTCTTGAGTTTCACGTCATATCACTGCTCAGAATGAAGTTTCTTTGTTTGAGCCCTGTGTTCTGAGGTTGTTTGATTGTTAGAGAGCATGCATTCCTTTCTTTGATATGAGTTCTGAGGAAAGCTCGAGTCTTGACCAATGGCTGCTTGGGGTATTTTGCCAAAAATCCTGTCTTTCTTGCTCAAGTAAATTAGTTTCTTTTCGGGGAGTCGCCTCGATGTAGTTTATGTTGCCCTCCGTTTACAATTATGTCACAGGGTAAATGGGTATTCAGACTGAACTTTTTTCCGGTTGCATTAATGGTTTCTGTTATTGGTATTCAGTGAAGCGAGTCATGGTGTCGAAGAAGCTTCAAAATTGTTAAACTGCCCACACCCTCTGCAAGCTTCGGACATTTACAGTCTCAAAGTCGGAAGTGTGTATCCTGTTGCACGGTGGCTTGTCAATCATGTTCGGACCCGTGTTGGAGTTACGGGGGATGAGGTGAGTTTGGCTAATTGGTGCGATGCCATGGTTCTGAACTAGTTTTGCGTCTTTACATGCTAATGTGGCTTCTTTTCTGTTGTAAATTGAATCACTCTTGCTACTAAGATCATGCCATCTTTGCTCTAGAGACACCCATAATTCTCACACAGGACTTTTTGCTAAAGATCAGGAAAATACTCTTTGGCAGCTTGATGGTGGATTAGGTGCTGCAAGAACTACTTTTGAGTCTAGATACAGCGATCCAGAGGAAAAGGTTAGTGAGATGATATAACGGTTGGAGCTCATTAATTCGGATTCATGCAAGAGATTAACACTTATTTAGGAGTACTTTCTTCAGACGGCAGAAGCTCTTTTCTCTGTTTCCTATGGTAGCTAGATTCATGTTGTGGTAACTTTAGTTTTCTTCTTCTCCTGGCCAGAAGCTGATGAGAATGCATATTTTAGAAGAGATGCAACTCTTACACGAGAAAATCAGGGCAGCAAAAGTCGATTCTGTGGTTCACCGATTAATGTTGCTCGTGAAGTCACTGAAGGTGGATATTCTCCCTCTACTATGTGGACATGTCTCTAAACCATTTTTTATTGCTAATGCATTTGTTCCTGGACCAACTGCTAATTTAGCCTCAAATCAATGTCAATTTTCATTTTCTGGGGTTTGGCCAGCATGTGAATGTCCTTTTATATTCTCTCATCATCTGTAATGTGTAGATCCTTTTTTTCACCTTTTTTCCCCAATAGTCTTTTGCTCCCATTTTTACATTTATGTAATGGGAATGGCTGCAGGCCTTGGAAAAGAAAGAATTGGATTGCCAATCTGATCACACTGCAAAGAAATCAGATTTGGAAGCCAAGATTATTCACTTGGAGGAGAAAATATCCAACAACTGTGATAGCAAGAGTCTCCATGATGATTTAGACCATTGTATTAGCATATCACTGGAAAAGTTGCACCTTGCAAAGAAGGTATTGGGTCTTATTACTACCCTTGAGGACTTATGTCATCTGATTGTATATTTTGGTCCACTGCCAGAATGTCACCACCCATAATTTCTGCATATATCTGATCAACACATTTTTTTTTTTGGGTCGCTGATCAACATGTTTGAGTCATGGTGATTAGTCAATGATTGAGCAGAATAGAGGCTAGTCAACGGTAATCCATCATGATGGTCCATACATGAATTGAAATGTACTGCAGGGTCCGAATCACAATGATAGCAATATAAGGATCTTGTTGAGAACAGGTAGTTTTTGCTGGGATTCTGATGTCCTTTTTACTATGTTAGCCAAGGAGTTGTTATGTTACTGTGTGTTCATGTTCATATATTCTGCGAAAGAATTTTGGCTGATGCTTTCTTCTGCCATCCCTTTGTAACTTGTACGGATTATAATGAGCAGAAACATAATGGAAGTTCTCTTCTCTTGGGGGCCCTTTCTTTAGTTCAATGGATGGGACAAATAGTGTTTGAGATGAATTGCTAATTAGCTAGTGCAATTCACTGCTTATCCTCTCTTCTTGTTGTGAACTCAATTTGGTCTACCTTTGGAATTTGACATTGGATGGCTCTAATCAAATCTCGTTCTGTCATAAGATTTTGGTCAAGATCTCTTCTTTGATTTCATGTTCCAGTTTTTATAATGGTGCATGCAAATTTTCTTACAAGACTGCAATCTTTATGATTAAAGAAAATAATGGTGTATCAATTGGGTAAAATTTGTCTTGGGATTTTAAATCTTTCATGTTTTGATTCTGATGTCTATCCAGTAAACTGCTGCCATTGACCAAGGTGTAGCATTTCTCTGTGTGTGCAGTAGAGCAATTTAATATCTTTGGCCTTGGGCCCAATTTTGGCAGGCAACCTTTGAGTGCTGGATTTTTCAAGCGGATATTATTTTTGTTATGATTTCTTTTGCAGAATGCAATACAAATGACTTGCTGTTGCATGCCTGATTTTATTTGGTCCAAAGATATAGCTTAGGTGTCATACCTTTTGAGCATATTTTGTCCTGCAATTCTCATTTATGGTGCATAATGTATTCCTGATGGTAGGACCTAGCGGCTAGACTGAGGATGGTATTGTCTGTAAAGCAGCAACTTGAAGATGTGCCTTCCCAATCGGAACTCATTCAGTATGTTCTTTCTCTCCCTTGCCCTAATTTTGTCTTTTAGATTTCTCTAGAATCTATGATGAGCTGGTCTACTTTTTTTTGGTGAGGATGAGCTGGTCTACTTTTATCACCCAGATTTTTCGATTTTCTTTTGGCTCCTGATTTCATTGTCTTGATTCCATAGACTAGTTTTATCATTTCCTAGTCCTTACTCTGTTCCCGCAACAGGTATTTTCTTACTGTGCATTTGTAGTCTGTGTCAAAATCATAATATGGGTTATAAATTGATATAGTGTGTGCAACACATCTAGCCTTTTCTCCTTAGTCATTCCTTTCCTGTCTAATTGAAGATCCAAACTCTAGTTTTGTTCTTGTTCTTCTTCTTGAGTGTAGTTAGTAATGCTCTAACATGAAAATGGGAATTAAGATATGGGATCCTGCACTGATGAGACATGTAGATCAAACTACTCGCAGTGGTGAGATGAAATACTTAAATTGAATCGTTGACAGGCATGCATTGGATTACCAACTATCTAAAGAAAACATTAATCCCAACAAGTTAACTGATCCTACCAGTAAGGGACCTTAAAATTGTGATTTAGACATAATCTAGGGATGAAACTATAGGAGTGATGTGGGTTACAGGAAGTACTTTATATATATTCACGTTAAAGGATTCTGGAACTTTTATTGACAAACAGGCTTGCCTTATGTCCAATTATTGTCAAGCTAAAAAACTATTTTGCTGACAAAGTAGAAGATGTGAGAGATTTTGTGGAGAGGTTGCTCAAATTTTTGAAATTTTGTAATATCACTATTAACTGTTTTAAAAGTTTAAACTATTAGATGAAAGCTTGATTAGTTTATTATCATAACTCTAACATTACCACTTTTTCATACTTTTAACATTTATGATTTTTTGTGTCTACATCTGCACTATGGATGTAGACATGAAAAATCACGTACTTATATCAGGGGACAAAAATGACCCCACTTTTTTTAATGTCCAAAACAAATAACATGAACCCTTACTTGAGGGTATAAAAGGGCCATAGTTGTATTTTCCGTTCAAGCAATCATTCATGGCAGTGATGTGGTTAATGATGCTTACGTGTCATGCCGACTCGTCACTTTCTTTTTTTTTAAAATTAAATATTAAATAGTTTTTAAGCTAAAAAATAATTTTCACTTAACATTAAAAGAAAAAAACCACTTAACATAGAAGAGGAGTGAGGAGAAGGGGGAGTGGCCGGTGGCAGTGGCCGACGCCATCCTTGAGGTTGGCATTGGCTGCAACGACGTCTCTCGTTGACATAATTAATTGACACCATTGTCATTTGGCCATAGGACAGAGTAGTCAAAGGCGATTGCAGAGAGAGGTGCCATTGGTGCTTGGGGTTGGGTGTAGATGGAGGCTGAATATTTGACAGTTCTGCTTGATAAAATTTACAAACAAATTGTAAGTGGCTGTTAATGGAACATTTGGATCATCGAGCTGAGACCACTCTTAATGGAACACTGGCACCCTAATAGTCACCTCTTTGCTTGCCCTTGTACCCATGGCAACCATTCTGCTCCATCAATTGACTGCTCTTGTGACCTTTTTGCACTCATCTAGAGCCATTTTGAACCTCCCGGATTTAGTTATTCAGTATAAAATTAAGCCAAGCCATTTTTCCGTGACATGTTGCGGTTGACACTAGCCTCAAGGGCAGTATCGACCACCGCTGCCGGCCCATTCCCTTCCTCTATCTCATTCTACATCCATTTGCCTTTCTTTTTCCTTTAATCTTAAATAAATATCATTTTTTTAGTTTAAAAATCTTTAATCTTAAAAAGTGCCATGTTGGCATGTCTTGTAAATGGCATCTTATGTCAACTGCCTCATAGGATCACTTGTGTGGAAAATACAACGGTGGCCCTTTTTGTTCCTTGAGTAAGAGCACGTGATTTGTTTTTGAAACATTCAAATTGGGGCCATTTTTGTCCCCTAGGTACAAATACATTATTATTATTATTTTTTTAATTTTTTTCGAGACTTGGTTCTTGTCAACCTGCTGAAATTGCACTGCATCTTTTATGCTCAAAATTACCAACTTAATTTTGTCTCTCCTTACTATCTCCCCAGCAATGCCAAACATCATAGGTTGTAAAAGATTTTGTGGCACCACTGTCAATAGTTCTAAATGATTAGATTGTTGGATGAAGGTGTGGTATAAATATTTAAAGACTTCAACACCCCTACTCGTGCATAGGCTGGATTTTGACACAACATTAAAGCATGTAAATATATAGTATGGGAAGTAAATAAAGGCCTGGAAAGATTTGAACTCAGAACTTGCTGTTCTGTTGCCATTAAAGATTTTATGGAACCGTTGCTAACTGTTTTAAAAGTTTAAGTTGTTAGATGATGGCGTGGTTTTAATGTTTAAGTTTTTACAGGAGGATTTTGGGCCTTCTCTTCTCCTTTTAAGTATTTCTACTACTTGTTAACTTTAGATAGTTGATCCTGTTCACATGATGATTTGCTTCCTAATTCCCTCCTGAAACAAATTTGCTGTGCTGGGCATTGTTAATGCAGTTTAAGTTTTAACTATCAGAGTGGATCAATCTGGGTATGGTTTAAGGGTAAACTTCTTCCTCAGTATGAGAGTATGTTCTTTAGGGATTGGTAATCAAAGTGCTCTTTGCAGGTATGAATGCCGCTTTTCTGAGTTGAATATGAATATTGAGGTGAGGAATTCATTTTTTGAGGCTTTGCTTCTATGTATCTTGTACATTATATTGGTATAACTATTCTTAGTGCTGACACTGCAATTACAATTTTTTTTGTTTGTTAATTTACAGGAAATTCATAGACAAACACGTAAATACTATGCAACATATAATGCACTTTTGGAGCTTAAAGAGCTAATGCTGAAGGAAACATCATTATTGGATTCGCTAAATTCCCAGGTATAATCACTTGAAGATCTTGATTAATATTTGTCAGTTCCCCCTCATCTTCTGAAGTGCTCCCCATGTCCTCTC